>JAXCLR010000081.1:3496312-3516434 GCA_035584095.1 Annona squamosa
GGGAGGAGAGGGAGACGGGCGAGAGAAACCCTAGAAGGAGACGGACGCGACTGCCGAACGAGAAAAGGGGAAAGGAGTGCCGAGTGCCGAGTGCCGAGTGCCGATCGATGCCTGTCACAGATTTTCTCTTACCGAAAATGCCCCGTTCGATCTCAGCCATCAACGCCAAATGGACGGCAGATATGGCACTTCCCCTGGGAAAAGCATGAGAAGCGCTTCCCATGGGTTGGGCCTCGCCTGATAATGTACCTTATACATTGTTAAACCACAATATAGATAGTAGCTGTGTCTTATATACAAAGTACGGATATAATGTAGAATTTTCACTATGCACATAATTGCTGATAAACCACTACATACATTGTTAAAAAATTGCAAATTTACAAAATCCAGAGGGTTACTATACAAAAAGCCCATCTGGAGTCGCTCTTTTCCCATGCTCACTGCTCCAGCATCCAGGGACCTTTGCCCCAGCCGGGTGACAAGAATCGCCAGTTGTAAAGCGAAAAAAAATCACGGGACTCATTTGGCACTCCTGAACATGAATATCGGATGAATAAACTATAGGACCCACGACTCACCATCCCAATATCTTCGTCTGAAGTTGGGGTTTGTTGTACACTGAAATAGTTCATGTGTTACCTGTGAAATATGACCTTCAAATGAGTCCGAAGTCTAAAACCGACAACCGAAAAAAAAAAAAAAAAAACCAGAAGTGATGACCGCAATGCTAGCCAAATTCCACCAAGAGGCAAGGCCTGTCTTGTGTTATTGCTACGGCTATTATCCGTATGTATTTGGATTTGATGGATGAGAATAAGAAAGAAAATAAAAACCAAACACACCCAAAATAGTAAAAAAATTAAAGAATTAATGACACTTATTGTTAAGAAAAAAAAAAGGATAAAAAGTAATTTTCATACTATAATCATGCCAAAAACACTATGAAAAGGATTTCAACAGCTTTGGCTTATCTTGGATGTTTTTGAGTGCTGATAAATCTTCATTTCACAGCCACGGATGTGACTTTGAAAGGAAAGCAAGCTCACGAGTATGTAAAATTAGAACTTATTTGGTCATTGATATTTTTATGGGACCGTGGAATGGGGTGCGAAGTAGAAAATAAAATCTTTTAAAAATTTCGTGATTGATAACAGATGATAAGGGTAAAATTGGATTGGTTTGATTGAGATAGTCAATAGAAAAAACAATTGAAATGTAAATGTAAATTTTTTAAAAATATGATTATTATTGGAATAAATGATTGCCTAATAAAATCTGCCTCATTCCCTACCGTGGTTTCCCACAATTGTAATGTGTGTCTAGACAGTGACATCTATGACCTAAAAAGGAAAATGTAAAATTAATAATGAAATTAGCCCTAATATCAATATATGGGACTTTTTATAAAAGAGAGCATATAATTTAATTTTGCAAAATTATAGGGTAAAACCGCTCCAATTAATTGAAAATCAAAACTTAAGATTAACATAAAATACGTTTAATACGATAGGCTTATCGTCACAGCGGAGCACCCACCCAGAACAAATTTCCGTGACCCGTGCCCGGCGAATGGTTCGTGGCTTCCTTCTTTGCTTCGGCTTCCCCCATGTTGCAAATGAGAAGGCCGCTGGCAATCGAAGCAGGAAGTCCACAGAAAAAGACAAGGTACTTTCCATCGTCGAGCACTTCTGCTTCATATTTATAATAAATAGCCTATAACTATGAAAACTCAGTGGCTCATAATTCATTTGGCAGGTGAAAGTTTTTAATCACACGATCTTTGGTGCTACGCATGTGATCGCTGACATCTCTCTTGAACCGGTAATTTTGTCGTAATTTCTTCTGCAGAACCTGTAAATCTGTCACGTGACATGGTACACCTATATTATTTTGTTTGACTGTAGCAGCTGAATAATAGAACCCATTTTGGAGCCCTTGGCGTCTGCAAAAGTCCCACTAGGAAAAAAAATTTTCAAGTGATAACATTTTTTGAAGAAAAATTTTTGGAATAAAAGCTTTTAAAATGAAAAAAAAATATATAATATAATAGGAATGATGATGATGAGTAAAAATGAATAAATTTAAAATAATAAATTAATTATATGAATAATTGTGTAAAAGTGATTAAAAATTAAGACAACTGTCTAGTAGAATACTAAGAGATAGTTTAAAAAAAAAGTATAGTTGTCGAGGGTGAGATGTTTTAAATTAAAAAATTTTTGTTTAAAAGATTTTATATATACACATACAACTTTTGTAATAATTTACATCTCAATTATCTAAGCAACTATAATTTTTAATTATTATCTTTATAATTTTAATTTTTTTTGCCCAAACTGGCAAAAGTAAATTATTAATTACTTGAGAAGAAAGATTACACTGTTTATATTATAAAGGAAAAACTAGCTAAATAATTATTAAATTGCAAAAAACTTTGATAGTTAAAACTTTTAATAAGTACGTAAATCTTACCTAGATCTTCTTCTCCATAAAATTTTACAAAATTTGCAATTTGTTTGATTTTTTTTTATTTTGATTCTTGAATATGCAGATGGCTAGGATTTTGCTTAGCATCTCGCTAAACGGACCTAAATATATATTTTTGCAATTTCTTTTATTATATTATTAATAGTAAGCATCTTAAAAAAGGGTAAAATATTTTCAATTTATAAATAATTATTTATGCACATATAATTTGAAATTGATGATATACTTTTTAAATTTATAAAATATAGTTTGAAATATGGTCTATAGGTCTATTTGTTAATGTGGGTAAAAAGTACAATAGAGGATGTGAAAAAGAAAATATTTTTAAAAACTACAAAATGTTATAATATAATAAAGATAATGTGTAAATAAATAAGATAGTTATATGAATTAGAATATAATGATAAAAATGAAAAATTATGATAATTAAATAGATAAAATATCAAATTATTTCTTTAAAAGTGCGTAATGAGAGTAAAAAACCTCATTTATGTACAAATGCTTCATTTATATTTTTTATTATGTCATTTATGGTAATTACCTTAAAAAGAGTAAAAATTTTAAGTTTATAAATAGTTGTGTTAATCTACGTGTACATTTGTTAATGTTAAGTGAGGAAAGGGATACTTTTTTATGTATTTTAATAATTTTACATGAGATTTTTTTTTTTCAAATATAACAACTACGATTGACCTTAGCGCCAACTATATTTACTATATTTGACTGTAATTTCAAATACATTTACTATGTTTGCACTTAATCATAAAGATACTTATTATGTGAGTTAACACCGTTAAAAAATATAAAAAATGATTAATATGTCATTTAAATTTAAGATGAAATTGAAAAAATTGAATATCGTAACCTAATTGCATGTGAGTTTTAAATCTAAAAGCTCTAATTTCAATTTTTATTTTATTTTATCATTTATTATTTTACAATATGGGTATTTTGTGTATTTACAAAAATTTAAGTATCAAATTTTGTACTGAATGGACATTTTATGATTAAATGCAGACGTAGTCAAATATAATTGATATATTTGAAAAAAGTCATTTTATTTATTTTAACTATTCTGTTTAATTCTAACATTATCATATCACACCACTTATGCAATTTTCCAACGGCGTGTTGGAGAATTGGTATATCTGTTGATGGAAAATTTTTAATATAAATTTTTTTGAATTGTTAGAAAATCATATTATATCATAAGAATAATGAAAAGAAGTAAAAAGAATAAAATTAAAAAATATATAAGTTGGTTATATGAGTAGATATATATAAATAATTGAAAAGTATGATAGCTGTATAAAAAAGTGTAAAAAAAAAATTAAAAAATAGAATCATTGTTTAGATTGAAAAATTGTAGTTCGAATTTTTTTTTTTGCCGAATACCCCTCAAATTTTTTTTAAAATTTTGCCATCTCGATTTTCGACTTTACAATCTCAAAAGCGCCCGTAATTTGAAGTTGATTACACAATCTTCATGCTTTTAGATTTTGAGCGAAACTGAATAAGACTATTTTCAAATTCCAACCCGGATTTGAGCTGGATTCTCATATGAATTACCACTCCAATCCAACACAGCTCCCAACTTATTGCAGTGAGGTCGGACTAGGGAGTGGGCCGAACGACCCGAGTTGCGCCCATGGTCTGAAAAGGCTGCCTTCAGGATTTTCCCGGTTTTACTTCAGCCCCGTCCGTGTGACATCTTGCACGTGCGAAGGAGGATGGCCCACTAGCTTTTTGGACAGAAAGTCGGTCCACTTCCATTCGCTTCCGCTCGCGCTCTCCTCGCCTGCCCCATTCTTCTCCTTCACTCATTAGCTTCTTCCGTCCAGACATCCACCTACATCACCAAAGCTCAAAATAAAAATATAAAATAAGTAAAATCAAACAATAACAAAGCCAATCCCACATTTTGAGGAAAACCATACAAGATAATGCAAGAATCTGTAGCAAAGGATCTCCAAGGACGCCGCCACAACACTCGCCTTCTGTTCTTCTTCTATGGCAGTCTCTAATCCTCGTATCGCTCTCCGCTTCTTCCTCTGCCTCCTCTTCGTCTCAGGTAAGCGTAAAATGTTGAAAATACAAACCACCAACAAAACCCCTAATATTTGACACTCTAACCCAGTCACTTTTCTCTCTATTCTCCGTATCAGCAGCAGCGAAAGCAAAGCTTCCACTTGCAGCCAGGGAGCTCAAGCAGCAAGACCGCGATGCCGCCCCCTTCGTCGGAGTCAACGTCGGAACGGATACTTCCACCATCTTATCTCCATCGTCCATCGTTTCCCTCCTCCAGTTCCAGCAAATTTACCACGTTCGTCTCTACGACGCTGATCCCGACCTCCTCCGCGCCCTTGCCGGCACCAAGATCCGCGTCGTCATCGGCATCCCTAACAACCAAGTCCTCGCCATCGGCTCCTCTAACACCACCGCCGCCGCCTGGATCAACCGTAACGTCGTCGCGTTTTACCCCGGCACTCTCATCACCGCTATCGCCGTCGGAGACGAAATTCTCACCACCGTCCCTTCCTCCGCCCCGCTGCTCGTTCCAGCCATCGAATTCCTCTACGCCGCCCTCGTCGCCGCCAATCTCCACGCCCAAGTCAAGATCTCCACCCCGCACTCGGCATCCATCGTGCTCGACCCCTTTCCCCCTTCACAGGCCTTCTTCAATCAGTCTATGAATTCCGTCATCCAGCCGCTCCTTGCCTTTCTCTCCCGCACCGGATCGCCGTTGATGATGAATCTCTACCCGTATTACGTCTTTATGCAGAACCGCGGCGTCGTCCCGCTTGACAACTCGCTCTTCAGACCACTGACGCCGTCGAAAGAGGAGGTGGATCCGAACACCCTTCTTCACTACTCCAACGTCTTGGACGCGCTGATCGACGCGGTGTATTTCTCGATGAAGAACCTCAACGTGACCGACGTGCCGGTGCTGGTGACGGAGACGGGGTGGCCGTCGAAAGGCGATGCGAAGGAACCGTACGCGACAGTGGACAACGCCGACACCTACAATTCCAACCTGATCAAGCACGTACTGATCGACCGGAGCGGGACGCCACTGCATCCGGAAATAACGTCGAGCGTGTTCATCTACGAGCTGTTCAACGAGGAGCTGCGGCCGGGGCCGGCGTCGGAGGCGAATTGGGGGCTGTTTTACGGGAACTCGACGCCGGTTTACCTGCTGCACGTTTCGGGGATCGGGACGTTCCTGGCGAACGATACGACGAACCGAACGTTCTGCGTGGCGATGGAGGAGGTGGATTCGAGGACGCTGCAGGCGGCGCTAGATTGGGCGTGCGGGCCGGGAAGGGCCAACTGCTCGGAGATACAGCCCGGGGAGAGCTGCTACACGCCCAACAACGTGATGAGCCACGCCTCGTATGCATTCGACAGCTATTACCAGAAGGAAGGGAAGACGGCCGGCTCCTGCGACTTCAAGGGCGTCGCCATCGTCACCACCACCGACCCAAGTAAGTGCTGCCATTCCACTTCGCATTTCTTACTGTTTCATGTGTGGCCCACTAGTGATTCGGCTCGTTACAGTATGATCAGAACTGTCCATTAGTCAGACGGGCACGGGATTGATTGATGAATGTATGAAAATGGCCCCCGCGCGGCGCGTCCTGTTCACCGAGGAGGACACTACCGACTGTTTGTAGTGGGCTCCACAATGGAAACGGCTGGAGCCGCATAGCGGTGAACAGATGATCCTAGCCGTTCGCGTCATGAATTCATAGATTGTCGCGAATTTGGCCCACCATGCCAGCAGTATGTGAAGCTTTTAGACCGCCAAGTGTGTGGTGGATCCCGGATGAATGTTGTTGTGTTGCCTTGTATTCTTGAGAGATTGGTTCCTTGGGAGTAGAATGCAAGTATGCAACTGTGGGTAACTGACTGAAAGAGGGCAGTTGTTACTTCTTCAATCGAAGGATTGGGCAGATAAGCCTTCCCCAGTTGCCATTTTGTGCGTATTGAATGACAAAATTACCAATATTGGTTTTGTTGACTTTATATTTAGCACTGCTACCTATTTTCGGTAAACAAGTATAAGGGTGTGTTTGTTAACAACCAAAAGTTGTCAAGTTAAAACTTTTTATTCTAAAACTTTTCACTCTCCATAAATACCCTATTTTTTAATCATTTCTTCACATTTTTCTATACAACTATTCTACTCTTCAATCATTTCTACACAACTAATAACACAATAAACTTATCTATTTCAACTTTATCCCATTTATTCTTCATCATTACCCCTATCATATCACATCATTTGACAACTTTTCATCTTTACAACTTTTCATTAAAAGTTATATCTATTACCAAACACACCCTAAATGTGCTATAATAGTTATTTTAAAAATTATTTCTTTTATCGGTAGCTTTAGCTTTTTACGCTGCTGATGGCAGTGTCATGCATATTTATCAATAGAGTTTAGATAATTGTATCTATGTCGATTTAAAGCTACTGTAAATATGCTACGCCTGTAACAAGTTTCAACTTCTTGTACATCTTAGATATTTTTGTAAATTATAAAATCTAAACTGCTTATTATGTTTATTAATGTGAATTTAGTTAATATACCAAAATTACTTTATTAGATATTTCGATGGGGTGTAATCAATTTTTCAAACAATTTTAAAAATTTGTTTGGGCTCATGGAGTTCATATTAACAAAAATAACTGATGCCTTAGACTTTCTAAAAAGTATCATCATTTACTAAAACTAAGAGGTTTAAACTTGTCACAAGCATACCCATTTAAAATATCCGTGGGGCATATTTACCACAGGTTTCAAATGATTATTATAATTTGCGAAAAAACCACAGGTATGTGCACAAAAATGACTTTTGGTGGGTGGAACATGGAACCAGTGTCGGTGTAGCAGCTTTTGTTTGGTTTTAGCAGTTTGGAATATGTAGACTCTGGGCTGATATTTCCTCCCTTGTTGAATTTTTTTTTTGCAGGTCGCGGGAACTGTATCTTTCCTGGAAGGTGAGTAAGCCAACGGTTGTTCTCGTGTTTCTCGAACGTTGAGTTCGCTCGTGTGAATTTACCATGCCCTTCCACATATTCGATGATTTGACCCGTGCACGAAAGGGCAGGCATCCCGTGGGTCCAACGCACTCATCGAGCTTTCCCTGGTGAAAATCATGGCACAAAAGAAACCTGCTTTCGTTTGGAAATGATGCAAATTTTGTACAGTGACGCCAACGATCATGGCATGGCGGTTTTGGGCATCTCAAGCTATCAAAATGGCATTATGGTGTATTGGATTCGCTGTCACCACCCGATTATCAAGGGCAGCCTGCAGCTGTCCGGGCTCCACCTCCCACCGCCGCTGCCTCCCGCCCAACTGTCCTGCGAAATTGAGTGGTGCCCCAAAAGAAAACCCGTTTGTTTGTCGGTCGGTTTTTTATGCACTGTTGCTGCTCGTGCCTGACTGTCCTACGGAATTGAGTGGGGCGCCGACGAAAGCCCGTTTGTTTGACGTGCTTAAACTATTTGAAATAATGAGAAGTCCGTCTAACCATCCAGGCATCACTCTGCAAACTTCTTCAATGCCGAGTGATCCTAGCCAGTTTCTTGTGCCTTTTCCACGTGATTATCGATCATTGGCTGTTTCGACTCTACAATTTTATTATTATTATTTTTTTAACGTTTCGAGTCTACAAATTGGGTGGCTAGTATTGTCCTACTTTATAGAGAATTTCGTGACAGCTGCTCAATTCGTTTATTCATTTATTTATGTTTTTTCTTCGCAGTAAGAAGGCCGGGAACATTACAAAAGCAACCAGCAATATAACAGACACCAACAGCGGTGAAAGATGGAGATGGAAAGGGAGTGGTGGGGGCGGGAATCACTGGCTTATCCTGTTCGTAGTTTTTGTGGCGACTTGCATTATTTGGACAGGCTGAGGGGTGCGGACTGCGGAGGGGAGAAGAAACATAAGCCTGGGCTGCCCATTTCATTGATTCTTTTCATATTTAATTGATTTTTTGAACGGGCGTAGGAAGGTTTCGCCTTCACCCATGTGCAACTGTGAATTTGCCCTATTCGTGGAGCACACTTCGGATGGTTCATAATTTTGTGGGAGGGGGGACCCAGTTTAGGAAAATGGATTCCGGGGGGGGGGACCCCATCACAGAAAAAAGGGCAAGATGTGTTAATCGAGGAAGCATGGAATGCGAAAGGAAGTTTTGTAAGGATACTATGCGGAGGCAGATGCTGATGCGTGCCGAGTCCGTGTCTCTACCGTCAAGCCAAGAGACCTAGTCTGCCTTCAAATTTCTTCTCTCTTCTTGCTTTTTTTTTTTTTTTAATGATTTCCTTCTCATTTTTGATTAAAAATTGAGCAAGCCTAGCTTTACTATTGATTGGTTTAGTAACGCTCCCTCTCTACAGCATTTGTCATTGTATTTGGAGCTTGAGGATATTTCTCAAGGTCTATTACGTATTAGGCCAAGATTATCTGCACGAATCCTTTAAAAGAATGGAATCTTATCGATTTGCATTAAATGAAATAAATTCAGGAGTAAATAAATTATTGTTACATCAACTCAATAAAGAACGTCAATAAATAAATTAGGCACGGTTTATGAGTCTACAGATGAATGATACAAAATAAATTATTTGCGTGGAACTTATTACATCGTCTCAATAACAGAATGTATTAGATAAATAAATTTATTCTCATGCTCTATAATTCTACAGATGAGTGCCCTGAAAACCTACCCAATACGGTATCTGTGACACCAGCCTACATACACGTAGGTAAAAAAATTTTAAAAAAAATTCAGCCTACGTACACTCAGCAGGTGTAAAACCTCGCGCATTTTAAATACCTCTTCTGGGTACCAAGCTTTCAGTTCACAGTCACTGTAATCATTTCCATCATAGGGAAGCCATGTAAATAGATCATGGTTAATAAGATTACTAACATTTTTTTTTTCCAATATCTTACAATCCTTCCCATTGATGGTTAACCTGATCCTTTTAACTAAATCAGAACGTTCAAAAACATAAAAATCGTTAATTAGATCATCTTGACGAAGATGGACGGCACCATACATGCCACATGGCACGCCGGTGTCTTCCACATTGTCCTCCTAGGTGGGCTGAATATTGGGCCATCTGTCTATCACCTCCTAGGGAAGGCCCAATTACTTTTCTGAATTGTCCTGGCCCACCCATCCAGCTCTGTCAATCGCTCTCACTAGTCACCACTAACTATGCTGCCGTCGCATATGTCGCCATTAGCGACTCTGTTGGGTCAGCTCAATCTGCTAGCCCATAAGGCCATCCCTGGGCCTGCTAAGCCTGCGTGACCTTGCCCTAGCATGTAAGGGGCAGTAATGACAAGGGGTGCTTTGAAATTTTTTCCATCGAGGATGTTATGCAAGAATGCTATCCAGAGAGAGGTTTCATGAAAAATTCCTTTTACAACACCACAAAAGAATGCCGAATAACTGGAGTTTTCGCGAAACAGGGTTGCCGAGTGGTAGCACAGGGGTGTGCGTGAGTTATTGCTTCCAGGCATATTTATGCACACAATCAAGTCATCTCTAATTGCTTCGCATAAATGGGGAAAAATATATCCTCTAGCATCATTATCATACCCATCGACTTTTCTCCCATATGATCTGATGGTCCCCATTAATTTCTAGGCATGCATATATCAAATAATCGTTCATGATTCAATGCAAGCAGCCAACAGAACGGATAGAATATCATCTGCGGACTTCTGAACTGCCCCCGAAAAAATTCACTACTTAACTCTGTCGCCGGACGAAAAAGGGGTAATCCAGCTCAAATTGGCCGCAGCCTCCTCCGATTTTCATTTCAGCAACAGTAGTAGCCATTACTCTCATTTCTTCTCTTTTCCCTTTCCTTCTTCCCTTTACGGCTTGAAAAGCCAATCTCCTCCTGTTCAATCCACGATTCGGTAAAATTTGAAAAAATTATTTCAACTTCTGCTGCTAATCAAAACCCTGACTTCCAACCATCCTAGCTATATGTGTTTCCAAGTCAATAGTCCATCATAAAATTTTGGGTCCATCTTCTAGATGGTAAACGTTTCCGCGATCGTATATAATTCTCTGAGAAAAAAGTATATAGTCTTTTCCTATGTCAGTTATACTTTTTGTACGGGAGCTTTTCAGTTCAATGGCAGAGACTTGGATGTGGGAAAAGAAATAGAAATTCATAACCTTGGCGCTTGGCCATCATCATAGCGGCTCATGAGCTTGTATAAACCCCTTGTTTTTGGTTAATGTGTAAAATAAATTGGGGAAGATTTACGTAAATTATGACAGGAATGGCTGCCTGATTTTAGAGTGTAAATTCAAATTCCCAATCGATCACTGTTTCCTTCCTAGTTTTACAGTATAAACTGGTATGGTGTTGCCTCGCACACTGAAACAGAGCATAGACAAATCAGAGAGCGGCCAACTGCTTTATGTTGATGGGGTATGTGTAAGGCTGGGAACCGTCAAAAGCTTTGTCGGTCATCTTTCGGGAAGCCGCCTCTGTTGGATGGTAAAAGTCCCAAAACACATGGTTTTCCCTGTTGGAGCAGTACTGGGAAATGGGGATGCATGCAACCTTGGCATTGAGATTTCCCAGCCCACAGCACGCAGCTTTCACTTCAGTAAATCCTGTTACCAAAAAAAAACCCAAGTAGGCCCACCAATCAGCCGAGGTCTATAAATATATATATATATTGAGGTTACCAGCATAGCTTGCAGGAATATGCAAGATTGGGAAGAATAAGAAGAATGCATACCATTTGCAGCTGGTTTCTCAATCAAGTCCTGAAGAGCCATGTAAGTGTCGAAGAAGGAATATGAGAAGTCCTTATGCTCTGCTTTCATGCCCTCTAATATTCCTTTAGCCCCTTCATTGTATTTAACAGACCAGTAATTCGTTTCCTCGTTGCAGGCACCTGTTTTGTTCTGATTCCTCTGGGATGGGCAGCATCCGATCGCCCCTGTCCCCACAAAAACCATCTTTCGAGCCTCCAGATTGTATATCCTCTGACATTGAAACAATAGCCACAAATCAATCATCACTAAATGATTCTTTAAAAAAAAACAGTTACGGGTATATGAAAAGATCATTTATATTTCCCAGAGTGATGGTGATTTTACCCTCAATTGGCCTCTTAATGTGGAAAGTATGAGGTCTAAAAACTGTTGAGGAGTGTACTTAGACTTTTCCTTGGATCCGTCCTTGAAGTAACCGAGCAAGTCATTGCTGCCAATGACAACCGTAAAAATGGATTTGGAGAGGTATTTTTGCGTTTCATCGGCACCCATCTGCTGCACTAGGCTTGCATATACTGCCGAATAGTACTCTACTTGCTTGTTTAGTGTGAGGGATTGGCTCTGAACAATTCACATGGTTTAGAAGAAAGGGAGCAAAGCAGAGGCATCATCACATATAAACTTTGAAGCTTTGAGAAGAGATGGTACTCACAAGGACTTGATCGCTGCCATCCAAGACTCCTGCTCCTCCCGAAGCGAAGTTAACACCGCCAACAAATGCATTGGCATTGCTTCCGTTTTTGGCTCTGGTAAGTGAAAGATAAGGAGGGGGAGAGGAAAGCCCCATCTTCTCCGCTGCATCAATAACAAATGCATTGTCCCCTCAGTTTTTCACTTATTATTACCTTCTCCTTTTTTTTCCGTCCTTTTACTGACAATGAAATTTACTTTTGAAACTATTAATTTTGCGAAAACATCCAGCTTATGAACTTCCTATGCAAAAATTACCACTGTCAATAAAATTTTTGACTAGACTTTCTGGCAATAGTAAAGACATATAACAGTACTCTCAGAACATGTCCAATCTAATCTTAATAAACAGTAGTTCGGGCGTTTCAGCAAATAGATTTCCTGACTAAGATATTTGCAAAATAAAAAATTGTAGATAGAAAGTGGAAAATCAAATAGCTTGGAGCAGGATGCAAATAGCACTGAAATTTTTATAAAAAAAAAGTTTATAGAAAAAATTAGCAGGCTTTACGCTGATGATACATCACATCAACGTTGAAAACTAGGATTTTTGGTTGAATGTTTGTTGGCGATGACTCTTGCACAGTAAATGTCGCACTCGCACGTTCATGGACAACAGGCCAGAGATTCAAACGCTGGGTCCCAGTTTGCATGGAGCATACGGCGAGGACATGAATAAAATTACATCACTGATCGTCGTGGTCAGATGCAACGTGTAAAAGCCTCTAATCTCTCTTTTTAAACAAAACAAAATGGGTACACCAAGTCACTGATGTTCATTTTTCTTATATTCTTTCCCATTCGGGGACCTCCTAAGTCTCTAATTAATTAGGATAATCTTTTCAATAATTATTCTTTACATAAGTTGTGCGGAGTTTAATGAATGGACCAGATCTAACTAAAATTCAAGTGTGCTATAAAATATGTGCTAGGATTTCAGTGCAAACATTTGTGTTGAATTTGCGTGCATGGAAGATATCATGTCTGATAGCAGTCAAGAGACAGGACTCATGGCCACTGTTCTAAGGGCCTCAAAGATACCCAGCAGTTCAGGCCCACCAAATAAAGAAGTTGAACTTGATCGGGTCCTGCACAGTCAAAAACCTACAATTCATTTCTTAGAAAGTTTCGTGCATGTTTCCAACCGGTTGTACCATACGTTCGGTGTGTGAATTACCTAACTATTTTATTTTTATATACTAATTATTTTTATTTTTTTTTTGCAGTTAACCTATCTATTTTTTTTTAATTTTCATGTTGCACTTGTTACCTATTCAAACATTGCCAAATGACCCAAAAGCCAGCCCGCGCAGTCCTGTTAGCTGGGTCGGACGTCAAGGTCCAACAGCACCTACAGTTCTGTACAAGGTTGTCCGTGTCGGATTCCGCTAAGCTTGCGGTCCAGACAAGTAGATTAAAGTGCGTTTGTTTAACCCTAAAGTTTTTTATTATTTATAATTTTTTATTTTTTAAATTATTTTACTTCTAAATTATTTACATACAACTAATTTATCTATTTCAATTTTATTTTTTTCAGTATCATCGTTACTTATATTATTTTTTCATTTCAAAAAATTTTATATTAAAAACTTTCATTCACAATTTTTATATTTTTCCAACACACCCTAAGATATTTTCTTTTCTTTTCTTTTTTTCCTCCAAATCCCGATGGACCAGTTTTTTGTGGGGCCGAAAATGAGTGACTAGAAAGGCAAACCTATTATTGTTTTGAAACAGCACGCGCCATCCTAAAGCGTGGAAATTTTGCAGAACTCTCACTGATGAAGAAAAGAGGCGGGCCATGCCATGCCATGCACGCGGAGGGAGGAACTAGAATTCGGAACTAGGTCAGTAATGGAGGGGTGGATGGATGGATAGATACCGAAGAAATCGGCAGCATTTTTGCCGTTGCTGAATCTTCCAGTGGCCTTGCGTCCAGGGAAGTCGACACCGTTGTGGGGGAAGTTAGCTTTCACGAGCGAGACCTGGAGATGGTTGTTGTTCCCAACATCCGCCAGGGAATCTCCGAAGATGTAGATGGCCGGAACCAGCTTTTGAGCTTTCGAAGAACCACCCAAGGAACACAAGATGAACAAGGAGGAGAAGACGAACAAGGAAGTGGGAGATTTTATTTTACAGGCCATCATCTGCGAATTAGACGAAGAGAAACGATCTGTTGCTTCTCTCTCTCTCCTCTCCTCCCCTCTCTTCTCTGTTTGTGGTGGGTGACTTTGGAGACAATCTACGGGGGTTTTAAGGAGGGAGGTGATCTGGTTTGGAAGGCTTTCGTTGAGATAGACTGATAGACATCAGAGATCGCCTATGATAAGAGAGAGAGTGAGGCGTGTGGGGTCGGACGGAAAAGCATGCATTAGAGTATTAGACCCTTTTCACACTTGGAAATTATTAAATTAAAGATGGAGTCGCAGGCACCTGACTCGAGATTCTTGGAGACTTTTTTTATTTTTTAAGAAAATGGTTCACACCCACCAACGCCAACGAAATCTGGATAGATATGCAACTATTCGTATCACAAGTGTTATTCGTCAACATAGCAGATTTCTCTTTTTTTTTATTCTCTAAATTATTATTTTCTTTTTCGATTTAAAAAAAAAAAAAAAAACTAGAAGAAGAAGAAAAATAAAAAGTGGGGTCATGATCTTGATGCGCGCAGGTGGGCCGTGGGCATTGAATATTGCAATGAATTCCGACGGTGAAGCGTGTGGAGGAGACGTGATGGTTTGTGGCCGTATCGGGCGGAAGGCGAATTTGCCAGCTCGGGCACGGTCGAAGTCAACATCTCTTCGTTGGTGGGGTGGCGTCAGGTGTGGGAAAGCGAATCTAGGAATTTTCCTTTGCCGCCATCATCGTGGGGCGCGGGTGCAGCACATACCATTTCCACCTCTCGCTCAAAAGCCTGCCGTGCTACTCCACTCCGTCTCTTCTTCTTTTTTTTTTTCCAAAATAAAAAAATAAAAAATTCACCAGGCACCGTCCACGCTACTGGCTCTCCACCTTCCATGATCTCGCCTTTTGATAAAATACAATAGAAAAATAAAAGCAAAAGAGGAAAAAAAAAAAGTACTATTACATGACGCTTGCACTGTAATCTATAACAACCAGTAAAGCCTAAACAAGCTAGAACCGGTTCTTCCATCATGTTAAATTGTATATTTATAATGAGATCTACTTCTATATATGTGTGTACAAGCAAATAGTATCCAAGTGTTGTTGAACCATTTTATCCCATTTTAGTGATTAAATTAAAACTTAATTAGCTAATTTTTTTAAAAATTATTCGTTTATCACTATATTAAAAACCATTTCCATGACTTTTAGTTGGTTTGCTCTATTTGAAATATTAATAATGATATATAAAATATAAAAGTCACTTAAATCTATCTACAAGTTCATTCAAATATTTTAATAATCTATGAATAAAAGAAGAATCCTTTAAATGATATAGATGTTGTAACAATTTTTAAATAGTTATATAAATCAAACGATTGAACCATTGACATCGGTTCAAATCAGATACTAACATTGAGATCTTCACATGTATCAGTGCGACACAATTATTTCTCATTTATAATATTAATGTTAGTTTCTTAACTATACAATAAAAATTAAATTTTTACTAAAGCCTAAAATTTTAACTAGGCTTTTAATAAATTTTAATGATTTCGAAGTTTATAAAATTGTATTAAAAATATAATGCCCATGAAATATTTAATAAAATTTTAATAGCATGTAATTTTTTATACAACCATTAAAATATTAAATTAAGTCATATGTAATTGTTTACGAATTTTGGTGTTTGTAAAACCTAAAGCATAAAAAAAAAGTGTTTGCGGACTATGTTTTATAAAGTTTAAACTCGAGGAAGATAATTTGAAAAGAATATTAGGATCAGCGCTACTATTAGAGTTAAACAAACCCGTTTAACTCAAATATGACAAATCAAAACTCAATTTTGCTTTTTGTATTCAATAAAAAATATACACATGAAATCTAAATAATATTTTTTCACATCTATTATTTTATATTATTTGTATTTTTCCTCAGGCATTTATCATGTTGAAATTATATTACCGTCGTATTAAATTATTTTTATTTATTTTATGATTATATTTATATTATTTACTTTTATATTTATTATTTTCGAAGATAGATTTTCTTTTAAAATATAAATAGTAATGTTTTTCATAATTTTTATTAATAATTTCGTTTAGATGACTTACTAATATTCACATGAAAATTTAAACTTGTCACTTTTAACTTAAAAAATTTATAATCTTTAATTTTAAGTTGAAGCAATTTATTTAAATAAATTTTAAGTTTAGATCTTATAAATAGAATTCATATAAAATGTTAAATTTTGGGCACGTCGGAAATCAAAAAATTTTCAAACTTAATTTTTTTACTTTTCACAACTACTGTTTTTTTAATTTTTTATTTTTCTATATAATTATCTTACTTTTTAATTATTTTTACACAACTACTTCTACATCTAACCTATCTATGTAAATTTATTCTCTTTACTCCTTATTATTGTAACTCTTATCATATTATATCATTTTTCTTATTTCAAAACTTTTACACCAAAAGTTTTTTATTGAAATTCTATCACCTTCCACAAACACCCTTTATAAATAAGGTTAATATTGAAATTGATGCAAAGTCCCAACTTCGTGAATAGAGTTTACCCCTATCTATGAAAGATTTCAAAGCCAAGCAATGCAAAATCTTCAAGATAAAAATTTTAAAAAGATTAGGTATAGATTTTTTATTTTTATTTTTTTGAGATTGGAAATAGAATTGAGTTGAGTTGAACAAATAAATTCTATCTGCAGACAGAAATTATATTACCTTTGGACGTACAAAATTATCAGGGTAAAGATGGGCAGCAGATTCACCTTCTGTTATCTAATTGCCCATGCGATGCAAGCAGCCGACAGACAGGTGAGACGGGAATGATAACGGAGGAAGAATTTAGTGTGAAAGCAGAGAAAACGGAACACTCCTATCCTAGCTAAGTAAGTTTGAGAAATACTCATCACACTTTCACAAAATTAATTGAAATTTGTTTGCGGAATTCCATCTACCAAGAACTGTATCAGCTGAAAATGCTGTTAAATGCCACGTGTATATATCTCGGTCCATGTGTTCTTCCAATTCAATCTTCAAATATTCCCGATCTGCTGAAAAACTGCTGATCTCTCTCTCCTCAATAAATTTATATATATTAACATAGCACGTACTGAAATCACGTTTCCAAGATCATAGATATGAATATAGACGGAGAGGGCACATATTTAGAAATTAATGAACAACTTAAATTGCTATCAACTGGCGTATGTTGATGGGGTATGTGTAAAGCTGTGAGCCGTCGAAAGCTCTTCCTGACATGATCTGATAAATTTTCTGCGTTGGATGGACGAAATCCCAGAATACGTAGCTGTCCCTGTCGAAGCAGTAGCTCGAGGTGGGAACGCATCCACCCTTTGCATTCAGTTTGCCACCCTTCCCACAGCATGCCGCTTCCGATTAAGTAAATTCTGGAACAAATTCATTCAAAAATCCCCAAATTAATTAATCGATTAATTCATTATAATGCTAAATACTCACAATGAAAACATGCAATATATATATATATATATTGGAAAATAATCCAGTGCATGCGACTGCACGGTGGGCCCCACCTGATCATAAATGAAAAATCCACCTCACCTATTGTATTTAGAATTATTCACTTTAATAACATACCGATTTTCATCCAAATCCAACATGTGTGCAGTCTCATCTTAAAATGGTGCAAAATCAACGTAATAAAATAATTTAATATAAATATCAAGTTTAAAGTGATTTTTTCAACATCTAAACCATCTAAAGTATGATTTATATATGGATAAATGGTGTATAAAGTTTTATTACAATATAATATGTATAAAGTCCATTTTACAGCGGACTGCACCGTAATTACGGTGCAGTCTAACTGCACAAGATCGGTTCTCATTCATATATACATATATATCTTGATATCTTTAATATCATTTTCAGTATTGTCGATGTTAACCTCAATGGAATAGACTAACAATTAATATTGTTATCGATCATTTGCATTAGGAGATTAGGCTCCAGGAATAAAAGAAGGTGGGATCTACAAGCCAATTAATTTAAGTTCGCGTTAGTTTCTGAATTACCATAGGAATCTGGATTTTGGATCCAGTGAAGGAGACTATCGAAGGTGTCGAAGAAGGAAAAAGAGAAGTCCTCCAGCTGACAATTCGTGGCTTCTAACAGTGCTTTGACCCCTTGATTTTATTTCACACAGCAGTAATTGATTTCCTCCATGCACCCACCAGTTTTGTTGTGACTCCTCAGCACTGGGCAGCATCCGATGGAACCTGCCCCCTCGAACACCACCTTTCGGGCTCCCTGATCGTGTATCCTCTTCATGCCATTCCATTAACCAAATATTAGCCATCAAAATCAGCGAACCACACAAATACCCACGTACGCAGGCTGCTAGCTTACTAGAAAATTATAAAATGAATTTTTTATAGGTATCTTTGTTTCAACATAAAACTTTTCAAGTTAATATTTTTCTTTCTTTATCATTATTCTATTTTTTTATTATTTATTCACATTTTCCTATATAATTGTCCTATTTTTTAATCATTTTTATACAATTATTTATATAATTAATTTATTCTCTTTGCTTCTCATTTTTACCTCTATCATATCATATAATTTTCTTCTAGTTTAAAATTTTTTCTTCTAAAAATTTTATAACTTGTAAAACACGCCTTACATGTATATATGTTCCCGAGAAAAAAAACTGTTTGAGATCAATAATTGGGGAAAAGTAAAAGAAAAAATTTTAAAAAACTGGGAGCCGGTCATAATATAATACATGTGATTATTAGCGAGTTTCACTTTTATAAAACCCTACTTCATATAATCTTATCCATTTTTTTTATTTTGATAATTGATGAAATATCTATATTCGATGTATTTAGTATCACACTGTTCGTCTTCAACCAATGTGCATCATCATTACCTGTGAATGTATAAAATCAACATGATAACCATCATCAATTTTGTTCAAACTTGATTTCTTAGCTAAATAAATTTTACTAAATACAATAAATGTAGTAAACTTTCTATTAATCATCGAGATATAAAAAATGTGTATGGTCCCATAAAAACCTGTGTACGTAACATAAGTACAAAGAAAGAAGACTCGATTGTGAGTAAAAGAAAATAAAAGCAAAATAGATATAATAAATATATGTAAAATTTTGAAATAATAGTTAGAACTATAAATAGTAATCGGAGAAAGTAAGGGATAGATATAAATTAAGATGTCGAATCATATAAAAAATTCATTTATTTATTGTTGCGGGATGGCAAACGTGCCCAAAACACCAACATCGAATTGCCCGACTGGGTTTAACATTTGTATGGGCTTGTCTCATTTGGCTGTAGGATGAAGTGGCTCAATTGAGTACGGGTGGTCCATGCATTAATTGGGTGGGAATTTCTTGGATTTAATTGGCCTTTTAACGTGTCAAAACGTCGGTCCATGAGATTGCTGAGGAGTCTGCTTCGACTGCTGGGTGGAGTTCTGAGTGAAGTGGCCCGCTACGTCATTTTCTCCGATCACGAACAGAAATATGGATTTCGATAGCCGCTTTTGCGTCTCAATAGTTCCAAACTTCTTGATTAGGTCCGCTTGCACTTGTGAGAAGTAATCTATTTGTCGGTTGAGTGAGATAGATTGACCCTGTAAAACCTACCAATAAACCCAACAAAAGAAAAAGAGGTGGCAAAAAAAAAAAAAAAAAGACATGAGAACTGAGTTATGATATTGTGAACTAAAAAAAGGTCATGGTCAACCTCTTAACCCGCTTGTTCAACCCGTTAATAAATGGGTTTGGGTTGGGATTTTTGAATAAATGGGTTATAGTTCGCCAACCCGTGCAACCATTTAATTAAATAAACGAATTAGGGTTGAGGCTTCGCAACCCGTCCAACCCGTTTATTTAACTCGTCCAACCCGTTCAACCCGTATAACTCATTTAATATAATATATTATAA
>JAXCLR010000081.1:3516534-3529464 GCA_035584095.1 Annona squamosa
AAATTAGTAACAAACACAACCCGTTAACCCATTTATTAAATGGGTTGTAAATGGGTTAGGGTTGAAGTTTTTTAAATAGGTTAATAAATGAATTAGGGTTAAAATATATTAAATAGGTTATGATTAGGATTAGACTCCAACCCGACCCAATCCGTTAACACTCCTGACAGCCCTAATTGTAAGCGAGTTCGTGAAGGTTTTGTACGTACGGGCGAGGTCTCGTCTAACACTCCTGCTCCTCCGGAACCGAAGTTTACGCCAGCTTCGACGGATGCGGTACAGCCTTTGACGGTTGCTACTGAAAGATATGGCGGAGGAGTGGGGAGGCCCATCATCTCAACTGCGCCTGAATCGTTTTCGTGTTAGAGTTCGTGCTCGAATAGAATTAATTAAATGCACAGATAATGGCCATACTATCGTAATTAGATCTGAATAACTTCAATACTCATGTAAGCATGTCATGACAATGAAAATAATTTTCATTGGGGTTCTATGGTTATGTAAGTATTGAATCATTTCTTATATTATTATTATTATTATGAATTTTTATCTCTTAAGTATGTTTTTCCATTTCAGTGCTGGACGCTGACATCGATCATATTTGTATTTTAATTTCCTTCTCGATTGATTAATTTCCTGTTGCTGGGGAAAATTGGAACTAAGTCAATAATAGAATACCAAGAAAATCATCAGCGTTTTTGCCATTGCTGAATCTTCCGATGGGCGTGCCTCCTGGGAAATCGATGCCATTGAAAGGGAAGTCGGCTCTGGCATCGGAGTGCTGGAGATAGTTGTTGTTACCGACATCAACGAGCGAGTCTCCAAAGACAAAGAAAGCCGGAGCCATTTGAGCTTCTGAACAAGTAGAGAAGTGGCTGGAGAAGATTAATATGAGAATGCAAGAGAAAACATGAGATTGGAAGCCATTCCTTCGTGCATATATGCAGGTGAGAGAAGCTCGAGTAGATCAGAAGAGAGGTTGAAGCTGTACGTCCTCTCTAAATCAATGCATGGATGGAAGAATTATAGACTTGACACTTAATTCTGCATCTTCTTAATTGTATGCACTCTTAGCTCTGATTATCAGCCGGACATGGCTTGTCATATATACCTAAAATTTCACGTCCAATTTGGAGTGAGCAGGCGAGCAGAAAACGGCTTTTTTTTTTTGGCTTTTCTTTACCTGACGTGGTTACCAATGTCGACGCAGGATCGGACGAGATGGATGCCTGTGTAACCGTGGGATAAAAACCCTGTAGCTGCGCATTCCAAATGCTGTTGTTAGTTACTTGTGCGGCAAAAATATTTATTTTTGCTTTGACGTCCCATGTCCAAGCCTGTTGAGAAGGATAAAGGGCTTGAACGAGACAAGAAATTAATAATGTATATTGGAAATGAAAAGAAATTATTGAAAATTTTAATAAATAAATAAATAAACTTTATAGGGAATAATACTGGATCCTTTGGAACGCCAGCCGAAAAGCACGAATGTGCTTCTGGCGAACAACATAGTTGGCAGCAAGCCAAGGGACAGCCATATCAACACCTCATCTCTTGTCGTTATGACTTGTTTTTTCTTTTTTATTTCGCTGTTAGGAGGTGGTAATTTTTTAACAAATAAGCTCTCTGGTGGAATGGTCAGTCAGCTTAGCTGTTGGAACAGGACGGTCCCAAAAAATTCGCGGAAAGATCGAGACATAATCTCTTCGGCAAACCGTTATGTTATAGGCAGTCGCTAGACAATTGAGGCTGATTATAACCCAACAATATGGTTCCTCGTCTCTTCAGTGGACGTGGGCCAGCGCGATGGTGAAAGGCATGGAATTTTTTCACGCATACAACTTTGATGAGGTACATTACATATATATGGAACTCAAGAGAGAGGTGGTGACCCGTGCCAACTCAAACGTAGAGAATGGAAACCACAGAGTTTGCAGTCTCCTCGCTACTGCTCAGATGTACACTGCTTGCGTCAATGGTCAAATCGCATTCCGGGGGCACAACTCCAGCTTCACTTAAAGCATGGCGCTCTGCATGCTTGATTAAGATACAACCTACAAGGAACTCCGTCTCCAATAAATTATAGAAATTGCTGGTCATGCTTGCTTTAGATTCGTGTCTACATTGGAGTACATTACAATGCCAGGAAATAATAATTAACTAATAATCACTAATCAGGGACGCCAGATTTCGAAATTGACCGAAACAAGCCAAAGAAACAGCTGCTCGAGTTGAGCTCTAGCTACAAGAAGGAAACCTCAAATAGAAGGGGCGTGGAATATAAGAGAACTCATAGCTCTGTTATACAAGAATCTGTCACCCTCTCGTGACAAATTTATGCATGATCACAGAGGCCGAGTATGACGGCCTGATGCTCGGCCACAGAGAAGACCATTTCTTGGGATTGGATACTCGTCCCTCCATGAATTTGCTGGGGAGTAGACACGGAGATAGAACTGCTGGCCTAGGTATTGCCTTGCCCAGTTCTCCGATCTTATGTTCCACATGCCTACATTGTCCAGTGCCATGTAAATAGCAGTCCATGACTTAGGGTACACCTGCATCCAGTAAATGGCAGAGCTGCTATAAGGATTATGGCATTCTTCGCTCCTCGATATCTAAAAAGTTAGTAGATACAGCCTGGATTGAATAATAAGCCTCGAGAACAATAAGATGAACACAGAAATGAATTTGGATGAGCGCTTCAACCCAAATTATAAGTAATGAAAGCGGCATTTGCCAGCATCGGTTGAAATGGCCGGAGGCCTCAAAGAAATTGGGAGCTGGAGCAGAGCCTCAATAAGGCTAAGTCACGGCTTCCTTATCAGCAAATTTAAAGTACACAAATTTCCAAGTCCAGCTAGGCGGAATTGAAGTTGGGAATTGAAGCAAGGGCCTCGTTGAAATTGGGAATGAGGAGGCCTCAATAAGTCCAACCAACAGTGCTCATTGGCAAATCAATGTAATGACATTGCAGTCAAATTCCAGGAAGCCTTCACAAGCTTCAGTCGAAGGAGAACAAGTTATGCCAAGCTGCATAATGACAATTGCTGCTATGGATAGATGCAGGAATAGAGAAAGGCAGTCGAAACTTGTATACCTGAACTGTGCAACGAGCAACTGTGTCTCTTAGGTTATAACTGAGCCTGCTTTGAGACGACCACTGGCCACCATCCATTCTAATCAAATACCAAACCGTCCGTTTTAGCAGTTGGATGGAGAAATATATCTATGCATATATATATATATATCAATCAACCCACAGAATGATGAAATTTTGCAGCTTACCCAACCACAAAGAAGGAATAACCATTAATATGCCATGACTGCACACTGTCTTCTGTGTTCTCAAACACTATCTCAATATAATCGCGGAAATTGGCTGCCATGACTGATGTCTGAAGGTAGCCTCCACCCCAGGTAGGGTTGTCAGGAATGCTTCCAAGATTAAAGACACCCGAGATCTTGAAAAAATCTGCCACTTTGAGCGGAGTATCTGCTGGTATGAAGGAAACACTGTTGACAGCGTATCTCTGTTTACCATTAATAATAGGTGCTGAGTTGGCAAGCCTAATGGTTCGCACTGGTTTGATTAGCCCATAATGATAGGAGCCTTGAGGATTGGGTCTTGGTCCACTTGCTGTCAGATTCCACCTGTTCCATGAAAGTAAAATACAAGGTAATGAAATAAATTGGAGTGTTGCTACACAATGGCAAGCCTGTTTCCGCACAATAGCATCATAATAATCACCAAAACAAAGACAACAAAAAAAAAATTTATGTCATCTACGTTATTTAGCAAAACATACAGACGACAAATGAATCAGGGTGACATGGGCTTTAAAGAGAACTGTACAGAGGGAGATTCACAATTCCATATCATTCATTAGAAAGCTTAATTAGTGATCAGTGCCAATGGTAAACTAATAACATCCTGCTCTTGCACTGAACTCCCTTCTTTTTTACTCTCACCATTTCCATTGAAAGTGATTCTAAACTCTTTATCATTCATTTTCAATTGTCTTTTTGACGTTTCTAATATTTGCTAGCAGTTCATCATCATTACACAACTCAGCATAAATTTTGGCCTTCTATCAGAACATTGCATCAACTCGAAGTGCTTATTGAGTTGAGAGATATACCGGATTGATCTAGCTTGGTTCAGAGACCAATCAATTTGAATAGTAGGCCCTCCAGGTGGGGGTCCCACAAGCCCTCCAGCAGAGTTACCATAACGGAGAATGGAAGTGGTAGTAAGCACTGGAGTCATGAAGCGTGTGGAGACAACAATATGGTAGTCATGTGCAGGCTGGTTTGCTGTTACGAGGAATGAGTAAGTCTGCCCTAGATGTATATCCAGGGAGGAGTAGCTGTTTTGGAGTGTGTGAGATCCTTCCACCTCTACCAACTTCATTGTGTGCCCTTGAATTCTAAAGTTGATAGATGCCGTCAACCCGACATTCGATACCCTGAACCTATACGTTTTGCCTGCACCAAGTTTGTGAGCAACTTGTCAAACCTTAAACAATAACAAAAACCTTAGACAGAAAAATAAAAATTTCCATTTGCAGAGACAAGATACTTCAACTGCAATTTTCCAACTAAGAGAACAATAAAACGAGTCTTACCTTGCTCAACGGTGAATGTGAATCCATTTGCACCACGACCATTGATAAGAAGTCCATCAGGGAACGGGAGGTTGCGTCCACTGTCTAATGTTGCCCTCAAGGCCTACAAAAAAGAAGAGGTAAAATATCATATAGTGACGATGTAAAACGGATTCTTATGGGGAAAAGACAAAATATCTGAACTCTAAAGTAACGAGGCCCAGCTCTTAGTTATATGGAATGAGAAATTATCAGGAAACTGCCCAGTGAGAAATGCATGTTGGCAGCACGACATGATGATGATGTACCAACAAAAAATGGAAGATAGTATAGAGCGTCACGATTACTGATGCAATTGTAAACTTCACTTGGCTGGTTATCTGACATGCAAGAATTTCTACGAAAATCATCACCAAAAGTGATTCCAATTAATGTGCATCTGTTTATACCCAAAATTTTCCAAATTAAAACTTTTGAATCGATAATTTTTCATTCTCTACAACTATTTTATCTTAAATTTTTTTTTACGTCTTTCTATACAATTATCCTACTTTTTAATTATTTCTACAAAACTATCTATACAACTAAACTATCTTTTTAATTTTATTTTTTTTACTCTCCATCGTTACCCCTATAATTTTCTATTATTTTTTTCAATTCAAAAACTAATCCACTAAAAAATTTTTATCTAAAAATATTATTACTTTCCAAACACGCCCTTAAATTCCAGACAGTAAAGAAGGGGAATAAAAGGTGCAAAATTAAGATCCTCATCCGCCTACTCGAAATTTGGTTTTCAAGGAAAATAGATTCATATATCCAACCAGAAACAGCTAGTAAAAGATTAAAATGGCATCCCAGTAGTGTAAGCGCAGCTAAAAATATCATAATAGGTTGGCACAAGTTTTTGTTGCTTGAGCCACAGTCAAGCGCTGTACTCAAGCATGACTCCATGATCTAACCCGCAAACGGCAACCAACATACACAAACGCTAGCAAAGCGAACTTGACGCTCGATGACTAAATTCTCAAATTACATTTTCAGCCAACCATTTGAAATCGTGGACATATAGCAGAATGAATGCTAATTCAGCGTAAACACCCATATAAAGCAGAGCTGTTGACATTAACACAAACACAAGCACGCAAAAATTTTATAAGGGTGACGCATCGTATGCTAGTGAATCAATGGCATAACAAGCTTACACTGTGGTTGGCCTTGAACCAGTCTCCAGCTAGTATGGTGTAGTCACCGGCAGGATCAGGAAATGGAACAGGGATCCTTGGACGGCTCGATATCTTGATCCCTCCAAAACCACCAGCAGCCTTGTGGAAGGCAAGGGAGGGGAAGTAGAAATAGCTTCCTATCTGATCTTTCACTTGCAACATGTAAGTGAAGTTCCGCCCTGGCGGTATTGGGCAATTTGTCCCATAGACTCCGTCCTGCCATGAATTCCTTCGCTGCTGTATGCCATTCCTGCACCAAAAGAAACCATTAACATCTCAGTGGCAACGGGCAGACGGTCAAAGGATTGCAAGCCCGCCTAAGTTTGGGCCTTATACATGGCCCATCTCTGAATTATTTGTTTCACCGTAAGGATTTCACGACTGGAAATTTCTCTTCCTCGTGCCTATACCGACTGCCTTGACTTTTAATATGAAAAAGTGGAAAAACGAACAGAAGGATAAAGCTGACAACAATCGAGTTGTAATGCTGATGATGGTGTTAATTTAAAAGACTGCTGGAAGCTTGCTAGAAGCTGGTTTTAGCTCCAAAAGGCAATCTATTATCCGTACTCTATTTTATTTCTCTCTTGTTTAGGTTTTTTTAATTTTCCAATAAATAATCTTTATTGGCTACGAAATCACCATCGGCAACCATCGATACCTTTTTTCTTTTTCTTTTTTCTCTTAGAGGCAAACGGAACTAAAACAGTCCATGCCAATCACAAAAAGCATTTTAAAGTATAATTAATTATGATGCATCCTAAAACATTCAGAAATGAAAAAGGAGAAAATAATAGCATATTACTTCAATGGTACTGAGTTTGTGTGCATTCATCGGAAGTCCGAACAGAGCTTACATAAAGGAGTAAAGAACACTCCTGAATCTAAGCACGGCATTGGCCTGCGCACCAACAATCCTAACACGTAATGTCTACAGATGTACAGAACTTGTCCTAGTCCTTGTCCAGATTACACGCACATGGGCCCGTGACTCTTACAGTACAGCCACGAGAAATAATCCAATTCTCAGATAACAAAAAGAAAGTTTTCTCAAGCAAAGTTTTTGTAATTTGCAGTCTACCCCAGCATACGCCGCGATATTCCTGCCGTGAGGCTGGTGAATAATGAACGGGCCCACCCACGTGCCGCATGGGACTCTCTGTTCAGTCTTTCCCATAAAGCGTGTGGGTTACAGATCGGTACACGCTGGCTGCAACCCGGACGAAGAGAAATACAAACACAGTGCCCCGTGAGAAGGGTGGCTGACAGGACCGCCCAACAGTTTGACGCAGGTCTGCTCATGTCGGGCTGCCAAACCTTTTTATTTTTGAATTTCGGTGCATGACGTCATCCAAGCTGGCCAACCCATCAGCAAGCGATTGCACTCGGGCTGCACGGCTTCTTGAGGACGCCACATCCGCGCATTTTTTTTTTTTTTTTGTTTAAAGGTAAATTTCATATATACCCACGTTATTTCATCAATATTGCAGATATACCCAAGTAATTTCACAAATTGCATATTACCTCACATAGTTTTACCGAAATTGCCTATTACTCCTACGCCGTTAATCACCGTTAATATCCACCGTTATATTTTTAAAAATGACAAAAATGCCCTCATCTTCTTGGAGGTGATACGCAATTTTGTGAAACTATGAATGAGGGCATTTTCATCATTTTTAAAAATATAACGGCGTGGGGATAATACACAATTTCAGTGAAACTATGTAGGGTGATATGCAATTTGTGAAACTACGTAGGTATATCCGCAATATCGATGAAACTATATGGGTATATATGAAATTTACCCTATATGGGTATATATGAAATTTTATAAAACTTTTTAAACCATCTTAAAGTGTATTTAGTAGTGATAAAATACTTTAAGTGTGCTTGTTTAGCTATGAGACTTTTTAATCATGTTTGGCTAACCTTAAAACTTTCGTAACAAAAATTTTTAAATTTAAAATGTTTCATATTTTATATAGTTATCTTACTTTTTAATCATTTCTTCACACATTCATGTACAACTATTTTATTTTTCAATCATTTTTACACAACTATTTATACAACTAACTTATCTCTATTATAGAATATCATTTTCTACTTACTCAAAAAATTTTATACTAAAAATTTTATCACTTCTCAAATATACCTTAAATTTTTCATTCTATATAATTACCTTATTTTTCAAAATACCTTTTTACATTTTTCTGTACAATCAATTATACGCAACTACATATACAATAATTTATTTATTTTAATTTTATTCCTTTTACTGTTCCTTATTACTCATATCACATTATGTTTAAAAACTTATCTAAAAATTTTTCATTCAAAAATTTTATCACTTTCACCTAATGAGACGTGCTCGGTTGGTCACATCATCTGTCACAAGGCTCTTTGCAACATTAGTGTGCAGGGTACGAATCTCACATGGGATTTCGGCCGAATATTGTGTTGGGAGCAGTTTAGTCCCCCTTATGTAAGGTGGAAGTTGTCTTCATCATTATTTAGGTAGAGCTTTGTCTCGAAATTATTAAGGTGAAGCTGTGCCTTTAGATTTGTTAAAATATCTAAGAGTTTCAGCATAATACATGTCGAGTTGTATGTAAATATACCAATTTAAAAAATGATCACTTTCCAAACCTACTCTTGGATAAAAAAAATTGTATAAAGGCTTTTAAATTTGAAAGAAATAATATGATATAATATGAATAATAATAATAAATAAATATAATAAAGTTAAAATAGATAAGTTAGTAGTGCTAAACAAAAAGTAGTTCAATTTAAAGAATAAAATTTAAATCGAAAAGTTGTAGTTTGAAATTTTTTATATCTAACTAAACATACTCATGGTGTAAAAGTTGGATAATTTGCATATATATCCGTATAGTTTAACACTAATTGCAAATATACCCACATTGTTTCAAAAATGCATATTACCCCCATATAATTTTACCAAATTTGCATATTACTCTCACGCCCTTACCTGCCGATAATAGCAAATGTTATATTTTGAAAAATGACGAAATGCCATCATTAATTTACATAGTTTTGTGGGGTAATATGCAAATTTGGTGAAACTAAGTGAGGTGATATGCAATTCGTAAAACTATGGATGAGGATATTTTCGTCATTTTTTAAAATATACCATTAGATATTAACGGCAAATAACGACATTAGGGTAATATGCAATTTTAGTAAAATTATGTAGGGGCAATATGCATTTTATGAAACTACGTAAATATATCTGTAATTAGCGTCAAATTACATGGGTATACATGCAAATGACCCGTAAAAGTATTTGAAATAAGAGAAAATAAAATTAAAATAAATAGGTTAATTATATAAATAGTCATATAGAAATGATTGAAAAATAAAATAGTCATATAAAAAATATGAAAAAATAATTTAAAAAGATAATAATTATGAAGAATAAAAAGTTTTGAATATGTTTAGAAAATGATAAAACTTTTGAAACTATAAGTTTTTCTTTAAAAAATGATGTAATATAATAGAGGTAATAACAAGAAATTAAAATAATAGAATTAAAATAAATAAATTAGCTATATGAATAGTTGTGTAAAAATATTTAAAAAGTAAAATAGTTTGTACAGGAATAAGCGAAGAAATAATTAAACATATGATAATTGTTGAGAGTAAAAAAATTTTGATGAAAAGCTCTATTTTAAAGCAAACACACCCTTCGTTTGAAAATTTTTATATTACTAAAAATATCCTATATTTAAAATATTTTATTTTATAATGCTATCAAAAATAATAATTCATTAGATATTTATATTTTATTAAAACAACATCCGATAGTTAATACATAAATAATAATAAATTTTCAAATGTACGATCTGTGAAGTATATAAAAATTTTCAATATATAATTTTTAAAATCATAAATAAATACATATAGATAAACACAGTAAATGATTTAAATTTTTCAAAAATATCCTAAAACGAAAATATCAGCCCGTGTAAACTGAATCATGTACTATTTCTAATTGCAAACGATAAATAAGCAAAATTCCACACTTCCGAGCACCTCAACCGTGTCAGTGATCTGACGTGAATTTTTAGAGGTGTTCCAAAGTATTTAACCGCTTGTAATGAGAATGATGTGTATTACGAAAGTGATATACGGTTATCAAAAAATGTTTTAAAATATGTTAAAAAACAAGAAATCATGTTTAAAATTGAAAAAAAAATTCTTGAGAAAGTAAAATCTCATCCCTTCCACGTCCCCTCGTAGATACTTCAGTAACAAGCTTATCAGCTTATGCATGGGCACGTCAAGAGTAGTAGCAATTTTGCAACGGCATATTATTTTGTCTCGTGGGAAGTGGATATTTGTGACGTAGATGGACAACCTAAAACACGGATTAATATAGTATTGACGCCGTCTATGCACTATAATATACAATATCGGACACCAACTACATTAATTCACATGAACTTAACCACAACAAAAACTAAGTTATGTATAATACTGCTACTAAAAGAAGTTAACTTGTGAAAGGAGTCAACTCAACTTAGCCACAACAAATACCGCACTGTTTACAAATTTGAGTCGACTCAATTAGATTATACGAAACCGTCTTGTTTGCATATACAAGTCTGTTCAGGTTGAAGAGTCGACTCAATTAGATTATACGAAACCGTCTTGTTTGCATATACAAGTCTGTTCAGGTTGAATCGACTCAACTAGGGCATCGAAATTGCGTTGTCCACTGGACTCAACTATCATACAACAAAAATGGCTGAATTGACTCAACTAGGGCATCAAACTTGCATTGTCCGCCTGACTCAACTAGCAACAAAAATCGTACTATCCATAAATTTGAGTCAACTTATTCAACTCGATTAAGCCATAAGAACAGTTTAGACTTCTCGTTTAGAAATATCAATCACTAGTTGAGTGTTTCATTGGCATCGAACTCTAGGATTTAAGATATAAAGAGGACAAAATTATAAAGTTTAAAAAATAAAAATTGAAAACGCGTTAGTTAAAAAAACAAATAAGAAAAGTTAGATAAACCAAAATGCAAAAAAAAAGGGCTTGTCAGCATATGTTTGGGTACTTCCAAGGGAAGTGTGAATTTTGCTACGGCTTCTGCACTACCAAATGTCCCATTTTGTCACGTGGAAAGTCGATACTGTTGCTGTAGATTGCACAACCTAAAACGCAGTTGGGCCAGACCGGCCCCGTTTGGACAAACAACAAAGTCCGTTATCACTTGCTACTAGATCTTTATTTTATGTGTACGGACTAGACAGCTCAGCGGCTGAGCAGTCCATCTAATTTGTACGCGTTTTGATTTCATGCACCGGGTGCACAAAGCTTTGTTGCACCGAGTGCAAATAATTATTTTTTAAATTTCTTTTTAAAATTTTTGTTCACAGCGGTTGAAAAAGTATATTTAACGTATGTATTAATTTTTACCTGTTCTAACCATCCAAGCCATGCTCGGTTGGTCACCAACTTTCTGTCAGAAGCATTTGAAGGCGCCGGTGTTAGGTTCGAATCCCATTTGATTCGAAATTTCGGCTAAAAAGAAGATAGTGGAAGCAGTAGTCTCCTGATGAATTGTTGAAAGCTATGTTTTCCTAATTTTTCGGTAGAGCCAGGTGTCTCTGAATTTCTTTTAGGTAAATTAAATCCACCTTCGTGCACCCACGTTATATCAATTTGTACCCACGTGCAGCAAATCGATTTTCAATTTGTACACAAGTTATATCATCCCTAGATCTGGCACGAGTTACACGATAACCAAGCCTCAATGGAAAAGGGAATTGTACAATTGTTATGCGAGAATATTAGAGAGCCTTTTTGCCACATTCTTCATCTGTTGTGGGCCCCGGTAGACTAATGGTCTGGATTGCTGATACGTGGGGTCCGCTCACCGAAATTGAAGATAAAAGACGCACGGTCGTAAAGAAGTCGGAAAATTCAGAACAAAAGAAAAGTGGGAAAAAAGAAAAAAAAAATTGGGTGCGATATCTGGACCGTCCAACATAAAGCAAGAAAATGCAGCCACAGGAAACTACATCCGAGTCGCTAATCACATGGACCTGGCCGCATCCTGCCTAAAAACATCCTTGAATATCAGAAAGGTGGATCGAACGGCAGAAATCTGCCAGCTACTAATGAACGGCTTCGATCTTGCAAGAATATGTGTGGATTTCAATGACCCGCCCTTCTAAAGTGGGGAAAATTCAGGATTCACCCTCATCTAGGCAGAGTGTCGCGTTTTAAAATAAAATGACCACGAAATCTTGAAAAGAGGAACGCTGAAAAAGGTTTGTTTTGCTTACCAAGATAGAAGGAATGGCTCGGTCAAGTTGTTGAAGACATTGATAATCAGATTGTCATTGGTAACGCAATCAATCTGAGGACCCGGAAACTGCCCGTTTATCAGTATTCCCTGCAGCAGCCCATGCACAAATAATTGCGTGTTTAGTACTGCACATCCTCGCACCAAAAACCGCGAATGTAGGCGTATGGAAATTGGTAGACGAGAAAAGAAAAACAACATGAAGCGGAAGCAGGAATCGGATCTTGCCTGCTGCTTTACACCAAGAGGCCATATGTCTCCGTAAGTCACCGTCCAGGTGAAGAACCTGTACGGATCTTCGGCATTGATGGAAATCGAGAGAAATGCAAAGGATGATAAAAATATAAAAAGGCGCCCCAGGCGGCCGTCGGTTCTCATCTTCGAGGAAGAATGCCGCAGAGAAAAAGGAGGGAAGAGAGCAGGATTCCGAGGTCGAACTCGGACGGGAGAGAAGGAATATGGGCGGGCTCTTTTTTCCCGCTTTCCTTCTCTGCTTCGTCAGTGATGCAACTTGATATTGTAATTTATGCGAGCAGTACTCACAGCTGTATGAGCTGTCAGTGGTCTTAAAAGAAAGAGCAAGCGTCGCGAGGTATTTCTCTCGTCCACGAGCTGCGACTCGTAAATAGTTAGAATTTTACTGGGGCGATCTGCCTAAAACCATTGTTCCCGTTTATTGCATCCCGAGATTATGGGTGGACCTAAAGACATTTACGGTGGCGCGTTTGGTATGGTAAATTTTAGCGGAAGT
>JAXCLR010000081.1:3529564-3542480 GCA_035584095.1 Annona squamosa
AACAAAATATTTTAATAATCGTATGATTAATAAAAATAATATGAATAACAGTTAAAATAAATATGTGGTTAAATGGAAAAATAATTAAAACATAATAGTAAAATTAGAAAAATAAAGATTCTTAGAAGTAAAAGTCATTTGTTAAAATATTCATTCTTATCATCCCATCCCACCCCGCAACCGTACCGATCGTTAACCTCCCAATAGTTGAATTACAGCCGGTGAAATGAAGATAATGTAACGGAAATTTCACAGAGATCCAGTTTTAGAACAGTGTGCAACCTTAAAGGAGTCATGTGAAGACGACAGGCGTTCCATGCCATCGCTTTTCTTATTTTTAGGCCCAAGTCGGTACTCTGTACCACAGACCGGGGATCTCTGGGAGAAGGCTTCCTCTTGTCATTTTATTTAAGATGTTAGGGGAAAATTGTAACTAATCGAAATTACCTTAGAAGACGAGCTGAAACGGGGAAAATTAGTAAAGAATATGAATGTAAAGAGAGATAGAGAGAGAATTGAGATGCTGGGAGATACTTAGATATCACATGGGGTAGTAATTAATAAGGGAAACAAACCCTCTTATGGCATGATTTAACGGAACATTCGGCGAGTAATGCATGAATTCACGCTTGTTTTTTTTTTTTTTTTTCGCTGGGAATTTCTCATAGCGGGTATCGATGGAAACCAACGGTGGAGAGAAATTAATAAACTCTCGCGTTGTAAATAATCGTGGGTTAATTACAAACAGTATCGCTTTGGTTCTATTTCAGGGTATGGTCACACGTTTGCGAAGATAACAAATCTAATACACATTTTCATCATTCTTCTAAATATAAAAAAGTAGTATGTTTGGCCTTTTTTCGTTGCCTTTTATAAACTTATATCTGGAATTAGCCAATGATTATTCAACAAATTTCTATCATCTAATTGCAAGAAAATAAAGACAAATAAATTTATTTATTCCCTGCTGCATTTAATTTGTTTCATTTTTTCTTTAATTTAAACTGCTTAAATTACACTGCATCGCGTCAAAAGGTGAATTTTGAGAAGTGGACGTAACCCACATTAAAATTGTGTAGGTCTTCTTAGCATAATCTGACCAATGCGATACATTTATTTTCTTAGACTTCCATGAATATTCCACTGTCTACAGGAGTATTTTCTTATCTTTGATTAACTATTATCGATGAATATTTAAAATTTTAAGTCATCTGCGATCCGCTTTTCATCTACACTACGATCCGAGATGCTCGAATACCAGGTGGACTCTAGTCAGTTTGGATGACCCGATGCCATGTGACTCGTGTAGTGGGGATTCGCCCCATATTTCTGACTATCCATGTAGTCGCGTGAGATGAAAAAATATCTGCAGCAGCAACTTGCCAATTGAATTCGTTTGCGATGGATCTCAACCGTTCAACTGCCTAAGTGGACAAGGATGCAGTGAATATCCAGTCAATGTTGTTAATCTTCAGCAAAATTCTCGCAAAAAAGCATCGGGGACGCAACTCACGCAATATCCGACGAATATGTATAAACTCGTAGATCTGAACCTTTTAATGCTCGGAAAGTAGCTTACATACGCATAAATGATGCACGAAATGCCCACTTATTCCAAGTATTTGTCATTCCTTTGAACTTTTGTGGCCGAATGCGGACAGTGTCTTTTTTTTTTTAACACTCGGTCATTTTCACAGGAGGTATCATAAATTTCCGTATTTAAATTTTTAAAAAATCACGATTTACCCGCATCTAAATACCGTTTCTTGCCCTGTCAACGGTCTGGATGTGTGAAGGCGCTTGACAGCAGAACTCCGTTATCTCGCGTATCAGAACTGGGAAGACAACCGTTTTAGCTCCTCGTGTCTTTTGCGAGCCCTTGCAAGTTTACAACTGGCAATCACGCATCCGATCCACTCGAGGTCAGCCATCTTCAATTGCTCCACCCTGAGTCAGAACGCGATTTATTAGATTTTCTAACTTTGAATGATGGTTTTGTTTTTAACTTTATATATGTGTACGAGAAATATTCAGTTGCAGCTCTGTTGCATCACAATTACGGTGTGATTATATGAAAATAGTTTCATATAATTATAAAATTATAATTTATTTTACATATTATATTTAGAATTATGTATTCTATTATTATACTTACGGTGTGATTATATGAAAATAGTTTCATATAATTATAAAATTATAATCTATTTTACCTATTATATTTAGAATTATGTATTCTATTATTATACTAATTTTCATCCCAATTGGATATGTGTATGGACCCTATCTAAAAACATAACAAATTCAACGTAATAAAATAATTGAATATAAATAACAATTTTAAATTTATTTTTTTAACATATAAACCATTCAATATTAAATTTATATATAAATAAATAATTGTATAAAGTATCAATGCATTTAAATACATGTGGAGCCCATTTTGAACCAAATGCACAATTAATTATGGTGCGGCTTTGCTTTACATGAAATGCTATATATATATACACATATATATTTCTCAAATTTGTAGTTAATTTTAAGATAAATTCCTTATATGTCAACGAATTTTATCCATAATTCCACTTATATCTATTAATTTTCAAAATTTTCTTTCATCCCAATGTATTTTCATTATAATTCTACTTATGCTTATACTATTATGATCCATTAAAGAGATTGTTAACTCTTTGAGAAATGACGAATATGTTCGTCTTTAATTATGATTTTATAGCTAAAAGATATATTATAATGAATTTTTAAGGATCTCCATTGGCATGGGGTACAAGTAGAATTATGATGCAAAATTGTGGATAATTGAAAATTTTTAAAAAATTCACGGGTATAAGTGAAATTAAAGGTAAAATTCGTAGGTATATAATGAATTTGCCCTTAATTTTATTATGTTGTTTGTAATTGACATTGCTTTGGTGCAACTGGCGTCTTGTTCTTTTTAATTTCATTTTCTCTTCATCTGTTAAAATTAAAATTTTAAATAACGATGAATACATATAGGTTGATCTTTTTGTGGGCCTACGCACATTCAAAGAGAATTAAGCGTTTCTTTGCTTACGATGTTTGGCCGGCGCCGCAAATTTGTTTCACTGGCCGTGTATCACGGACTAGGGTCATTTGCCGTGCAGGGAAGAGGTAATCCGCTGAATGATCAAAGTTTAACTTTAAAAAAATATGTATTTAAAATTTTGTCTGTGTACGCGTGTCCAGGTCCGAATTTTCCATAGAAACACCCGTTTAAGCTAAAGCATCAAATTCAAACCTTTTTATTAACACGATGACTTAGCGTTTAACGATTCGAAATTCGAAAATGGAAAGCCGAGCTATCTAGTCCTTGCTATTATCCTTTTTGGATGCTTTTAACCCCTTTTTGCGACGCCGTTTTATTCAATGATTTTTTTTTTTACTAATGTTGTATGAATTAGGAGTGTTAACAGATCAAGTTGAATGGGCTAGAGCCTAATCATAATCTATTTAATATATCTCAACCTTAATCTGTTTATTAATTCATTTAAAAAATTCAATTCTAACTCATTTACAACCCTGTTTGTTACTAATTTGAATGTTAAAAATCTTCAATAAAGTCTAAAAATTAAATAAATTAAATAACTCGAATTTAACATCTTGATCTACTGAGGCTTCATGTGTGCGGTGCCGCAAATTTGAAAGTCATAGCGTGCCGACATCTACCGAGTCTTCGTGCGTGCACGGTAGATCTAAGGTCGCAGCAGGTGCCGAGTGCCGACATCTGCCGAGTGTCGAATGTGATGCTCGTTACTTTACAGTTTGTGGGGAAGTTTTTTGACGACTCAATAGACCAAAGAGGTGCACAAAGACGAGAGGAGGAGGTGAGCTAGCCTTTCTGGTAGCAAATAAGAGAAGAGATGAGAGAATAGAGAAATGGTGATGAAAAAAGTCAGCCGGTCCACAAATCAATAACAGGCGAGAAGCGATAACCAAAGTAAGCATAAGAGAAAACGGAGAAAACGAGTGGACAAGGGAGACACTCTACACCCCTGAATAATGCTCTGGTTGATGTAACTGCAGCATTAAATGCGATTCATTTATTTGTATGTGGCTTTGTTGGCAGCGCAATTGTCGTGGGTCATTGAGCAGGGGAGTCAAAAGCAATTTGTGCTTTTGTAAAAGGGGTCCTAGCTCTGAAATACGCCTGTGCGTGCGACGACAAATCCAATGAAACTTCATATCTCAGTCTCGACTACGACTGCAAAAATTAACTTCATGTGCTGGCACTGGGTGGTATAGAGTGTTGAAAGCGGGAAGCCAGGAACCAACTAAATATACATATATAATTATATATAATATATTATAAATGAGTTATACGGGTTGGCGAATCGTAACTCATTCATTCAAAAATCTCAACCCAAACTCATTTATTAATGGGTTTGACAAGCGAGTTGACCATGACTATTAACGTCTTTAGTATGGATGGTGGCATCTTAAATTACAAATAAGACGCATTTGCAGTACGAGAGACATTTAGTAAATATCCTCGCATGTAGGATAGAACAATTGTAAATCTAGAACTAGAGTCAAATTCATTACAACTGCAAAACAAAAAAAAAAGACTTCAAATACCCAACATCCATTGAATAGATCAGTCTTGTTACCACCAATTGAAATCCACACACACTACCATTTCCGGTGCATGTGTATAAATTATAAATCTATCTAAAACTGTGAAATTACATTTCCACTCATGGTGTTTGCTTAAAGGCGTATATTTCAATTTCAAATAAAGGGTGTGTTTGCAAAGTAATAAAATTTATAATGAAAAACATTTGCGTATAATTTTTTGAAATTTGAGAAAATAATATAATATGACAGAGATAATAGCAGTGAATAAAACAAATAATGTTAAAATAGATATATTTGATGCAAGGTTTTGCCTAAATGAGCTGGGTGCACCCGGGCTCAGTTCACTTAGATGTATTTAATCTATTTTTTATACAATTATTAATATAAGTGCATTTAATATGTATACTGTTTCTTGCTAATTTCAAATATTTATAAATATTTTTTGAATTTTTTAAAATCAGTAGCATTTAAAGGATGTTTGGTAAATTAGGAATATGAGATGGGGTGGGGAGACGTCTAATCTTCTCCATTTTCCCACCAATCATCTATTCATTTCATATTTATTTTTTTTTCAAATTTATTCATACATTTCAATCATTTTTCATTGCAAGGATTCTCCAACAATCATATTTATTCTAATGTTACCTCCATCATTTCATATAAATCAAAAGAATTTTAGGTGCATGTATATAAATTATAAATCTATCTAAAATTGTAAAATTACATGTCTACCCAAAGTGTTTGCGTAATGATGTATGTTTCAATTTCAAATAAATAGTGTGTTTGGGAAGTAATAAAACTTTTGATGAAAGTTTTTGCGTAAAAAATTTTAAAAAATTGAGAAAACAATATAATATGAAAGTGATAATGGTGATAAGTAAAAAAGAATAAAGTTAAAATAAATATATTAATTAAATATAAAATTTTACCTAAATAAGATGGACACACTTAGGCTTGGTGCAATTGGATGTATTTAATTAATTTTTTATTTTAGTTGAAATTTTTTTATATAACTATTAATTTAAGTATATTTAACATGTATATTAATTTTTATTAATTTAAAATATTTTTAAAAATTGGCGACATTTAGAGGATGTTTGGTAAACTAGGAATGTGAGATGGGGTGGGGAAACATCTAATCTTCTCCGTTTCCCCACTAATCATCTATTCGTTTCATAGTTTTTAAAAAAATTTCATTTGTACACATTTTTTTCTTCAATTATTCTCCAACAACTACATTTATTCTAATGTTACCTCAATCATTTCATATAAATCACAAGAATTTCAAAATATTATAATTTTCATTTTCAAGGGCATCCTGCAATCCCACATAACTCACATTATCAAGCATCCCCTTATTCCAAGTGCTTATTTTTCATCATTATTTGTATATGTAAATTGCAAATTTGGTGGGACTGAACTAGGATAAAAATCCTCCGGAGTTCGTTAACAGCACCCCCGCGTGACATTGCCTGCCCATCGAATAAACAAAACAGAACAAAAGCTCAGTTGAAGAAATGAGCAAATTCCACCGACACTTGCTTTCGAGTCACGGATTGTCTTGTTGGCCCGCGAAGAAATTTATCCGATGCTCAGTCCTGCTCTTCATCCAGGAACAAACTAGCGCTCATCACTCACTGCTGGAAGGGTTGAAATAAAATTCGCTGGCCAGCATTAAATTCTGAGATCTACTCCTGCACTAATTAAGAAAATGTACAGACCTACCCAAATCAGGGCATAGAAATATCCACAAGTGATTTCAAAATGTCACGCTCTGCTGATCGTATGGTTACGAGCCGGGGAATCCGACCACCACAAATGTTCCAAAATGAAGTCAGACCAGGCCAGATTAGCAGCTGAGTAGGGAATTCAGAACATGTATTCTTTCCGATGATTGTCTGCTCTGTTCTGGGCTGTGCAATAGCAGGTCACGGGCCCACAGGGTACCGGACCGGTTTTCAAAAACAAAATAGCGGAACTTATAGGAAACGAGAAGTTCTTCAAGAATGAATAAAAATGCAAAGGAAGAGAAGTAACATAATGATGCATCTGAGAAAATTGATTACTTGGTTTCAAGTTTCTACAGGGAAAAAAATCAACCTTTTGATGTCCCTACATTAAAAACCGAATCATTCGACCTATCTGTTTTTCACGGGCATATTTGCAGTGAGAAAAAAGAGAGGAATGAATGACGGAACCAAGTCGTTATCAGGCATCCACAACTTTAACTTTTCGTGAATCATTTGATATCCAATGCTCAAAGAAACACTCACAGTCAAATCACTAGGCATGCCACTGGCACACTTTGACCACTCTTCAAACACTTCGATTGCGGCAACAGTATGTATAGGCTTAGCAACCGTTTAAGAGCATCTCCACCCAATCGTTGTTAACCTCCTACAGGAAGAGCAATTGCATCTTCGATCGATCCTATCAGATGAAGATGATCTTTGCGCCTCTCTTTCGACGTCGTTGTTGCCTTATTGATCTCACTAGGCCGGCAGGTGGGTACTGGCCTGACCTCCGCTAGACCCTTTGAGAGTTGTTGCATTCCCATTCTCGGGTTATCCATCCAAGTAGAAATCTATGCGATCTTCAACTTTTAGATGAGATGGGCACCTTCTACTGGCTCTCGTCTGATCCCAACACCCACTCACTCTTATATCAATTCCCACACAATTTCCCATCTGACCCATTGGCAACCCCAAATAGCATATTGGCGTAAGTGCTGCTGCTTGGCAGCAGAGTGGTCAATGAGACAGGCGACCTTCACAAGGATGGTGCCATGCACCCGATGGAGCAGAGCAAAGGGCAGTAATATTAGTAAGAGGCACGTCCTTGGAGGGGGTAAGATTGACCCGAGCATCTTTGCTTGCAGCAACGACAACATCTTGCCCAACATCAGGTGGCCGGGAGTCTTCTCCTTATGGCCCGTGCTCTGCTTATACGCGATGGATGGGGAGAGATCAATTTCCTCGGCGTAGCCACAGACAGCAAAGGGTGCAACGAAATAGGGATGGGAACTTTGTTTTTGATGCTGCATGGTCATTATCGCAAGGGCTTTTTTGAAAAAGCCCCAACGCCATCATCCAACGACGCAGTATGATTACATGCAATCGAACAAGCGAAAATTTTTGAGTATCGGGTACTTTGATTCGGCCGCATATGACCACTCGCCATACAAATGTTTCCATTATGTTAATAATATTTTACTTTAAATACCTAATATATATTATTAAAACAGCTATCAACTATCACACCGAAAATATGACTTTTTCCATCTAAAATTTTTTAATTAAAACAATCCGATCATAATATAACTCATTTGTTCTTAGCAAATTATTAAATTGTGAAACGAAACGATTCAAGTGTCATAATTAAATAATTTTAATTATGAAATTTTTGAAGGGGCGTAATTATTATTTTCAATAGGTTATATAATGAATGTTTTGATACCACGAGTATTATATAAATTTATGATGAAATATTAAAAAAAAATTACAAAACATTATGGGTACATTAAAAATTATATGTAAGCGTGGCAGCTATAAAAAAGAATTTTCCATATAAAAAATCACAAAAGTTGTATTGACAAGTGAAAAAATTGTCTGGACAATGAGAAATTTCATCCCACTTGCATTTATTTAAGCCTTTTGAATAGACCAACAGACAGAAGACATGAGTACACGCACATGAATTTAATGAGTCAAGGTATGTTTGTTTATCTCAAAACTTTCCGTATTAATTTTTTTCAATATAAATTTTTTTACTTTTAATAATAACTATATTTTGTAATTATATAATTATATATTTTTATACAATTACCATATTTTTTAATTATTTATACATAACTACCCATATAACTAATTTATTTATTTTAAAGTTATTCTTTTTACTTATCATCATTTTCTACATTATGTCCTGTTATTTTTTTTTTAATTTCAAAAACTTTTACCCAAAAAAATTTTCATAAGAAAATTAACTACTTCTCAAGCAGACCCTTAGTCAAAAGGAAATCCAGCTTATAAAATACCAGTTGCCGGCGCAGATGATTGGAAGAAAGCCCAGTCCATTTATTTTCTTGGAATGGGTAGTCCACGCCCGCGTAGTGTTTCCATTAAGTCGGATACTCAATACTCCGGGTTTTTGAGGTTCAAAGTTCAAACTTCATCAACAGTCGCGGCGGAACTTCTTCGCGGGAAGCATTTTCTTCGTTTTTACGCCTTGTGCTTTCGTCCCTCTTCGTGACTGTGGACGAAGGACGAGAAGCGATGGCGTCGACATCCAGCCGCGAAGATGAGATTGCAAGAATAAAGAAGGCAGCTTCCTCTTCTAGTTCTGACAACCAATACATGATCGCAGTAATTCTTCTTCTTCCGCCTCTCATCCCCCAAACCCTAATCAAAAGATGCTTTCTTACTACTCATTTCTTCCCCATCCTTTTTCGATATTTCGTCTCAGGAAATCCGGAGAGGGTTGGCAGAGATAAAGCAGATTGCCGTGGCTCTGGAGAAAGGAAACCATCTCGAGTTGGTAATCTTCTCAACATTGAAACCATGCAACCCATCCAGTGTTTCCCCTTGGAGAAAAATGAGATTTTTCGGCGATTCGTGATACGCTTGTTCAGGTGAAGCAGCTGGATGAGGCAGTGCTTGAATTGCTAGCTGCTTCGGATGACTGCGCCCATTTCTCGTCAGTGCTTGAATGGCTTGAAGACAATTACCACCCTAGAGACGAGGCAAGCACTCATCACTGCTGCTTCTAATTGTTTTTTTTTTTCCTGTTTCCTGTTTTCTGTTTTGTTTTGTTTCTGTTTTTGTTTTTTGTTTTTTTTTTTTTTCAAATGGTATTGTCTGCCTTTTCCCTTTGGTATTTGACTCGAATTTTAAAATGCAGTTGACAAATTTTGAGAAGATTTTGAAGATGGAGTTGCAAAGTTGAAAAGGAATTCACATTCAGTTCCAGGAGATAACCAAATTTATCGGCAATTCAAGGAAGCAATTTGGGTATGCTATAAATGCTTACACTGTTAACGCTTGCTTGCAGGAAGCTTCAATGGAAATTGGAAATATTGCCATAGAAATGAACTGCAACATTTTGATAGGAAATGGAGCTTTATCTGCTGAAGTGAAGGAGAAATGCTAAACAATAGTAAGAGCAGTAGGTTGTGGGTTATAGTTGCTGTATTTATAGGCAATCTTCCTTGGGAACTGATTTTTGTGGAAGGTCTGGGAATGAAAATAGAAATTATTCTCAGCATTGGATCGGAAATGTCCACATAACCATCATAACAGGCTTTCATCTTCTATTCCATATTGGGTCTACGTTTATTTTGATTGTTTGGCAACTGATGCCATTTATGTCGACTCATGTTTTTCTATAAAGACTAAAGACTGAAGAGGGCTCAGCAACTCTGCTCATGCTGGTTGATTGTTTGTTGACTATTTGATCAGGTTCAATGTTATTCAGGGAGTTTTTTTTTTTAAAATAAATAACTTGGTAATCCTTGAAGCTTATGTCTCCTAAATATTGTGATAATTCTCATGTTCATTGACATTTCAACATAAATTGTGGTCTTTTGCACAAAATTTTGACCACTTTGCACCAAACTTTATTATTTCTTGGCTTGTATTATTGCTTTGCTTACTGCTAAAATGCAAAGAAAAAACATAAGAAGCTTGGATTCACCATTTTAGATTATTCATCGATTTTTTGTTTCATTGAATTTTTACTTTTATTGTAAGAAAGTTAACTTACAGCAAAAGAATACTTCAAAAGTTAAATGCTTCTTTTATTCCTTTAGTCAGTCTATTTGATCTAGATGCCATGAAAATTCGTATGTGTGATGATGTAATCTTTCCTCTCATTATTCTTATAGAATGTTCATCATGCTGGTCAACCAATGCCTGGGGAAGAACAAGAAGACATTGTAATGACAAGTACAGAGAGCTCTCTTTTGAACATCACATGCCCGTTAAGTGGAAAGCCTGTTGTTGAATTGAAAGATCCAGTACGCAGGTACAATTGCACTTATGAGAAATCCTCGCAGTGTAAGGCTTTGCCTATGGCAAACCACTTTCAAGAGGAATGTGGGAGATCTATGTTAATAAAGTAAATAATTTTAAATATAATGAGTGGGGTAGATCTCCTATTAGTGATCAAATTGGCCCTATAATGCATGGATTGCATGGTGCAGTATGAATGCATTGAAATAATTTTCACATATATATTCTCATATATGTGCTATATTTCCATGTACCTAAATTATATAAAAGTTGTCCTATGTAATTTCTTCAATTTTTAAGATATTATAATTGATGTAAAATTCAATGCATTCATTGTATTTAACATCGCTTGTTTAGCTAGAAAACTAAGTTTTATCCAAATTAAGTATATGCATGGGCCACATTTGCTTAAATACTCATATATATTTATTTATAAATTATGAAAATGCTTAGATCCATTTATATATATATTACAATATAGTAATACTTTGGGTATTTTTGGGAAGTGATAAAACTTTTGGATGAAAAGCTTTCGGTGTAAAAATTATTAAATTGATAAAAAAATGATTTGATATGGTAAAGGTAATGATAATGTATAAAGAGAATAAAGTTAAAATAGATTGGTTAGTTGTATAAATTGTTGTATAGAAATGAATCAATGATTAAAAAATAGGATAGTTTTATAGGAAGATGTAAAGAAATAATTTTAAAATATGGTAGTTATGAAGAGTGAAAAATTTTAGATTGAAATTTTTTTATTAAAAGCAAACATGCATTTTATAGAATTATTTATCTATATAGTAGTGATATTTTAGATGGTTCATATATTGAAAAATTATTTAAAAATAGATATCTTAGCATTGAACCATTTTACTATGTTGATTTTTCATATTTATAGATGCTACCCATATATAGTGAAATTGCAAATGAGAGAGTTGCGATGATAATAGAAATTATATTAAATACAATGAACGGAGTGAATTTTCCATCAATTATTAAGATTTTAAATTTGGAAAGAGTTACGTAGAAAAAATGCTTCATGGAAGTGGGACTACTCATATATATGTGTATCAGGTCCGCTTCTATGTAATTGGGTTACAAAAGTGGTTCTATGTAACCCCCTCAAATTTTAAGATTTTCATGCTTAATGGAAAATCCAATTCATTTATTATATTGAGGGTGCGTTTCGGAATGGGTAAAACTTTTGATGAAAAGTTTTGAAGAGTAAAAGTTGTTAAATGATGTGATATGATAGAGGTAATGATGAAGAGTAAAGATGATAAAGTTAAAATAGATAGGTTAGTTGTGTGGGTAGTTGTATATAAATGATTGAAAAGTAGAGTAGTTATATAGGAAAATGTAAAAAAATAATTAAAAAATATGATAGTTATGGAGAGTGAAAAGTTTTAGATTGAAAAGTTTTAACTTAAATTTTTTTAACGATTGGCAAATTTACCCTTAATATCATTTTTTAATTATGAGACGTAGTTTTATTCAAATCCAATATGTGCATGGGCTACATTTACTCAAAAATAGTTATATTTATATGTAAATTAAGGAAAATGCTTATATTCATTTACATACGTATTAGAATGTAATAATACTTTATAGGATCATTTATCCATGTAGTAATGATATTTTAGATGGTTTGGATATTGAAAATACTACTTAAATGAAGTGAAATTTTCATTAATTATCTAAATATCTAAAATTGAGAGGGTTACATAAAAAGAGGTTTCATAGAAGCATCCCCATACATGTATATACACATACAGTAATGCTTCTATGAACTCTTTTTTCTATCTATCCAAAATGTGCCCTAATGGTTGTATTTACTTCACAGTGCATGGTTTTTCACCTGGAGGAAGTTACATGCATCAAACACAAGTACATCGTCTATTTTTCACTCCAACTGTGGCAGACAGGTACCAATCTAATATTGTTTTGTATGGGCAGCATGGACTGCAAGCACATTTATGAGAAGGCTGCTGTTGTGCACTACATGAAATCCCAGAAGTCGAATATTCGCTGCCCTGTTGCAGGTAAGCTAGTTATCTGTTTCTCTTATCCTGATGCAGAGTCTAGCTTTACTTATTACACCTTTGGTTCATAGTTCTAAAAAATTGGGGCTGAATCCAAAACATTTCTGGGTCAACTTGACAAGAGCCAAACTGATCAACCAATCATGTAGACAGCAATCTAGTGTCTAGACTTCAGATAAGACTAAGGGTGTGTTTGGGAAGTTGTAAAACTTTTGATGAAAAGTTTTGTATGTAAAAGTTGTCAAATCAATAGAAAAT
>JAXCLR010000081.1:3542580-3570135 GCA_035584095.1 Annona squamosa
CATTTTCTATTGATTTGACAACTTCTACTCCAAAAACTTTTCATCAAAAGTTTTACCTCCAACCAAACACACCCATATTCAGAAATATATTGGAATATAATAATATTTTATAAAATTATTTATCCATATAAAATTATATTTTAGATGGCGTAAATATTAAAAATTCGATTTTAAAATTAATATTTAATGTTAAATTATTTTATTAATATGATTTTATATCTCTGCAAATATGCCTTGTACAAAATAATACTAGATAAGTAAATGAGTTTTTAAGACATTATGATGATACTAAGAGTGTGTTTGTACCAATCAAAAAAAAAAGAAAAAGAGTGTATTTGTTTAAGATAAAAAAGTGTCAACTAAAACTTTTCAATCTAAAATTTTTCACCCTCCATAATTACTTTATTTTTTAATTATTTTTTCACATTTTTTTACACAAACTGTCCTACTTTTCAATCATTCATACACAACTACCCATACAATTAACCTATCTATTTTAACTTTATTCTCTTTATTCCTCAACATTACTCCTGTTATATCATATCACTTTCTATTGACTTGACAACTTCTACTTCAAAAACTTTTTGGGTGTGTTTGGCAAATTAGAAAAGTTTTCAAGTTAAAACTTTTCAATTTAAAACCTGTTACTTTTCATAATTATTATTTTTTAAATTATTTTTTACACATTTTTCTATACAACAACCCTACTTTTCAATCATTTTTACACAATTACCAATACAACTAACCTATTTATTTTAAATTTATTCTCTTTACTCCTCATCATTACCCCTACAATATCACATAATTTTCTACTAATTTGACAAGTTTTACATAAAAAACTTTTCATCAAAAGTTTTATAACCTCCCAAACACACCCTTCATCAAAAATTTTACCTCCAACCAAACACACCATAAATACAACAATTAAAGTAGATTTTTTTTTATAAATAATAAAAACATTCAAAATAATAAGAGTTATACGGAATAAGAATTCCAACTGATGCATTGCCGTTTTCTCGGCCAACCCATTTCAGCCGCGTGTCGATCATCCTTATCTTTTTATCTTTTTTTTTTATTATTATTAATTTTTATTTTTTGGGCCAAGGTCATCCTTTGAATCCAACGTGTCCATCCCATCGCCAGCGATCGTGTACGGTTAACCCACCAGACATTATATTTTTTTAATATTTTTAATATTTTATAAATGCGAGCACACTTTCGACTAATTTTTTAAAATAAAATAAAATAAAAAGTAATTTTAAAATTATCAAAATTTACAAGTTTTTCTGTTAAAAAATAAAAAATCCACGTTGGACGCACACTTTAAAAATTTTAAAAATATTTTTCAAATGGCCCGTGAACCGCACGTTTTATGAGCGATTGTATAAAATCGCCACCCTGATCCTATACCGTATACAATCGGTTTGCTTGCATATTAGGCGATAAATGTGTAACCCAAAAAACTATAATTTTAAAAAATTTTAATTTTTCCGTCGATGTATGGATATTGTAACACCTCAAATTGGTTCTTGTAGGAATTTTATTTTTGATTTATTTAGGGTGTATTTGGTTTGAAGTAAAACTTTTGATGAAAAGTTTTTGGAGTAGAAGTTGTCAAATTAATAAAAAGTTATGTGATATGACAGGAGTAACGATGAGGAGTAAAGAGAATAAAGTTAAAATAGATAAGTTAGTTGCACAGGTAGTTGTGTAGAAATGATTGAAAAGTAGGATAGTTTGTATAAAAAAATGTGAAAAAATAATTAAAAAATAGAGTAATTATGGAGAGTGAAAAATTTTATATTGAAAAATTTTAGTTGACATTTTTTTTACCTAAACAAACCCACCCTTGAAAATTCCTAATCCGATTTATAAATGGGTTGGGTTGAATGGGATAGCGTTGATGCGGTTCAAGGATGGGCTGGGAAAACAGGGTTGGGCTCAACCCGTTTTCAAGTTGGGTTGGAGTCTAGTTAGAAAATTCGGTTTGCGTCAACCCATTTGATGTTTTCAACCGTCCAACCGGCCTAAAACAAAAACAAAGAAGAAACAGAGCTCCGGTAACGACGTTTTCTAGGGAAGCGGGAAGCGACTTCGACGCAAACAAGCTTCGTCTTTAACAACCATGGCGAGAAACGCATCTCCACTAACTTGCTCGTTTATCCCACGCGAAGCAGTTGGAGCATGTCAGCACAGTCGCACACTACATCGGCATCATCTGCGTGCAGATGCTCTGGTGGCTGATTTCTAGAAAAGTGCCGACAATCTGATGGGTTGCCAAAGCATCCATTAGCGGATGCACTTTGGCGAAGACGGAACCAAATTGGGAAAAATGTACAGCATTTTATGCTCTGGTGGAGTACGCACATCTATGTATATGCGGGTCCTTTTTTGCCGTGTGAATTTAAAAATAAACAAAAATAATAGGCACAGAATTTAAAAAGTAAAGTTTTTTTTTTTCGCTTTTTGGAATGTGCGTGAATCCATATACATTTGATCTATTTTAACATTTAAAATAAAATGACAAATAAATTTTTAACATGTCAATTTTTAGATAATGCAACGTGTAGATGGGCTTGCATACGTATGAGAAATTAAAAAAATATATGTTTCCATCTTATGCATGCGGTTGTCTTTCCTCGTAATATGTAGGATATTAGTAAATTATAATATATGAATATATTTTAAACCTAATTTATTTAAATATTAAATTAAATGGATTATCATGATAGAATTTTGTTTAAATTTTTTTAATTCATTTGTAATTAAGACAAATTAAATTTAAAAGTGGATCCATTGGGTTGAGTTGAAGGAAACGGGTTGGAAACTTGGAATTTGGTTGGTATCCTGCGCGGCCGTCGTATTGCGGGCGATACGCGCAGTTGAAAAAATATTTTAATAATTTTTATTTTTACAAATTGGTGGGCCTCACTTAGATTTTTCTCATGACGAAATTTGATCATTTTCGAATTTATTTGATATTTTATTTTATTTTTTTCAAAATCAAAACAGAATACCAAATAAATGAAAAAAAATTATTGAGTGCGTATCGATGCGCCCGACGAGGTATTGCACCTGTTTATTAGTAAATTTTTGAACAGGAGCTATTTTGATGATGTAATAAAAATCAACCATCCACACTGTTTAAAGAACACTGCGATCGTACTTGTGGGTGAGCCGCATTTGCGTAAAAATATATATTTAAATGTAAATTATGAAAAAAATTTAGATTCATTTAGAGATGCGTGAAAATGTTATATAAAATCATTCATCCGTATAGAAATAAAATTTTATGCAGTTTGGATGTAGATAATACAATTCAAATATATCCCACGTATGTCTTTGATTTAAATAAAAGTTGGCGTATGCATTGACAATAAAAAAGGAAAATTTGTAGAAATTTTGAAAATATGAAAGAATGATGAGCTGTGATGGAGATAATGATTAGTAATAAAAATTAAATATAAAATAAATAGAATAGCAGTACAAAAGGATGTAAAAAATGATTAGAAGATGTATATAATTATAGAAAAAAGGGTAATTAGGTACTTGTATGATATCACGTTATATCAAAGGTTCCCTTTTTCTGGATTCAAAGAAAAAGGAAAAAAAAAAAAAAAAAAACAAAAAGGTTCCCTTTTTCTTATAACATTACATGGAGATTGGAGACTCAGCTCCTTTCAGGATTCAAACCCTAAAAAGTCACGTGCGCGCACGCTAGAAAAGAACAGTTCAGCAAAATGTTCCCTTGCAAAACGTTTTCAGTTGGGCCAAAATACATGGGTAACTTGAACAACTGCGTAAGGGCAGGCCTCCCGCTCTCAACCCAATTCTCTTATTAATGCGTCGCGCTTTCGTAAGAAAACTAATATTTCGCTTTTGAAAACATTTCAAATCCTAAATTTTTCACATTATAAATGGGAAATACTCACCAATGTACTATTTCAAGCGCCAATCTCGTTTTGATGCATTCTATGGTGCGTACCGCCCACATTTCAGGCCATTTCGATAATGAAGTCAAAATCCAACCGATCGTATAGCATAGCATCCTTTGTCATATTATGATATCAAAACTCATTTCCATCAGATTCTTGAGAGAGCCAAACCTGTTTTAAAAATATTTAGATCCATCAACATATATGAATTAACATGTAATAATGCTATACATCATCATCCAAATGGCACTATGCATATATTTTGATATTGGGTGGATTGGACTCTGGCATACTAAAATTTCGGGACTAGCGTAGAGCCTACACAGTCACAGTTGTGGGTTTCATTTGGGCCGCAAGGTCGACACCATGAAGCAAAGTTTCACAGTGGCTTTCGAAAAAAATTGTTTAAACCCATAATAAGCATTGCCACATAGAATCTAATGTGCCAAATAGTATGTAAAAATTTTGTTAGGGAAAATAGTTAAATACTGATTATTATTATTATTATTTTGCTACCCTCTCTACTCAACTGGCCGAATGTCGAATATACCGCTGGCCAAACAAAGGCTTATTCGTTGAGATTTAACCCCACTTGGCCAATATGGGAAATAATTGCGCTTTGAATTGGAACTGGAGCACTAGAATTCCGGAGAAGGTACATTTTATTTTGCACTTGGAGGTTGCCTTGGGCCTCCTGCTGCCAGCTTCGGAGGCCATACTAAAATGGAGGCGAGAACTGCGAAATTTCAGTTGCAACCGACCACGGTTTGCCGATAAACTTTCTTATACATGTAAATGATCAACGCAAGCTGATACTGAGTTGGGGTTATAAGATGCTGATTTTTTGGCTCGGAATCGTTGGTGTGAATCTTCATTTGATGGACTGTAGTTGCAAACCCACCAGTCCACGTTTGACTGCATTTCAAACTTGGAAAATTTCCAATGGTTCTCAATTTTATTGTTGCCAAAATGGTTTTAAATCGTTGCTTTTTTATCATGATATAAAAATAATCATAGTCATTGTTATGTGGATACCACCTTTGGTTTCCCACAATTCCCGAATAATTACTTTCCACATGTGATAACACTTGCCTACTCGCAAACATCTAAACCATCCATCTTGTTGGTCCCAGCACCACTGAAAAACAACTTCTGAAGATGATCCTATCAATCCAGTTAACGAATATTGTGACTTAAATGGATGATGCCAAAAGCAGTATCCACATGACCCAACTTTGGTGAAGAAAATATCTAGAATTTTATGATTAGGACAGAATATATAAATAAATAAAAAATCCTCATGCCCACATCAACATTTATAGATAGAATATTTTCTAGGTAAACTCATTAGCACACGTATCCATTACTATGGAAGACGGATTCTTGATGTGGAATACTGGGGATGAAGAGCACCACTGCAGACTTTAACACGGCACAAGGCTAAAAAAATAGGGAAAGGGCAAACTATCAACAGTATATAGCATGCACTACAATAAATGCTCTACACTTGAGAGAATATATCCTTTAGGTTAAGGGCCAGAAAGTGACAGAGAGCTATGGTTGTTGGAAGACCAGAAAGGAAGATGTCCCAGGTTATTCTTAGTATAGAGAGTGGAAGAACATACCTTATCAAAAAATGCATCTGTACAAATGGTGACAGTTAAGTTGAACCTCACCACTAGCTCTAACCAGTGTTCTTGAAAGAAATCATCAAGGACAGGGCCTCCTACTGCACATTTAAAGTACATGATCGGAGTATGGAAGTGCAAGAATGATCCTACGCTGATGCTGCTTGCACTCGGAAACAAGCAGGTCACGGACTTCTAGCTCGTTCAAATTGCATTACTTGTGTTGTTGTATCTTGACTTCAAGATGTCCAATTCCTTCGTCAATGAATCAACTTGATTACGTAGATCACTGTTTTCCTGTAGTCAATGTACTGAACATCATCCCAAATAAAAGGGAAATGAAAAATGAGATGAAAGAAGAGATTGTGATATTAAGCTATCACCTTTTGTATGATTGTTAATTTATTGTTGATCATCACAGTTTCCTCCATCTTCCGCTCAAGAGACTCTTTCAACTGGCAAGGTTCCCAAAAAATATATATATATATTGATTGTAGCAGTTACAATAAAAAAAGCCTTCCCAGTTCTAATAAAAGCAACAATTAACACTTAGAGAACTTCCATAATTGCATAATTCCACAGACCCTTATTATCAAGAAAAAGAGAAAGAAGCTGGAGTAGCATCACAAAAAAGATCCCTAATAAACCTAGGACAAGCAGAAAAGTTGTATTAGATCATTCTATTTTGTGAATTGGTAGAACGGGAAATGACAATTATTGTTGAATATTCACAAGAAGAAGAGAATGATTGTTTAGTTGGATGGAGAAATTTTGAAAAGTCTGTTCAAGGAGTTAATGACCGGTGCTGTCAATTATCTAATCCTAAAATAGAGACGCAACGCCAGCAAAAATTGTTTAGTCAAAAGATTAGCCAGGTTGGACCTGTGGCGGTCTCCAAAGTCAGGAGAAGAGATTTCCTTCAGGCAAAAACACAATCATGCCATGCCTACCAACAAAGCTACCTAGCAGATGAAATGCAGCACTTTTCTTAAATATGCTCTTGACCCATCATGTCTGATGCTTCTGGATTTAGCTTGCTTACAATAAATGGATGATATCTATCATAATTTAAAAATTTTCCAGGAACAATAGTGCAACAAGGTCATAATCCTGAGTAAAGACAAGGTTACAGTTAGGCAATCTGTTGAAACCTGTACCAAGTAACCAAGAGAAATCTTTCCTGATGCTTGTGATTTACAATAGAAGGTTCACGAAGCTATTATGTTATGAAGAAGAGTACAAGGGGAGGGGGCAATTTCATTTTCAATTTTTATTCAGATAATATGAAAAGTAATTCTCATAAAAGAAATCCTTGAAATTTTTCTCTTTTTGCTTATCTTAATTCCCATAAAAGGGATAAGTGTTATGCCAAGATAGCAACTGCCAAAGGACAACATTTTTCCCCATGACTACAAGGTATGAACAGATGTTAGTCATAAAATAAATAAAGACAAAATAGGTAAACTCTTTGAATGGAAAAGTAGCATGATAATCGGATGTCAGTAGGAAAAAGGTAATATTATCTGTAAAGAAAATAAAATCAAAATAGAGAAGTTAGAGAAAGTACATTAGAAAAAAAAAAAAAAAAAGTGGTCACGTACGTAAATATCATGATGAAGGAAAAAGGGAGGATTCTACCTCCCTTACAGCTTCTGCAAGTGTATCCAAATACATTCCATAATTGGCAAATGAATTACGATGATAGTGGTGATAAAATGATGACAACCAGCAATATGCTATTGAAATACCAATTCCCAGAAGGAAAAAAAATACTACTCGAAATCTAATTTCATGATCTGAAAACATTGGTCAGTAAGTGCTCACTACTCTGAATTTCATATGCAGCCATTGTTATTGCAGGCACCTAAATACAGATTGAGCGGGAACTACATGCAGATTTAGGGTACAGAGATCTAAGCCTTCCATCCCATAACCAGCATGCATATACCTGTATCGACTCTTTTACACACTGTGTGACCCTCTCCAATTCCCCATCATATCTCAACCTCCATTCAGCTGATTCTTCCACTGCTTCCCTGTGAGCAAGATCAAACTGTTTTCTGCAAGATAAAAGAAAACAAATTGTTAGAATCTTCATTATCCTTGCTTTCTACAAACGGTTAAGGACGGCAATCAAAAGACTGGTGAGCAAAAGATTTAAAACTAACTACCGAGCAAGAGCAACCAAGCTTTAAAATGTCATCAGATACGAAGAAAACATTCTTGTATGTCATTCATGAATTGAAAGAACTGATGAATAGCAACATATAAACTCTCTTTAATGAAGCCTTCAGACATGCAATTACCAAATATCTTAGTATGACAAGGCAGAGGAAGATTGACGATTTTTCCATGCTTTCCCACACCAATATAGTCTAATCTTGAGCATGAAGAATGCATGGCCATCATGATTTTGGCATACACAAGAAATACAGATACAGGTAGTTCTCATAAGACAATCGCGAATGGCAATGATTAAGATATCAGATAAAGATTATGAATATTTTCTTAGGTCAGAAACAGTTTTAAAAATGCAGCCCATTTGCTGCAACGAATGGTCAGTTAGAAAAGGTATCTGAGTTTCTGAATTACATAAGTAAGCCATTGATCTTACCCTTGAGGGCAACGTTCTATATGAGTTTTCTCTGAATTCAATAATTAAAACTTCCTATTTTCACTTTCACACGTGTTGAAAGGGGTTTTAGTTATTGGGATTTTATTTAGCACACAGGGAACTTCAGTAGACAATTATTGAATGCTCAAATCCACTGTGATCTGCATACAATTTACATTTCTTCTTTTCAGTGGGAGTGGGTCATGGGTGTCGAGGATGGCTACAAATTACAATCCTATTCAATTGTTTACTCAGATTACTGATCCAGTCATCGATCACCATGTTCGGCTGGAATCCGATTACAGAATGTATTTCGTATTTACAGACTGCCAGGCATATATTCATAGGACACAGAGCTTGAAATTCATTCACCACTAAATACCCAATTCAAGTGCTCCCCAACGGAATTCCAGGATTCACGATAGTGTTCTATGGATATTTTGAATCGAAAATCTTTACATGATAACGGAATCGACAGTAAATATAGAAGCGGATAATATCAGACAGCAAAGGAAATTTTTCGGTGGAAAATCAAGCTAACAGCAGAGAGTGAGAAACAGACCTGATGAGATCGTTATCTTCCTTGGATAACGAGAAATCGATAGCCCAAAGCCTCATATAAACAGCGACTCCGAACACTAGCACCAACAGCAATCCAATGAATAATGGGTTTCTCTCCATCCGCATCTCTCTTCCTCCTCTCTTTTCCTTTCTCCTCTTACAAGATCCAATTCTTTCCGGCTCAAAAATGTTCCCCGCAACGGCAAGGGGGCGGTGGAGTGGGGAGAGACGGTGTGAGATTTCTCTTATGCAATTGCATTCCTCCCTTTCGGCAACCAGATCCAGATAGTCAGACTTCAGACTTGGCCCAGAGACCACAAGCAGCCCGGCAGCCGATTCATTCAGACCACTGCAGTTTCATCTTTTTATTTCTATGCACCTCCGATTCGATGGAAACATTTTATGATGATTACAATTACCTCCCGGATGGATTTAAATTTCGTAAAAGATAGAGGGTTAATTTTATATAACCACTGCATTTGCTTTTAATTACAAATTTAGATACTAAGAGTGTGTTTGGGAATTTGTAAAACTTTTGGGGTGTGTTTGGGAAGTTGTAAAACTTTTGATGAAAAGTTTTGTATGTAAAAGTTGTCAAATCAATAGAAAATAATATGATATTGTAGGGGTAATGATGAGGAATAAAGAGAATAAATTTAAAATAAATAGGTTAGTTGTATTGGTAGTTGTGTAGAAATGATTGAAAAGTAGGGTTGTTGTATAGAAATATATGTAAAAAATAATTAAAAAAAAAGTAGTTATGAAGAGTGAAAAGTTTTAGATTGAAAAGTTTTAACTTGACAACTTTTTCAAATTGCCAAACACACCCTAAATGAATTTTTTTTTTCCCACTAGTAGTCAGTGAACATGCATGAATTCTCTTGGGAAAGAAAAGACTAGGATGGTTGCATATCGAGTTTGATACCCCAGACTTGTGATTTGTATAACCTTGTTTCAAAATTGAGTCTTTTAAGTGACCTGACTAGCTGGATTGTTTCTTAAAAATCTTTTAACATTTTTTCCCACTTTTTCTAGGTTGCCCTAAGCATTTAGTGGCCGGAAGAGTAGTACGTGATCCTCTACTGATGGTTGAAATAGATGAGATGCGTGCAAATACCCAACGTGGGCAGGCTACTTTTGTTGAAGATTTCACTGAACTGAATGATGATAACTGATACAGGCTATTGTTGTGCAAAACAGTTCACAGGATTGGTGCCAAGGCTATTGAACATGCAAGCACTCAAATGGATGACAGCAGGCGGAGGGATGAAATCTGGTCTGTTAGAAATTCAGTTGTCTGGTAGTTTGATGTGTGCTTGAGTCAATTTTATAAATATCCATACCTGTTTGAGTCCCAATCCAGTGTAGTTGGGTGCATGACCCCTTCTCTCTCTCTCTCTCTCTCTCTCTCTATATATATATATATATATATATAGTTTTTTTGAAATTCATGTGGCCTAATAAAAAATGTAAAAACTATATATACAAGAGACATTCATGCTTGAACCCACATAAATATAAAAAAATTTTAAAAATAAAAATAAATTGTATAATGCACCAGGTGCGCTAAAGCTAGATGCACTAGATCTAGTTCCTCGGGAAGTTATAAAATTTTGGATGAAAATTTTTTGGTTTAAAAATTATTAAATTGATAGAAAATGACTTGATATGATAAGGGTAATGTTGAAGTATAAAAAAAAATAAAGTTAAAATAAATAAGTTAGTTGCATGAATAGTTATATACAAATGGAGTAGTTGGATTGAAAAATATGAAAAATAATTTTAAACTATGGTAGTTACGAAGAGTGAAAAGTTTTAAAATTTTTTATACATTGCGAAACATACAAATGTTTTACTGCAGCACATTAACCGAAGAAAAAAAAATCAAAGAAATAGCAGATTATTTAAAATGGGATGCTAATGAATCAAGCACCTTTTTGTCTGTAGTTTGAGACTTTAAACGGACTTTGTGACTTTCAAAGTCCAAACACCAGTAGAAAATGTGTTTCGCTGGATGACAAAAACAATGTATCGACTCAAAAGTGGCTTGTTGCAAATAAGCTGCGGAGTGCCGTAATCACATTGGGCCACAGTCAGGCCAAACGGGCCCTAAAACGTAGCTTGGCTTTTCTTTTCTTTTCTTTTTTTTGGTAAAAAAAAAAAACAGGCCGGACGTATATATCTATATCCATTTTGTTTATTTTTAGAAATAAAAAACAAAATTTAAAAATTAATAAATGTTACAGGAGGTAAAATTTTGGTGGAGTTCACACATGTAAACAAATATAAAAATAATTTTTACAACAGTTTCTTTATTAAATAAAAGGACCCTGAAATCTGGAAAGTTAACATGTCGCTGTTCTGCACTTTCATCTTTGCACGCAAAGCATAGTAAATGGGCTATCGAATCATTTTCGTTCACCGTCGCCTTTTCAGCTTCGTACAAAAGAAGACACGGTCGCCAAGATGACTAGCAGGTGACAATTGTTCTTGCTCTGGTTTTCGGACCGTGTCCCCTCGATCACAAACCATGATTTGAATTACCATCTTGGAAACTATCCAATTTATGTTACACTAGGTTGGTTAGTTTCACCTACCCGCTGCCTCATTTGGGCATTTTCTTGCTATATATTTCGTTTGATCCTGTCAAAATTTCGATCATGCACGAGACTCGGTCATTTTCTTTTAATCGATGGATTATGGTTCGGTAAGAGTTGTTGGCCACAAGGCCCACATGCCCTGTGCTTCTCCACTTTTCGACTTACAGCTAAATTAGCTCTTGCAAACGCACATCTTCGTTCGACATCATAATTTTTGGTAGGATTCACTTCAACTCGTTGCATTCTCATAGGCACTCTTTTTTCTTTCTTTTGATGATACTAATAGGCTTTTTTTTTTAATCTTTTTTTTCGAGGTGGGGTGGTTAACTTCCATTTTTGACATTTTTGACATGGTGCGATGAAGATTAACTTGTGCTTTTAGATTTGACCGTATAAACGCAGCCGTTCTATAGTCAAAGTTTGGCCGACGTATGAATTTGGTGTTACTTGTGAAGACGCTATTCGTTACTCGAATACTTGAGGTTTTTTTTTTTTGACGAGTACTCAAATGCTTGAGTCGTTGCAATGGTGAGTGCAGCATAAAAAAAAAGGGATAGAAATACTAAAAAATGATAATAATTAGATAATAATTAATGATTATGTCGTGAAAGATACTAAATACTGGTATAAAAAAGTAAAGTGAAATCATGAGAAAGAAGGGAATGTAGAATTAGGAGTAAAGAAAATTAATTAAAACAAATAAAATAATTATATGAAAAGATATAAAAAAAATGAATGGAAGTAAAAAAATAATAAAAATATGACAATTAAGGAATTAAAATGTTAAATCATATAAAAAAAAGGCAAAAAAGAAAGGGTGATACTTGTTTTCCTTTTATTTATTATCCAATGGATCTATAATATTTATCCGTTTAGGGTCTATTTAGTAATAGTGAAAAGAAAAAAAAAACTCTATTTTATTTATATTTTTACTATGTTTTTACATTTGAATTACCTAGATTTTTTTTTCAATTATTATCTATTTTCCGTATTCTCTTTACTCTTAATAATTATTCCATTCAATTCCATTTGCAGATCAATTTTTTCAGAATTTTTCCACGAAATTTTCTCTTTATTATCTTATCCATTCGATCCATACTCTCTTTGTTCATAATATTTATTCCATTTCATTCCGTTGACTTGTCAAAATTTCAGACATTTTATCTCAAATTTTCTTCCCTTTATTTCCTTACGGCGAGACAAATCTTTTTAAAATCGAAGTTACTCAAGATCAAAAAAAAGGAATAAAGAGGGATTGAAGATGCAACAATGTTGGTTTATTTGGATAAATGGGGCATTGAATTACGAAGTTTACTTTATTTCTTAAGAAGACTCTTAATTAGGTTTGAGATAAGTAAAAGAAGCAAAGTGATAATACTCGAATTCTTTACACTCCCATAGAACTTCAAAACATTAACTTCAAGTATTAATGCAGCTATTACTTATAGAATTAATCATTAGTGATGTGCATTAGCAACTGTTGGGTGTCATAATTATGTGAAATTTTGATATTTTCCAAGCCAACAACCCCAATCAAACTGCGGAAGAAAGATAATTTTATTGAAGACAAATGAAATTATAGCAGTCGATTTACAAATCAATTATTGAAAATCTTAGCTAAAAACGCCAAGTTCAAAAAATTACTATTCTCCCTTTTAAGAAATATTCTCTCTATGCTGTCGTATTTCAATTCTGACTTTAACAACTGCACATTCGATCACACATTCGGCAAAAGCTAATTCCCACACATCTGGATATTTATGCTTAGAGTGTGTTTGATAATTTGCAAAAGTTGTTAAGCTAAAAGTTTTCAATATAAAACTTTTCACTTTTCATAATATCATATTTTTTAATTATTTTTTGTACATTTTCATATATAACAACCTTACTTTTTAATTATTTCTATACAATCGTCCGTAGAATTAATCTATCTATTTTTACTTTATTATTTTTGCTTCTTATCATTATCCCTACCGTATTACATCATTTTATACATTGGTGTTGCATGACACTTACACATGCTTATTCACCTTGTTTCCATCCTTAACAAATTCATAGGAGATGTTTGGTAACATGTTTTTTTTAGCACAGTAAGATGTGGTGGAGAATGGAAAATGAAATATTTTAAAATTTTTGCAAGTGATATGAAATGACAGAGGTAAAGTTGGAATAAATGAGATTATTGTATGATACATGTAAGGAAAATGATTGGAATATATGAGTAAAATTGGAAAAATAGAGTTATTAAATGAATCAATGCTTGGTGGGAAAATGACAAAGATGAGATGTTTTCACCTCATCCCACCCAACCTCACTCCTCACTCCACTTGTGTCATTTACGAAACGTGCCCATAGTCATTTTTGACACCTATAAAAACATCTTACTTAAAATTCCTAGCTCTTTACGTTGAAAAAAAAATCTTAGCTTTTCCATATACAGAGATTTGACAAATGTAAGACATTTTATTTTAAAGGAGATAGAATCTTCGCCCTTTTTGAGATTTTAATTCAAGAGTGTGTTTTGAAAATGATAAAATTTTTGGTGAAAAGTTTTTAAAATTTGAGAAAATGATGTAACATGATATGAACAATGATGAGAAATAAAGATAATAAAATTAAATAGATAAATTAAATATATTAATTGTGTAGAAAAGATTGAAAAATAAGATATTATAGGAAGAAGTGACAAAATAATTAAAAGTTTGAGTAATTACGGAAAGTAAACAAGTTTTAAATTGAAAAGTTTATACATTAGCAAACAACTTAAAATAAAATTTAATATTTTTGCATTTCGCATTTCATTAAAATATGGCAATTTTGTTTTTTCGGGTATGTGACTATGAAGAGAATTAACTCCGGATTTGATGATAGTAAATACAACTCAATAAATTACTTGAGAAAAACGGATCGAGCAATAAATCTGAGCCTATCTATTACTCTGAAATTCGAGATCATGCATGTGCATGAAAAAAAAACATGCGCGTCTTGCACTTTCCATTTTCCACTTTCCAAGACTGCAGGGCCCACTTCAAATCCTAACACACGGTTTGCTAACGTGGGAATAAGAGAATATTTCGAATAAGGTGAGAATCATGTAATATGATAAGAGTAAAATAAAAAAAAATTATTTGCGTGAGAAAACGATTAACATTTATGGGTAAAAATGAACAAAATAGTATAATTAGTTAATTAAAATGTCAAATTATTTTTAAAAAAATATTTGAAGAGAGATGCATACACACCTGCCATTGCTACAAATGTTGTCCGGGCTGGTTTAGAATGAATAAGAAGTTTGAATCAGATAGAGAAATAAGATAAAAATATAGTAATACGTATTAAAAATAAGAAAATTTATATTGAAAATGTAAACAACAATTAAAAAATAAAAAATCTTCCGTAAAAATTAAAAAGACTGTCTTGGAAACGGGAATACGCATTTCATTATCGAATCCACGTTGGTTCCGTTGCCATGACCGTTCCTAACAGCACCGAGCATCAAAATGAAATGGCCGTGTAGAAATAAGTATGCCACGTCCGCGGCTAAAGCGCACCAATGCATTTGTTTCCATCTACTTTGACTGTGGACAAGGAAGGTGAATGCTTGGAAAGTCGGAACTTTTTCCAGGTCAATCTGCCGTTATTTTTCATCCATTTGAACGGGCAATTAATTCAATTTTAAAAGATTTCCCCTGCAGGAAAATACGAAGGAAAATAATAAATAGATACAGACGCTTGGTATGTGCTTATATATAATAAAGGCGTCTCTCGTTCTCCGTCCGTCTCGCTCGAGTCCTGCCATTTCGGCCGTTCGCTCTTTCCTCCGTACTCTCCCGCCTACATGCGCGGAGCGCCTCTGTTTTTTTCATTTCCCATGGAGCTTTCATCTTCTTCTCCTTGCTGCTCCTCCTCCCCCCCAGCCTCTTCCTCCCTTGTATCCAAGGCCAGGACCGCATTCCATTCCGCTGCCGCCAGAGCAGAAAAGGTCTTCACCGATATCAAAGCCGATCTGAAGCCCGACCGAGGTTTTCCTACTCTCCCCAATCCCAATCCTCTGAAATTTGATTTCTCGGCTTCCAATTCATGCGGATTTCATCGTCTGATGTCATTCGTTTGGTTGGATGGATGCAGAGGGCGAGGGGGACTCTAACAGGGCAGCAAGGAAGCCTTCGGAGCACGAATCGGGTTCCGGAGGCGAAAACCAAAACCAAGTGGAAGAGGTATCTTTCCTGCCCCTTTTCCCGTATTTTACGAATATCGTTTGGCTTGGTTGGATTCGGACGAAGAAACAGCGACAAGCTGTTGATGGTTGATGTCGCGCTTTGTTGTGAGCAGCAAGCATTATGCCATATTTGAATGGGACTATACTTTTTTTTCCGCTTGTTTTGAAAATGTGGATAATCGGCAGTAGCCACTAGTAGACAGTCGCGATTGTTAAGTTTCATCAACTAATTTTAGAGTAGCAGCGACAGCAGACGGATATTGAAACGACTCGGGAGTAGCTCCTTCAGGAATGAGATGAGGGAAAATACATTTAGATGGTTAGACCGGGCCCAACTGGCACTTAGGCGTAAGAACTCTGCTAGTTAGTGTACCAGGGAAGCAATCCCAATATGTTGAGAATAAGACATTCTCACTAACTTAATTGCGCGGGCTCCATAACACTTGATAATGTTTCCCACCAATTTTTTTACAATCCCTGTTTGCTAATTGTTCAATTTCTTTCAACCCATTAGCTAACCCAACTATCTAGCATATCCGTAACAAAAAATTGTTGATTCCAAGGCCGATGTAGAGAAGTATCACTCGTTTCATTCTTGAGCAAAGACTATATTTCACTTCTTCCATTTGCTTGTTAACTTATAACTGTTGTTTTCACTGGTAAGCTTTGTTTCTAAAAAATGGTATCTCTGCATATACATTCTCATTTGGCAAAGATTTGTGCTAAACCTGTTGATGATTATCTAGTCTTGTAGTCAACTCAAACAATCAAGATGGAGGCCGCCACATTTGGGGATAAAGCAAGAATTGCATCACCGCCTGAAGACTATGAAGATGGGAAGAAAGGGGGTTGATGAGAATGAAAAACCTGAGAGATCAACACCAGATATTTTAGAACTTGACGAATACCTAAATTACATGGGCCAGGTACATCTTGTTAATTGATGGTAGATAATTAAACTTTTGACGAGGAATCTCTGGAAGAGGATATGATTAACTTTTGAATAGTTATTCACATCTTCATCTGCACAGCTGCATCAGTTGCTACTTATTCATGTGCATGCAAAGATCTAGGATTCAACCTTTGTGGAATATCCAGAGAAAGTGGGAGCCTGTAGAATGCTATTTGTAAATTTTTTGAGCTCTTCAATTACAATGTATGCCAAGTTGTTTGCTAATTTTGCTTTTTTCCTCATGCATATCTGAAATTGTTGTGCACATAGTACATCCAATCTTCTCACCTTGTGTACCTCCTCCTAGCAATGGCCTTACCTTATAATCCAAAGGAGCAGCATGTGGAACTAGCAGGTTGCATGTTTTTTCGATAATTTTGGTACATGAGTACACTCATGAGTAAAGTAATCAGTTAGTCCTGGATAATTTAAATAGATTAATATTTTAGAGGCTTGTTCAACCCTGAATAATTTTCTGATACATGCTTTACCAAATTTCATTATTTGCACGGGTCTTCTTCAGTGGCATCAATAACACCTATTTTTGGCAGGGTTTTTCCCGCTGAATTTGAAATCTTAACTTTAAACCTTGGAGTCGGTTCATATTTTTCCATTCTCAGGACAACTGCTAACTGGTCCAGCGAATTTGCTAGGTCCTTTACATGCTTTTGAATGCTGGACTCATATTTTTTCAGGGATTCAAGCAGGGGTCCTCTGTTGCTGTGAATGCTGCAGATGCCTCTGTTATGGTTACTGTTCCTCCAACATCTGTTATCAAACAGTTGGCCATGGCTCTTGAGTATGTAGTCTGATTGAAGTTTTTTTGTGCAAATACATTCATTTAATTTCTTTCTGGTTAATTTAAAATCTTGCTACTGTCATTTATTTCACTGAATTGTTACTTCTCCTTAATTGTAGTCTGTGACAGTATGATGTCATGGTAGATGCTTTCAGTCTATGACTTTGAGCTGTCTTGTGACTAATGCTTGAGGCTTAAGATTCTGTTGCCTTTGATAAATAATTGTGCGCAGAACTTCTCCATATATTCGATCGTCTGTGATTCCTTCGGTTTTAGGTCCTCTTTGTTTAATACTATAGATTAGTGGCTATATAATTATTCATCTTACAATGGTCTTAAATTGTGTTGATAGTTTATCTGTGTGATTTCATCAATCTGATAAGTAGCATTGTGATTCTTACAATTTGTTTTAAACTTCTAACAATTACATCGTGCCTAGTCAGGATGAGGCTGTTTGTCGGAATCAAATGATTTGAAAGATGTGGACTGCATATACCACTGTTAACATATGGCCCTAGCACATCATTATGCTTTAGTCCTGCATCAGGTCTTACTCTTCATGGCAATGCTATGAACAACCATAGCCTTTGGATTGAGCTTATTCATGGAAGATTCAAGCTCTTTCATCTGTGGGTTACCTTACGTGGCCTCGTCATAGTGTTATTGATTCATTTAATGTTTATTTTATGTTTCATTCTCTTGGTCAGGCAAATAGATTCTCTAATTTCTCTATGATTACTATAGGGTTGGAAAGAGATTTCAATCTCTAAAAGATCTTCTAACTTCAGCCAGAAGTTCTTCACCTGTCAAAGAGAGGTTAGGATTGAGCCTTTCAGCAGTCAAATCATTAGTTATTCGTGATAAGGAGAAGCTGATTGCTGAGCTTGATGACAATGAGGAAATCCTTTGCTTGATTCGTTCTTTATTTGATGCTTGTACAGGTATATGATAACTCAATGGCTACATTTCTGTAGCTCGAATGAAAAATTCTACACCATTTTTTAGGTGATCTTTTACTTTCATTTTAATATTTGCAAGATATTCACAGAAATAAATATTCCCGAAGTGAAGAATGGATCTTGTTCAACAACGCCTACAACCATGTGTTTGCCAAGAGAGTTGCATGGGGCGCCCCCAGGAAGCTTTGTGGTTCGGCTTTCAGAGGTCATTGGGAACTTGAAGAATCCTCGGAAGATGGCATCATTTTGGTCCATTGTTGTTGCTGAAGTAAGTAGATGGTTTCAAATTCGTCTGCTGGGAATTTAGACCCAGGAAAGAAAAAAAAAAAAGTCTGTTTTGCTTATCACTTGCTCATTATGGGGGGAGATGTTAAAAATTCCCCATAGTTGGTATATATTTCTCTATTAAATTGGATTGGGACAATGCCGTTGTTGTCATCTTTATTATCACCATCATTATTTGAGCCTATCCTAAGATCTGATGTCTGCTATGTTACTCTCTCTCACACACAACAAAATGTGTGAGATTGCCATACATTATTTAATTATTATTTAAGTATTGGAGCCAATTATATGCAATGCATCACATATCAGCCTCCATACAATGTTTTTTAAAATAAATTTTAATTTTTTTCATAAACATGTTTTCCTAGACGTATTTAACCCATACCAAGTTTTACTATTTCACAATTTTTTTTTGTATATTTATTTTTTATTGTTAAAAATCATCAATTTCATGGATATTTTAGTCATTTTAACCCCTTCAAAAACTTCGATGTTGTAAAATAAAAGAATAAATAAAAATGTTGTAAAAATGGGAGAACTTGGTATTTGGGTTAAATACACTTTGGAAAATATGTTTATGCAAAAAAAAAAAAAAAAAACTAAAAAGGCATTGAATGGGGCTGATATGCGATGCATCACATATAATCAGCCACCTTTACATATTTTATGTCTATTTAATTGAAAATCCATTATATATCTTTTAGTCAGACTGAACAAGGTATTTGTAGCCTTTACAATATAATTGGTGGATATGGCATTGTGGAACCTGGTGTCTTGGTCTTACTTTTTACAGTTGGCTATGGCCTTCACTTATCAATCTTGAACTTAACGAAAAATTATCCTAAATATGATAGCTTATACTTATACATTAAGAGTCTGGTATTATGTCATCTTTATAATGGCATGAATGCATTGTCATCTTTATCATGGCACAAATGCATTATCTTGGCAACAAAGTCCATTGATACTGTCCATGTGTAGTTTTTAATGACTCCTTGTGTGCTTACAGCTGAGAAGACTATGGTCTGAAGAGCAACCAGTGCCACATGTGCCTCTAGATGAAGTTCCAGACTTGAATTACTGCCTTTTGCATCAGCAGTTACAGGCTATTAATTGCTGTATTGCCAGGAAAAAGCGACGTGCGGTTGCTACTGAATCATTGGATTGTGTTATGAAAGAAACCCAAACTAGCACTGGAGATCTTGTTCTGCGACTTGGAGCTGATCATCCATCTGGCAGTTTGAGTATGTTAGAAACTGGGGAACCTGTATACTCTCCAATTACTCAGGTTTGAGAACTTAACAAGATGGATGTTGCTTTCTTCTTCTCTCTGTTTCTCTTAGTTGTCTGTACCCTCTTACATTTGCAGGAGGGCCCAATTCTTACAGAAGATCTTATCAAAGAAACTGAGGAGTTTGTGCTGCGAACAGGGAGGTTAGTTTGTTTAATATGATGAGATATTATGGACTACTTTATGAATTTCTACAATGTCTTTCAGGAAAATTCTTGATTTGTCATTGGTCTTGCTGTTGATAAGCTCTTATATTTCCATAATATTGTGTAATTTATGTTCACTGATAGTTATTCTCAACTGTACACTACTACATTCAGTGCAATGGATTTCAAAATTTGTTTTCGTTTTGGTGTTTTGTAGTGTTGGTGCTGGTTGTTCTCAGCTCCTCTCTGACATGCAGGCATTCAAGGTTAGTTCATTCATGGGGGAAAAAAAAAATCTTCTGATACTTGATATTGTTTTTATGCTTGAGTAAGAACAACATGAATAAAGCTATTGGCAAACTTTGTATGACGCATTGGAATTGTTATTTGTTAGGCTGCCAATCCTGGGTGTATTTTAGAAGACTTTGTAAGATGGCACTCCCCACCAGACTGGACAGAAACACAGTCAGATGATGAGATCAAAGACAGCCCTGATGGGGGAGACTCATCATCTAGAAGAGGTCGACTAAGTAGTAGAATGCAAAAAGAAGGTAAGCTATTCTTATTTATCATATGCACTGCACTGAGGATCCAGTGAGCGTGTAATTCATAAACAACTTTAAAATTTACGTTGTTCCAGCCTCTCCTCATTAGAGGGGACTTAGCTCACCAAAATGGCCTGAACCTTAACCATGCTGTCCTTTTTCAGAGGCTGATAGTTGGGAGGTTTACCTGTTTGTTCTCCTTTCTTTCAGTCATTTGATTCATCCCCTTTGTTGATAGTTGATTGAGATTTGACTCTGATGAAATTAAGCATTGCAATATGGTTTAATTTGACTCTGTAAAACATATAGATCAGAAGCCCACATTTCATTCAGCTAAATGAAAGTGCATGGATTTCTGTGTGTGTATTTCTGGGCCATATTTTTGCAACACAGGCTTATAGATAAAAGAATGCTTGAAGCGTGATTAATATGTGTCTATCTATGTGTCTTTTTCTCCTGTCTCACCTATTGACACTTACATTTATTTAACATCTCTCTGCAAAGATTTCTTTTTATATCATGGCTCACTCACATGACTTCCTTTTTGAATTGTTCTGATTGCGTTTTATTTTCCTTTGGCCTGATGAAATGCAACTTTATATTCTATATACTGCACAGGGAGAAGCAATATAGTTTTGTAAATGCAGGCTCAAAAAAAAAAAAAGAAAAGAAAAGAAAAGAAAATTTTATGACTTCAGCAGATGTAAGCAATTAATTAATAGTTTTGTTAGGAGAATGTTGACTTGCTACAAGATGCTTAGGGATGGCCGACTTCGATTTAGTTTTGATTAGTTAATATAGTGCATATACCCTTTCACCATGAAGATTACAGGGTGCAAAAAGCCAAGTTAATGAGCTCATCAGGCAGGTACCATAATTGCATGGAGTCAGACCATTGGCTAGTCTGATTGAACTCTTTACCATTTGTGTGAATCATTGTCTGCTTCTAAGTATTCTGAGTGGGTTCTTTCCGAAGAGATCTTGCAACTTGTCTAAAGCCCAACAAGATCAGTATGTTTCACATCATCCCATGAAAGTTGCATATCATCATCATTGTTATCCTCATAAACCATTTCCCACCTAGGTGGGGTCGGCAATATGGATTCTGTTTTGTCATTCTTGATAATTAAAGACTAAATTTTCAGTAATTTGTAATAATTTCAAATGTTGTTTAATTATTTTCATTCATGTTTTTTTTTGAGGTATTTGTCTCATTTTTCTACTACCTTTTACTTGAATAGACTCTACTTTTCTAACTGGTGTTGTTTTAGGCCTCCGTATAACGTGATTATACCATTTTAATCTATTTTCCCTCATTTTATTACCTATTGGTCTCACTTTTAGATTTTCTCAAATTATTTCATTTCTAATTTTATTTTTTCTTGTTTTATCACTTATCCACCTTAATATTCTCATTTCCGCGAAGTTCATTTTATGTGTATGTTATTCTTTAACTGTCCAACATTCTACCTCATAAAGCATAGCGGGTCTAATCGCAGTCTTATAAAATTTTTCTTTTAATTTAATTGGGACTCGACGATCATATAAAATTCTTAATGTACTTCGCTATTTCTTCCATCTTTCTTGAATTTTATGTATTATATCTTTTTTAATTTTCTCATTTTTTGAACTATTGATCCTAAGTACCGGAAGTGATTAGTTCTTGTTATTACTTGATCAAAAATCTTAATTAGTTTCTCGTCCAAGTTCTCACTATTATTAAAATTACATTTCATATATTCAATTTTTATACAACTAATTCTAAAACCATTAGATTATAAGGCATCTACACACCCATTTAATTTCAAATTTAGTCAATCTCTAGATTCGTCTATTAGAACAATGTTATCTGTAAATAACATGCACTAAGGTACTTTTTTTTATAAACGACTAGTAATTTCATCTATTATTAAAGTAAAAAGATAAGGACTCAAGGTCGAGTCTTAATGTAAACTTATTTTAACTGAAAAAATATTAGTATCTTCACTAATGGTCCTTACATTTATTATAACTTTCTTATCCATATCTTTAATAACATTAACATCAATGTATCTGTTATTACTTCATTTGTTTTTCATCACTTGCCATATTAATTTTCTTGATATTCGATCATATGCTTTTTTTAAATCAATAAAGATTATGTATAAATTCTTTTTCTTCTCCCCATACTTCTCAAATAGTTGTTTGAGTAAGAAAATGACCTCCGTGGTTGATCTTCCTGGCATAAAATTAAACTAATTTTCAGATACATTAGTTTCTTATGTTAGTTAATGTTCAATTACTCTTTCCCAAAACTTCATAGTGTGACTCATTAGTTTTATTCTCTGATAATTTGCATAATTTTAAATATCTCCCTTATTTTTATATATTGTGATTATATTGTTTTTTCTCCATTCACTTGACATTAACTTTGTTTTTATAATCTTATTAAAGAAATTGGTTAACCATGTTGCACCTACATCTCCCATGAACTTACATGCCTCAATTGTTATATTGTCTGGGCCCAAGGCTTTTCTTATTTTCATTTTTTTTTAAAAAATAAATGCAATGGATTTTTGCCGATCACATTGTAATGCAATTATATAAAATTTCCTACTCATTGTTGAAGACTTTTTACTGGCTCCACAATGATGATTTTTCTGAATGCTGTTTAAATTATTCGAGTATAGGCAATTTGTGGCGTGAACTCTGGGAAACTGCTAGACCATTGCCAGCAATCAAACAGGCACCACTTTTTGATGAAGATTTAGCTGTGTAAGTTGCAAACCATCTTGAGATTTACTGCTTTTACTTTAAACATTAATCTTGAAACGTACAATGCAATTTTGCAGGGAGAGCATCTTAAATGTCTTAGAAGACATCTCACCATCCAAGCTTTTTGAGCAGCTGTTTGTTTCTATTGTAAGTTTTTGCTTCTTAATCAGCATGTACAACTGTCGCAAACTATATTATTCACTTCATGTCAAACTCATTAAACGCACCAATTGAAGTCATAAACCAGGTACAGTTATTATTATTATTATTTTTTGAATTAAAGGTACATTTAAACTTGATCTAGACGATTTGCATACCCCAAATTTTCATCTTGAGAACAAAATTGGTTTGCATTATCCTTGGCCTTCCATTTGAAGTTATGTTGTTATTTTATTTTATCATCAAAAATCCATAATAATTGTATAATTATTATATTCTCAAGTGTCCATAATACTGACAACATTAAATACGTAAAAAGAGCCTAGCTATGTTGTGTTTTTCTGCTGAGAATTTTGTTCTCAGAAACCATAGCAAAAAGAGTCATATACTGTCTCTGAGGATTGTGTGCTTAGTACCCCTAGTGAAGAAACCATAGCAAGAAGAGTCATATACTTTCTCTGAGGATTGTGTGCTTAGTACCCCTAGTGAAGAGAATCAGATAATGTTTCTTTTGGAATTGTGTGCTGAGCACTGCAGCAAAGAGAGTCGCATAATTTTTCTTGATTCCTGTGATGTCTGTATGGTCATTTGTCTAAAGAAAAATTCAAGAATGAATAGAGTTCTTGCATATTACAAGGAGGCGCATCCTCGTATGTAGCTTTTTGTTTTCTATAGCAGTTGTTTTCCTTGACTTGAACCATGACCTAAAGTCAAAAAGGCTGCAGCTCTCACTCTTGTACCAAAGCATGCCCAGTATGTAATATCAAAAAAGGAAAAAAAAAAAAAAAAAGCATGCCCAGTATGTTTATCTGATTATCTGCACCATGGCTTCTAGGTCACAACAGAATGGTTATTGTGTCCTTCAGGCACTATATTTATTCATTTATTCAATTTCACTTGTTCAACAAGGCATGCTTTCAAGTTTCAATTGAAATGGAGCTAAAAGGGAAAATATCTTGTTGCCAGTTTAGTTCATCCTTCCTAAAAGCAAATATACTGTCACAAGTTTAGCTAAATCATCCACAAAACAGATCAACTTAATCGTTTGCTTTCCATTTGCGGGAACTTGAAATAGAAACACTTGATGTACAAGTAATTGTTTGTTTAATTTGCCCTTATATTTGATTTAGGCATGAGCCATTCTCCAAGTCTGACATTGTTTCTCTGAAAATTTCAGATAAGCTCAAGCTTCACAGTTGCAGAACTGGCCCTGCCTAATGATTGTGAACTGCGCAAGCTGTTCTATGATTGTAAAGAATACTTGGTTGCGACATTTCAGAGTGATCTATGCAGTGAAAGTGCTGACGATCTCTGCCAGGTATTGATCTGACTGCTTGGATATCAATGGTCAACTATCAGTATTGAATATGCTGAAACTTTTGATATTTTGAACATAGTCATGAACTTGTTAAATGATTGATAATGAATTGAAGAAGGCCACTTTTGCTCAGGGGATGAATGCAACTTTGGTTGGATTCTACCCAAATGCATTTACCCTGGCCAAAATTTTGGTTAGGTTCATGTCCGGGTGCAGATAGTCAATATTCAGACCTGTTAGTCAGCACACGGATTTTATTATTTATTATTTTTCATGCAATGCATCTACGTTGCAAGCTACTAAATTGTTCATGCCGCTTGGGACTAGATCTGTCACTCAGAACCTACTAATTCTACTGAATACCACACATCCTGGATATGATTAAGGGGTTTATTTTGTGATAGGCTTATTTTTGGTGGAGCTTGTTTGGCATCAGATGTTTAACCTAGACTAATGCCAAGTTAAGAATGAGTATTACCTATGACTATCAATTCATTTTGGCTTAATAGGTAGCGCTGAAAGGAACTAGGCCTACCTGAAAAGGTTCACGATACGTATGCAGTAATTGACCACCCTGCGTGTATGGTCAATCTGATAGTTCGCATTCTGTAGGTGAGTAATTGACAACTCAGCATGGATGGCCAATCTGATAGTTTGCACTCTGTAGATGAGATGTCATGTGTTGATTGGTCATGAGCATACTCATCAGGTGGCCTGCTCAATGACAGCAGAGAAGCTGTTTAGGAGCTGATGTTCAATGTAATTAATGTCTTTTACCTGATAAATGAACTGGTCTTGTTTGGTAATCATCCATCAACTTGCGTGATGGATGACTAGGAGAAGTTTGATTGGCATGGATGGTCTCCTGTAAAGCTTTCTGGCCTTGTCTGAGAATTTCGATTACTGCAATGAAGGATAATATGATTGGTTGTATTAAAGTCTCCAAATATGTTTGACGTGGATTGAATGGGACAATGTTTTGTGCTATGATAGGTGTATGAAACAGTGGAGTCAATCTTGCTTAATCCAGAAGGCTTAATGATAAGGAAGCCATCCCAAGGAGCCACTGAAGAACCAAAGCACCGGTTTTTGAAAATCGGCCTCAGCTTTGCAGGAAACGGCAAACAATTTCCAGGCAAACTACCCCTCAAGGACCAGAAGAACTCAAACGAGAACCAACCACGGGTATTTTCCCAGTTCTTCGACAGCAAGTCATCATTGTTTGGCAAGAAGCAGCAGCTGAAGCACAGTCAATCAGAGGTTGCTGCCCGTTCATGTTTTGATGATAATGGTTGGACAATCATCGATTGAATTGGAGTGGGCGGCATTTATACACTGTATGCAAATCAAAATGTAATCTGTAAATAGTCCTGTTGGAATACCACAAATTATTCGATTGATTTAAAATACCAGATAAGAAAGAAATGCAAAACCAAAAAAGATTCTGACCACCATTGGCCGTGTTTGAAAAATCCTGCTGACTGCTTCATATCATAAGCACATGCCGCCACTACAAGCGAACAATTTTAACAAGACATTATATGATTAGAACATGGTAGCCTACTTTCAATTCTCATCTTCAGAGGGAATAGGCTCCCTGCGCGCCTGCTTCTCGCCCTCTTTCTTTATCTCGCTTGCAATCACGTCTGGAACGACGAAGTTGGTAATCCAGTAGAGGAAGAAGAACGCTGCGCTGAACAGTAAAAGATTGGAGGTCGAGAATGTGAGTTTGGCGACCCAGATAAACCCCCGAAGAAATTTCTGCCTCAAAGCCAAAAGTTTTTGGCATGGAGAATGTCTCATTTGGGTTTGCAACAAAGATATAACCTAATCATACATGCCATTTGACGTTCGTAGTCCGAAAACTGCACATTGTCAACTAGCTTCCTCTGGGTTTCAGAGTAATATTCGATCGAACAAAGGCTCATTCCCAAGAAAATTCTGTGCCCCATGGGGAACATGAAATGAAGATAGGAGAGGAGCACACCTGACGGGAACGATGACAGAATAGTCCCCAGTGGCAGCAGGGGAATTGATTGCAGCAAGGATATAATCGGAGCTATCGATGGCATGGATCCTCGTCTGTAAGAAAGCAGGTGCGCTTCTTGTTCTCATCAGCTGCCAATGGGAGGACGGTCGATGCACTTGTGTTGCTGTTTTAGCAGAGCATGATTGAAAGGGAGCAAGGGGCGTGGGCGAGACAATGCGCATGCACCACCCCATCTTCTCCTACAATTCATTTCAAGCGAAGCTACCCATTTGTATGAAAGGAACTGCTGCTGACCCTCTTCTATTTGTTGGCGGACCATCCATCATATCTCTAATCTGAGCCATCCAAACAGTGGGCATATAATATGAAAATCGGGGGCACCAAAAATCAATTGATTTTAACTGCTTGAGAATGATTGAGAATATTTATTCGAATCATTTGTTGACCGTTGAATCTTTTGTCCTCGATCAGGCCTATTAGAATCATATCCATGGAGCAGATGAATTCTATTTTTATGTGCATCAGCGACGCGGTAGGCTTTGAGTTGAGTTCGATGTATGCTACGAGCCACTTGGACGAGAAGGAGAAGGGAGATGAACGAGCACCGTTTCTGCGGTAGTGGTGTGTACCGAATCGCTCTCGAGCGTCCGGCTGGTTTCCATCCACACACGTCTGGACTTTGGATAACATTAGCACAAAAGTTGTAAGTTAAAATTTTTTAATCTATAACTTTTCACTCTCCACAACTACTATATTTTTTAATCACATCTTTACATTTTTCTATATAACTACCCTACTTT
>JAXCLR010000081.1:3570235-3584977 GCA_035584095.1 Annona squamosa
CCCTACTTTTCAATTATTAATACAACTAACCTATCTATTTCAACTTTATTCTATTTATTCCTTATCATTACTCTTATTATATCATATCATTTGACAACTTCTACTTTCTACAACTTTTCATCAAAAGTTTTATCCATTCCTAAACACACTACGGGTGTGTTTGGTTGGAGGTAAAACTTTTGTTGAAAAGTTTTTGTGGTAGAAGTTGTCACATTGATAGAAAATGATGTGATATAATAGGGTTAATGATGAGGAGTAAAAAGAATAAAATTAAAATAGATAGGTTAGTTGTATGGATAGTTGTGTAAATATGATTAAAATGTAGGTTAGTTTGTATAGAAAAATGTGAAAAAATAATTAAAAAATAGAGTAGTTATGAATAGTGAAAAGTTTTAAATTGAAAAGTTTTGGTTGACATATTTATATCTCAAACAAACACACCTTATATAAATTACTGCAATTCGAATAAAGCTTGCGCAATGCAAGTTCAGTCCCTCGGGCACACGTGCCGATGGATTAGGTCGGTAACGTGGCATTCGTGCCAATATATTTTGAGATGGAAATAAGGGTGCGTTTGAAAAATAAAAAAAGTTGTCAATTTAAAATTTCATCATCATTATTTTTATTTTTAGTCATTTTTTCATATATTCCTTTATGACTATACTCATTTTCAATTATTTCTTCAAAGTTATCATTTTTATTTTAACTTTATTTTTTTTTCATATCATTATTCTTATTATATTACAACATTTCTCTCATTTCTCCTTTAAGAGTATGTTTAGGAAGTGATAAAATTTTTATGAAAAAAATTAAAAAATTTAAATTGGTAAAAAAAAATTATAACCTTGTAAGGATCGAAAATAATAAAGTTAAAATACAGAAGTTTTTTGTATAAGTAATTATATGGAAAAATGTAAATGAATGATTAAAAAAAGTTAACTATAAAGAATAAAAAGGAATATGCTTCAAAAGTTTTATCAAATGCCAAAACCACACTATAATGAATAGGATATCTCTTCGGCTAGAAAATTTAGTCATGATCTATGGTCTATTGAAAGTAAGCCTAGCTAAGGAGTAGCTAAAATATTGATCTCGCTATCATACATAGCTGCAACAGAAAATTTCTAGCAGCAACATCATCGTCGTTGGAAATTATTTCTCAGCATGTGTGGTCAACAACATATATATTATTGCAATTTTTAAAAGGCGAATTCCTTATATACCCACTAAATTTATCCTTGATTCCGCTTATAAATATGAATTTTCAAAAAATTCTCTTATACCTATGAATATTTCCCACGAGTGACAATGTAAACAACCATTCGCGGTGTCACATAGTTATCTTAGTGACTATATCACTATATCATATCCGTTATGCGATCGGCGAGTCACTTGAGTTGATCTTGAGCTAGTCCATTTTAAATTGCTATGGAAATTATATGATCTCATAGCAGAGAAAGGTCTAGATTTCAGAGTGCCTATTCTAGAATCCAAGCCCAACAACTAGCTATTGGGCGACACTTCTGGCACGAGCTTCTTGGTCTAAATTGCCTTTGTGTTTAGACTACCATTCTCTTCTTACCCTTTCTTTCATTCAAGAAGAGCAACTGCCTTGCCTTAGTTGGCTTTAAGTTAAAGAAGGTATGTAACTTGCTTGCTTACTTGCTCTGTTGAAGTCTAGTTCACGTTTACTGAAATCCTCGCTAATTCTACTTATACCTATGATATTAGAAATCTGTTAAAGAGATTGCTACCTCTTTAAAAAAGACGAATGTGCTTATCTGTAATTATGAGTTTATATCTAAAAATTTATATTATAATGACTTCTTAGTAATTCTAAAACTATGAAATCATATATTATTTGATTATGAATATTTAGTTTTAAGCAAAATAACTTTAAATTACACTATAGCTTGGACATATTCGTAATTTTATAAGAAGGCTAATGACCCATTTAATGAATCTTTTACACGTGTGTATAGTAGAATTAAGATGAAAATTCATGAGTACGAGAGAATTTTTTGAAAATTCATGTGTATAAGGGCATTAAGGTAAAATTCATGGGAATATATGAAATTTGCCTTATTTTTTATGACTATGAAACTATGTTCTCAGCAATTTCTTATATTTTTTCTAGTTAATTATTTTTATCCATATATTTTTTTAGATCTTCCTCTCAACTTCCTGTTTGAAAATCTAGCCACAGCATAAAGAAAATTTACAGCAAAGGAGTGGGGGAAAAAAGAAAGTTGATACTCGGACTTTCCAGAGAGTGAAATGGACGGACCTTTCTGTTGTGTTTAAGCGGTTGCACCGTCACAAACCTGTGCCGCTGACTCAAAAGTCTTCTCCCATTAAATTTTTTAAGCTCTGGCGCGGCTGTTTGAAATTTGTTGGTGGTTGGTAAGTAGTAGCTCCTAAAACACGTACGCACTCGATCGATCGGTTCGTAGTTGAGAATCAAGCAGCCGCCTACAGTGAAAACCAATGTCGTCAGAATCGGTAAGGGACTGGTTCTGGTTCAACCATTTTTAAGAACCAGTTTAAACCGATCTATTATTAATCTATGTAAAGTTTATTGTGGATCGATAAGATAAAAGCTTTACAATTTATATATAAAAAGCACCGCAATAATTGACATTTTGATCCTAATTTGAGAAGAAAGAAAATAGAAGTACTTACTTGAGATTCATTAGAGTTCTGGGTGAAAGCAGGTGTAGAGTTTGAACTCATGGTAGCAGTACTTTGACTAGATGACATTTTTCAAAAATACGAAAATTAATTTACATAATTGCAAGTTATAAAACGACTGCTTAACTGGTCCAAATTACAGTATATGCATTTAGAAATTATGCAGACATTCAAATAATAGTCAGAAATCTAGCAGAAATTAGAAGCTTAAATGAACCAAACAGAAATTAATTTAAAGAATTAAACAGAACAAAGAAATTCACAGCTAAGATTTCTGAAATTACTCAATTCATAGGTCGAACTAAGTTTCTAAACAACACTCAAATTCCAAATAAAAACTCAGAAAAAGAATGTTTCTGTTTTGATAGAAATTAGAACAAACATTTAAGTAATATAGTAGTATTATTGTTATTCCAAAATTCCAATCACATATATGATGAGTAATTCCACTCCTTGAAAACCAGGTGAATGAATTAGTATTTAGTAATATAGGTACTAGTTTTGGCAAATAAATCAAAGCATCACAGGCAAACCATAAGCCCCAGTTTAACCGGTTTGATCTGATTTCTTTTCAGATCGACCTGGCCATGTCACCGGTTCCTGGTTGAACCGGTCGAACTGGCCGGTCCTATCTTGTTTTTATAACATTGGTTAAAACATGCCATACAACCAAAATTTTTGGATTGAAAAAGCAGGTGATGATTGGTGCGTCCATGAGCTGCGAAACGTGCAGTTAACTGGCTTGTTTTCATAATAAATGTTTGATCTGTGTAGGAATGAGGGAACCCACATGTATGCATGCACGATTTGTCTAATAGTGCCTACTCGAGAATTTGAAAAAATAGCGTGTTATTAAAACATCCCCAACTGTTACCCATCCACAAAAAGAAAAAAAAAAAAAAAAGTCCCCAGCTGTCAGTATTGAAGCCGATAAGGCAGGCCATCGGATCGAGCTCTACATATACCTGCCTAGCTCAGGCCTTTTTTCTTCACCGAAAGCTGCTTCCAGCACTACGACATTAAGATGGCTAAGCTTCTACTCTCTTTTCTTCTCGTGTGCATCATTTGCAATGCCGGTGCCAGGCAGTTCGTGAGCAAGGAAGCTGTCGAGGAGGAGAAGTTGTTCCGCCGAGGAGGAGGTGGTCTTGGTGGCGGCGGTGGTTTCGGAGGTGGGGGCGGTGGAGGCCTAGGAGGTGGTGCTGGGTTTGGTGGCGGAGCAGGCGCTGGCGCAGGTGGTGGCCTCGGACATGGGGGAGGCCTTGGAGGCGGCGGCGGCGGCGGATTTGGAGGTGGAGGCGGTGCAGGTGGAGGTTTCGGTGGCGGAGCTGGCGGTGGAGCCGGCTTCGGTGGAGGCGCTGGACTAGGTGGCGGAGCTGGAGGTGGTGGGGGAGGAGGGTTCGGCGGCGGCGGCGGCCTTGGTGGTGGTGCAGGTGGTGGATTTGGAGGAGGAGCTGGAGGTGGGGTTGGACATGGAATTCCATGAAAGCTAGCTTTCGCATGGCCGTTTCTAGCTACCACTGTTATGCAATATTTTTTTTCGAGTCCCCGTGTTGTACTTCTGCGTGTAGTTCCTTTTTTATTTTATTTTATTTTATTCTTATTTTGGATGAAATTGCGTGTAGTTTCCTAGTTGCAATAATCATGCTGTAGTTTTCATTTTTGTTGTTGAGCTTTTTCCATGCTTGTTTCGAAATTGAAGGTAAGAAATAAAGAAAGTATGAGAGAAATATGGTTCATGAATACTGGATTTATGTGCTTTCGGTTTTTCATGCACGTATCCCTACATGCACAACATAATAAATGGTGCTTGATGGTTTGAAGGAATAAAGACAATAATAATAATAAGTAAACAAATAAATTTTTGACTGTAAAATGCTAAAATCATTCAAAAAGAAACGTCCGACTAGAAAATTATGTTCACATATCAGACCTGCGAATTATGAATCATATGATATATATAAAAACAAGAAATATCGAGGGCGACATAAATAAATGTGACATACAATATCTCATTTTGGCCAATTTAATTACTGCAGGGTCATACAATATCCCATTTTCCATTTTGTTATTATATATCAAGCTCATGAATATTTACACATTTTTTTTTTTATAAATTGACCCCATATCCATAAAGACGTCTTACAATATCCGGACAGGTTTTCCAACAAATATCAAAGAGGAGATCGGCGCTCTTAATGCATAAGAAAACGGAAGACCGATTAGACCGATTCTCCCAAGAACACGATGTGGTAACAACGTGGGTCGAAGTGAGTGGGCGAATTGAAGGGGAAAACACGATTGCCCTTTTCTGCATCTTCTCTGTAAAATCCGATAAAAAAATTGTTAACAGATAGACAAGAGTAAACGGGATTTAAGTGTCGTATTGGTAGAGCCAGAAAGTGTGGCTTTTTACATCTTATTTATATGTTTTGAGTGATTAAAAAGAGAATTAAGTAAATGCATGCCCTCTTGTTATGATCCTAAAATTAAGAAAGCTAACAAGACCATTTTCCTTTTTTTTTTTTTTTTTTTTTTTATTGACATTAGCCAATGTTTGACTTTGAGGTGAAAGAGATCTATCAAAGACTGATCAGGGAAAGAAATAAAAGCTTCTCGTTCACTCTTTACTATCACATATGATCCCGAAGCTTACCATATATACCCACGACTTATAACCTCTTTCATTATTACTTATTTTGTTAAAGAAAAGTAGATATATTTTACTCCATTGACCTTATGCTTTAACGTTACTTAATGTGGGGACATCATTAATTCCTTACTAGTACCACAACAAAGCTAACATCTTGAAATATAGTTTTAGCAAGTTTAGCTCTCTTTTTTTTTTAATGCAAAAGATACTGTTTTTAGTGGTATAAAGAGTTATTATTACTAAAAATTATCTTTTCACGACGATAAAATAACAATAATGTCAAAAATAATTTTTTAATAACAAAAATCATCATTAAAAGAGTAAATTTTAGCGGCAACTTTACAAAAGTGGCAATAAAACTTTTATAACTGACTTGTAGTGGCTCAGCTCTCGCTACGTTACAGTATAAATTGATGCGTGGGGTGATAAATTTAACGTGGCTAAAAGTTTGATTGTCGGCTATACTATTGGATTGCATTTTATTTTCTTGAAGTGTGAATTAAAAAAGGAAAAATACTATGAGCAATTAACACGTATAAGGATGACTCTGGAATTTGTGCAAATATGTCTACAGAGTTTGACCAATATTGCATCTGTATCTCTAAGTTTTATGAATTTGCAATTATGCCTACAAAATTTGCATAAAATTACAATTGTGTCTCTTCTATTAGAAAATCGTTAGATTTTTATGTAGAATAATGATAATGCTCTTTAGCCAAAGTGATAAACTTACAGTTTTTCAAATATTGTAGATACATTTGCTATTTCGTTATTATTTTATATATTTTTCATGTGTATTGTTATTTTAGAACTTTTTGCAAAAATGCTTACACTATTTTCAAAAATTGAAAGCGTCTAATTTAACTTAAGAGCATTATTTTCATTTGACATAAAAATCTAACGGCATCATAATGAAAGGGACACATTACAATTTTATACAAAATTTATAGGCATATTTGCAAATTCGGTAAACTTAGGCACACAGATGCAAGATTGATCTAACCTTGTAGGCATATTGCCGAAAATTCTGTAATTAAAGCAACTAGAGTTAAGTAAATATATGTTGTTTGAAAATATAAATAATAATTAAAAAGTGAATTTATTTTAAAAATTACCAGTCAAAATTTATGTTAAAAACTACCAGCGAAATCAAACGATTTGGGAATTAATTAATAGTTTTATCTATTAGAATTCAAATTACTATTCATTTTTCTTTCACCTAGTACTAAAAATATATAAGATTATATTAATAATTCTTTTGCAAAGAATGAAAATACGACATAGATTTTCCAATTGTCCTCCGATGGATGGTAAAATCTTTACTCTAATTCGCCTCAAATCAGTTTTATTAGTCTGATCATTGGTTGATCCTAACTCGATTACACTCTTTATTGAGACTGATTAATATCATGGATGTACGCAGCACTAGAAGAATCACCACTGATTGATCTGCTCGCATCTTTAGATCTCGGGCTAAAAAAGTCTTGCATGGTTCACGACTCATCAGTATTCTTTCTTTCATCAGGCAAGCACGGGCCGCCAGCTCAGGAGGTGGACGAAATGCAAAGAACTGAAATCATGCTGGAGCGGCCAATAAATGATTTCCATACTGCTTGCACCCGCATCAAAGGCAAAGTGTGAAAATCGTGTTGGCTTGTTTGAAATATCTGACCGATGTACATAAGCCGACAGTCCAAGTTCTGATTGGTGCGATACGCGATGTAGCAGCTGCATAGCTGTAACCTGCAGTTGCTCGATGGGTTGATATTTGTAATTCACGGACCGTGAATCCATGGCCTTTTTCCTCCATCTTGTCTCCCTCCCTTGAAGGATTGTGACAATTTAGTCAGCTGCACGAATATTGCATGCTAATAACTCGACTAGGTTTTACTTCAAAAAAATAAAAATAAAAACAACTCAAAAGATCTTCTTCCTTTACATTTTTTCTGAGATCAGATGGGTCGATCTAGCAGCCGAAGCAATTAGTGGGTCGTCTTCAAATTAGTTGTTCGCTGTATTAAGTCCTCAAATACGGTTCGCGGGCGAGAAGTTGTAAAATTTAAAAACATGTCTTTAAAACATGTTTGACCGAACAACATCCACACACTATACCCCTTTGTTCAACGGGTCACGTCACATGGATAGCGGTGGACCTGGTCAATAATTCAAGATTAAGGAAAAGGCACGACATAGCCCTTTATTCATGGCTAATTACTGTGTAATTAACTAGTTGGACATTCTATAAAAAAAATTGTTAGACATTTGGATACGTATAAAATTTTGGTATGTGGAGCCTGCATGATTTGGTATACATGTTTATAGTGGTCAAACTATCAACTTTTGCATCAAACTCGAATATAAATAAGTTTGAGTTGAAATTTTTTAATAAATAATTTCCGAATTGTCAATCCATTTAAACATTTAAATAAATAAAATAATTATCGTTGAAATTTTACAATTCATCAACCTGTTTAGCCTATTTAGCTTGTTTAACCAGTAAACCCATTTACAACTCGTTAAGAAAGGGTATTTATATTCCCAAAATCTTAAATCTATTTTCTCAATTATGATTTCCTATTTTCCTCCATTTGCCTACAATTCCACAACGTCTTTCTTACTATCCTATTGTGTCATTATCATCGTCATCCTTGTCGCTGCTTGCAAGTGACATCGATAAAAATTTTTTTTGTCGACCTCTCTCTCCTTCTCTATTTCTCTCCACCTCCATCGTTCTCTTCTTCATTCACTCACTCTCTCTCTCACACACACACACACTTTCTATCTTTGATCATCCCCTTTGTCATTTCTCTCATCTTGCTCATTTCCTTCATATCTTCCTTTCTACCTTTGATCATCCTCTTCTCCATCTTTGTTACCATTCTCCCATCTTCTTCATGCCGAAATGTTGTCTTTCTTTATGCTAGTGCATCAAATATACATTTCTCCCAATATCCAAACAATGTAGATTGATTCATTGCAACAATTATAAACAACACATATGACTTTAAATTAGTTTAGTTTAAACTTATTTGCGACATATATACAACCCATTAGTAACCCCTTAACGAGTTAATAATAAATTAAGATTGAAATTATTTAAATAAATTAGAATTAGGATTACACTTTAATCCGTGCAACCCTCTATCAGTTAACACAGTAACCTCATTGGTGAACGATACTGGTGGAACCCACTCACATGGCCGAAATTGCGACATAAATGCCGTTACTCTATTATTGCCTTGCATGCCGGTCTGCTCGAAAATTTTAAAATAGTGCGTAATTAAAACGTCTCAACCGTCCTTGACTTCAGAGCTCCCCCAGAGCTCTATATAATGCCTTCTTCCCACCCTTCTCATCAGCAAAATCTACGTAGCTGCACACATCCATCAGAAGCAAGGATGGCTAGTAAGCTTCTACTCTCTCTTCTTCTAGTGTCCGTTGTTTGCAGTGCTTCTGGTGCGAGGCAGCTTGTGGGCAAGGAGGCTGTCGAGGAGGAGAAGCTGTTCCACCGAGGAGGTGGTGGGCTGGGTGGAGGCGGGGGTGGCGGTTTCGGAGGTGGAGGTGGTGGAGGCCTAGGTGGTGGAGCAGGCGGCGGTTTGGGTGGCGGCGGTGGGCTGGGAGGAGGTGGCGGTGGGGGATTTGGAGGTGGAGGTGGAGGTGGTGCAGGTGGAGGTTTTGGTGGTGGAGCTGGCGGCGGATTTGGCGGAGGTGCTGGAGCAGGTGGCGGGCTTGGAGGTGGCGGCGGCGGAGGGTTTGGAGGAGGTGGCGGCGGCGGCGGCGGCGGCGGCCTTGGTGGTGGTGGTGGATTTGGTGGGGGAGCTGGTGGCGGGATCGGACATGGATTTCCATGAGAGCCGGCTTATGTCCGTCATTTCTATCTAGCTATTTTCATGTTTGTGTGTGTCGTCTCGTATAGACTACGTATGCTGTACCTCTTTCTTCTCTTCTTCTACAGTGTTATGCTTATGCATGCTCATGCGAAAATACTTAAATGGAATCACGTCCTTTTATTTTATTGTAATCGTTTTTTTTTTTTTTTTTGTTTTATTGTAATCGTTGGTGCAACCATGCAAGTGAGTTTGGTGCAACCGGATGCATTCATGCAGATTTGCACTGGATTAGGCTGGGTTGATTCTCGTTACGCTCCATATCTAGCATTAATATATACACCTAGCCTAATTAACCATCATATATACATATTATTTTTTTTTATGAAACCATATATACATTTTCAATTTCAAAAGAATAGCACTTTTCAGAAAATTCAAGCCCACCGTTGTATTCAATTTGTATCATTAGGTTCGAATATCAAATTTCATCTCCATTGAAAATCTCTAAAGATCAGGATGTCGAGAATTTAATATGAAAAAAAAAATCATTGTCCATTTAATTCTATTGGGGTAAATTTAAAATTTCAAAATTTTGTACAAAATTTGAAGTTTCATAAAATTAATCGAAGTTAATTTGTTAGGAACCTTTGGCCATCGCAAAAATTTAGTTGTCATTCTCTAAAAAAAATGTATGTACGCCGAGATATAACTTTTTACGTTTGGGAGATGGGAAAACATATGTAACTCGAATTGGGTTGCATCATGTTTAAGTGAACCAAAACCTTAACCATAATATTACAATTTGGGTTCAAGTTAGGTTGGCATTGGTTTTGGGTTGAAATTCGGGTTCTTTTTAAACCAATAAAAGTTGAAATAACCAATAGAGATAACAAAATTTTTAAAATTGTTACATTCATACATGAATACTTTACACATGAATATATTTACATCACCTATAATATCTTTGATTTTGATAAAAGTTAGTCTTTTAATTGAAAGATAATTTTAAATATGATACTTATTAATAATCAATTTAAGAAAAATAACTGAGATTAGATGAAATCACTATCTAAAGTTTAATAAAAGCGAGACTTGTATATCTTATAGTTAATTAATATATATGCAATAATTTTAAAAATTATATATTTGTAATTATTTGCAAATAAAATTAATATAGATGCAATAAATTCAACTTTTATTAACAAATATATGTGACATTTATGTTTTTAAATGAATATTTTATGGTTTAATAAAATTATGATTACATAAAAGAACTGTTATTATAATTATAGTTAAAATACTTAATGCATAAATAAATATAATTATTTAATAAATAAAGGGGAATATTGGGTTTGGATTGGGCCGGATTTCGGTACTAGATTGATATAAATTTAGTATTAGTTTTGAGTTCTTGTAGATTGGATTGAAATAAAGTCTAATTTGGAAACATACAAAAAATAATAATTCCAAACTTGATTTGAAAATTGGGTCTAGTCGGGCAGGTTTGGACTAACTCGGCACGAAATTGCACCCCTAGATGAGGGTGATCATTTACAGTAAAATTTTTTATCCATACACAAAGACAAATTAATTTCGTAACATATAATATATATTTGATTGCATTAGATATCTTTTGGTTACATTTAATTACTTAGCTATAAATAATGCTTCATGATCAATTATGACTATTTGGAAATAGAGGCACTTTGAATGGTCCTAAAGCACAATTTTTTAATTTTTTTTACTTCTTATATTTTGGAATTCTAAATTTAGATGCATATTATTCAACAAAGACTTACCATTCTTGGACAAGACGTGTAAAAAACAATATACATTTTTGGACACCGTGACCTGAACGACCCTACTCATAAAATTAAAAAAAAATTACACATATCTAAAAATGATTAATTTCAGTTTCTTGATAATATACATCTAGATCTGTAATTTAAAAAATTAAAAACTAAAAAACTTTAAATGATAATATACATCATTTATGGGTCGACGATCATCTCTTATAAATAATTAGTTACTTTTGAGTGGTCACATCTGGTTAACTATAGTCATTTTTACATTATATGCAACCAAAAATACATTTTAAATAGTCATTAGAATTAATTGTAAATAATAATAAAATTTTGGCTGCAGTTAACATGTGACTGATTGTATCCGATCAAGTGCAATAAAAGATTTAACTGTATTCGATCAAATGAGTCAAATTAAAATTTAGCTACATATACTACATTTTCTTGCATTGATATGCAGACAATATCTATATTTTTTCCTTATAAAATTCGATTATTTTATTTAAAGTTTTAAAATTTAAAAATTGATAAAATAGTCATAGAAAGTATCATTAAATGTTATAGTGACAATATCTTCACTTTTACCGATAAAAATATAACAAAGTTAAATTTATAACAAAATATTATATTAAAAAGAAGAAACTTAATTTTACTTTGCTTTTGACTTTACTTCTTTTGTGGGTAAATGTAATACATAGTACAGCATAGGAAACAACAAACCGTAGTTCGGTAAAAGCATCTTTTTCAAAAGCTTTATTGCCTATCATTTTTACTAAGAGCTTCGAAGTTTCATTTTTATCTATTTTATAATTAACAACATCCACATACGATATAGAGATGTTGTTGAAGATTTCTTCAGCAGCGCCGTGGTTCTTCTTCAATGTAGCAATATAATTAGCCACGGAGGAAATGATCCCAAAAGGCAACAAAATACGAGAGGGAAGAAAAGGAGCACATGCAATAAGTTGTCTGTACAGATGAGTTGGTGGAGCCATTACTGTCAATCCGAAGTTACCATCCACTGCTCCACAAATGGCCCCACCCATACGGAAATGGTCATATCAACAGTTCATCCGTACCATCAATTCGAAAACTTGATGGGACTATCGGAACCATCAAATCAGTCGACAAAGCTGTGGACCGTTGACTTTATCTTTTAGCAATATTATTCCCTGGTTTTCTGACTTGTGTTGTTGTGCTGTCGGTGATTAAGCCTGATCTCCAACCACATATAAATGAATTGGGGGGAGTTGGCAATAAATGTCCATTTGACTATCAAGAGTTTTCTTTTTAGTTTTATTCCTCTAATTACTTGTTCTTCATTCTTCAGGGTCAAAAGGATGGAATATCGCTGTTCTGATTCGGGCCGAGTGTTGCTCTCCCCAGAATCATAAGGAGCAAGCTAAAAGGGAAATGGCGTGAAACTTCCTAATCCGCTGCAGTCGGCAAACTTAATCGGGTTGGCTTACGATATCCATGTATAAATAAATAATATACCGACGTAACATAAGTACGTCCCTCCGACGTCGTCTGCAATTCCACGTATAATTCTCTATCGACGGCTTTCAAGCCTAGGTTGACTCCAAGTCCTTCAGCCGCAATAACTGTTGGGGAAAAAAAATTTATTGACTAAATTTATAATTATCTCATAATTTTTCATGCTAAATCAAAAAAAAAAATCATAAGTGAAAGTATAACTGAATCCATAAGATTAGTTATTGTTGAATCCAAAAGTTTTTTTTATCTTACAAGTTAATGTAAAAATAAAAATTAGAAATTAGGCGGTAGGATTTATACGCACAAAAGATCCATACTTTATTAAATGATTTAGACTTATAAAATTTTATAGGATTATTTTAAAAATTGATAAATAACGTATATATAATTAATATATATGTATATCCAAAATTTCAACAACAATTACATGCCATCTAGACCGTTCAAAGTGCTGATAGTCGAACAAAAGATCGAGAAAGATGTCTAGCATTGAGCTTGCGTAGAATCATGACGGCTTGTAAAGCCGACAATTTGTCACCACCGCGCCCATTGTTCCGCCAGGACTTTTACTACCACATAATCGTTAAAACGACGTAATTCAAAATGGGCGCAATTATCTTTAATCTGAGAAGCCGTGATCTCTTCCGTGATGAAAATCGGATAAATTGTAATTGAATTGAAATAAAATATGAGTGGCATTGTAACAAAATCATAAAAGAGTGCTAATACATTTGCCCTTTTTGTTTTCCTTTCCACTGTGAATATGGCTTTTCGTTTTGACAACTAACCCATGCGAAGCGCTTCCCCGTCTTTATCAATGGAAGCTTACAATCCGCCGTTCATTTCGGTTTGATGGATGAGATGTAATTGGGCATTTTCGGCAGTTCAAAATTTGTTGGGGGTGCATCAAATATGGTGCTTCTACTTGCATCCTCTCTGTCTTTGTTTTCCTCCCATCCGCTGCCATTTAGCTGGTCTTCGTTTTTCCTCCATCCGCTGCCATTAGCCGATCCGATGTTGCTTGAATTCATGGCCACTAAAGCCGGGCAAAGAAGAGGCACTGACGACAATGGATTGCTTGAATCTATTGTTTGATTATTTTTAGAAGATGGAAAAAGGAGTCGTTTTTGGGATTTCTGTTGGGACTGCAGCTGACGTCGTCGATCCTGTTGGTTGTCGGTGAGATGGGAGAAAGGCTGGAGATTTAGTACTGCTGTGTCGCCGACTGGACATGCTGGTGTCGGTGCCCCTTGCATCAAGCTAGTGCAGGGACAATGGATGTACAACTGGATTTTTCTGGTTGGTGATTGGAGGAGGTACGATGGGTTGGACAAATCTACAATTGATTGGTTCTGAGCATGTTACTGGTGCTTGGATGGAATTGTCGCCGGTGATAGGAAAGATGGACGTTCGGCAGCCATAGCCATCATAAATTTTTACTATTAGTGGATTTCTGGATTGGGGCATCTTTATTGCCGGCCTTGCCTACGTGATCGGGAGATGGGCAACAGCAACCGATCGATCGATTCAAATCAGCTAGGAGTTGATTGTAGGGGCCGGATCTAGATGTAAGGAGCCACTGAATTTTAAAGATAAAACACCACTGCTGGTGCTAATTTTGAGTAAGGACGGTTGAAAATTTTTTGTAACCAAATTCAAAAGAGCAAAATACACCGACTCTTTGAACAATGGGAAGAAAAATTGTTGGTCAAAGAAGATGGGTTCGTGCGGCCATGGAGGACTTATGGAGAGGGAAGATGGTGGAGCACTGGAGTTCAATACTCCAGCGACACACTATTTTAGTGCACATGCTAGCCATTTTGTAAAATAAACTATTCAAATAATTTTGCAATTCTACCCCAATTATTTTAATAATCCATAATCCCCAATTTATTTAACTAAAATTTTATGAGAAAATTGTGTTTTTCATAAAAATACACAAAAAGTGCTTTATTGAATGTAATCTTCATAATTTTTGTGTGAAAAAATAGAAATACATACAAAAGTTTATATTTAGATGTGAGATTTAGGTGGATTCATTAAATAATTTTTTACTAATATAAAAATAATTAATTGTTAAATCAATTCCAAAAATCATATATATTTAGTTTATTTAGATCTAAATTATAGTTTTACATCAAAAATTTTTCATTAAAAGTTTTATCATTTTCCAAACACACACATAATTAAATAAATATAATTTATTACAAATTTATTTATAAAATTCATATATAATTATTACAATTTTATATATTTTTTAAATTTATATTTA
>JAXCLR010000081.1:3595153-3622715 GCA_035584095.1 Annona squamosa
CACATTTGCTCAAATATATATATATATATATATATATATATTCATGTGTAAATTAAAAAAATGCTTAAATTTATTCATATATGTAATAACATATAATAATACTTGATATAATCATTTATCTACATCATAGTAATATTTTAGATGGTTTAGATATTGAAAAAACTATTAAAAATTATTTTATTGGGTTAATTTCACATATTTATAAGTAAGGTCCATGGATACTAATGCTAAATAAATAAATACTATTAAATATAATAGATAAAGTGATTTTTCATTAATCGTCAAGGTATTAAACATAAAAGAAATTATATAGAAGAATGTTTTCATAAAAGTAGAGTCTAGTATAATATAACTTTTGCCACATATAAATAAACTTAGCTACATATATTTGGTTGCAAATATATAAGTACTTAAGATTAATAATATTTTCTTAAATACAATCAACGGTAACTTTTTATCTAATTCAAAGCAATATTTAAGTGTCTTTGGAAAATGATAAAATTTTCAAATGAAAAGTTGTTAGCGTAAAAGTTTTTGAAATTAGAAAAATAATATAATATAATGGATGCGCTTTTACGAAACTCTTTTTCTATGTAATCTCCTTCATTTTCAACATCTAAATGGTTGATGAAAAATCTACTTAGTTTATTATATTTAACATTATTTATATTGTCACAAAAATACTTTTCTTTGTTTAATATCATGGTATACGGGTCCCATTTATAAGCATATAAAATTAATATAATAAAATAATTTAATACTATATATAAATTTTGTAAGTATTATTTTCAACATATAAACCATTTAAAATATCATTATCATCTAGATAAATAATTTTATAAAGTGTTACTACATTTCAATATATACGTGAATTAATATAAATATTTTTCTAAATTTACACATAAATGTACTTATTTTTTAGTAAATGTAACCTATACATATATTAAATTTAAATAAATTTTGATCTCATAACTAAACAAATAATATTAAATATAATAAATGAATTAGATTCTCCAGCAAGCATCAAAATATTTAAATTTAAAAGGGTTAAATAGAAGTAGACTCTCCAATATGATAGGAGTAATGATAAATAATAAAGATGATAAAGTTAAAATATATAAGTTAGTTATACAAATAGTTATTTATAAATGATTTAAAAGTATGGAAGTTATATAGAAAAATGTGAAGAAATAATTAAAAATATGGTAATTCTAAAAAATAAAAAGTTTTAAATTGAACAATTTTAGTTTGAAAACTTTGAAGTGTAAACAAACACACCTTTAATGTAGTTTAGCCACATAGTTTTAAAAATTATAAATAGCTTCCATATAATTTAACCATAATTACAAATAATTCTCACGTCGTTATAACGCTATCATGACATGAGTATATTTGCAAAAATATGCAAACTACGTGAGAGTTATTTGCATTTTTTAAAATTATGAGAATAGATTTGCATTTTTAAAATTATGTAGATATATTTACAATTTTGATCAGACTAAAGGTGTGTTTGTTATTAAGGAAAAGTTGTTAAGTTAAAATTTTTCAATCTAAAACTTTTCACTTTCCACAACTACCCTATTTTTTAATTATTACTTTACATTTTTCTATACAACTATCCTACTTTTCAATCAATTTTACATAACTACCAATACAACTATCCTATCTATTTTAACATTATCTTATTTATTCCTCATCATTACCCCTATCATATCACATCATTTGACAACTTGTACTCTTTACAACTTTTTATCAAAAGTTTTACCCATTTCCAAACACACCCTAAGTGGGTATATTAGCAAATTACTCTGAAATTTTTAATTATAAAAGCAGATATGCGATTGTTGCAACCAAATCTAAATCTCTCAATAAAAGACAGCGGCATCTATAAACTTTTATTGCAATTCCATTTAGTCGGATCACAATAACTTTCAATAAGTTAAAGTAGCTATAGTTTCATGATAAAAACGCAATTGACAAACTCGACATTATTTAACAAATTACTTCCTTGTAATCAAATTCAATATTATATCGCTGTCAGGACTGTGGTACGTCAACATGGTGTAGAAATGCCAACGATCGATGGATGAGTGTTTGAAGTTAGTCTTCATAGCCGTGGAGTGTTTATTAATTCCTCTCCGAGTGGGATGTTTACAGATTCCTCTACGTAGAGGTATTTATAAAAAAAAATTCTTTCATTCTCTAAATGTTGAATATGTTTAATTGTAATATGAGATATTATAGTTTATATATACCGATAGAAAAATTAAATATCTTATCAAAGAAACCTTATAAAATGGTTGGGCCTCGAAATTAAATGGGAAAAAACTAATAAATTTCTAAAAAGTATCAGCCTTTGAAAATCCAAAATTTATCGGTTCGCTTCATCTGCTGAACAGCCAGGGATATGTTTCAATCCCCAAGTCAATCCAATGATACCATGAGGTAAAGGTTCGAACCCTGCCACGGCTAGGTTAACACCATCAAAAAACTCCCGAGTCAACTGTAAGGGCAGTTCGACGGTCGGGATCGCTTCAAGTTCTTACCCACGTAAGTGCTGTAACCGTCAGGTCGACTGGTCGACATTCATAGCGCTGAGCTGGACAACAGGGCCAGTGGGCAATGGGCATGTCGGCGGAGAGAGAAGAACGTTACGTCAGTCGAAGCATCCGAATGGCGTTGACCTAGTCGGTCTCAAAGTGTAACCAATATATTAATTACATATTAGAATGTAGGTGGTGTTGGGATAGATTAATTACATAGAAGGGCATTTGCAGCAGTAATTAGATTTGGACATGGGCAATGTTTTAAAAACCGAATCATGGATTGAACCGTTTTTATGTCCGGTTCAAGTCCGACCGGTTCAACCGTTGGTTCAGAACGTTTTGAACCGTTATGTCAGCATGACATAATTTTAAAATAATAAATATATTTTATTTATTTTATTTATTTTATTTATTTAAAAATTAAATTAAAAATATAAATTTTATATAATATAAAAATTACATATGATATTGAAAATACATTTAAGTCCATTATATTAAAACTTATTATGCAAATGAATAGAAAAATAAACCATATAAACTAATTAATATGAAACTTCAAAAAGAAAAATTTTAACAAGTTAGTAAAGGGGAACAAAAATGCAGAAAACGTGAAAAGCGGAAACGGCAGAAAACGTGAAAAGCGAGAAACGGCCAGGCGCGGGTGGGAGTTTTCTGTGGGCCCGCGGTCCGACCGAACCGCGGTCCGACCGATTTGCACGGTTCAACCGTCCGGTTTGTACAGTTTGAACGATTTTTAACTAAAATAAAAGACCGGAACTAAACCGGACTGTAAAACTGCCAGTTGACAGTCTGACCGGTTGGACCGGGCGGTCCGGTCCGATTTTTAAAACACTGAACATGGGTTGTTTTATTGAATTTTCCAGCCATTTTCTCAACTAAGGCAAGACATGCACGTGGAGTTTTTAGAGGAGGGGATGGTGTAGGTGGATGACCTGGTGGACATAGTTGCGCCACCTCCTGCTCCACCACCGACTGCTACTTCAACACCAACACCCATGTCAATACCGAAGCCACCGCCAATTCCGCTACCACTCCCAAGTCTGCCGCCTCCCATGCCTCCGCCGCCGCCAACACCACCGTTTGCAACAACAAGCCAAAATTTGACGTGCTATCAATTATCACCAAATGAGAACAACTAATTTTTGAAAGAAAAAAAAAAAAGAAAAAACTAAAGAGCCGTTGGATATATCTTTTCCCAACCTGCCAAACAGTGGCTTGAATTCACATTGCATGTAGGATCCACCGATAGTGATATATGGATCGGATCATACATCAAGGCACCCGCATGTCAAGCAAGTTGCATGGATTCATGAGGACGTGGTCTGTTGGAGATAGGAATACATATAACATAGATTAGATCGGCCCACCTGAAACTTGCTATAATTTTTTTTATGGTAACTAGCTAATAATTCGGAGACTTCTAATTTTCTGTTTTATTTATTTCAACTAGTCCAACTACAAACAACATGTTTTGTTCCTAAATTCGTGGCCAGAAAGTAGAGAAGGGGTTGGATGAAAGCAGCGATGGCGTTGCTTTCCCGTTAAAGACATGCAGGTAGAAATCAGTTGGAGGCAAATTTCTTCAAGGATGAGAAACAAGAAGTAATCATGCATGGGTCTCTGTGAAAATGGTTTTCTGCATTAAACTTCTTTCTCTCGTCATTCTGTTCCATCTTAGTACAATTACACATGAAGAACCCGTCAAATGATATCGAGTGTGGTAAGCTTAAGGGAGGGCGGTGTTGCATTTTTGGTGGAAATGTTGGTGAGGCCGCTGGTGCTGGAGATATAGGCCCTCGCCGGTGTAAGCTATAGAAATAAAAAATATAATAGCGGAGGAGTTGGACAGGCAGAAAGAGGCAATGGAATCTTGGGAGGGGGTGTAGTTGGTGGCTTAGGAGGTACTTTTGGCAGTGGTTTTGGAAGTTGGGGAGGAGATGGAGCTGGAGGTGGAAGTGCTGGAGGGGGCTTTGGAGGAGGCCAAGGGGGAGCGTACGGGGGCTGTGCGAGTAGGAGTGGAGGTGGTGGCCTCGGAGTTGGTGGTGGGTTCGGTGCTGCAATCGGCATTGGGCTCGGCATCGGTGTTGGAATTGGAGCTGGAAGAGGGGGCAATGGCCTTGGAGGCACGGGAATGGGCACGGAGGGAGATGGTGGCCCTTAAGACCATTTGTCCTTTGTTTTTTTTCTTATTAAGTATGTGTTTGAAAATGGATAAAACTTTTGATGAAAAGTTACAAAGAGTACAAGTTATCAAATGATGTGATATGATAGCAATAATGATGAAAAATAAATAAGATAAAGTTGAAATAGATAGGTTAGTTGTGTTAGTAGTTGTGTAGAAATGATTGAAAATTAGAATAGTTGTATAGAAAAATGTGAAGAAATGATTTAAAAATAGGGTAGTTATGAAGAGTGAAAAGTTTTAACTTAACAACTTTTACTCTTTAACAAACATACCCTAAACTAAAAACCCAATGGAGAAACATAAAAAACAAAAAAAAAAAAACAAAAAGCAAAAAAACCCAAGCGAGGGTCTGAATTCCTTGTAATTCTCTTTCCATGGGCATCTATATTTCCTAATTATAGTGAATCAGTGATTCTTCTTCTTGATGTGCGTAAGTGTTTTTTTTGTAATTTCATTGGGTTACAATGAGAATGAAGATGTGATGAATACACACACACTGGCAGGCTGGTTGACGTACTGCAATCGTTGACAAGCGAAAAAAAAACCTGGATTGGCCCTCGAAGGCCTGTCCCACCAAATACCCGTCAGAAGGTTAATTGAGGAGTGATCTTATTAACTTCATCTTAAAAAATCATTTACAATAATTTTTTTTCCACATACTTATTTATCTAAGTATATTTAACATATAAACCAAGTTTTACCATTATTTAAATATATCCAAAAATCGTAAAACTTAATTTACATTTTAAATCTACTTAGACAAATAAATATATATAAAAAATTAAAAAAATTATTGGAAACGAGTTTTTTTATATGGACCAAGTGAGACATTTACTTAGCCCAGGCTAACAGGATCATTCCTTATATATATTTGAAGACTTTTCTTGTGCAGTGAAGCTGTACTATAATTAATTGTGAATTTGGCTCGAAATGGAGCCCATATGTACTTAAATATATTAATACTTTATACAATCATTTATCCATATGAAAATTTTATAGCAAATTATTTACATATTGAAAAATAATTTTAAAATTGTTATTTATATTAAAATATTTTATTATATTGAATTTATAGCATATTTAGATAAGTCTATAAACATATTTAATTGGGATGAAAATTGGTATGGTGATAGAATATATAATTCTAAATATAATGGGTGAATTAGATTATAATTTTATGACCATGTAAGGCTCATTTTGAGGTAACTGCACCATAATTGTAGTGCAATGAAGTTGCACCTGAATATTTATATATATATATATATATATAAGAGTTGTCCCGATGTAGTTTAACTGCACCGGAACAACAATATATTTACCAAAAAATAGGTCTCACACATATTAAAATACAATAAAACTTTATAAAAATATTTATTCATATATAAATTTTATAGCATATGATTTACATGTTTAAAAAATCACTTTAAAATTATTATTTATGTTAAACTATTTTATTATGTTGAATTTGTACCATTTTCATATGGGGTACATACACATCCGATTGGGATGAAAATTGGTATGATAATAGAATACTTAATTTTAAATACAATAGGTAAAGTAGATTACAATTTTATGATCATGTGTGGCTCATTTTGGCAAACTGCATTGCTGTTATGGTGCAATTATGCTACACCTATATATAGTGGGCTAAATAAATGCTCCACTTAGCACCCCTTAAGAAGCCTATTTACAATATATTTTTATTTTTTCTATACTCTTATTTATCTAAGTGTATTTAACATATAAACCAAGTTTTATCATTTTTAAATATATTTATCTATTTTTTGAGATTGTTAAACATTTGTGTGTATATATGTATTTAAAATTTTTAAAAATTTATAAGAAATATATACATATCTAAAAATGGTAAAACTTAGTTTATATGTTAAATACACGTAAATAAATAAGTATGTGAAGAAAAAAGTAAAAAATTATTTTTAATGAGTTTTTTGAAGGGAGCTAAGCGAGATATTAACTTGACCTGGGTTAATAGAATCATTCTTCTCTCTATATATAGGTTATTTTCGAATATATTTATTATGTTTGACCATAATGCCAAATATTCATACTACTTTTTAAAATTTCAAATATACGTATTATGTTTGCAGGTAATCCCAAAAATACTCATTTCATGAGTTAAAACCATCAGAGAATATGTGAAATTACTAATACGTCTCTCAAATTTAGGATACAATTGCAAAAATTAAATTTTATTACTCACTAATACCTTAATTGCATATGATTTTAAATTTAAAGCACATTAATTTCATTTTCTTTTGATTCAATTCATCATTCATTATTTTACAATTGGATTATTTTGGGTATTTAAAAATTTTAACTAATGGTTTGTGATTGAATGGATATTTTTGAGATTAAATGCAAACATATAGGTATATTTAAAATTTTGAACACACTGTTGCACATATTTGCAAATAACGTCACACTCGCAGTGACTGTGAAAGCCGCAAAAAGAAAAAAAAGAAAAAAAAGAAAAAAAAAAAAAAGAAGAAACTGAAGCCTGAAGCCCAAAGCCCTAAACGCGCGTCGTCTTCTCCAATCTCCAGTTTTCGTCCCCGCCGTCTTCCTCCCCGTATCGACAGCGATAAGGAAATTTCGTTGTAACTGAAAACCCATTCAAGCGATCGTCCCGTTCCCTCCCCATCTCATCATTCCTTCCGACGGTGATCACGACGGTTTCCCTTCCCTGCCGACGGCCGACGATTTCCCCTCATTTCCTGCAGACTCGCCCGAGGCCCAATAGCCATAGTCACTTGCAGCTGCGGTTGCTCCAAAAACAGACCGCAGAGAAAAGGCAGAGAAAGGAACAGAGCGAAAGCCCAATTTCAGAAAAATGGCGGACGTGGTACAGTATCGCCTCGAGCGTATGCTGGACGAGCTCAACGACCTTGAGCGGAGAGGACTCTTTACACGCCGAGAAATCGCCGAGATAGTGAAGAAGCGCCGTGGATTTGAGTACAAGTTGAAGCGCCCTTCTCCCCTGAAGCAGGACTATATCTCCTACATTGAGTATGAGACTCAGCTGGATTCACTTCGTCGCCTCCGCAAGAAATCTATTGTCCGCGAATTGAGGAAGAACCAGGCATCGGAGGATGACGAAGGTGGACGCAGGAAGAAGAGGAACGTGTGGAAACGATCGGTGTCGGATAACGCCGGGGTTCTGAGGATTCTGGAGATCTATCGGCTGGCGTTGTCGAGGTATAAGGGCGACATCAATTTGTGGTTTCGGTACTTGGAATTCTGCCGAGAACGCGGGCATGGTCGAATGAAGCAGGTTTGAGTTTTATGCTCGTCTGGATTGACTTGTAGACATTTGTTTGAAGCGTTTTTGGAGTTCGTTTGGATGCTAATTTACTATTCGGTTCCCAAGCTTAGTTTCGGGTGCATTGTAACTAATCAGGGTGGGTGTATTGTGTCAACTTCTATGCGTTTGTCAAATTATATTTTTCACATGGAATTAAATGCTTGAATTAGCTTGGTTTCTGTTAAAAGAGATTTTATCGCATATTTGATTTGGCAATCCAGTCATCCAGATGTCTCATTCCCGGATTTGATGGGAAGCACATGTAGGTTGGGGAAGATATGGTGGTACTGATGGCCGCCCTCCTTTTTAGTTGTCTTGCGAATTGTGCCTTGCATATTTATGTTTTCCACAACTGTGGAAGTAGGTCTTGTGTAATGATTGTCTCATCTGATGGAGGGACTACATTGTTTCAACGTGTATATGAATGGAATTGAGTGAACACTTTTTGTATCATCCATTTATTTATTTTTCTGAAGTGAAATCACATTCAAGCATTTTTTTTCTATAGCAACTACCTATCAAAATTAATTCATATTGTGGGCTTCATAGTCATTATGGTTTCTCCTTTTTTTCATTTTTTTAATTTTGATTGTCATTTGCTGTTGAGTTGGCTTCCTTTTTTTTCTTTGGCATCAATCCGAATCAAGTTATTTACATATTTTTTCCTTTTTTCCCAAGCAATTGATCCTGTTGTCAATTTCCAGAGTCTTTGATTTTATCAATAATTAATTGAGTGCTCTTTTTTTTTTTTTTATAAAAAAAAAAAGGTTTTGGCTCAGGTTATTCGGTTTCACCCAAAGGTACCTGGCCTTTGGATATATGCTGCAGCTTGGGAGTTTGATCACAACTTGAATGTTGCTGCTGCAAGGGCTCTCATGCAGAGTGGTCTGAGGGCTTGCCCAGATTCGGAGGATCTTTGGGTGGAATATCTTAGGATGGAGCTCACATACCTCAACAAGTTGAGGGCTCGGAAGGTTGCTCTTGGAGAAGAAGTCAGAACACCAGCGCATAATAGTGATGATTCTAACAGCCGGCAGTGGAAAGAAGAAAACAAAGATTTGTTTATGCCCTTGGTTGAAGGAGGTGATGTTGCAAATGAAGCCAGTGTTAATGAAGAAGATAAGGACATGAAAGTTGACACCTTTCGTGAACAAGGCTCGGTCGTTCTTCGTGCTATCTATAGTGGTGCAGTGGAGGTTCTCCCCACAAGCATGAGTCTGCGCAAGCGGTTCCTAGAGATTCTTGATGGGACAGACCTGGCATATTCAGATGAGTTAAAAAAAGATATTATGGATGATATAAAGAAAGATTTCTCAAGGGAAGAGGATTACTGGGAGTGGCTTGCGAGATTGCAAATCTCTGATTTCGAGAAGGGAAAAGAAATGGGGAAAGAAGCATTAGTTTGCCAGTTAAATAAAGCAGTGGAGGTAAGCGTACTTCACGCCAACTTTTCGATGAACTTCTGCTAGAGGAATTTACATACTCTTGTGCTTTGTATTTTTGTATAGGTTTACAAGGAAGCATTGGAAGTCTTGCCTTCTGCCAAGATGTTTTCATTATATGTGAGGTTCTGGTCAGATGTTCTTGCACCCAAAACAGATGCCCTGAATTCTATATTGAACAGCATAGACAATGATGTGGACTTCAATTCAAATTTGTTGCGTGTGTATGAAATTGCTGAATCCAGAGGATGCATTACCGAAGATCTTGCATATCAGTATATTTCATTCTACTTACTATTAGAGAAAATAGAGGAAGCTAGAGAGCTAGCAAAACAGTTTTGTGACGGAAAATTTTCAGGGGCAGCAAGACTCTGGGTTTTGAGGGCTTCAATAGAGATGAAATGCACAATTAAGAATTCTACTTCTTTGAGTAGGGATGACCTTCAGTTCCTGTTCGAATTATTAAGACGTTCGTTGACTCATGTTGCCACTTCAGAAGCTAAGAACTTGTGGCTTATGGTATGCAAATGTGCATTCATCTTTCTAACTTTTCTTTGTGGCAGATCTTTTTCCAGCTCATCGATATCTCATTCTCCCTGACAGCTCACCTATATAATTTTTATTTATTGGTCAGAAGCAACTCTTTGAAAACTCATGTACTTTTTGAGATATTCTTCATCCTTTGTCCATCGTCAGCCACAGTTTCAGACATTACTTTTTTGGTCTAACCTGTTGAAGTTCTGAAAGGCAAGTTGCTTTCAAGGTGTTTGTGTCTATCTAGTCAGCTGCCTTGTACTAGGTCGGCCTTCATCCATTGAAGGAGTTAGTGATCAGCTGGTTCACCCTTACAGTTGAAGGTCAGTGAGCAACTTACCATCTGTGGTGCCTCAAGGAGAAGATAGAATCTCTGGATATTAGGACATTTGATTTCATTCATATAGGGACTGGAAACTATCGATCAAACTACTGCTAAGTTTAGATTAGGCCATCAACTCAAACAGTCTGATCTATTTGGATGGACTGGTTTAATCTTACAATCTATGCTGTCTGTTTTGGTGAGCATGACATGTTGTCTTCTTAGGAATCTTAAAGCACAAATCAGCTTGTGCTATTCAATACGAATGAAGCCATTTTGATGCATTTATATTTTGCCCGAGTGAGGATAGGTGCATCACTGCCATCTTTAATCATCAAAAAGGGGAAGGAAATGCCCTCCTTTCTGTGTTATTGAACAACACTTGGGTGATGCATGCATTAATGTCATTAACTTCAGTGTTTTATCTCAATGAAATAAATCATGGTACATGCATGAATCAATCGCTGTGATAAGTGTTTTTGCATCATGTGCTTATCGAATGTCGTTGCAGAGGCACTATTAAAATTTATTATTTTGCAATATCTTCTATTGCAGGCCATCAAATTTTTTGCTAACAACAAAGAGTATTTTGACAAGCTGATACAGAGTTATATACCTTTAATGGCCAAATGTGGAGGCGGTCAAATGCAGGATTGTCTTTCATCTGCCATTGTAAATTCTGTATTTCAAAAGCAAGGGATACACAGTGCTAGAGAAATGTATAAAAGGTACAGGGCTATAGCTTGATTTCCTTCTGCCCAACATTGTGGAGGCTTTATGTTAGCTTTTCTCTTCCTTCTATTATGTGTGCAGAAATGATATGATGATATTTATCACATAAATTTTCACATTTATTCAGTATTCATCATGCTTAATGGTACTTGTTTTGCATAGATTTTGAAAAAGAAAGAAAAGAAAAAAAGAAATCATCTTAGTTGTAGACTTTGCAGATCACAAACATGGAGAAAATTTTGACAGTTGCATTCATCTCTTTTCTGGATGCACGCTCTCACTTGCGACCCATTAAAGTACCTCGATTAAGGGTTCCCCCACCCTCCCTCCATAATTTAAAATTTATATTTTAGTGTTCATTTGGATGGAATTTTTCCAAAATCCTCTTTTCAAGGCCTCCCTTGATTTGATTCACCATCAATCTGCTTTCAACCCTCATACTGGTTTATAATCTCTTTTTGTTAAATCAGTTTTCAATCATTTTGGCTGAAATCACTTGCGTATTTCATCTTTACCCATTCTATGATCACATCATACCGACATCATGGCCCACCACAATTGGGGGTTTTTTGAAACCATCTTCTCCAAATACAATAAGTATACAAGAACTGATTTGGAAAGTGACCCATTCTGGGATGGTCAGAACCATCCAGAACAATCTTTTGTAACTGTTAGAATCCAGGGGTACATAAAAGTCTATTAATTCTTGTTCAAAAAACTTGATGTTGACAAGAAAAGCTAGACATTTACGGTTCAACCAACCTGGTAATCCACAATTATGAAATCATTCCTGCAGCTTATAAAGCGTTTATACTTGCTGCAAGTGGGCATATGCTCCACCGCCACAGATTCAGGGAAATGTCCACACGGTTTGTTTGAGCTTACAATAATGTACAGGCCAAGGGCTTGTTTGGCAATGTTTCCAGAAATAAGCAAACTTATGAGCGTGGCGCACTGTTAAAGCCACATTTCCAGAAATATAATGTTTGGGGCGCTTGTATGTTTCAAGCACAGAAACGCTTCCTTCACGTAAAAGAAGGTGGCCAGACAATCCCTATAGCTAATCATATTATTACCTCTTGATTACCTTGTTATGAACGGTGCTGTGAGACAATGAAATGTTTCTACTCCCATGCCAACTGCTTTAACTAACTAAAGTTGCTGATTGAATGCAGGTTCCTAGCTTCCCTGCGGCCGAGCATTGGAAGTTACAGGTGCTGGATAGAGCTGGAATTGAACCTTGCATGTGTTGGTGACCGTGAAGGCCTAGCCAATGCACGCAAGTTGTATGAATTGGCACTTAGCACTTACAAGCATGAAATTCAATTATGGCGTGATTACTATTCTATGGAGGTTAAGGTAACAATTTTTTTATGCTTCTTCAATTGAAGATGATGCTTATTATAACCGTCTGTTATTGCATTGATGCCATCGTTGTTGGCTATGGCACAGGTGGGGACATCTGAGACTGCGAACGCGGTTTACTGGCGGGCACAGAAGACTCTTGGAGAGAGGGCTGGGCTGATGGTTCCTAGTAATCCATGATGCATGGATCCATCCCACTTCCCTCCCAATTTTGACATTGTAGGCTTGTAGCTTTCTTTCTTTTATTTGTTTATTTATTTATATAAACACAATGGAAAGAAGAAATTTTGATAGCAGTCAGGGATACCCCGAACTGTCCATACGTGAAAGATCTTCAATCCGAAGTTCACACCGAGGAAATATTCGTTTGTCTGGCAAAATACTCGAACTTGAGATGTAACATATTCATTCAACCACCCCATTAAAACGAGTGGTTGCATAGTGGATTCAGAACTACGTTATCGGGCAATACCAGCGAAGCTTGCAATTTCTGATAAAATGAAATGTATATCTTCGCCATTTTCCGTGCTTTTTACCTTTCTGTCTGTTTCCGTTGCTAATTACCATCGTATCGAAATGGTTCAATTGAGAGGTTCGCGTTACGCGAAAGCGCGTTTCCGTTTTATAAAATGCGGTTAGTTCTTTTGAACAGAACTGAGGTCATTTTTTGGGCATTGCTGAGGCCCAGATACCTAACGGGCAAGATGGCCTGATCGGTCTAACCATGGACGGATATACGATTTTTCTCGAGCAGCTCTATGCATAGTGCCACGTGTACGGTTGGAGGAGTGCCTACAAGTGCAGCGTCTTATCCGATAAAAGATGGCCACTCGCTGGCGAGATGAGATCAGCTATCCGTTGTCGACTGGGCTGAGAAAGCCTCCGCCACCCGCTACCCAGCCTCTCCCCACAGAACATTGTTTTTTTATAAAAAAAATAATAATAATAAAATTATAAAATTCATGTGAGTTACCGATTTCCCACCCCCTGTGTAATGCAACGAGCACCCCAAGTCTACGTTGGAGGAGAGACTAGCAAGGGACGCTCCTCCTCTAAACAATCCAACCCCACCAATCCACCAAAGATACTGTTTTTATCTCTTCTGGATTATAAAAAAGCCGATCCTTAAAATATTCTTCTTAGCTCTACACCAACCGCGCACTGAGGTAATTTTCTCACCCCTAAACCCGCATTGCATTTGCTTTGCTCTCCTCTCACTGGATTTTGGTCAAGCATCTAGTCTGCATTCATGCGTGTTGTCCCAAATCGCGTGGTCGTAACCGCCGCCGGTTGAATTTGAAGTCTTCATGCGTTAGATTTGGTTTGGCTGTTTAGGTCTGAACTGAATAGCTGCTGCGAGATCTGCCGGAGTGGGCTGCTCCTTGTTCATTGAATTAATGATTCAATGGAAATGGTCGAACCGGTATATCAAAGAAGGATCTTTTTTATTGGCTTAATTAGCCAGTGGGTGCCAATGCAACGTCAGAAAAGATCTCAAATCTCATTCTTTGGATCTACTTTCGCACGGATACGATAAGCGGGCTTGATTTTCCCATCGAAATCGGTGTGAATCTAGGTGAGGTTCTCAGGTGCGTGGGTGGGAACATAGACTAGAAATGCTTACAGGCAAGAATGATTAATCGAATATATGCAGAAACATCAGGTGGGCGGTTTGGAATTGAGATAGGTGGATAGCAGGTTCGATACAGCTCAGGTTTTCGCCACCATATCCTGGACTTTCGATTGGTTTTGGGTTTTTCAGCATCATTTTATATCATATTATCCAAGCTAGTTGCTGAATAACAAGTGCTCTGATTCTGTTTGCTAACGGTATACTGGAGACGCTGATGATTGCTTGCAAGTTGGTCTCCAAGTTAAACAAGAATTGCCCTGTTCAATAGATTGTCCGTCTCAATCATGACATAGCTTCTGTCTACCTTCATCTCACAAGTGGTATTTAAAAGAATTTTGTTTGTTTCAGATCATCCACACCATATTGATACAAGATGAGAGGTTCTCTTTGGCAACTCGGTCAATCAATCACCCGCCGTGTGGCCCAATCTGAGAAAAAATCTGGCATCATCCGTCGCTACTTTTGTGCTAATACCCAGCTCAAGAAAACTGCCCTCTATGACTTCCACGTTGAACATGGTGGCAAGATGGTCCCTTTTGCTGGTTGGAGCATGCCGATACAATACAAGGACTCCATCATGGATTCAACAGTCAACTGCCGAGAGAATGGTGGTCTCTTTGATGTGTCCCACATGTGTGGGCTTAGTCTGAAGGGAAAAGACTGTGTGCGTTTCCTAGAGACACTGGTGATTGCTGATGTTGCAGGCCTTGCACCTGGGACAGGGACACTAACGGTCTTCACGAATGAGAAGGGAGGCGCGATTGATGACTCGGTGATAACAAAGGTTAAGGATGACCACATTTATTTAGTTGTGAATGCAGGGTGCAGAGACAAGGATCTGGCACATATTGAGGCTCACATGAAAATCTTTAAGTCCAAAGGTGGTGCTGTGGACTGGCATATCCATGATGAGCGATCACTTCTTGCTCTCCAGGTTGATCCATTTATTCTTGTGGTTGGTGTGGTGTAGTCTTAACTGTCTAAGTTCATAACTTCATACCTTATTTGAGGAAAGATCTGTTAGGAGTGAGATTTGGTATGTCCACAAGTGTAATTATAGAATGTGTAAACGGTTTTACAGATGACATACAACATTATCTGCCTCCAGGCCCATGTGAGGCCAGTGCTTCTGGCATAGGTCCAACATTTCAGACAGCTGGTTGTTTTCCATCTGATTACACACTGATTAGTGGAGTCCTCGTTGTGTTCTGCAAATGAGCTAAATTTATCGATTTGATCTAATTCCTTGAATGGGTTTGTTCTGTTGCGGATAAGGGTTTCATTCTAAGGCAACTGCTAGCGTTTAGGTTTTGTTGCATACAGGGATTAAGGGATGGTATTGCTCTCCATTTGTTTCTTGGCCATTCCCATTCTGTGAATGTTGTTCAATTCACATTAATGCACGATAATTCTCTCCATTTTTTGTTTCTCTTTCCCCGTCTATGGATATTACTTTATTCAAATATTGTTTTCTGGTATAATGTCTGGGTTGTTTATGGCGTATTGCTGCTCAATTGTGGAGCTGGGACATAGTTCTGATAAAGTTTGGACTCAACGGCTTTTTTGGACATAATAATACTGGTTGAAATGTTTGTAGCGATCTCATTATGTTATCTCACAAACATTATCCGTCCATACTTGATTGGTGATACTTGAATCAATATTTTGTATGGATATTTAATTTTCATTAGTAATAAGTGTCGCATGAGCAAATGTCCAAATGAAATAGTTGATGATGTAATTAAGAGTTTTTCTGTAAAAATGGTCATATTTATTGAAAAGATGTATTCTTGCTCTTTTAACTATGAATTTGTGATGTTCTTGTACGATCCTTTTTAGGAAAATTAAGGTTAGATTTCTTTAGTAGATGAGGTGGGTTTTTTTTAACCACTATAGATTTTACTTGCCTCATTTTCTTTTTTCTTTATATATATATATTTTGAGACTTGTTCCCTTCTGTTAGGTAATTTCGTCTGTGAATATTTATTCTGCAGGGCCCTCTTGCTGCACCAGTTCTTCAATATCTAACAAAAGATGACTTGAGCAAACTGTACTTTGGCGAATTCCGCATCTTGGATATCAACGGTGCTCACTGCTTTCTCACTAGAACAGGGTGAGTTGCTGTTGTTCCATTGCTTTCTCACTAGAACAAGGTAAGTTGCTGTTGTTCCATTCCCAATTTGACACTTCTGCTCACGATTATCCTCTTTTCTCTGAAGACGAGGTTCAAAAGGCACGAAGGTTCAACGTTGTAAATCTCTCTAAAAGTAATATCTAATATCTATTCATATGTAGCACGGATCGTGGGTGTCTTTCCAATTACAACACTTAAAACTCGGCTTCTAGCGGTGCCCATGGATGTCCACTTAAATAACTGTTGGACTTAGGATGACTATACTACCTCTGATTTTTTGTTGACCATATCGTTGTCTCCTAAGGAAGGCATTCCATGGTCATATTTTACTTGCCTTGAGTAGCCTAATCATAGGCCACACTATCTCTGATTATAAAATTCATGGTAGTTGGAATTATATAGATAATTCTCTTGTTTTGGGTATATGACTCTCTAAGCACTGTTTGGATTACGATAGGTAAAAAATGCTGTAACAGTCAGAATGCAATGTGTGATTCTCCACAGATAGTTGGTATAATATTATTACTCTTGCATGATCTGATGCTATCCAGCATGTTTGTTTGGTGACATTTTCTATACAATTGCTCAATCATCGATGCTCTCAAAGGGCGTAATTGACCAGCGTCATGAGTGTTGACCCTATTGGGTTTCTAATAGCCTACCCATATTTGACAATCATAACTGTAGCCAAAGGATCTCGCAAACCTTATCTAGGTGGGAAATGGGAAATGGCTTATCATAATGGTGACTGTAGCCAAACGATCTGCATTTGACTATTTGTGGTGACTGTCGAACTCTTGATAACGAGTTTCAAGAATCACCCATATTATAGTGGTATAATTGACCCGTCAGAAGAAAGTATTTTGTACCGGTGCTAGACGTACTAACAAACGTAATGACTAATGACCATAAAATCCCAGTATTGATTTTCATTCGAGTCCTTGAACTTCGAAGAGGCAATCCATTTCTTCTGCTAGTTTGATTTTTAATATTACTTCTCGAGTTGAGGAAAACCAACAGATCTTTGCGCTTTCCCAGGTATACTGGTGAAGATGGATTTGAGATCTCTGTTCCTTCAGAGAATGCTGTAGATCTTGCCAAAGCAATCCTGGAGAAGTCGGAAGGGAAGGTAAGGCTAACCGGATTGGGTGCCCGCGACAGCCTCCGTCTGGAAGCAGGGCTCTGTTTATATGGAAATGACATGGAACAACATACAACACCAGTGGAAGCAGGCCTGACATGGGCAATAGGCAAGAAGAGAAGAGCTGAGGGTGGCTTCTTGGGTGCTGATGTGATCCTAAAGCAACTCGCTGAAGGTCCTCCGGTTAGACGCGTTGGATTCTTCTCTTCTGGCCCACCCCCAAGAAGTCACAGTGAGATACTGGATGGAAGTGGGAAGGGCATTGGGGAGGTAACTAGTGGAGGATTTAGCCCATGCCTTAAGAAGAACATTGCCATGGGATATGTGAAATCTGGGTTGCACAAGCCAGGTACCGAGGTCAAGATCGCCATCCGGGGCAAGTCCTACGATGGAGTAGTCACGAAGATGCCCTTCGTCCCCACAAAATACTACAAACCATCCTGAATGACGGGACCTTAATCATTTAACTGGTTTCCGATGAATTCGAAATTCTGTAATTCACGTTTTTATTTTTGCCAGAATTCTGAAGTTGGTGATGCAATTTCCTACCATTCCTGTTGGAATTTGGTTTTGTTTCTGATGTGTTTATAATAAGAACTGGCTTCTGCAGAGAATCGACTTGTAATGAAATTTTGCAGAATTCTCTGTTGTGCCCATACTCGCACTTGCTTTATTTCCTAATGTAGAGAAGGAAAAGAGAGTTAAGACGCTTCGCATATTGGGGCACTTAACTATTCACTTATTTGATGAGGTTCTCTTAAACATCCACAACTTTCAGACAATTGCGAGGAGCGGTGTTACCCCAAAGCAAGGCCAATGAAGCACGAGTCTGTTTGTGAAAACAGGGGCTTCCAAATCTTGCAACCTAAACCTACGCTGATGATAACTTTTTTTGAGTTGATTTTATGTCCCAGATAGCTCCCAGATTTTGCAGCATTGTGGCCTTGAATCTTATTGGCCCAGTGACTAGTTGGTGTTCAGATGATTGGATCTCTAATTTCATCCTAAAAGTTAAAAGTGTGTTCTTGAATTTATTTGGAGACAGCCGTCACCCTATCCGGCCATTAACACCAAGAAATGCTGATGAAAATGACAAGACGGAAAATGCAGAGATTCAAATGCAAGTAGCTCATTGGCAGATGTCTCCGAAGAGGCAGTGCAAGTAGCTCACTATCTTATTAGTTTATCGAAATCCTAAATTGTCAAAACGGCTTCAAATAAAATAGGGAAGATCATCAAAAGAAGCAGAACTGAAACAGAGGCGTTCTGTTATGACATTGTACGAGAATGCACAATAAAGAAGTTATCCCTTCCGAACGACAAGCATGCAATCTGCATTGATTCATCATTCTTTCTTGTCGTCTAACGACCGCCGCCTCGCCCTCTCCATCTCATCCAAAACATTCTCCTCCGCCTCCTCCGACTTCCTCACCACTGTCTCCTTTATCTTCTGCGTCGTCCCCTTCGCCGCTCCCCACGCACCTTGCGCCGTCTGCTTCGCCTTTTCCCCCAAGTGCTCAGCCGTCTCGCTTGCGTGGCTAGCTCCTTCCTTGCCCTTCTCTTTCACTGTCTCTGCCGCCGACCCGGTTTTCTCCTTAGTGCTCTCCGCGCTCTCCTTCGCCTTCTCCATGGTCGCCTCTGCTGCGGAGCCCGTTTTCTCCTTAGCCATCTCCACGTTCTCCTTCGCTTTGTCCTTCAGCGTTTCAGCTGTCTCCATGGCTTTTTGCTTGCCGGCCTCTGCATTTTCCTTGGCCGAGTCCTTAGCTGACTTCAGGGATTCCTTGGCTTTCTCTGACGCTTCAGAAGCCTTTTTTTGGATCTGCTCTGAGACATTCGGATTATTCCCACCATCGGAGCTCTGTGCCTCAAATTTCGGAAGACAGCATGAATGGTCAGATAATTAGAATAGCAAGAAGATTACGTAACTGACAGGCCGAAGAATATGGCGTACCTGGGAAGATCTGGAAGCAGACGAAGTTAAAGAGACTTTGCGGGCAGCCGAAGACCGAAATATGGCCAGAGAAGGAGAGGCCGGAACGGCTTTTCTCACGTCGAAAAAGACAGCGTTTCTTGCTGCATTCAGGCCCGCCATTGCCATTTCAATTTCAGTTCTGGTTTTCTTCTTCTTCCTTGCTGCTGATACTAAGAATCGATCTGCTTTCCTCCCTTCTGGTTCTCCTCTGCTACGTATTTGGTATATGCTTGCTGGTGTTGTTGATTCGACTGTTCACGGCTCCCGCTGAAATACTAGAGACGGAGAGAGAGGAGATGGCGCAAGATGGCGGCGAATCGTGGCAGGCGACGATGACACGTTCTAGGCATGCAGTGTATGTTTGTGGCTGGCGAAACACGTCCTCCTTTTTGCGTGTCACAGTAAGACCGACCCCGTATGCTAGCTCTTTCTTCGGCACTTTCGGAATTCTCACTACAGCAGCAACACAAAGCCATATATAGATTGATTTCAACTGTCCGTTGGATGGCACAACGATTCACACGGTTCTTGCGCTCCACATTGCCATGCGTGGCAATCAACCAAATACGCAACGTGGAAAGAAGACAAAGTCGCATATTAAAACGTGATTTCATGCCCAGCAAGATGAGCGAAATCCATGTGCTCTATTACACATGTAAGAAAGAGACGCGGAAAAAATGCACAGACCTAACCCAATGCATTTACACATGGATCCAAGTTTGTTACCTTTATATAGTACTATTCGTAAATGATAACTTATATCAAATTTCCCAACACAGATATGTAAGGAAAAATACTTTTTGGCCTTCCAAAAAAGAATTCACTTTTGTACACTGGGCCTCTGGTTGCTTTGTTTAGAGGACCTTAACGAGCCAATGCGAAAATAATTTGGAAGCCTAGTAAATATTGGAGTAGCGAAGGGGCCAATGCTTGCTATAGATGTAATGAGAAACTATATTTTAGCGTTAAAAAGTAAGATTTCCTCTTCTCATGAAGAATAACCCCTGCCACCACCAGGATGAAGCTCTGATGGCCTCTTTCCATGAAGATTGGTGAAGTTAATGATCCTACAATTTCAGACTCTTCAATCCGTTGGCTTACTCCTTCCAACTGGTTTTTTTTGGCACCTTAAAAAATGTCGATTCATTTGGTATTCAGTTGTGTAGGTTGATTCATTTGTTGTTGCTCGCAATAGTGAAATGCATGAAGCAACCACAAAATCTTATCAGTTGTATTGCGACAGGTATATCAGACTACTCAACTGTTCGTGATACATCATCTGGAAATTAAACTCTTTATTATTATTATTTTACTCTGTTAGAAGGATCCATGCTCAATGGGAAATCAGCTTCCTATGTTAGGCCGAAATCTGACAGTGTACTTGTGTTTTATTTCTTAATTCAGTACGTGGAAGTTATAGTGCTGCATCTTACCTCTAGACATGAACGTCATAAACCTGCCTCAATTTTTTACATTTATATATCCGAGCTGTACGTGCCAACAAGCAGAGAGGCACTGGGCGTCAAGGACACATCGCTTTTCTTTTTCATTTTTTGAAATAAATATGCAGCCTAAGGTTAAAATTTTCAGATATATAATTTTTATGTTTTTCGATTTTTAAAATTTTTCTGAATCTTAAATCTAAAAAAATCACCAGTTACAGGATTATTAACATGATTGAGAGAAGAAAAGAAAAATAGGTGATTATCACAGCCAGACCTAATGTTCAGATGTTTGGTGTGTCTGGAAGGACTGCATAAACCATTTGAAAAGAAATCTAAAAGATAATGTGCTATTGATTTGTGGAGTAATTTACCAACCACAACCTAAAAGGCTTAAAATAAAATACTGCCAATTACTAGCACAAATTATTATCAGTTGATTCTTCAATTCTCCTGCGCGAAGCTCAATTTATGTCGGAGATACCCAAGTTCCTAAGTCCTAATTAACTGCAGTGCGTAGCTAAAAACCAGCACCAGACCATGTTCGTTTGTCTATGCTAGTTAGGAAATCTCCCTTCTCCCTCTTTCAAATAATATATAATGCAGTAGGTGAAATGGAGACAAGATGATTGAGTTTGCAAGAGAACTCCTTCTGCTTGTTTTTTTGTGATGCGAGCAACCATATTTTTCATGCGTCGAAATGCAACCTCCGTAATTGATTTGTAATCGATTTCATCCACGCGTATAATTTTTTTTTTTTTAATCTGATACGCGTATTTATGATTTATTTGATTTCTGTGCCAAACGTGCCCAAGTTCTTATACGGCACATGCTTCATATGTGCTCCACCCATAAGTAGACCCTCAGTTCGTCTCGCTTTCACCGTCCTATTCATATTTTAGAATCATTTGCATTTACATCCCCTGTTTTTCTGTTTTGCAAATTTCCCTTGCAACTATAACTTCAAACTTTTGATTTATTCAAATTAGAAATCTATATAAATCATACTAAAAAAAATTAACCAGGCATTCAGATGTATTTGGGATAAAAATATTGGGGGGAAAATTAGTATCTTGTATTATGTTACATCTGCTACTTAAAGCATTAAGTAGATTTCTATGTTTAATAGTGTTAAGGTGGTGTTCCTAAGAATCAAGATTCATGATTGAAATATATCTTCCCGTTCCAAGACACTCTTTCTATTTTTCAATATAACATTTTAAATTTTTAATATAACTTTTTGCATTCTTAATATACATCATTGTATTCTCATCTTATTTCTTGGTCCAGTTCAAACTTCTTGAATCCTGGAACAGCTCGTTATTTTTGATAGTTTGTATTGAATGTGACAGCTAGACCGCTGAACGTCTGATTTTAACTCATACCTGGCGCAAATCACAACAGATGAATACATCTGAAATATTTTATGAGATGGCATATCCCAAAATCATCGATGTCCCCTCCATCTTCCTTTCTCAAAATTTTAGCCATGACATTTTGTCCTGCATGGCGGAAAAGAATTTTGAAGGATTTCAATTCCCTCTGCAAGTATAAATGAAGAATATTGAAAACTGCGCAAAACAAGAGTGACTTTCTAGTATAGACGCCCATGTGTTAGCCATAGGAAATTTACATAAACTAAGTATTCTCTCCATCATTAGTATACATAACTAATCTCTGAGCACAAAACAAAGTATACATAACTAATCATATAATTTTTTAACTACTCATATAATTAAATATTAAGAATGCGATCACCGTTTAGATGTCTAAGTAATTGACGTGGATGTATGTAAGCTAGAGTTAGTAAGAGATTATTATGACATCCTTGAATTACACCTCCATCAAATGCCTGGTCATCAAAAGTGAATGACAAGAAGTATGGTAGGTATATAATGAATTTTTAATTCATAGTAAATTAAACTACCATAGCAGAAGTTTATACATACTACCTTTTTGACGTGAAATTTGAATCTGGCCACATTTAAACCTAACACGATTAACTATTGAAAATGTTTTTATTATTTACAATCGAATCAAAATGGCTACATTAAAAATTGATTTTTAACAATGTAGTCAAATAAAACATTACATAAGCCAAAAAAGCTAACCACTTTTAATGACATCTGTTATAGTGATCTCCTCACTGATGCAATGATGAAATTAAATCTTCGTTGATTTATTGTATATAATTTTCTTCTCCTCTAACAATTGCTGGCTATTTAGCTTTATACTATTCGATTTCTACACTTAAAGCTAGAATCCAAAATATTAGTTTCATCATTGTTAATTAGCCACGTTACTATATTCACTTTTGTTCACTTTGAAGAAGTCTATGCTCACGCCAAATGACCGCCACTCATTTGGTCATGGGCAGCAAAATAGAATTTTTGTCCGCGCGCCCGTACGGGTGTTCGAATCCCAGTTGTGGGATTTCAAATCAAATTTTGGGTGGGGCCATTTACTCTCTTCAAAATATGTTGGGACCCGCTTGTGGTCTCCAAAACCACATTAATTTAGTAATTCGTGGCTATGTAAATTTATTTTAACAACATAAATTTATACATCCAATTAACAATGGTTAAATTGGTCCATATATTTTTTTGTTTTAGTTGAATAGTGTTTGGACTTAATTTAGGATTTTCAGATTACTCTTAAAATTTTAAGAAATAATAGATCTAGCTAATTTACAATGCAAGAAACACTAGAACAATTTTTATTTTTGACAAGGAAAATTGTTGCCAATTAGTGATAGGTTGTTTTTTATTGGTAGATGATAAGTACTTACTAAAAGTGTACTTCATGAGAAAGATAATGAGATCATCACTACCCAACTTCAACTTTAGACTTCTTAATTCTACCTTCTATATACACTCATGTTAGCTACTCGATCATCCAAGTAATAATGGTTAATGATGGGTCGTTGATTTAAGCTACATAATGACCTAAATCACTAATAAGATTGCTCATTAATTAATTAAGTAAATCTATTAACTTGAATACTTTTACTACACAACTCTTTAGCTATTCATCAATTTACTATAAATTAAACAAGCCCTTAATTGCTTTATTTTTTTTTTTACTTTTAGTTCATTTATCTTAATTGGTCAATATCAAAATAAATGGCTAGTATAAAGTGAAAGATGGATGGGATCCCACCTAAATATAATCTTTTTTTTATTTTTTAATAATATCTATTCATAAATCAATTGCAACAAAATGTAAAAAATAAATTGAAAGTTATCCTCATTGATGCTTTTTCAATAGTATATACTTTTCGTAACTTTATGAAAACTGTTTATGAACAATTTGTTTCAAGTTATACAAGATTCTTAAATGGAATCACTAATCAAGATGAGAATATAATGATGTGTATAGAGAGTGAGAAAAATAATATTAAAAATTTTAAAAGCTGTCTCGAGAATAGAAAAATTATCTGAAAATAAAAATAAAAATTCAATTCAAGAATCATACATAAGAATCTTTTATGGCTTGAAACAAGCCCAAACAAATGATGTGTATGATACAAAATTTACAAAAAGAACATCTAAGATAGAATGAATGAATGAATGTCATGTACACGACGTTGTGTATAATGATTGTATTTTTTTTTTAAAAAAAAAAAGATTGTCTCATGAGAATAAAGCATCAGAAGAGCTTGGAAGCAAACTCCTCCGCTGCACTCTCACGAAGGTCACCACGTTTTCTAGACGCTCCATGAGCAAGATTCCTGAGCTCTGACAGACTCCTTCCTAACTGAAGAGCCACCTTCATCTCAAACAATTCCCCATTTTCCCTCTTCCTAGGATCTCTTTCCCTGAGGTTAGATTCAATGGATTCCGCCAACAGGCTGTAGAAGCCACCGCAGTTCCGGTACATCTCAAACACCATGCCCACCTGGCCCCCATGTTCAAATGCGTTGACGACGCTTGCCAATGCTCCCCCAGCCACTCCGACCACAGCAGCCAAGGACCCAAATGAAGTAGAAGACCCAGCAAAACAAGTCCCCATAGCAGCAAGACCAGTGAGAAGAGGTCCAGAGAAGGCCAAAATCCTATTGATTTTCAAAACCAGCTTGCTTAATCTAACATATTCCGCTGTGTCCTTCGTCTTCAAAATTCCAAGAATGTCTCTCATTTCTTCTTCGAGTTTCCCATTCCAACCGTTCTTTTGGTCTTGACAGGGAAGCATTTTTGGGCGCGGCGATAATATTGTTGAATTGCCGGAAGGCCACCATCGAGCTGGTTCGACTACAGCAGGGAATTTCTCAAGCATTCCTGGGAGCAGGGGAAGAGGGTAGGCCCTGTCGAGAGCCAACACCTTATCCATTGCATCCTTCACGTCCTTCTGAGTAGGAATTCGGACAGCGAGGGTGGTTTGTACCTGTGTGTGGAGCTCACGGAAGAGTCGAGCTGCATTCCTCTGTTCTTCAGCAAGTTGGGAAGGCTGGATCTTGTTCACCAACAACAACAGGCCAGTCGCTGCTGAATACAAGAGAACGGATGAGACCTTGAACGCCAAAAGTGGGTTGTTTCCAATAGTTATAGGGATGGTGGAAAGGCCCGCCATCGTTGCCGCTGTGAGAGTAATAGCATTGATGGAGTTGACGAGGAGATCGTTCCAATTATTCCTTTGCTCGCAGATGTTCTCATGCATCACAGCCCTGTCGGCGATTGCCTCCATGATGGCATAGAGTTTCTCGACGGCTGTATTAACTGTCCTACCCTTATCTCCCTTCTCAACAGTCGTTCTTTGTTTTTGGATCGTGGCTGCATTGTTCAGTTGCTCCACATTTCCATTTGGTAGTTTGGGGAAGGAGAGTGGATGGTTCCTAATTAGCTTGGGGCCGCTGAGAACCGCAAGAAATCTCCCATGGCATGTTCCTGATACTGATGGCAATCTAGAAGCTGGCAAGGCCAACATTGTTCTTTTTATTCGCTTTCTTTCAGAGACACGGGGAGAGGGAGAGAGAGATAGAAAGGCAGGGAGAGCGAATGGGGATTGCTGAGTAAGGGCGAGTGCAGGGGTGGATGGGAGAGAGAGAGAGAGGGAGAGAGAGGGAGAGTGAGAGGGAATGGGGATTGTTGCGTAAGGGCTAGTGAAGGGATGGATGGGCATTTATGGGGGGAGCACTCGCGTGATGAAATTCTAATCGGCTGAATTTGACCGGAAGCCGCCACCGTATCAACTTGTACATTTTGGGAGAATACTTCCTATTCTGAAAATCTCATCCGCCTTCCATTCGGATTCACATACGTAATGAAATCTGGACCGTCGAGTATCTGACATGGAAGAAAATTTATTAGTCGCTATGTAATTCAGTAGTTAAGATTTTTCTGTTGGTAACCAGTTCTTTTAATTTATTGACAATATGTTTTATTGCCGTCGATGGAAAATTAGAAATTACGGTGGTCTAGGAGACAAATTATAAAAAGTACTTAAAAGTATCTATCTGCCCATCTATACTATTTTGAAATATGAACGGTCTGGATTTATTTGATTAGTAGGTTGAGTAGTTTTTGGGATAGACTTGAAAAAATCTTTGCTAGACTATTACACGGTCTTGTAATTGAATGCTGTGAAAATGAGAGGTATTCCGCAAAGTGGTGCTGTCGCAGTTTTGCCCATCTCAAAGGGAAGTAGTCCAACCCCTTGCCCATGTCAAAGGGAAATAGTCCAACCCCGCCACAGCCACCTATTTTCTTATGATTAACCTCCATTCCATTAAGGAAGGCTACGGCCGCAGCCACCTTATTAGCCATTGCTATGTGATCTTGACAATATGATAACGAAAATTTAAAACTTTAATTTAGTGTTGCTTCATGTGATGGAGCACTAGCTAGCAAGAATTGATATTCTTGTTGCACGATGACTCAAGAAAAATAAGGAGAAGAAAATTTTGATTTGATGTGTGCATATGTTTGGATTCTTGGAAAAGAAAAAGCTAATGGTAAAATATAGGTACATGTTCAATGACAATGATTACCATATAAAAGAAACATAAGTTAGATATCGAGAAACTATATTTTTGATAATGAGAAATATAAACAAGAATGACAAATCAGCAGCATTATTGAAATAAGTCCACTATGTAACTATTACATTATCATTTAAGGTGATGAAAATTAAATACCATATCGATCCTTTTTGATATATACAAACATGCAATAAGGGTGATTGATTCAACGAAAATAAATAAAATCACTAATACATGGTATGATGCTATGCATAAAAATGAACAAAATTAGATATATGATAATAACTAGAAAGATTGGTAATAATGAAAAAAATATAATGGAGAAATTCCCCATCTCTAACAATTTTTTTTAAAAAAGAAAAAAATCGATAGAAACAAATTATTGGCTACCTATGTGCGCGTATAAAATGGATAATAATTGGCACTAATATGTTGTTATGCATGGCTATAATATGAAACTTGTAGATCTAAGTCAATTAAGAGCCTTAGGATTCGTTGAATTAAAAAAAAAGAGTCTTAAGATTCCAATGAGGCATTTTTAATTAAATAATTTGTAAATATACTCACATAGTTTAATTATAGTTGTAAATATATCTATATAATTTTAAAAATTGAAAATAATCTCATTTAGTTTGATTGTAATTTTAAATATACACATGTTATTATGATGCATGCCCTTATGCATTGTCATTTCGTGGATATATTTACAAAGACGCACAAACTATGGGTGCGTTTGGCAATCCATAAAAAATGTCAACTTAAAACTTTTCAATCTAAAACTTTTCACTCTCCAT
>JAXCLR010000081.1:3622815-3649394 GCA_035584095.1 Annona squamosa
ATTTTAACTTTATCCTCTTTACTACTTATCATTACCCCTATCATATCACATCATTTGACAACTTTTACTCCTCAAAATATATAAATATAATTTTTATATCTTTACAATATACTCATGTTATATATAGTTACGGCATATACAATTATAATCAAACTTTGCAAATCACCCTTATGAATTTTTGCATGGGATTGGTTCACCTGACAAGGCAAACATCTACATGAAGCTTTACTTTCGATTTGCGGAAACGATGCCCAGGTTGGCTTTCTATTTAAAGGATGCATACGTCTTCCCCGAGGATTGCCTCGTGGAGTCTCATTTCATCTTTTTCCCAGATTGCAAGTGGAGGCAAAACTTGCAGAAATACCCTCCTAATTCTTTTTCTATTATTATTGTTATTGTTATTATTATATGTCTAGAACAGTATTGCAAAGATACCACATTTTTAGCACATCTATTACTATATTTATATACACGCAATGGTCATTGGTCAGGACTCCTTTTTCTATCAATCATCCCTAATTCAATCGCAAACGTCTGTAGCTTATTTTTTTTTATTTTTTTGTATTATGGGCTCTAGCATATATATTTCTTAGAAGCACATTAGTACAGTATATTCTTTTGCATCAGTCTTGGATGGAAGATGTATAATCTACAGCTGGGATGCCTGCTAATACAGGTGGTCGGCTGAGTTTCTGACACTAATGTAGTTCAAGCAGGCACTGTACGTGTTCTTAGGAAGATACAATTTTTTTTTTCTACGAAGAAACTTTCAAGTGCATTTAAATGCACCTTAATTGGAGTGCAATGTACTGCAAAATAGGTCTTTATATATTAGAATGCTATAATATTTTATACAATTATTTATTTATATAAAATTATGTCTTAAATTGATTAAATGTTGAAAATTAAACTTTAAAATTAATATTTATATCAAACCATTTTATTATATTGATTTTGTACTATTTTAAGATGGAACATATACATGTGTTTAATTTGGATGAAAGTTGGTATCTTAATAAGTATAATTCTAAATATAATGAGTAACTTATGTTAATTTCATGATAAGTAGGCCATTTGTAGTAAAATACACTCCGATGATGGTACATTTGAATACACTCTAGTATTTGCCTCTCTTATATACAAAATTTTTTAATTTTTAATATTTTTGAATCTTGAAAATAAAAAATCACCGTTCACACAAGAGCTCATGAATACTGACATTTTAATTTTTAAAATTAAAATATTTAAAAATATAAAATTATAAAATTTCATATATAGTAATGAACCACATGTTAGTGCTAAAAATAAAATTAATTAATTAAGGTGTGCATTGAAGAATTCCCAGTGTCTTTTTATAACTTTCTATATTTTTTTATGAGCGCCCACGTACCCGTGAACGCCTTCTTCTTCGCTCTATTTCTGACTTCGCACCTCTTCCCCAGCTTTCAGAAGTCACGCGTACGTACTATGTAGGCAATGAAAGGCTAGTCGAAGGTGTGAAAGCGTGTCCGGTGTCCCACTAGGAAATATTAAAAACAGCAGCCTTCTCCTGCTTGAGCTCGCAGTGTTCGAGCAATTAATGCCCATGCGCGGCCTGCATGAGTATTGACTTTCGTTATTTGCATGTTTACCAATGAAGCAAATATTAGTTTTGCTTTCGATTAACAATTTTTAGAAATATCGTCCTCGGAGTTCTCGATCTAGCATGTAGAAATCGATTCGGTATCACATGTAGCCGTAGAAAGTTAATATATTACAAAAGCGTACAAAAGAATTGGAAAATAAATGAAAGAATGTCATCTGTACAATGATTTTCTCATGGAGGACTAGAAAAGTTTGGAGGCAAACTCTTCCGTTCTCGTAGATGATGATGATGCAGCAAGATCACGTAGATCTGAGAGACTTCTTCCCAGATGAAGAGCCACCTTAATCTCAAACACTTCCCCATTCTCCCTCTCGTTGGGATCTCTTTCCATGAGGTTGGATTCGATGGTTTCCTCCAACAGACGGTAGAAGCCGCTGCAGTTCCGATACATCTCAAACACCATTCCCACCTGCCCCCCATGTTCGAACGTGTTGACGACGCTCGCCAGTGCTCCCCCAGCCACACCCACGACTGCAGCCAACGACCCAAATGAAGTAGAAGACCCAGCGAAAGAGGTCCCCAAGGCAGCAAGGCCAGTGAGCAGAGGCCCTGAGAATGCCAAAATCTTATTGATTTTCAACACCAGCTTGCTCAATTTGATAAATTCTGCGGTATCTTTCCTCCTCAACACTCCAACAATGTCTCTCATTTCTTCTTCGAGCTTCCCATTCCAACCGTTCGTTTGGTCTTGAGAGGGAAGCATTTGTGAATGTGGCGATGCAGCGGCGTTGTGGGGGGGCCACCATTGAGCTGGTTCGACGACAGCGGGGAATTTCTCAAGCATTCCTGGGAGCAGCGGAAGAGGGTAGGCTCTGTCGAGTGCCAACACCTTATCCATTGCATCCTTGGCATCCTTCTGAGTTGGACTTCGGATAGCCAAGGTGGTTTTTATCTGCGTGTGGAGCTCACGGAACAGCCGTGCTGCATTCCTCTGTTCTTCCGCAAGTTGTGATGGCTGGATCTTGTTCACCAACAACAGCAGCCCCGTTGCTGCTGAATACAACAGAACTGACGACACCTTCAACGCGAGAATCGGAGTGTTTCCAATGACTGGGATTGCTGATAGTCCAGCCATCGTGGCTGCCGTGAGAGTGATGGCGTTGATGGAGTTGACGAGGAGGTTATTCCAGTTGTTCCTTTGCTCACAGATGATCTGATGCATCTCTGCCCTGTCGGCGACGGACTCCAACATGGCATAGAGCTTCTCGATGCTGGAGGAATGCTCGTCATCCCTTTCGACCGACTTTCTTTGTTTTTCAATACTGACTTGGATTGGAATATTTCTTACTTGAGTTTTTAGTTGCTCCGCGTTTCCTATAATGGGAAGCTTTGGAATAGGAAGCCGGTGATTTCCAAGTTTCGGGGTATGGAGAACGGCATGAAATCTCCCACGGTATGACGTTTCTGGTGTTGATGACAGGCTACGGCCTTGCACGGCGGCCATTGTATCTTCTTCTTCTTTATGTACGTGTCTTTAGGTTTCTGGATTTTTGTCTATCAGGAGGAGAGGATGAGATAATGTATGATTTGCAGGGAGAAAAATCAAAAGCGGGGAAAGCTTGGCAGCGTATCGGAGTTCGGTGTTTGTAGGTTGGCTCTGGTGAAGAGTAGAGAAGGGAATGACAGTATTAATAAGCTGTGAGGCATGGTGAACGGACCTTGACAGGAAATTCTATTACTCCCCCCATTGCTGACTTTGACTCCGTTTCACGCGGCACGCAAATCTGAACTGTGACCTTGAGACATGGTCTTTTTAGGATAAGATTTTTTTTAAAAATTTTTCCAGAGCTTTCCGACTTAGTTTGCTGAACTTGATCTAATTCACCCCGGGCGCTATTCTATTTTTTTAAATTTTTTCCCCATTGTGTGTCACAAGCATATACTTCTTTTTTTTATGGTACAAGCATATACTCCTTATGAAGCATGATTATTTCATACTAGTCTAAAATATATTTTTTTATTTTTCAAATTTTTTTATAAAAATATTATTTTAATTACGTTTGATCTATAAATTAATTTTTATTAGTTTAGATATGTTTATATATTTATTTTGCATTTTAAAATATGAAGTATTTTAGTCATTTTAAATTGTTCAAACATGACAAAAACAACCCTTATTTAAAAAGTCAAAAATAAACATATATATATATATACACATCTCTAAAATTGGTAAAAATTGATCTATATATTAAACATAACTAGATTAACCATTTTGAACAAAAAAGTTTTGAAAAAAACAAAAAAATATTTTTGAACGAATTTGAAATGATCATTTTGCTACTTCTTATATACCTAATTTACAATTTATTGTTTTCTTTTTAATTTTAATATAAAATTTCACTTTTCATCTTTTTATTTTTAAAATTCAGAAATATTAAATAAAATCAGTAAATTATAAAATTACATAATTTTAAAAATTCGGATCTTGCACCGGGTGCAATGGAACAGTGCTTTAGATTACAGCCATGAATTTCATTCCCGCTTTTTACCAAACGCAGGCGTCGGGATTTGAGTTAGATAATTCTAATTACAATCTAATAAATCTAACAAGTCTCGATTATTTAAATTAATCGTCCATTTGGCATCAACGTACGTATGCATGGATTTGATTCACATTTGAAAAATAGATGTTGCTAGACCAAGACGTGGTCTCAGAAAGTCGGGATTAAAATATTGAAAGAGGAACGGAAATATTCAAGTACTGGAAACGGTCCACCCAACTGCCATCCGCAGCTGCCGTTACGTATATATAGATAACATCATGATAATATTTTCTGTTGTTTTTTATGTCATTATATTCATCATTGATGGGCCCCATACTGGATTTGATTGGATTTTTAGACAAAAGGGTGTGTAAGGCAACAGGGAAAATTTTCTAACTAGAACTTTTTAATTTAAAGTTTTTTACTTTCTATAACTAATTATATTTCTAAATCATTTTTTATATTTTTTTATTCAACAGTTTTACTTTTTAATTATTTCTATACGATTACTCATATAACTACTATATTTTTTTAATTTTATTCTCTCTACTTTTCATAAGTACATCTACCATATCACATTATTCTCTTCGAATTTAAAACTTTACGCTAAAAGCTTTTTATCTAAAAATTTTATAACTTTCCAAACACATCTAAAATAAGACAGGATTAATCAGATCAAAGCAGGCATCATTTTTACATCCATTCGACTAGTGCTTGACAGAAAGTGATTTTAGATTTAACGTTAATACATATTATATAAAATAAAAGTTTACATTCTTGTTTATAATTTAATTTCATATTAAAATTATATCGATATATTCAAGTTTATAACTAAGCTTTGGGGCATAAACATGGTTTTTTCACATGCGAAGTATTTTATTTTCAGAATGGAAGTCTATTTCTTGGTTGCCTGGTTTGATAAAACAATTGAAAAAGTATTGTAGCTGTAAAATCGACAATGAGTCAATAATAAAAACTTAGACTACTTGCATTTTATTACGGTCTTTTTTGTAAAACACCTCTAATTCATCAACGTTAATCAGATTTTGTAATACATCTTAACATGATTAGATTCATGGACTAAATAATATCATCAGATTACACCCCAAATTACACATGATAGCAAGAAGACCCGTCAAGCAAATGATGTTGATAAGGTGTTTTAAAACAAAATTTATAACTGGAAATTATTTTTAAAAATTAATTAATGGTTATAAGATAAAAATAGTAAAATAACAAAATGATGGATCGAAATGAGAAATGATTCTTACTTATGTATGCATGGAAGCCTCCATACTTAGTTTCGAATTTTAAATTTTAAAATGCCTTTTTTAAATCTAAACTATTGATCATGTTAATACATTTTGTTTTATCATGGCATTAAAAATAATTTTCGTCAAAACTTATATTTATAAAAAATATTGTCTTTCAAGGGTGAATATTTATTCATTGAAAAAATCTAAAAAATATGCAACATAAATATAGCATATAAAAATTTAAGCTGTATGTAGTTTTTGGAATTAGAAATAAAAACACATGTATAAATATGATAAATGATTTCAATTTTTTAAAAAAATTTAAAATTAAGTATTAAATCATTCCTCAATGAGAATAATCCTTTAATGGTTGATTAAAAAGAGAGTGAGCTCATTGTTGACCTGAATATTATAAACTACTTTTGTGGTATTAAATGTTGAAATTGATGTATTTCATTTGCTGGTATAGACGTTCAGCCACTTTAATCGAGGCTAAAGCTATGGTCAATGTTAAGTACTTAACTGAAAATTTTATGTGCAGTAATCCTGTTTTACAAATTTATGGCAATTCCAACGCAGGTCTAAGCAAAATCATGTCTAAAAGCCCATGATCGTTTCTATCGTGTAACTGGAGACCTTATATATATATATAATATGGGCCCCCAGCGCTACCGTGAGACGAAATTTTCAAGGGGTTTTATCCAAGTGAACTGAACTTCAACATATTTATGAACAAAATTATGCATGCTGATATATATACATATTACAAAAATTGTGCCAAAAAAATTACAATGAATGAAAAAATGTCATTTGTGCAATGCTTATTGCATGCTTGGAGGACTAGAAAATCTTGGAAGCGAACTCTTCCGTTGCTCCCTTAGATGATGCAGCGAGATTACGGAGATCGGAGAGACTCCTTCCAAGATGGAGAGCGACCTTCATCTCAAACACTTCCCCATTCTCCCTCTTACTTGTCTCTCTTTCCTTGAGGTTGGATTCAATGGATTCCTCCAATAGGCGGTAGAAGCCGCCACAGTTCCGGTACATCTCAAACACCATCCCCACCTGGCACCCATGTTCGAAGGTATTCACGACGCCTGCCAGTGCTCCCCCAGCTACACCAACCACTGCAGCCAAAGACCCAAATGAAGTAGAAGACCCAGCAAAAGAGGTCCCCAAAGCAGCAAGGCCAGTGAGTAGGGGCCCTGCGAACGCCAAAACCCTGTTGATTTTCAACACCAGCTTGCTCAATTTAACATATTCTGCGGTATCTTTCCTCTTCAGAACTGCAACAATGTCTCTCATTTCTTCTTCGAGCTTCCCATCCCAACCATTCGTTTGGTCTTGAGAGGGAAGCATTTGTGAGTGTGGCGACGTCGTGTGGGAAGGCCACCATTGAGCTGGTTGGACTATAGCAGGAAATTTATCAAGCATGCCTGTGAGCAGAGGGAGAGGGTAGGCCCTGTCGAGTGCCAACACCTTATCCATTGCATCCTTGGCATCCTTCTCGGTTGGAGTTCGGAGAGCGAGGGTGGTCTGTATCTGTGTGTGGAGCTCACGGAAAAGCCGAGCTGCATTCCTCTGTTCTTCCGCAAGTTGTGAGGGTTGGATCTTGTTCACCAACAACAGCAGCCCCGTTGCAGCTGAATACAAGAGAACAGATGAAACCTTCAACGCCAGAACTGGGTTGTCGCCAGTTACTGGGACGGTGGAAAGGCCCGCCATTGTTGCGGCTGTGAGAGTGATAGCGTTGATGGAGTTGACGAGGAGGTTGTTCCAGTTATTCCTTTGCTCGCAGATGATCTCGTGCATCGCAGCCCTGTCGGCCACAGTCTCCATGATGGCATAAAGCTTCTCTGCTGTGGAGGAACGCTCGTCTTCTCTCTCGACTGATTTTCTCTGTTTTTCAGTATTGACTTGGATTGGATTTCTTGCTTGGGTGTTGTGTTGCTCGACGTTTCCAATAATAGGAAGCTTTGGAATAGAGAGGTGGTGCTTTCCAAGTTTTGGAGCATGGAGAATAGCAAGAAATCGCCCACGGTATGACGTTGCTGGCGTTGATAACAGGCCAAGGGCTTTCACGGCGGCCATTCTCTCCTTGTTCACTCAATAGGTTTCGTGGATTCTTGTTTTTTTCAGGAGGACGGGACGAGAGAACGTGTATATGAGGTGGTGGGGAGAAATTGGAGTAGAATTAGTTTGGAAGTCGGTTAGAGGCTAGGAGCTTGTAGTAGGCTGGTGCGGTGGGTCGATGGAAGAGGATTCAAGTATTTATGGGGAAGGGAAGCGATGTGTTGAGACTTGTAAGTACAATATTGATTCTGCCCTTTTTTCTGACCTTGACTAGTTCGTTGAATATGACGAGTTGAAAGTAGATTCTGCCCTGCCCTTGGGCTTGGGATTTGAAGAGGAAGGAGACATATTCTTCCTTGGATAGCTTTGTACTTTTCAAATGGAAACGGTCGTCCGACGGTCTATCAGCCGTGATTACCCACTGCAACGTCATGCGTGGGGTGGATGATTTTGGTTTTTTTTTTTCCAAGTCATTATTGAAGAGCTATTCAACTACGAAAACCACACCAACCGAGCCTTTGGCCGTCAGAGGCGTTTGCAGGCGCTGGTGCGGGTTCGATCACAAATGATGAAGTGTAGTGGGAGCAGTTGTTTCTCGGTAGGTTGTTGGAAGCTGTATTTTCCTATTTCTTCAGTGGAGCTGTCTCTAAATTTCTTTGTAAGAGTGGTAGGTATCCCTAAATTTGTAAGAATGTTTCAGATCTTCAAGTATATTATGTGTTGAGATATACGTGAAAATATGTACCAATAAAAAAAAAAAAAAAACACTACAAAAACCACCTCATGTATAAGACAATTGCATTGATGTTGACTACCACCTTCTGGTATCCATCCCCGCAGAGTGGCTGGGACAATTTTTTTTTTTTTTTTTTTTTTTTTTTTGTGGGATGGAAAGATGTATTTATATGTACGTGACTGCAAACAAATGTCATAGGTGGGGTGATTTTCGCGGATTGTAAAATTGATTAAACCCTTTTCTCTTAGTCATGACATTGTGTTAATTCATCCTTTCCTTTAATTCCTTTTATTTCCATCCAATGAAACAAGAATTTCAACCAACAGCTGCAAAAATAATTAATCTGGCCGCTAGGTTGTCCCCTCTGAAAAGGTCAGATGGAAAACATATACCTGCTGTGAACTTAAACCAACCACTGACCATTGACACAAACAATTAATTAAACATTGATATATGAAAAATAATTTTTCCGTAACTGAGGGAGGTTTTCCAAAAGGCCATCTCGGGAGGGAATTCAACGAACCATTCAATCCATCAAAACACGCAAGCAAATCCAAGCATTTGAAATGGACCTAATGGCCAAGTTGTGGAAAAAGTCCGGGTGGTGGATGAGGGATTGATTCCCAGTCCGTAGGGTTTTACCAGTTCCCCCAATGGCAGTGTTTACAGATTTCTTCTTTAACGTTGAAGTATTTATAGAAAATTTTCCTCTAAAGCGTAAGAGTCGAATGTGTTGATTATAATATCAGATGTCATATAACATGTATGCCAATAAAAAAAGAAAAAGGAGCTAATGAATTAAAATCCGAAATGATTACCAGTTACAGGATTTTTTGCTCAAGTCACATTTGTGTGACAGTTGTGGACGATTAAAACCAGGCTATTCGACTAAATTTCCGATCAAAGAGACGAAGTCTACGGTCAGCTTGCAATTTTAGGTCGATTACCGGCATCAGAGATAGGCAAGACACCGCACGGTCTGGATGACTGATACCAAATACCCGCGCAACAATTTTTGCATCCCGAATCACGCATTGCCAAGACCAAAATTAGAGTTGCACCCAATAACAAAAGCGAGCGGCTTCGCAGAAAACCGCATTCCATCCGGGGAACCAGAAATTTTAGAATACGAACTAAGTGAAAACAGGGGCAGATTGACTTCAAAATTTATACTCGTTCTTCAACACTTAGGACTGTACGACCATATCCCAACCCATCTTGACCCACCCCGCACAAGCACACAACACAATAGACTGTAGCTCGTTTATATAAAAGTAATTTTATTATGATATGATACAGTGCACCTAAGTGCATTTAACTGACCCAGATCCTTTCAAAATATAAAAATATCACTGATTTTTAAAAAATCAAAAATAAATATCTAAAATACTCTGAAAATGACAAAAATTAATACACATGTTAAATATATTTAGATTAGTAGTTGTATAAAAAAGTTTCAAAAAAATAAAAAAATGAATTAAATAAACCTCAAGTGCATGTAACCTTAGCCCGTCGGACATATTTGTCGAACTTATTAATATAAATAGAAGCCATGTATATGTGCAATTAATTTTGTGACTTGTTCACGTGGATTATTCTAGTTATGACCTCCATATGAATCAACAAAATAAAAAATATTACCAATGATATCTACACATTTCAAGAACGAATATGATTATTTTACATTGAACGGTTTTCATTATAATTTAAAATTTTACATATATGATAATTTTGTTAAAGGCAAACACACATTCATCTAGGTAAGTTGCAAAATGGAATTATAAAAAAAAAAAAAAATTCACTAACCCTCTATTATGATAATCGTATTTTATTTTCATTAAATATTAAAATATTGAAACATTCAACTTTTAAATTTACCATAGATATAACCTTATAATAATATGCATGTAAATTTTTTAAGGCACATTTGTTTGTGGTAAAAAAATTCAACTAAAATTTTTCACTTTAAAACTTTTCACTCTTCATAGCTACTTTATTTTTTTTATTATTTTTCACATTTTTCTATACAAACTAACTTATTTTTCAATTATTTTTACACAAGTACACATACAACTAATATATCTATTTTAACTTTTTTTTTTTTACTCCTCATCATTACCCCTCCTATATCGCATCATTTTTTTTTTATCAATTTAACTTCTTCTACTCTAAAAATTTTTTGTCAAAAATTTTAACCCTACCCAAACACATCCTAAATTGTCATATTTTAATCAACTTTTCCACTCGACCCGTCTTCTAGATTCAGAGTAAAAACCATTCTAAATGTAACAGTTAAACCAACCTTATCCCGACCCAATGTAACAAGTCAGAATTTTTAAAATGTGACATCAGAATTGCGCACGGTCTAACCCGCCCTGATGTTCATCCTTGATACCAACCGATTGTCATCCGCCCAAGTGTCCAATGATTCGATAGGATCACCATCAAATGGTGGGCCAAAATGAGGCCACGACACATATATTTTGGTTTAGTCAGACACCTGAGGCATGCCTCTTATATATAGATATTAAGAAAGCAAATAGAGTATCTTTTACATAAGCAAATTTGAATAAAATATTTAATTTCATGTAAAAAAATCATATATATATATTTTAAATATGGGAATGTTCATAAAAATTTTGATGCTCTACCCATTATACATACATACATACATACATACATACATATTTATTTATTTATTACAAGATTCACCCTGTACGTAACTAAACATATAAAGTAACTGATTTTTTTTTCTAAAAAAATTAGATTATATTCAAAATATTATGAATTGTAGACTAATTTAAAGGCAACAATTGGTGGCCATATGAATTTGGATGGGTCGTATGGGTTCCGCACGAAGCCATTCCCAGAACTAACAGGATCTCCTGTCGAAGAACAGCCCGACCATTCGAACGTAAAAAAATTCATGCGATTGCCAACTGTAAATAAGACAATTTAACCAGTGTAAGTAATTAAACAAAACTAATAAAATTCAAATAAGGCTATGTGAGGCAGAAGGCAGAAAGTTACCTACAGTCAGTAGCAAAAGTTCTGCCAAAGGGCAAAGTAACTTGTCTATTTTCGATCCACTGCACCCTAGCGATTACTCCTGACAAATAAACAGATTCCCACAATTAAAAATGATTGTATGAACTCCATCACACAAGATCTTTGAAAGCGAAAACAAATACTAACAAATAAAAGTGCCTGGCTTAAAAAAGATCAAGCTGTTGAAAATTGAACAGGACAGTAATCTGGAAACAGGAGAAAATGAGTATTAAAAAAATCAGGAAGACATTCAGCACATAAGTAGTAATGGTTAACACCTCATCAAAATAACAGCAGAAAAACATATGATCACAAAATAGGCTGTCGAAATCATACAGCAGAGAAACATACAATCATAAATAGAAAATGAATGTGAATGTTTCATAACACCGCAGAACACTTTCAGATACCAATAAATCATAATCAATTATTTCCCACCTAAGCCGGATTAGCTATGTGGATCATGGTTCTTAGAATCCTATACTTTGATAAACCCATTTCTGAAGCAGATACTGCAGCTGGTGAATGTAATGTACGATGAGTAGATGAAAAGATTGAAAAGCGAAGAATAATCATCTCAAGGGGACAAGAAGAGAAGAGAAGAGAATAGAGGAAATTTTAAAAATTAGGGTTTAGAAAAATAGAAGAAAACTGTAAAAGAACAATAGAAAATTTTAGGGGAACAAAGATCTCGATTATTCGTCAAAATCAGTTGCCTTGCATATGAACAAAGTAACCCTATTTACCAGAAAAGACTAAATCCTAAAAATTATTCGATAAAAAAGATGCAATCACGTGAACAAGGAAATTTGCATAACAAGAAAACTAAAAAATAGAAATAACCTAAATTCCAATCTAAACCATTATTTGTACTAAAAATACAAAATCCATAAAATAACAAAAATTTCAAATAAAAATCCTAAACAAAATAAACTCAAGTTCATGAAAGTTTCTTCACACCCTGCATCATCCTCCCCAACTTAGAAAAAACACCGCAAGATTTGTGGTGAACTTTCTTGAACTTAGGTCACAACAGATGATATAATACATCAAGTCCATCCAGCATCAGATTTGTTGAGCAACACCATTTGATTCCTATAACTTTTATGATCTTCTGCATGCATTCCAGGGTATTTTCTGATTATTTTGAAAATATAAAGATTTCTGCAATTTCTGTAAATTTTGGGCAATTCTGTAAATTTCTGAAAATAGCAAGGTGTTAGAAACTTAAGGATGATTTAAAAATCTGAAACGGCCAATTATGGGTCATGCAGACAGCAGAACAGTAAACTGCAAGGCTAGAAACTATCCCAAACAAAAGCTTCCAGATTTAGAATCTCTGATGGGTGGATGCTGGCAAGAAAGAAAATTTGGTGTAAACAGTTTAGAACAGATTTAGGGAATGAAAACTCTTAGGAAATATTAACCGAGCTTCACTCCAATATCAAGTTGATGTCAGACAGTATGTAAAGAGACAAGAAAGAGGGGATCCTCTCAAGGGTAGGACATTAGAAGAATTAGAATTAGAAATAATCAACAAGACAATCTAGATCATTATTTGAATTAAAGATGCTAAATCCCTAAAATAAAACAAAATTAACTTACGAAAGATTCTTCACATCCTATATCATGATGTTGATGTTGATTGTTACTAAATTCTTAAAAGCTAGTTTTAGAGTAGCCATACAATATATATGACATTTGTCATACGTTTGACAAAGAGGCCAACCCAGTGCATAGAGCTCCAGCACATTGCGGGGTCTGAGGAGGGGCATCCATGTACGTAGCCCTGCCGTTGTTTTACAAAAAGGCTATTTCCTGCGAATGAAATATTACTATGATAAAAGAAAACTTCTGTTTACAGGCTGCATTATATATTATCCTCCCGAATATGCTCATATTTTTTATGACCTTTCAAAATACTTTTTTTCACTAGATGCTATCATTCATTCACCTGATGAAGCTGTTCCAACCTAAATATTAACCTTCTGGTGTTTATTCCTGTGTGCCATGCATGACCATCCTCATTTTCCCCATCTTATATCACGCTAATCCAGGATACTTCTTTTATTTTATGACCATTTCTGACCAAAGACGTCACCACCACCACCCCACTATATTCACTGCACTACTATCCCCAATGTAGTCTGCAGCACCGTTAAGCCGAACTGGATATAACCTATCACACAGTAGGCTTTTGTCTCACATCCCCATCAAACACTAGCACAGCCTTTACTTGGCTTCTTACAAGTCTGTCCACGCTTTAAACAAAAGCATAGTGCTTCAAAGCTCTACTGAAGATCCATCTCCGAATGAAAGAACCATTCGTATGAATGAACCAAAACTAACTAATACAAGCGTACATGTCTTGGCATTCTCTGCAAGCAGTGGAAATATTTGTCACAACATAATTGTCATCACAGCAGCAAAACATTTTGTTCAAACGGAAGGCAAGAAAAGATACTCCTTTTTTGGTCAAACACCTAATAATTGCTCCAGTGAATATTCTTCTACAACAAGAATAATTATATTTAACACTTTCATACAAGATAGATGCTTAAACAATGATACAGATAAATTTTGTCTCCTTATCTCTTTGGCCTTATAAGTATTTTGTTTAAATACCAGTTTTAATAAATGGCACAGAATAATAAAGAAATTGAAGCAGCAGCTCATATTTGTTTACACCACTAGAAGGCAAATAAAATACTAATTTTTCATGTGTGAATAGAGAGCATTTTTATCATTCATTTTTGTTATACACATTTCAGGGGGTATATAAGGTTATACTAAACATTACAGGGGCATTTGTAGAAATAAAACCTCAGATAAGTACCTGGGGTTGTCCAAAACATAAGCTAAAAGGTGATAACCTTCTCAAACATTGAGACTAACTTTTATATGTTTCAGATACCCCCAAAGGAACCAAAATTGAAGAATCCCCATGCCTAACTCCCAAAAATAGCAAACACGTGCAGAATTAACAGCAAGAACAAATTCGACGTAGAAGACAGTGCAACGAACTCTCATCTTGTCAAATTTCAAATAAATAAAAACCAAGGGGATACAATGATGACTCGTTACAGATAATCCAAAATTGAAACATCCAACCCTTAACCTAATGCAGAGATGATGGCTTTGTGTCCAACATGAAAGCCAAGAAAGGATCAAAACCCTAAAATTTTGAACCAACTGTGGTATCAGACAAATAAGATTGTACAAGAGAAAGGAAGCCTATGCTACCAATATCAACCTAAAAACAAGTTCTCATACAAATCTTATAACATTACAACACTAAAGTTCTCATAACAGGTCAAACGAACACTATACGAAGGCATCCATAGATCAACATCAACCATGACATGGATGCAATTTAATAAGATAATAAAGAACATTCAGGAAGACGGTATCACTTACTTGACCATGGAACCCATCCAGCTTGCTTCAAAAACGAACCTTCTCATCAACAACCAGCCGCTCTCTCCAAAAAGCAATTAATAGAATGCAACCATTGCTTTCTGCTGCACTTTTATGACTTAAGAGTGCCTTCTACAAAGCTATCTAGAATGTTCTCCTCCCAAAATGCCCCACGCATGTATCAGGATTGATTAATGAGGACCCCATAACTACTAGACCCAGCTTACTTCAATGGCGAACTTGTCTCATCAACAGCAACTCCCTCCAAAAATCAATGAACAGAATGCACTCATTACTTGCTGCTGCACTTCTAAAGAGTGCCTTTTACAAAGCTACCTAGATCGTTATTCTCCCACAATGTCCGATGCATGTATCAAGGTTGATTAATGGGGATCCTGTAACTACTGGACCCCTAATCAACAAGCTGAAAAACAGACACATCATCTGGAGGAGAGTCCTGCTCACAGTAACTAGAAGCTAATGTAACAACAGTAAGCAAAACTAACATTGACTCTTTGACAATAGCTGCTTCAGGGGTTTGAACTTGGTTTACTAGTAAAACCTTGACCTCTCATCCTGAAAACATAGGTATAATTCTAGTGGCAGAAACTTTTTGAAGAAGCACAGATGGTTCAAATACACCCCATCCTTCCCCATCCAAGATCCGGCACGTGCTGGATCCACACCAGGTTACAGCCAATTCCTGATTAGAGACGAGTAAAAGGTTTAACTAATCTATCAATGTTCATGGTTTATTTCTTTCTTTCTTTCTTTTGGAATAAGGGAATTCCGAAGTAAGATTCCAGCAATTTGATTGGACAATTGATTCGGTCCAATCAAAGGGAGACTGCTAGTCCAATCAAATACCTTGTAAAAGTAACAGAAGGAAGATACAAATACACGGGGGAAGGATTCTATAAAAACTTAAAAGAGGAAAGAAAAACACATAATAACCTACTACATATGGCAATGATTTTCTTCCTGATATGGCTGAAAATAATGACTACCACTTCTATATTGTATCTTGAGGTTGGCTGAAAGTATGGTATGGAAGCCAAATTCTAATAGTTACAGAAGACCATCCCAGACTAAGCATTAACTACAAATGTCTGAATAAATGTATCTACCATCTTTGCCCTCTTTTTTCATTCCCCAATTTAAATGGAAGCAAACTGTTTATTATGGAGAATCACAAAAGCAGTTAGTCAAAGAGTAACACAAAACTGCTTCCAATAAAGGAAGACAAAGCAGAGGGAAAGAAGAAAAATAAAAATAAAAAGGTCATACTATACCCACAAAAGGTAGTCTAAAAGTTGTCGCAATGTAAAAATACCAATAAAAAATAGTCTAAAAGTTGGAAGTGAACACTAAGAGAAAGCAGCCAGAGGCTTCAAAACACTTGCAACTTCCAATTCAGCTGAGCCAATCATTTAGATAGACAACATACACACACATTTGCTTCTCTCGGAAAAATGTCCAGAGTCATAGCTCTTCAACGCGAGCATGCCCAGATGCTTTGACAAGATCTGACAACATCCATAGACAAGGACCTTCTCTCCCTCAGGATGGCACAGTGTCTACTTCAATACAGTGGGCTACAAACTTTCCAGCCAATTTTTGTGCTCAGATAAAGAATTGAGAGGGTGCCACTTTCCTGGTCACAAACCTACCCTAACTGGCTTCTTCATACAGACAGTTTGAATCTGCGCTTACTTATTTTGAGAACTGATTAAAGGATGTACTCCTACCAACAACACTTATCAGTTCAACACAATCAATAAGATTCCACGGAAAAGGGTATCTGACCTTAGCAATTCAATTTTGAGGAACTCCATATGCTCTGGAGGCCAAATAAAATACATCTGCTCAAGTGATCTACCAAGGGACCATATTCCAGAAAAATATGAGTTTCTGGAACCAGAATCATGATTCACAAGCAAAATTCCAACCCAACGAGGAAGGACACTCCAGTAACAGATTCCCCACATACCACTTAATCAAGTTTCAATCCTGATTCCAACAACATTTTCGAGCAGCTGAGCAGCTAAAAGAAAATTGTTCTAATACCCCATGCTGCCAAGGGCTAAACAAAGGGTTTATCCATAAAAAGCAAAGGGAAAGCATCTATGATGGAAAGTGTCAATCATAACAAATACACACTAAACATTGTAACAGTGTTAAAACACAAAACTTGTGGTTATTACAGGGAAAAAAAAAAGGATCATCAAAACTAAGAGCAAGGGAAAGAATCTAAGAAGCATGATCCCATTTCTAACATCACTAATCCAACTTCAACCTGGCTGCAGTCTGGAGACTTGTCCGTTCAGTACCACAAGGGTGCGACTTAGGTTCAGCAACCCTCAAATTGACCTGCTCAACCTGGTTGGATAAGAGGATTCGTTGCGACAATCACAACTTGGATTTGAAAATAAGAGTTAAGCTCAATCTGATTTGTAAATTGAATTGACTTAGGTTGGTCATTGGTCAGGCAACCTCGTACTCTCACCCCTAAACATAACCTTGAACTTTCAATTGTCAATTTTCTAAATCTTTTTATTTTTACTTAGCACTTTTAAGACACAACCCTTCTTATAGTATTTTTTTTTTTTTCCTTTTACTTACCTAGATAAATACAAGGCTTTATATTTTCAGCTTGAAGAGTCAAGATACTTCATTCCTATCCAATACCTTTTTTCTACTTCCGCTTGTTTAAAAACTGTCTTAGAGCATTTATGATTATTTCCGTTGATAGAGTATAACTTCTATAGATGTGGATTCATTCACTTGCATGTTCTTTTCATCTTTCTTCAGCACATTCTCTACTTCTTCTCAACTAAAATAACCAGCCTGTAACCCAAACTGCATTTTAAAAACACGGTTGGATTATGCCGAAATTGCAAAGAATGATAGATGTTAGGTTAAAATTTCTCAAAAACAGGTTAGCTTTAGGGTTAAATCCAACGCATATGCTGACCCAATTTGGCAAAAGACATGTTCCTCCAATGTGACTGAGGAAGACTGTTCTAAAAAACGTTGTTATTGTGTAGCAAGGAGTTAATATCCAAACCAATCTGATTCTAGGCTGCACCAGCATACCGCTTCGGTCCAGTCAACTCTACAAAAGCATACCGTAGAAAAAATATTTTCCTACAGCTGTCAGCAAGCTAGTTGTGCAGTCTAATTAGCTTCCTAACAGGCAATGCACTCTAGTTATGCTTCAAGCTAGGTAAAGGACTTTCTAGTGGGAACAAAACTGGGACCCCAAATGCTACCTTCTAAAGGAATATAATGGCTAGGACCAAGAACCCAACTCCTCTCGATGCTCTGTATTGCAACTGAGGCCTCACAGGAAAATAGATGATAGTAAAAGAGTAATATGCACAGAAATATATGTGGTAAAATCTCCATACAAACAAAAAAATCAACAGACACAAGACCCAGAAGCCAGAGTTAAACTAACAAATATTATATTAACGGTTCCGTAAGTTTAACGAGAAGTCAACATTTGCATGCCAGGATATAAAATATCCAAGAGTGACAACAATAAGCATTTAATTCATAACGAAACATTCAAACTCCAGCCTAAAGTAGCTACTGTGTTGCTGCCCAAGGTACCAGTATGCATATACGCAGCAACAAAGGCTGGCATAGTTTTGCACAACATAATGCACATTTTCATCTGCGCCCATGAGCTCGCTGCATGTCATACGTGCCCCAAGATCCTGGTCCATGTCCATGTCCATATTGAGAAGTGCCTTCAGCACCACCTTGCACCTGAAGTACACGAAAGAAATCATATAAGAATCCATGCAGTAGTAGAATCATATAGGACTCACAAATGGAAAAATCATACTGCCCGCATATGTCAAAGACTCAAAAGTAGTAACAGAGAACATACAGGATTCATGCCATAGCCAGCAGCAGGGTAAAGATTTCCTCCATATCCTGAGTCAGTGCTGCTGTAATTTCCACCATAGCCTGCAACAGAAGATCTGATAATCAATCACACAAATAAATGTCCCAAGATGGGCAATGTGGGGACAAAAACAAAAGATGTGTTTGAATGGATGAAGAAGGGGGGCGAAAAAGTGTCCACCCTATGCCGCATTTAATATGATGTCAAGTACCTTAAAACCTCACTTCTTCCTCATTAATACTTATGCTTCATAAATTATCTGACCAAAAAAAAACTTACACTTAATTTTTGTCTAGCTCATTTCAGATCACTTAACTCTAATCACATCATTCCCTCTCCTTTTCACTTTTTTAGCTTTCATTTTCACTCCTCTATTTGGCTTCTTTTTTCAGACCATAAGTTTTTTAAAATTATTTTTTAATTTCTGTTTAAGTCCTGTGAGAGATTTGTTCAATAGCATGCATGCAAGTTGATGATATATAATAATAATGTGTGAAAGTGCTGATTATCCTATATCAGAATGGTGTCATGGGTTCCTTTTTCCTATAACGTCAAACCAGAAAAATGTAAATAATTATAATAACAGTAACACTGCAATCAAAAGCGCCAAGTAACATAGAAGACCACTAATGATGAACTTTGCAGTCCTCGCCCAGTTTATATTTTACATAAGACCAATTACATAGCCATCTAGGATCTATATAAATGTCTCCACTAAAGTGAGAAACAGCATGCAAACATGACGACAGTGATGGTGGTGGTGGTGTTGATGACAATGACCACTCATGTGACTGATTACCTGGGTTGACAGCAGCAGTTGCACGAGCCCTTTTCTCGGCATTAGCGATCTCAGCACGCAGCTTTTCGACATCACGAGCCATCAAGATCAAATTCTTCTCCATTGCTTGGCCATGTTCATAATTCTCAGCATGTGCTTTCTTCTCATATTCAATGGCAGCTCTATACATGCAACGAAACATTGAGCAAAGGTAATTAGCATCGATATCACGAGTAACCAAATTGTTGGTGATAAAAAATTAATCAGTGCTCCACAGTTCTAGGGCAGAGATCATTGCAGGAATGCATATTTTCCCCATGATGCGAAAACCCAAATTCCAGCTCCCAAAGCACCAGTGGTCGATTCGAAAATTCTATCGGAATCGTTTGACATCCAGAAGCAAACCCAAAAATAATAATAATAATAATAATAATAATAATAATAAATGACAATCCCGTCTCCAACATAATTGCAATCTAGTACAGGCATATATGCAATATCCGTCCGTATTGCTCCATAACATAAAAATTAAAATAACTAGTTTCCAGAGAAAGCAATTTTTTTCCCCACTTATTTTTCTCCAAAAGTTCCACTTTCAGATAAGTCCATGATTGGTTAGCATTTTCCAGCCGCATAAGGTTCCGGGGCATGAACATTCTACCATAGGTAATGCCCATCTCTGCTAGAAAAATCAAATAAAATCATGTGTTTCCAACTAGATCATTACCTTGCACGCTGCAATTCCTGCGTCATGCTATCGATTTCTGCCTTCAACGCAGGAGCCTGCTGCAAATCAGCGTTGGCTCTACTCAGATCCTGCGTCAATGCTTGGACCTGAGCCGCAAGCTCCTGTCTCGATGCGCTAAGCTTCTGAATGTCCGCACGGACTTGCATCAGTTCTGCCCGCATGGCCTCCGCGGCCCCAACATCCGCTTCCATTTTCATCGACTTCTCAAACAGCTCTCTCAGCTGCAAATCCGAAGTGGCTTCCATGGCCCGCGCAGAGTGCGCCATCAGTTGCAGCTCGTGCTGCGCTGCGGCGACCTCCTGTTTCAGGGCGACGTGCGTGGCGGCGAGCCGTTGGTTGTCTACGAGGAGACCTTGGATCTCGTGGTGCTGAGCCGCGAGCCTCTCCTCCATAAGAACCACCGGGGGAAGCTGCGGTGGCGGGCGGGCGCCACCTCGGAAGAAGGGAGGGCCATCTGGGAGATCGTCGAGATGGGCCGGGTGAGGAGGGACGGGGCCCATCCCTCGGACGAACGGATGGTCGTGAATCGGAAGATGAGGACCTCCCTTTATCAGGTGCGGCGGCCCACGATTTCTTCCGGCCATCTAAAGAAAAAATTGAAAAATATGAGGATGGAGATTAGGGTTTATCAACCGTCAAAGAGGGAAGCCGTAGAGACAGAATTTCATGGGCGTTTTGGCGCCAGGGGAGTGCGGAAGACCTTAGATGAAATTCCTTCTCATTCCAAAATTCCAATGCAAAAGAAGTCGAAAACGCCAGTGGCTGAACCCGCAACGAAGGAAATCTGAATCATCGCAGGTGTCGTCCCACTCGAGCAGGGTCGCCGGGCGTCCACGGGTCAAAGGCCCACCACGGCTGCGGGCCTATTCGAAGCCCTAAAATGCTGCTGACCTTTAAAAATCAAAAAAATATTTAAAATACTTTAAAAATAATAAACATTGATATACATATTAAATACACTTATGTTAATACTTATATAAAAAATGAAAAAAATGAAAAAAATAGATTAATGCACGCACAGGATCAGGATCAGGATCCGTATAATAACGGATTCCATTGTGTGCATTGAAGCCATTTTTATTTTTTATTTTTTGAATTTTTTTATATAAGTATTAATTTAAGTTTATTTAACATGTATATCATCTTTTATCCTTTTTTGACTATTTTAGATGTTTTTTTCCAATAAAATTTGTATTTTTGCTATTGTTGTTATCATTATTAGAGACACTTGTGCTCCTACCTGTGAATTTTCATAAGAAATGCTTTTATACCTGTTATTTGAAATTTATTGCATGGACTCCTAAGGATTTTTAAAATTTTTGTAATTGTGCTTATAGCAAGTACCAACCTTTAAAAATAATCAGGAAGCGCCGTGATAAATCTAAATCATTCGTCATGTTTATTAATGTGAATCTAGTTAATATATAAAAATCATTTTAATCGGATACTTTCACGGGCTATAGTTATTTTTTTTAATTTATACTTATTAGAGACCATCAAGCTATTCAATTAAGATGATTTTTGGTACATCAATAAACTTGATTTTTTTAGTATATTAATTAAATTTATATTAATAAACAGAAAGGATGACTTAGGTTTACCAATAAGCATTTTGGTTTTGAAAATAAAACATGATATTAAAATTTGTTACAGATATAATTGCAAATATTTTAAAATTTCTTAGGCATACTTGCAATAAGTCTTGAATCGTAGATATAAATATAAACTGTATAAAAGATTATAGACGTGGTAACAAATATTTCTTATTATTACTATAGTCGTCGTTGTTGTTGTTATTAAAGAACACCGAGGCCACATGAGTGGGCTGGGCCAGGTTCATGGCAGATCCATTAAAAAATGTATCGTTACTGGAAGCCCAAGTATCCACGCAGGTGGGCATCAGCTGCTTTACGCATGAACATAGCTCATCTATTTTTGAATCGACCCAAGAGTTCAAGCACGAGAAGTTGGGACCGTCTTGCAGAATTTTTACGAAAGACCAAGGACCAAAGACCGTGACGCCATGTTGCATGGGAGAACCGTTCCACAAACGTTGTATGGAGTCCCCCTTGACACGATAGGCCACATTTTTTAGAGGCTTACAGCATTCTGTTGGTGAAGCAGTTAGGATGACCCAATCTTTTATTCTCAGTGCTCCGTCGTAGGACGCAATACCATGCACTCTATCAAACCATCCAAACCGACACCGCACTTTCGGCAAGCGGTGTACGATAATCAGTTTCGACTTTTTTATCGTGTAATTTATTTAGATGACTAGATGCTCAATAGAGGCGTGTGATGCAAGAGTAATGAGATTATTATTTTTGCCCAACTTTTCTATCTTAAGATCATATAACATTTATGTTAGCCACTTAATCAACTGAGAGAGACTGCCGACCGAGGCAGCAGTTCATAAGCATGATTGGGTTGTAGAGTTGTGGGCATGGGCAGCGCAGCGAGGCACGGCAGGATGGGACGGACGTCCGGCGGGCCATCTAAATGCTAGTCTTTGTTTTTCGGAGTACAGGCTGTGGGCAGTTGCCAGCCTCAACGGACATGGACGTCACCACGCTGCCTCTTCCGTTACGTGGCCCAGGGCACGTGCCTCGCGCTTCTCAGAGGAACCACCCCCACTGCTAAGTGCTAACGCGAATGCGTGGGCCACTTTGCCCGTGGACGGCCTTGATCAAGCTTGCTGCTCGGCTGCGTGAATGTAATCGCAGCCATCCATTTGACGGGTGCATGGGTCGGGTGGGGCGCACGTGGACGATGATCGTCGTCGAACGTGTCTGGTGCATGGAAGATCCCAATGCGCGCCGACAGCTAGCATGAAACAGGGAATGAAAATGAATGACGTGATGCGACCATTAAATCATTAAAAAATAAAAATGACTGAAAATAAAACGAACAATAAACGGTGTGTTTGACCATGTTTAAAAGTCTCCCAGTTAAAATTTTTCTTTTTTTAATTATTTTTAAAATTGTTTCTTTGCATTATTCCGTACAATTATCCTACGTAGCTAATCTGGCTATGTTAATTTTATTCTTTCTAATGTTCATCATTACTGTTCTCATATTATATTATTTTACAACTTTTATTCTCTAGACTTTTTTATCAAAAATTTTATCTCTTATCACGTCCACAACTAACTTCAAATATTTTACACAACAATATAAAAAATAATAACTTGTGTGGGAAGTGATAAGATTTTTGTATAAATTCTTTTTTCTATACAACTACTACAATTTTTTAATTATTTATACACCATTATTCATATAACTAAGTTATTTATTTTAACTTTTTTCTCTCCATCCTATTATTATTACCCATATTATATTATTTTATTTTATTATATTTCAAAAACTTTTGCATTGAAAATTTTTCATTGAAAAGTTTTATTATTTTCTAAACACATTCTTAGTGTGAAAATTTTTGAATCGGTGAAAGACGATGTGATATGATAGTGGTATAAGTTAATTATATTTGTAGATGTATATAAATAATTAAAAAATATGGTTGTTGCATAAAAAGATGTAAAATAAGATTAAAAATATGATAGTGGTAGAATTTGAAAAGTTTTATATTAAAAATTTTAGTTGCCAATTTTTTTTTTTGTGAGACCTGCCGCGTGATTGAAAAAACTTCAACTTGTGATTTAACTGTCGATCTAGAATTCCAGGTCTCATAATATTTTTATATTTTGAGCGTTAGCATGTATGACATTTTCTTATTGGTGGTTTGTATGTGTAAGATTAATCTACCATACAAATGAAAAGAGAATTTAAGCAGAAAAGAATGATGCAGAAGAATTGACTTGGTGGTTTTCCAGAGTCATTGAATGCATTGTGCAGTGCTTTAGTTGCCATGGGAATTAAAAAAATTCTCCGCTGCAATGAGTTTCTTTTAATGCAACCATTAAATTAGTTGTAACATAAATTTAGCTGCACTTAGTATTATTTGGCTACAAACAAACATATCCAATGACCAAACTCGTTACGCATTTGACCACGTACCGGTCATTTGTTTTTTTTGTATTTGCGACTTAATAAAGTACATATTTTCAATATCTAGCTTAAATGGCGTAAATCTAATGAATATTTTTCTTCATGAAAATAGAAACACATACGAAGACACTATTTTCAACAAGTAAAATGATCTTCTCAATCAGTTTAAACACCGATTTTTTTTTAAAAAAAAAATTGTTCATAAATATGTTAATCTAGTTACGTTTAATTTATAAATTAAATTTTATCATTTTTGAATATGTATATATATTTATTTTTATTTTTAAATACATGGATATCTAAGTCATTTTAAATAATTAGACGAATTAAATAGTCCTATATTAAAAATTAAAAATAAATATATATATATTTCTAAAAATGATAAAATTTGGTTTATATATTAAACATAATTAAATTAACATGTGTATAAAAAAATAAAAAAAATAGGTGTTTGGAACGGTTGCAAATCACCCAAGAAGATCATAACTATTTCAACAAAATAGATGTAAAGACGCTGTTAAAAAAATAAAACATAAACTCTCCCACGGGTACTCAAAATTCGGACTCTTCATAGCGCGCGGGCCATGGTATACAAACAAAGGCGAAAAGTGTGCGATCATAATAAACAAATGCAGACGGTTTTTAAAAATTTATTTTCAGCAATTTTTATTTGGTTATAGATAATGTCAGACCTTTCATACCGACGTCTTAAGTCAGTTGTGTTTGCTTTTTTTTTTTTTTATTTGGAACTTGAACTTGCAATATCTTAGTTCGTTATGTCTTTACAACTCAATCATGTCCAAAAAATCTTTTCATTTTTTATAAGTTGATCACAACAAACTTATAACGCAGTAAGAGACGACGCTCCTTACAACAAGAGATAAATGCTTCCATCTACCAATCAGGCTATGCCCTATGCTCGTGATCCCTTGTGTTTACTATATCTGAAATAAATTTTATATTTTTCTGCAAATATGTTTTTGCATTATTGCATGCAGAGAAACAATCCCATAGCATTGTGATTTATGTTAATTGACCATTGTTCATTTTCATAAAATATATTTAAGTGCCATGTCCGTCTATTTTATCTTAGGGATCGTTGATTTTAATAATGGAATAAGAATAGGAAATTGCAAAAAAAAAAAAAAATACTATTAATTACCTAATTACTTTACTTTTTCATTTTTAATTACTACTGTAATAATTTTTGATGCCTTTTTATACAAATACCTAATGCATGTTTATTTTATTCCACTTTCATATCAATTCTATTTTATTTTATTATATTCATATCAATTCTATTACATTTTATTATATTCTTAATCTACATCTCATTAAATGGTCCTCACCACCGCTAATCAATCAAACTCGAAGTTTATTCATTTCATCCATTTGTAATAACTTTCGTTTTGCTCTAACGATATATAACAAATATATTTGCACTGTTTATGTCTTTCTTCTGATGGCTCTATTGGTAAATTTTTTTTGGCAAGTACATTTGAATTTTCTACGTGTTTGCTTATGGGAAAATACGTGGGTGCTATGCTGCCGCTGCCGCGTGATTTATTACTAAAATAAACGTATCCAAAGTTTAGCACCAAGTTATCGCCTGAAAAAAGACAAAATTTTAAATGTTTTTAATTATTGATTTATATATTAAGGTATGTTTGTTTATACATAATTTTTTTTAAAAAAAAATCTTTTAATATAAAACTTTTCATCGTCTACAGTTATACTATTTGTAAAATCAATTTTTTATATTTTTATATACAATCACTTAATACCTTTACAACTAATATATTTATTTTAACGTTATTCTTTTTAGTACCAACCATTACTCACATCACTTTAATTTCTTTCATCTTAAAAAACTTTTACACAATAATTTAATTCATCTAATTTTATTACTTCTCTAACATACTTAGGGACCGTTGAGAACGGGCAAGAGTCAGAAAAAGAGGCAAAAGTCAGAAAAAGAGGCAAAGTGTGAAATTCCATTTCCCAAGATCAATAATTATTCTATCAATTATATTATTTTTTTCACTTTTACCTTTATATTTTAATTATTTTTTTTATTAACTACCTCTAACAAACTTATTTATTTAAACTACATCCCTATTATTTTTTTATTAATCACACATTTTTTAAAATTTTATTTTACTATCTTTTATGATTTCCCACAATCCTGCATGCAATTTATCACGGTACCAAACGTACCCTTGATTGCAATTTCACCTTTGCAGCACTGGTAGTGCTAACCAGTAGCATACAAGCATAGCATGACGCTTGTACCAATCTATAACTTTCCGTATGGGTAAGGACGTCATTTCGTAAGCGCACTACAACTTTCCTAGCGGCCCAAGCCCACATGCGCCTGCAAACATCTCTGTTCCGTGCCGTCTTACAGCGACGCTAGCGTGGAAGATAAGCTTCGGATCCAAGCCGTCCATCAGATGCATCCTAATGTTCCGATC
>JAXCLR010000081.1:3652565-3663792 GCA_035584095.1 Annona squamosa
ACTTCTGGGCCTCATTCGAACGGCTCTACCGCGCCTGCGGTTGCCTTCCTCGTTGCTGGCAGGTCAGTTTTCTGTGGCTTTTGCACCTGGAGCGATTTGGATGCTCTGGATCTTACTTGCCACGTATTCCACGTCTCGAGTTTCATGCCGACATGAAAATGAGGCAAGCTGTGCTCGATCAGAGACGCAACATATGCCGCTTTATGCATTCTTCAAGGGCCAGACCCTCACGATGAAAGTGTTGAGTTTTCTTTTCTTTTCTTTCTTTTTTTCTTTTTTTTTTTTAAATGCGATTTTCATGCATGCATGAAATGTAGTCGAGAAACTAGAAAGCGTCTGCAATTTTAGACTGTCGGTTGCATGCTTGCACCCATCTTCTCTCTTGTTCTGCAACATTCACAACGCTCCATGCATGGCTGATCTTGGGAAGAAATTGCAGCTAATTTAATGCCCCCTCCCATGCCACCTTTTTAGCCATCCGCTAGGCAGCTGGGGTTTGGAGGTTTGAGGTCTTGCATTCGCCACATAATCCAAAATTCAAACGAAGTTAAAGAGTCAACAACGGATGATATCGCTTCTTGTCCTCCTCCGGTCATGGTCAACGGAATAGAATGGCGGGTAGTTCAAAAGGATGATATTGAACGGCGGCGATGAGGAGGAGATGGTGGAGGGAGCTTTCAGCAGTAGACAGAGACGTGAGAAAGCAATGCACTGGCAAATGGCAAATGGCAAATGGATGTAGGGGAACCAGCAGAAGGGATTGCTTGTATGGGAAAATTTTGACTAATGAGCTCTGCATTTCGCTCTATGCAGCCAAAGTTGGGTGGTTGGTAAGGCTGATTGTGGACAGCTCATTTCACTTGATTATCTTCGTATCTTCGGGTGGAAGCTTGATTGTACCCAGATTGCGCTGAATTCCATGAGGGCACACGTCCACCTAAATGCATGGTGCTGCCGGTACTTCCTAACGTCGAGGGCAAAATAAAAAAGCTTCCTCATCATGGTTTTGATTGGGTCGAAAGGGTTGTGATCTTGTGGGGGAAAAAAGGACAAAATAGTATGATTCCTATAAAAGGTAAATTTTCGAAGATCTGGAGGAATGCAATTTTTTTTTTTTTTTTTTTTTTTTGATGAGGTGAGGAATTAGATGTGAAGAATTGCAGAGTTAACTATTATAAAGCTATAATGATTAAATAATAGAATTGATAATTAGGGAAAAACGTGATGTGGTGGAAAAGGAGGAACGCAGGTGGGTTTTGAATTTTAGATAGGTGCATTAAGATATGTATTAGGGTAAAGAGTATATTGTAGAAAAAGAAAAATAAGTAAAGGAGTATTTGAGTGGGTAATATCATAGAAAATGTATTCTAGAAGACAAAATAAAATGACAGTGAGTGAAATGTCTTTCAGGGTATCTACTAGGCATGCCCCGTAGAAAAAAAATATACGTATAAATGAGAGGCTAGAAAGTAAAGAACGCACAAAAATAAGTGAGCGAAACATTAAATAATAGACAAATAGGCATAAATTTTTGGAAAAAAATGGAGTTGCATCTAGGTTGAAAAGGCGATAATGTAGTTTATAATATCAAAGGTTTGAGCTGATGGTATCAGATGTTCATGATACAGTAAGTCTTTTTATCAATTGTGTTCTACTTTAATGACATTGGTGGATGATATTTTTTAAAAATGGTATCTTACGGTAGGAATGCTAGACTTATTTAGTTCTTTTTATAATTGTACTATATTCTAGCGACATTGGCTTGGGAAAGCTCTTTTCGTAATAGTTCTACTCATCTACCATTAATTTTAATTCTACCTTTTGTTGAGTTGAACCTAGGACATTCAAATTCATGGTCATCCTTCTAAGGTTGATGGGGTTGTTATTAAGAGATGATTCCAAATTGCTTTCACAAAGAGAGCATGTTGCTTTTAAGAGAAAATCCCAAATTGATTTTACCCAGTGAGAATTATTTGCACGTTATCTATCTATCTATCTATCTATCTAACCGTCTAATTGCGACTAATCAATTACAAATCAATCTATGCATATTATTAGTATCTCCAGGTTATTTATGCTAACTCGCATCTTTCACCTCATCTAGGTACACACGTGCAATGCATGTCAACCATTCCTTAGTCAATGCCGTGTCTACTAGCTCCGTCGCTCACTTTTAGTAAAGTAAGGTATGTTTTCTGGTCAAACACTGGATATATACGTTTGTCATGATCATGTACACCCAAACCATACAAGGGTTGTATTGAAAACAAGAACACATATATCTAAAATAATATGAATGAATAATTAAAAAGTAGAAAATTTACAAGTACAAATGATTAAAATGTAAAAATAATGATTCGAAAATAAAGATTATGGTAACGTATTTAGTTTCGAGAAAATTTTGTTGTAAGTATAAAATGTGACCGAATGGGGATGTAAAGGGGACAAAGAAATTGGACAGGAAAGTATTGTTATGTATAAAAAAATAAGAAATTACATTATGAATGGAAAATAATATTATAAATGAAAAAAATAAGGATGTTATGTATTTAAAAATAAAACTTTGGAGAATTCTCAAATATACTAACATATTTTATCCAAAATTCCTTTTATACCCAAGGATTTTCAAATTTAAAAATAAAACTTTGGAGAATTCTCAAATATACTCACATATTTTATCCAAAATTTCTTTTATACCCAAGAATTTTCAAATATTACTCTCATACTTATGAATTTTACCAATTATTCCCCCATGCTCATGCCATTACCAGCCGTTTAGTACCGTTTGGATTTTTTTATTTTTTATTATTTATATTAACTAAATACGAAAACTACTAGGGGTGGGAATCGGGCTGGCCATACCGAGTTAAGGTTTGCACATCCTTGACCTTACTTTTTAAAAATTCAGTTTGATACTATTTTTATATCGAGTCGGGACAAGTTCGGTTCGTCCCTTATTTTTTTTAATAGGTCATGAGACAAACTTCGGGTTAGTATTAGGCTAATTTTTTTTTTATTGGAATATATTTTACATACATCTCAATACATATTACACTTAAGGTCTGAGGTATTCTTACAAATTTGGAGACACTGCTCCACCAAATAATCAGGAAGACACAGCTTCCAACAATTAAACGGGAGACCACTGCTCTCACAAATAACCGGACGGGAGACCAAAGCTCCCACTAATGATTTTTCTCATTTCTGGCCGAAATACCATTCGAACCCATGACCAGCGCTTACTCGGATTCTTATAATACAGGCGTTAACCAACCGAGCACGGTTAGTAGTAGTAGGCTAATTTCAAGACAGTGGATAGGGTAAAAATATACGGGTCAAATAATATGATATTAAGAATTTATATATATCAAATACAAAGATACATCTATACCAATTTTAAATGTTATATTATTCAATATTTTACTAATTATTAAAAAATACATCGTTACTCCTACAAAGACATAAGAAAATATAGTATAAAATTATTAAAATAGGTTAATATATAACTATATGTAAGAGATATATATGTGTGTGCAAATTTCTCTTATTGATTCTTATATTATTTTTTAGATAAATTGAATTTTCTACTATTAATATAGTTAATTATAAAAATGTGAGAATTTTGAAAGAAAATAATAATAAAATTCAAGCATAGGCTTATAATTCTTAATAAATTAATATACGTGGGGCGAGTTGGGACACTTCGAGTCAAGAAGTAGCTGACCTACTAAACTCTAATTTTGAATTCAGGTGAAAATTTCTGACATATCCCTATATTTGGTTAAAAAAAAGTTTTACCAAGCCAAAAACGGGTTGGGTCAAGGCATGTCACAGTTGACCCACTTCAGTTCTCACTCCTAGAAACTACCCATGCATTTGCATATACATGAACAATATAGTTCAAATCTTATAGGCGAAGAATGTAGGAAAGAGATGACTAGAAAAATATTAATGAATCATTATTGAATGATAAAACAAAATTAAGAGAGGAAACACATCAGTGTCGTAGTTGTAACAATCTTACACTTTGCAATGATATTTTTGCTTTCTTGAAATCATCTTCGCAATGATCTATTTGAGTTTTTGAAACTTTATGTAGATGGAGGATATATGCAAAGATCATGAGAAAAAATTGCACGTCGATTATGCTTGTGGTTTCTGTTAGATGTTATGCCGCGAGATGAATTGTTCATGTGAAAATTCATTTTCACTAGGAGCATAAATGTTATTGCAATTGAGAGCTAACATTCGTAACTTTCCATTTTAACAACATTGGTATGAGGGGGATGATGGGTAAAATTTGTGGGTATGAAAAAATATTTTATAAATCAGTTGATATAAAAGAAATTTCAGCTAAAATACGTAGGTATATTTAGAAATTTTCCTAAAATATTTGTATTGAAAATGAGAACAAAATTTGAAAATGGAAAACTTATTTCATTCAAATCCTTGTGTGCATGCCTAGTTGTTTTGTGCTTTTTATTTTGAGATGATATACTTTTCTTCCTATGTGCATTTTCTCTTTCTTAAACATGATTTTTACATTCTAATAAATATTCCTATTTTCTAGTTATAATTGTACATAAATATTTTTATGATGCATTTAGAAATTGGTAAACTTTTTGAAAGAGAAGTTTTGATATAAAAGTTTTTGAAGCAAAAAAAAATGATGTGATATAATAAAGTTAACAATAATAAGTAAAAAAATAAACTTAAAATAAATAAGTTAGTTGTATGAATAATTGTGTAAAAATAATTGAAAAATAAATTAGTAATAAAATGTAAAGAAATAAGTAAAAATATGATAGTGGTAAAGAATAAAAAATTTTAGATTGAAGAATTGTATAGCTACACAAATACACCTTTGGTATTTATACTTTTTATTGCACATATTTCGGTTCGTTTTTATCCAGGGCATTAATTTTCAGATCTCCGAGCTCGATTGTTATCAGTTACATTCTGCTGGCTCATCGCAGGCATGGCTGTGCGATCGATTGAGATGTTACATTCACTGATCAATCATTTCTTATGGGTATTTGTGTTCTAGAATTTCATTGCGCAGGGAAGAGGAGTATAAAAGCTAATTAGTGGCAAGCAATAAACAAATTAAACAATGGGATTAATTAATAGATAATAAAATGATGTGCGGAAGAGATTACGGTTCCCGAGGCGAGCATATCTTTTGTCTGGGAAAGGCAGATCTAATGGCCAGAGAATAAATGCTCGAAGGAAGGGCATAGAATCCTGGAGAGAGAGAACCCTGTCCGCCTCATCCGGTACGGATCCCACCATTTCTTTTATAATTTCTCTTTCTTTTGCATCTTCCTTTCCAGCTTTGGTATCCTCAGCTTGAAGGTGGAGGAATAGATGCGCAATGAGAATACTAATATAATATACGCGTACACAAAGAAGACGAAATCTGCGCACACGCCGTTGCTATTTATAATGCCGGTGTGAGATTCAAATCTGCGAGATGCATGTCTAGTATTTGCATTACCTTTCCTAAAAAGTTTGATTGCAATATCAATTATAACAAGACAAATAATAATAATAATAAAATAGTGATTAATAAAAATAGCATGGTGCTCACTATAGCAAACGATCTCATATGCTGTTAACTTTTTTGCAGTCAAAATTTGACTTTATTATATCTAAAATCAAATGTAGCCAATTGTATTTTTGTAGCAAAAAATGCTATTATTCTTAAATAATAATTTTGGCAGTATATAAGGTAAAATTTAATTGCATTTACCATTAACCACAAACAGCTAGATATTTGTAACCAAATCTATATATCCAGCCCAAGTGATGTATGTATAGTTAAATAAGTTTTATATGTAGCTACAAAATAGCTAGTTTTAATGAAATTTGTTGCGATAGGTTTATTGTTAATATTATTATTATTATTATTATTATTATTTAGTGTGAAACATAAATAAGTCAAAGGTGAGAACATGGCCGAAAGCCTTTTGGAAGACAGATTCACTAAGAGTCTCTCATCCATCTTTCATCTCTGTTAAATGGCTATAATAGCACTGAGCACATATGAAATACAAAAAATTAATTAGATCCCTTACGGTTTAGTCTCCTCCCTTCTTCATACTTGTGCTAGTGGAGATGACTTTCCAACGACAAAGCGTTTTGCTAATGTTGTAAAAGACAAGAAGAGAGTTGAGTCACTCCCACTGGTGATAGCTATGTTTGATTAGTCAACAAGAGAAATGGATTTTTGTCGAATGCCATTGTCGGTTTGCAGAACTCAAGAAACATCAAGCCTTCGTTTTAGAGACATGAATTCTGAGATTTATGCCATATCTAAGGAAGAAACAATGCGACTATGAGATGTTTTTGTGGTTTAAGATGGTCAGATCAAGATCTAGTGTGATAACAATTGATAAGTGGTTGGAACAGCCATCTGTTGCCCTTCAAGTTTGGACAGGTTTGATCAAGGCTTGTTTCAGAGGATAGAAAAGTCTTTTTAAAATTTCAATACAATTTTTTCTATTCTCAGTGCATATCATTACATTTATATTCTAAATACGAATTTCATTTAAAAATCTTGTATCCTTTGAAACGCCCCTTATCGTATGAATGGCAGCAGGTGGATGGCTGTGTTGCCCCTATTCTTTGACATGGTGCTTTAGTGGCGCACCAAAGTTGGTATGCGTGCAGGCCATGTTTGGCAATTTAAATCATTAAGCCATTTGGTTAATTTTGTTAGCCCAACAGGATAGCAATTTTTACTAGTTTCCAGTAATGTGGGAGCAAATGGAGGCGGAGGTTGGGAGAAAGAATTCTGGAAGATCATTTCGTTCGCATTCACTGCCCTACTTTACAAGTAGAAAAGAAAGAAGATGATTGCAGGAGGTCGAGATAGAGAAAATGTAGATGAATATGGAGATTAGGAGAACGGCAGATGAACGCCGATATTGAGAGAACGACAACCTTAGGATATAATTTCGTCCGCATGCACCTTATTTTAAATTTCAATTAAATATAGATATACAAGCTTAGAATTTAGATACTGTTAGAAAGGAAAATAATGGTAAAAGGTAATTCAATAAAGTTAAATCTGAACAGAGAGAATTATTAATAGTTAAACACGATTATGCATAGTAAGATAAAGTTACAAGAAACTACATTCCTATATATATTGTCCATTTATGCTTTTATCGTGTCACTTGTTTAATTATTCGCATAAAAATGAAATACTTTATTAAATTTCATCAAAATATAAGATTAATTTATTTTTTAAATGTTTGGAGGTTGAAAATGGCAAACATAATTAAATTAAATTAAATCTTATTATATTTTATTGCATCCTATTAAATACTTCTAATGACAACTTAAAATGATTATGATACTAAATAATGAGTTTTTAAAGATAAAAGTCACAAGAAAGTTGCTAATAGTTCTTTTAAGAATGACATTAACCAATTTGCACATGCCTTGATAAATGTAAAATTGTGAGTCACATGGTCGCAACCAATCAAGCTTGGCCCAAATAACTTAAGCCAATCACATATAGTTAAAACAGATTAAGAATAGTAACATCGTCGATAAAAAATGTAACATCGGATTAAAAAGGTTAATCCTGAATAAATAAATTAAATACAACTTTTTAATCCTGAATAAATAAATTAAATACAATGCAGTTGTATACACGATAAAATCCAAACAACAACATTTTAGTTCTCTCTTTCAAATATTTACCGTTTAAATGTTCTTCGCTCGTAACATAATAACTATTTTTGATAATCAATGACAATTAACCTATAAATATCAAAGTAAAATCTATTTAAAGAAAGTTAAATTCAATTAAAAGCAATTAAATGAAATGAGAAACGATTAAGACCAGTGAAAAATAGTGAAATTAAAAAAAAAAATAGTTCGAGCCCACGTACTACCCACAGAAACAAAAAATATTAAAAACTTTTCAAATTAAATATATTGATGGAAAAGTTACATTTAGCCGCAATAATATGTTGGCGTCGCCCCTAAAGCCTTCCGCAACATAGTGTCAGCGATACAGTACCAAATATTCAGCGACAACAAAAATTCTTTTTTAAAAGAACTTATGACACTATTCGTCGTCGCTAAAGGTACCTTTGCTTAAGCCAGGGCGGTCAACTTTGATCGTGCTTGCTCGCTAAAAAAATTAATTAATTAATTTTTTTTTGATGGTGCACGTTGGGTTTTATGTGCCGGACATTTTTAATTTAGGTACGGAAGATCTTTGTCCCTTATGTTTTGGTGATTTTCAAATATACTTATTTAGCTTGGTCATTATTGTAAATATATTCTTTAGTTTCATAAATTATAAATAACTTTGTATAGTTTGACCATAATTATAAAAATAATTATGCCATGATGACATTATTACTATGCTGTTACAACGTAAGCATATTTGTAAAGATATGCAAATTATATAGGCATATTTATAATTTTAAAAATTAAGTAATTATATTTAGTTTTTACAAGCATATTCATGTAATTTGTATATTTTTACAAATATACTAACATTTTAATGATGCGATAATGACATTATAATAGCATCGATATATTTGTAATTGTAGTTAAATTATGTAAGGTTATTAAGTCAAACCATATGAGGTTAATTGCAATTTTTGAAACTATATGAATATATTTACAATTATAATAAGTAGTCTATCAGCATATTTGCATATTAACTCTTATTTTTCAATAGCAATATTTTTTGTGATACATGGTTGGGTAGGCATGTAGTAAGAAAAATTATACATATGGTAAGTAAAAATTTGAAAAAAGGCATATGCTAGGACGATTGAGTTGTAAAATAAAAAATACAAAAATGGCTTTTCTTGCGGTCAGTACATGATGTCTAATAAATTCATATATTTTAAAGTTCATCTGCATATCGAACAGTCTATGCTGTAATTGGTCCGTCTCGACTCTTGCCAATTAAATTTGAAATAGGTGATATTCGTCTAGTTATGATTCTTCACTTGCCTCAGTCGGGACCGATTGTAATAGATTCGGAGGACATGCAAAAAAAAAAAAAAAAAATGACGAGTGGCTCGAAATGGCTGTATAAAACACACTCCACACGTGTAACCAAATGCATAAGCCCTTTTCAAAACGAGAAGAGAAAAGACCTGAAAAAAAAAGTAAAAACCACGTACTCAGGAAAGATGTGGACTCGCCATCTTATTTTCCACCTTGAAGACAGCGGTGGACTATCCCATCCTGTCGTCTTAGACGGTCCATTTTTTTTTTGCTACTCAGCAAGTCACACTCGTACCACGCCTGAGATATCTCACGGACCGCACCCAAACAATGGCGCCAATGCAAAGACTACGATCCCACACACGTGTGCTGCAGCGCGTGCCGAAGAGTGGATGAGTCTCCATTTAATACTTTGGACTGGGGATACCAGACGAGCCGAGAGGATATGCAAGAAAGACCGGTCTTTTGTCTCGTCATCTTTAGACGATTCTCGGGCCGACAGTTAGAAGTTTGTCAGGGATCCACGTAACTAGAATGCGAAAAACTCGCGTAACTGTGAGCCGGTTTATTGGAATTTTGGGCGCTCGCGTAGTGGGAATCATGAGCGGCCGGAGTAGCTGGAGCTATACCGGGGAAATTTTTTTTAATGTATGGAACTCATTGCATTTGTGCTTGGTTGATGTGGACACCCAAATTGAGGCGATTTCAGAGGTACGACCTAGTGTTATATTAGCTTTTTCTATGATTTGGATTTATTTTTAATTGGGGTTAGGTACAACCCAGTTAATGGTGGGTCACCCCTCCAATCGCATGCTGATACGCGGTATCGACGTTGCCCAGAACAAACCACTGTTTTCTCATGCGAGTGTGAGTGGGTTTGTCACCTGCTCTCCTACAATTCTCTCTCCAGACTCTTAGAAGGATGCAGGAACACTACTTCCACTCGTGACGGTGATCGAGGCCGTTCATCACTTGATACTGGCTCTGCTGACTTGTGGGAGAAAATCGGACGGCTGCGATTAAAAGCCAGCAGATCTAGCCCGCATGGCAGCCCCGCGTGGCGCATGCACGTGACTTGCGTTGGGGGTAGGCCGCAATTCACGTGTTGGGGTCGATGAAATTAAGGGCACGTGTGAGATGCAGAATGTTACGAACCGAAGATCCGAATATGAATTGTTTGGAAGAATTTAAAATTTCTAATTTCTATATCATCTAATTTTCTCCGGGGGAAAAAAAAAGTAAAAAGAGCGGACATGGGCCGGGCCTGAATGGGCTGTTAGATAGGTGAAGTCCGTTGGGGAAAAACGAAGCATGCTTGGAGCTCATCTCGAACCTGTATGTCCTTCTCCTTCTTCTTGCCTTTTCGTTGTCATCCACTTGGACGAATGGACAGAATTGGGATGAAAAAGCAATTTTTTTTGGTTTTGTTTTTGTTTTTAAATATAACAACTTTGCTTTTCTTATTTCCATTATAAGTCTTTTCATTACCCAATACACAACAAATCCTCTTCAACTAATCTCCTCCCAATTGGATGATCTTCTCTTCAACCAATCTCGTCATCTGAATTTCATCACATCTCGTCCCGATAGATGATACTGAACGGCACTAGAAGTTTGGGTAGCGGGTGAAATTATTTTTTTCTTAAAAGTTATAAGGTAATGGTGGCTACCATTACCATTAGGCTTTTGGCCACCAAATCCATGATAGAAAGATACGAAGTTGACCTCGTCACTCAGCCATATCTCGAGACTTCTGAATTTCAGTTAGCATTCAATACGTAATGAAGCTGAGTGAAGTTGGGGTACATTGACTTTCGGACTCATACATACCTCCGTCAAACCCTTAATCCTTTCCTATCAACTAGGTTCGCATTGACATTTAATGATTGATTATTTATTAGCAACCGTGGGAATTTTCTCACAAAACATTAACATCTCTGTACTTGAAGATGCTTTGCAATTAATGGTATTTCCACAGCTATTTGTCAGTAATTGATTTGAGTAAGAAACTAAAAGTCACTTGTATAGTTCAGCCCAAATGAAAATTTCCATGCAAAGCATTCATGAATATTGATCTCTCCCAGGAAATTAAACGCGTGATATGATCTTTTCAGACCGGCCGGAAATCCGGTGATTTCCGACCGGTCTGAAAATATATATTTTTAAATTTTTTTTTGAAAAATAATTTTATAAACTTATTAATCTAGTTATATTTAATTTATAAACCAAGTTTTATCATTTT
>JAXCLR010000081.1:3663892-3683347 GCA_035584095.1 Annona squamosa
TATAACTAGATTAACAAGTTTATAAAATTATTTTCAAAAAAAAAAAATAAATAAATTTTCAGACCGGTCGGAAATCACCGGATTTCCGGCCGGCCTGAAAAGATCAGGGCTCATTAAACGCTCCATTCCTCCCTCCAAAACACACGCACAAAATTCCAGACTGGGATCTGAACTTTTTTGTCCATCGGTCTCTAGTGGGGTTTAACCAGTTGAACCACTGAAATTCAGAGTCTAACTGGTTGACTGCTCGGTCTGATTTGGTACAGATTTCGAAACATTTGTGATAGCAAGGCTATCATCATTAAAAAGATCTTTTCTCGTTTTAAAAAAAATAAAAATTTATTGTTAGTATGGGGTGTAAATTCCACAATATATATCAATTGCTTAGAGGATTAAAACGTATCTACAGTACATAGGTCAAAAAAGTTCTAAATTTTTTTTTATCATAAACTTGTTAGTTATTTGGGATGAAAATGACCTAGTCGAGATCATTCATTTCTTTTTCGATAACAAGATCATTCAATTTTTAGTTGGTCCTTTATTTTTTATTACTTATATAGCTTAATGATTATACTTTTATGTAATTATGTTACATAGAAATTTTTTTGTATAATCTTATTTATTTTTGCCCTCCTTCTACTCCATTATTATATTTGGAATTATTTTTTAACTAAGAAACAAAGTTTTATCTAAATCAAAGATGTGTACAATCTTACATTAACAATATGTAAAATAAATATTGTATAATTATTCATAAAAATATAGTACAACTATTTAATTTATTTATCAATTTTGAAGCTATATTTTTAACGTGTATCTAAGACATCATTCATATATAAATAAATAATTCAATAAATTATTACTACATTATAACTTATTTATGAATGGTTTTAGGAATTTTTCATAATTTATTATACATATATATTTTTAAGCAGATGTGAAACATCGACACCTTTTTTTCATGATAAAACTAATGACGTCGACCCAATAATATGAATGGTTAGTTTTTTTTTTTTTTTTAAAATTTTTTTATTCCATCGTCTAATGGACCTCATTTACGTGTAATACGGAAGCGGGACCTACACATATATGCTTGAAAAATGTTAAGGTTATATATTTATAGAAGAGAAACCTCTTATATGTGTTAACTGGCGAACTATTTGAGGGTGAAATCTCGGGCCTTCAAAGTTGGAGTTCTTTTGGGCGACATTAGCCACTTAACTAAACACCTGCATGATCTCCACGTTTCCACTGAGAAATACTTTCGAAATCACCGTATCATTAATGGATTTCGGTATACATATTCATCCGTTGCAGCGCACAATGTTGCAGTTGGATGGTCCTGCCGCAAGCATACTGATTTGGTCTGTAATTAGCAAATAGCTAAGAATTATATTGAATGCTTTCTTGATGTTGAAAGATCCAAGTAATGCATGGTTTCTTCCGTTCTATTGGAGGCTTATCCTAACAACCTCAACCCATCTAAAAAAATCTTAATATTAATGCATTTATAATCCATTTATAAAAAATTCAACTATAATATTAATCAATTTAACCTAAATAGATAGGGTTTGCAAGTTATTAAGAAGTTGATAAAATAGGTAGTTAATGAATAGAATAATAAAAATCATAATAACGTATCTAGAATGTAATCTTAAATTAATGTAGTCGATAAACGCTTCTAACAAAAATAATCTAATTAAACTTAAAACATCATTTTTCTTACATACTCTTATTTAGAATGTTGATGCTATTGTCAATCAGTATGTATAAACTGTAAAATAAGCACAAACAGGTTATATAGGTCGACGAGTTGAATAAACTCAACTAATGTCAACACATTTATTTAAATGGATTATAAGAGTTAGGTAAATATTTTGGAAGGTTGAAAAGTGCAAACTCTAATCTTCTACAAAGGGTGTTGGGTTGATTGGATTGCACGTTGCCCTTAACCCCAGTACCTCTAATTGAGAAAAAGAGGATACGGACTTCAAAACTTGAGTTCCTTCTGATGTAAAAATCTATGCACGCATAAAGTTAGCATGAAGCGCGAAAATTTCACCAACATTAATGATCATCGAACACAATCTACCAAACATAGGAAAAACCAAACAAAGAAGAAAAAGAAGTTGGCGACAACCCAAAAATTACGGAGTTTGAATCCCGGAGCTCAACCTTCGTTTCAGCTTTCAATTATGTTTCATCTCCTTGAGTTGCACCTCATTGTTAAACTATGTATATAATCCGATTGCCAAAAGAGGAAGATCATATTCGTCTCGAATGTTCGACAAATCGTCAACCTGGGCAAAGGCAACGGGCGAAATAATCTGCTAATTAATGTTCCATAATCAATTGCAAATTAGTAAAAGCCAGCTGAGTCAATCGCTATCATCATAAACCTGGACTGCATGTCCATTAGGTGATCTAAGGATGCAAATCCAAATCATCGAAAGAAGAAAAATGTTCATAATTGCAGGAAAAAATTATACTCTTAAGTCCTTTAAGCTTACCATAAAAAAGTCCTTTAAGTTGAGTTTATCGAGATGGGTTAGTAGCACTGGTGAAGTAGGCCTTTCTGTTAGAAATCCAACTGTTAGAAATCCAAAAATTATAAATGAACCTTTCAAACACAACCGTACATTCATCAGAGGAATCATTCACCTGATGCCAAAGACTCCCTGAGACTGTACAAACAAAAGCTGTCTGTGAAAGGGAGTGATGACATAAGTCCAAAATTAGTTAACATCTGGACCAACTTGTCCACTCGTGGAATTGGTTTTAGCTAGCACTCTAAAATCTAATATCTTCAACAAATGAAAATGGTTTTTCTGTGTATTCGGAGAATTATTTATTGCTTTCCGTGTGAAATACTAAGGTTTGTGGAAAACCCTAATCTGGATAAACGGACAAAACGGTGGAAAGTATAGTAAAATGGTCAGCAACTCCCATCTAGCAAAGAAATTTAAAATGTAGAATCAAATGGTTTTCTAAAAGTCTTCATTCCCAGTCACTGCAATAAAGTCACAATTTTCCACAATGTTAATTTCTCTAAAGCAAATTGTCTTCACTCATCAGGAAAAAAGAAAAAAAAGCACGTCGTCTTCGGATGTGGCGGCCAACGAACTGAAAAAAAAATCTGAGGTGTCTAGATGTACTTTGCATGATCGCTTATGTGAAGAAAGAGACCGTGGAGCTCTTACTTGCATATGAAGGAAACGTGGATGGAGTGAAAATCAACCAACCTCTCGTATATATGCATTTTGAAAGAAAACATGGTAAAAAAAAACATATATATAGAAGGAAGACAGACAGACCCAGACACCCACATTACATATAGAATCAAAGCTCACCCTAATAAGATATTATTTATACCAAAGCCCTCACCACAAAAACTCCAAACAAGAAGGAAGAAAAAGCTTATTAGTCTCCTAAAAAGCTCCAGCATTCATGCTTGTGAAAAAGAAACCCTTCCCCAATAAACCCAATCACCTACATAACAAATACATTAGATATGAAAAGGGTATGTCATGCATATATACATACAACCAAAAAGCTAACTTACTAGACCGGGAAATGTCACCCATCTTCGTTTCTTCGATCAGTGATCTTTTTGCTCAAGGAAAGCCTTCAACAGGTGCAGTTGAAGAGGAAAGATCGAGATGGATCGGAGGTTCCTCTCGGAGCAAAACGGCTTCTTGTGCCTGTGCTGCCAAACTAAAAAGGGCTGCACAGGCCTCGCCTGCAGCCGACATGATCTCTCCGATCCAAATTCCTTCCTGTGTATATATACTCAGTGATTCTTCAGTAGTATCCGCATTCATCAGTCATCATTCACCGGCCCATCGATGATGATATGTTGTGAAAGCAACAAAGAAAAGAATCGGAGCCTTGGCGTACTCGTTCTTGTATTTATCCTAATCAATTAATTAGCTAATATCATGATCAGGAGAAAGAAATTCAGATTGATGGCGCATACCCACAAAAAAACCTCATGCTAGATCAGGGGCGTGATAGACGATCCGTAGCTCGAAACGTCAGGCCACCCACCAACCATGCCGGTATTCCAGTAATTCGAAGAATCGGCGCCGACGACGGTGTCGAATGGATTGTCGCAAGGGACGTGCCATTTGGCCTTGTTGATCATCACATTGCTCTCTTCTTCCATTTTTACCCCCTTTAGCAACCCGGAATTCCCATTTGCTGCCGTCATGTTTAGATCTTCGAAGGGTAGGAAGACCTGGAAATCGTTGATGGATTGGGTGTCTCTGGAACCCAAGTTGAACTTATGCTGCTGCAGACTGGAGGAGATAAGGGAAGCAGCTGTTGTTGAAGTAGCAGAAGATCCAAGGAGAGAGAAGTCCGGCAAATGAGAATGTGAATTAGAAACCGGATCTTGGATCTGGGTGGAGTGAAACCCAGCTCGGAATTCGTCGCTGGGGGCGCTGCTGGTGCTGGCCATCGACGGAAAGCTGGACCACATGGAATTCAGCTGGGGTTGGAAGTCGTAGGCACTGCGAGACATGGGTGGCAAGTTCTCCGCATTGGGACCTGCTAATCTGGAGAGCAGCCTCGGGAGGGCGAGGTTGATGTCGGGCGGCGCATTGGTTAGGCCGTAGAAGGCGGGATTGATGGAGGCGGGGACGTCGATCTGAGTGGATGGTGGCGGAGGGGGGAGCGACGGTGGCGGCGGAGGAGGATCGGAGGCCGAAACGGGCTTCTTGACGCGCTTGTTTTTTCTGCAGCCGCCGCCAACGGGGACGTTCCGGAGGGTGCCCCCGCGAGTCCAGTAGCGCTTGCAGGCCTTGCAGAAGTGGCGAGGCTGCGAGAGGCTGTAGTTGTTGTAGTAGCAGAACTTGGTGTTTGAAGAATCGCAGCGCGGGCACTTGAGCGCCTGCTCCGGCCCTGATTTCTCCGCCATCTTGTTGTTTGCTGGCATCGTCGTGGTCGCGGTGGTTGTTGCAGCAGCCACTTCCTCTCCAGCCCCTATCTGAAAAATGAATAAAGTGAGGGGAAAGAAGAGAAGGGCAAAGAAAATTAGATATGGGAAGGGGTGTAAGTGCGAAAAGCACCTCATGCACAAAGATTCGAAGCCAAAGGCTAGAAAACAAAAGCAACATGTAGAAAGAATTATTGGGGGAGAGAGAAGGAGGGAGGCATGTGAAAATCGACCGACCTGTTGTGACCATTCGTGAGGGGAGGGAGTGATGAGGGACATCTTCTCAACGCTTCGGAGCATTTTTTCTCCTCTCTCTCTCTCTCTCTCCCTGCTTGGTATCGGTGGAGTGGGAATCGTAGAAAACAGCCTGGGTGAGGACAAAGAGCCGGGGCGTGCGTGCGACGTGGGAACGGGATTTCGAATAGGGACGCAGTGCGTCAGGATTTATAAGTACGTACTGAGATGCTACATTAGTCGATCCAGGCCGTGATAACCCGCATCATCAGTCGCGACAGTTCTTCACCATTCCAGACTATATCGATGCATACTCCCTTATGATCTAACCCTTGTTTGAACCAAAACCGAGTTAATCGCGTAATGAAATCATTTCACATTCTTCATATTATATATAAGAGGCATAATTATATACAATATACTGTATATAGGCAAATTTCACGTGTACTCACGAATTTTATCCTAATTTTACTTATTCTTATGAATTTTAAAAAATTCCTCTCTTATCCATAAATTTTCTTCACAATTCTACTTATACCTATACTTGCAGGATTACGTTAATGGGCTGTTAGTTTTTCTATAAAATGACGAAATACTCAAGTTCTAATGTAATTTAAGATTATTTTGCTTAAAGTTAAATATTAATATTCAAATAATATATGATTTTATAGTTATACAATTATTGAAAATTCATTATAATATAATTTTTTAACTATAAAATCAGTAATTAAAGATGAAAACATTCGTAATTTTCAAAGAGTTAACAACTCCTTCTATGGATTCCTAACAGTGTAGGCATGAGTGGAATTAGGATGAAAATTCTTAGGTACGAGATAAATTTTTAAAAATTCATGGGTATAAGTGGAATAAGGATAAAACTCGTACGAATTAGCTTTATATATATACTTAAGTTATAGTATTCATTTTTATTCTATTTTTTGATTTTTTCAAAAATATATTTTCTTAACTGTATTCAATCTATCAAGTTTTGTTATTTTATAATATTTTTGTTTTTAAAAATTAAATTTTTTAAGGGGTGAAAATGGCCTATATGCTCTTAAAATTGATGATTTTCAAAAATAAAAAATATGTAAAAGTATTGTAAAATAAAAAATTTTGGTCTATGAATTAAACACATTAGGATTTACGAAAAAATCAAAAAATGAAATAAAAATAAAACAAAAACTGAATACTATATTTTAAGCATATATACATTATATTGTATTTAATCATGCCTCCATATATAATTTGTCAAAATCCATTTTTCCTATCCATTGCGTTTGTATATCTATTTAAACATGTTTTCTAGCTCCGTGGGTTGAATGAGAAGTGAATTTTTATTTTCAAGAAAGTTGGTTTTAGTTTTAATAGCACTATTCTAATTTCAATATACATCATTATATTCTTGTATTATTCTTCATCTCATTCAAGGCATTTGAGATTCTTTAAAACAAATCCTAAGTAAACTATATAGTCTAAATCGCATTACTGATATTGCATAAATGCATACTACAATAAATATTAGTATAAGTAGCTAATTTTTTGTACATGTATTTGCTCTATCATAAATGCAAACTAGCAAACTACTTTAAGGTGATGGGATTTATTCATAGTTTAGTTATTTTTTCACATTATATGCAATTAAAAATACTAATTAATACAATTGAGCATTGCTTGGTTGGTCACCATAATAGGAATAAAAATAGGCGTTAGCATGGAGCTTGATATGTAATATTAGGTGTGTGTTTGGTAATGTATAAAACTTTTGATGAAAAGTTTTGGAGAGTAAAAGTTGTCAAATAATGTGATATAATAGGGGTAATGATGAGTATTAAAGAGGATAAAATTAAAATAGATAGGTTAGTTGTGTGGATAGTTGTGTAGAAATGATTAAAAAGTAGGGTAGTTGTATAGAAAAATATGAAAAATAATTAAAAAATATGATAGTTGTAGAGAGTGAAAAGTTTTAAGTTGAAAAGTTTTAACTTAACATTTTTTGTCAATTGCTAAACACACCCTAGATGTCATGATGTATAATACCAATTAAAAAACATATTAATTAATGCAATTATTTATAGTTGTGAATAATAATAAAATTTTTGACTCCAAAATGTAGATAAATGACTGCATGCAATACCAAATGTAGTCAAATAATAGACTTTTTAACTCCAAAAAGTAGATAAATTACTGTATTTAATACTAGATGTATTCAAATTTAAATTTGGCTACCAAAGGATTATGATTACATTGTGTTGTTGTGGCATAAATGTACTAGTTCTTCCAAACACCCCAAATTCATGTTTTAAATTTTCATGTATCGTGATATCATGATAAATTCAAACTAGTGTGATTTTGATAGAAGAAGACATCAACTATGGGATTGAAGATTTAATTTCAATCAATAGTATGATTACCTGGGAATTTTATTATGAGCTTGTAAAGCATTCTACTAAAATAACGCTTTTGTGATTCATAAAGATTATGCATGTTGAGAATTAATTTGCTTAGAAATGGAGTTTTACGTTGATCTACTCCAACAATCTTTTCGTGATGAAAATTGGGCTGGCGAACTCATTTTGTATAGATAGATGTAAATGGAGATTATTTCTCAAGTTCAGAATAAAAAAAGGACCTCTCATATACTGATGTCAAACCACTTAATTATGCAAATATTGGCCATTTTGTAGGACTTTGATCATCAGTTCTTGTGATGACTGTAGATACTATAGATAGTACTGTGGTTAAAATCACTCATGTCTTTCTTGCAAGATCCCCACTAAGCCCGACAAGACTCGTGTGTCTCCATGAATGTCTACTCATTTATAAATCCTAGCTCCTCACCACGTTGCACTGGCCCAGCGATGTCTATCGCCATCTCCTCCAGATCGGGACCACCATGGATCGTCCTTTACCATACACACACTGTATACACATGGATAATAAGAAAAATAATGATAAAATAATTAAGGAGTTATCCATTTTCAAAAAGCTACAAGCAATATTAATTTCCAAGATAAGATCTTTTGTATCACCGATCTGAACGGTCAGGATGTTTCAACAAGCATGACCAACAACTTTTACACGGTCATGCTGGTCTAAACCTCTGTCAAATATGGCATGTCTGGCTTTGTCGCTTACATTGTGGATTGAGGGAATCCCAAGGGAGCGAAGCCCGATGTCTGCTAACAGAACAATCCCCACCTCGCTTTTGCGTTTTATGACTCTTTCTTCTCTCTCCCTCCCTCTGCCTCCAGATCCATGTTTTGTAGAGAGGAATTCCGAGAGAGAAAGCGACAACACCCCTCATGTGGGCGTCTATATCCAACGCGGCTGCCATGCTTTATGCGCGAGCTCGGGCTTCTCCACATCTCTCTCTTTCCCCTACGATGCAAGATCATTGCCGTCCATAAGCGTGCAAAAACGACCCATCTCAATCACCACCCACCTTCCGCCATCCAAGCTCTCTAATTAATAGCATCATACCTATTATGAATTATAATTTGTGTGAAGAAGGAAAATCAAACAAAAAGCACAGTTAATCCTGCTAACTGATTCGCTGTTTTCATTGGACTATTCCCAAAAGCATGCAACACGTTAGGCTGTCCAAATGAAGGAAACTTCCATCATGGTTGTTGGCTTATATATATTGTTTGGAGGAATGGGGCCCGTGCCACGTGTTGGGTCCGCTGAATGGACGATCGATGGAGTTTTGGGGGCGCCAGGGAAACCGTTAAGGGGATGGGGAGGAGGCGTGTCAGTACCATCTAGCCTTTAGGATCGCATTAAAAGAAGGCTGTAGCCATGTGCCCAGCTGGCTGCTGATGACGAGCATCTCTTCTCGATCGGCCTGGCTGGCTGCTGCTGCTGCTGCTGCTGCTGAGGCTGAGCTCTCAAGAAAAAGCAGTAAAGCAAAGCAATGAATTGGTCCTCAGGGGAACATATAGATTTTGTAGTGTCCCAAGGGATCTTCTCCTCCTTCTATACTACCCCTTTATGCTCCGTGCTGCTGTAGACTGACCATGTTGTATGCCCACGCGCATGTACATGGAAGCTCATGTATGTACGGCCCACGTTGCCTCCCCTCCCTTGCCATTCTGATCTATATCAGTTCCAATCCCTCTCTTCATAGATCACATACGACCCAAGAATATATATGCCACATATATACCATCCCATGCCATTCAAGTTACCCCTCGTCAGATGCCATGGTAAATAAATAATAAGCTACTATAACTTCGAAATAGGAAACCAAATCATTTTAGAAGATGGGAACTTTACATAATTTCAATTTAATACGTGTTTCGGGGTTCAACAGCCAAAAATAGAAAGCTTCGAAAGCCTCTTTCACGAACCAAAAAGAAATCTAAATTGAACTATGAAATTTTCATATTTTTTGAATTTGAAAAATACTACAACAAATCTCTTTAAATATCATTTTCAATTAATTTATCGGTACATGGCATGAATTTAACTGTATTTGATGTGTTTTGACTACAAACAAGTATAAATAGTAAATAAATTGATTACATATTTGGCAACGTATGAGCTGTTGCATTAAATAAATGCAATCATTTTTGAAAAATTGTTGTAAATAACGTTATATGTAGCGACTTCTGTTTGACCGCAAATACTCCTATTGATTGCGAATTTATCATTATCAGGAGCTAAACGTATATTTTGCTGCAAATATATGGTTGTATATAATTCATTTTCTTGTAGTGAAACTTTTTTTTTTTTTTTTGGGATGTGAACTTTTAGTGAAACTTGATGATTAGTCTTTTCATGCCTTCTCAATCACAAAGGTCTTTTTTGAAATTTTTTAAAACATTGAAAATGGTTAAAACATATTCTACAAATTTGAAATTATACAAAGTTTCAAGGCGTGGTTAGAAATACACCAAGAAAATAAATACATGTAATGTCATATTATGATTACCTAGACAACTATATATATTTTTGCTCATTATTGTGTATTTTAATCAATATTCCTTGAAAAACCATTATACTAAGAGCATGCCCCCATTTTATTAACATTAGTCTGGATTTCTAATGTACCCTTTTGATTTCTAATGCATTAATTTAAGTTACTTTGTTAAAGACTTGTGCGAAGCATAAAATTAACACTATTTGAGAATTTATTGTAAACTATTGCTTAACAACCTACGAGCTCAAAATCAAATATGGGTGCCATCTGAAATGTTCTCTTTAATGGTTTAATAAAATCCCAAAAAATGGCACGGCATTTTGGACTCAGGATTCGTGTTTTGTGCAAGTAGTCATTATTTTATGAGATGACATTGATTCTTCCAGGGTGTGACGATCCATGCGCATGCCTCCCTCCCGCTGTACATGCAAAATAAAAATCTACCAGCGGGCCCTTCCCTATCTCATCTTACGTACGCAGCTGCGGATGAATCAGATCAAACGCATCAAAACTTCGACACGTGACAACGCCATCGTTTAAGAAATCGATCGTTAAATAAAATAAACAGAAAAGGGAATAATATGTTTCCATCAGTCCATGTTCAAAGTTCAAACAGGGCATGCCGTACAAATTTCTGCTCGCGTCCGTGCACTTGATACGCTGGATGCAGCGGCACGTGTGGGCCATGGCACGTGAGCGGGAGGGCCGTAGCGGTCATTCGAGTGCTGGGGGGGTGGGGGGCCCGCATCGCACTCACCACCCACCCACGTCTCCAGCAGACAAGATTCTCAGGAGGGCCGAAGGAAGGGCGTGGGTGGGAACGCGGCAGAAATCAACGGGAGAAAATGTGAAAGAAGAAAGAGAGAGCCCCGCGGCGCACGTTAGACGGCGGCTGGAGGGAGGGATGTGGATTGTAGAAGTGGTGCGGCAGGAGGGAGGGATACAGAAGTGGTAGGGGTACCACCGCAGAATCGAATCTCCACGCCCACCTTACCCACAACAAAGGCTGACCGCATTCCACACGCAAAATCACACGACAAAGATCTCACTTCGTATTTCCATTCTCCTTTATATATTTTTTTATTTCTTATCCTGCGCCTCCCTCTTGAGTCTTGCGAACATATGCATGCGTAATACGCAGCTTAGCGCTCTCTGTGAGTATCCCACCGTTTCAAAAATGGCGGTGCCTGCGATTTAATTTTTGACCACCCAACTGAGATTGCCGTTGCAAGGTTTGAATAGCTTCAACCGCGCATTTCTAGGGAAGACATTATATCGGTAGTGGACCTGAATTTCATATGATTCAATCTACGGTGCAATTTGAGTTGTGTTGAACTCAGGCTCAACTAACCATTTTTGTCACTGAATCAGGTGGGGCATAAATATGTTAACTATTCTTTTGACATAGATATGTGGACATTAGGGAAGGTATAAGTTGGTTGAATTTTGGGAAAGGGTGGAGGTAGGATAGATAATATTCTGAAAATTATGTAATTAATATGAAATAATAAATATAAAATTGAAATAAATAGAATATTTGAAAGAAAATTGATTAGAATATAAGAAAAAGTTGAAAAAAATAGAACGATTGGTTGTTAAATTATTTGTGTGATAACTTATACACCATGTTTTCCTATCCCACTCCATATTGCCTCATTACCAAATGACCCCCCAAAGATATTAAAAATGATTGAACTCACAATTCATGATTAAAAAGAATTATGCAAACAATTCACGCAATCAACCGGCCGTAAAAAAACAGTTTATGAGGATGATAATGATTTCAAATACACGTACTTCTGTATGCACCCAAAACATATACTTGAAAGATCTTTATCTAATTGGTGCATAGACTTTTAATCTCTATATCACGCGTTTTAACTGGTAATCTTATAATTTCTTTTTCTTTTTCCTAAAATATCCAATAAAATTTCTGTCAAGGGAATTGACTAGTGGAGGGCCATATTGAAAACTGTTTAATAGCACAACGGGGATTATGAAATTGATTAATCATAATACGTGGACGGTTTAATTTAGAATTGAAGTAGGGACAACTGAGTCACCACCATTTTTTTCTTAAAATGGTCAAGGAATGACACGTGATCGCCCTAAATAAAAAAAAAGGTATATGGTGTGAGTATGTGACATTGTGCTGTCATTATTTTAATTGTATGGTCTTCATTATTTAATTAGAATAGTTTAGTAATTGATGGAAAGCTAGCAAATCCAAATCCAACATGCTTTATTTCACTATTCAAAGAACGCAGGCTGGCTGCTCATGCTTCATGTTCATTCCTTCCATCTTCTCGCATTCGTCGTGCCATCCGTCCTGATTCTCCGCCTCCGGCCACGTGTCCCCCATCGATTGCACTCGCATGTGTGACTGGAATCACATCTTCCGCCACCCTTCCAGCCCTTGCTAGTAGCTAGCGGCTATTTAAATATTTTAATACTCCGGCGGAGAATGATGATCCGCAGTGGAGGATGGGACCCACCTTCTGATTGTTGATAGAAAACACCCCAGAATTTTCCTTAATTAGACTTGCCACTGAAATGTAATTAATAAGTTGACCGTTTTTTATTCCATTAAGCACAGTAGAGCATTCGTTTGAGAGTGGGAGAAGATGTTTAATTACAAAACAGTAGAGAAAACAACAATAAAAAATAATTTTTTTTTTTTTTTAACGAGAATGGTGAATGTTATTCAGAATAAAGATACCTATTATTGAGGAAAGCCAGGGTTGGATAGTTTAGTCATGAAATTATATAGAAAAAGTGGAACAATAATAGATGACGAAATTAATAATACAAATTAGCTTTGACACGAAAAGTCAAGATTGCAAATCAAAACAACACGGTTACAATGAATGAATTTTCATTTTTTTTAAAAAAAGAAAATTTAAGAATATGAATGCAAATGATTTTAAAGACATAAAAATGATTGACCTTATCAAAACGTCTAGGGCAATGATTCAATATATACAGCTAGTGGCGTGGACGTTGAACCCTTTCTTATTTAAAATTTTTTCGAAATAAAAACCATTTAGGATATTTATCCACGAGCATTTATTTATTATTTCAAAATTTTTATGTATTAAAAACTTACTCTTTAGAAATGCTAAATTTTTACAAAGAAAAACTATATATCTACGAAAATATTTTTGATAACTGATGAAACGGCGTTGGATATATAAAAGAAATGATATGGGCATAGAAAAATAAATTTAATTTAAAATAAAAAAAACAAAGGGAGTGTCGTGGACATTTTCATACAACCTAGCTGTATCAAAATCATTGCACAAACATCTATCATTCAAAAGGCCTAATTAACGCAAGGACATCCAATGGACCTTGATCGCCTAATTAAGAAAGAAGTTATGATGCCAGGGTATGATTTGTCCTTATTTAACGTTGATCATGGGTCCTACAATTTGGACAGTATTGATAAATGAACACGTTATGGGTAGCGATTTGTTGGGCATGTATGGATAGCGACGCGCGCTGCCCCAGATTTCCAAAGGATTCGACGTCGACATGGGGAAGATGGCCACCTTCCATATGGAATTTTTAAGGCCCATCTTGTCTGGTAGGGCCCATGGAATGTTTAGAAACAGTGTACTGAATTATTTTAACGGTTGCGCCCCAGGAAATATCCTCCCTTGTGACGAATTGCTAGACCCTCCTTCCTCCCACTATCCAAATTATTTTATTTTATTTTATTTTTGGGTATAATAGGTGCACTATTGCACCCTAGTGAAGACAACATGATTAAACAGGCCTCATTTTGATGATGAAATTAAAATCCACTCCAATCATTAAATTTATTCCCATTTATTTTACTAGGGTTTCAAGTTTCATCCAAATATATTCATAACCTTATCTAAAATCAATTTAATATGATTGTTTGATTTGTATATCAATTTTAAAATTGCTATTACAGCATCGAAATTGAACGATGAGATTTTTATTTCACCATTAATACGAGCCTTATTCATGATGAATAGTAATATTAGACCTTAATTAGAGCACAACACGATGCACCTCAACATATTCCTTTATTTTTATGCCCTTTGTCTCACTTCATATCCTCCTCCTAGTCTCAACAAAAACCAATAATAATACATGGACGACTGTCCAATAGTTTTATCTCTGGCCAGCTTGCAATTGAGAAACCACATGTGCATGCTTCCCGTATGTATATAAAACAGGTGCGGAAAATTCCTTGAGGCTGTGTATTTTCATTTTTCTACTACAAAAATTCCGTCTGTTCCTTTCTATAATAGATGCATCATGGCATGCTGTCCTAGTATTATATGCTGGTAGCATGCGAGGCATATATTCGACAGGCAATTAACCTAGCTAACTGATGCATGTATAATAATAGTACATTTCAAATTTCAAATTGAATGTAACACGCCCTTTACTGCTCATTGCAATTTTCGTTCTTCTGTGGTGTGTTTGAATTAATCTAAAAGTAACCAAAAAGAGTAAATAAACAGACCAATCGAGGGCGTATTTGTGCTTATATATGGTCAAAATGGGCAAAAGCTTCGGAACAAGTAACTTTTTTCTATTCAGTGATATATAATAGATATCCATAATTTTTTTTTATTAAGATTAATTTGAAATATACCCATCACGTTTGAACTTAATTTCAGATATATCTACAAAGTTTCAAAAGTTTTAGATATTCTAACTAAGTATGTTAAAAATACCAAATACATATTATAAACTGGCAATTACATTTTATAAATGTTGAAGTTACTCATGAATTGAAGATTAAGTTAAACTCAAATATACCTATTATGTTTAATCTTAATTCTAAATGCACTCACTAAGTATGCCAGCAATATCAAATATATCTAAACCATATCGAACGTGACGAAGGACCGTTTTGTAGCTATGACTAGAAATTAAAAATAACAAAAGGAGAGCATCCCACCTAAAAATAAAAAAAGGAGAGCATCCCCCCTTGAGCCTTTCTTGTCTGAATAGCAGCAGCTGCCATGAGTGACTTGAGAATAAAAAGTTCAAATGTCAACGACAATAGAAGACATTGAAATAAATCAACGCCATCTAATCCATGAGAGATAGAAACATATTACAAGATTTCAAAGGCAGTAATCATATAAACATGCCGTAGTCCTTGCTATAAATATTTATCTCTTTTTTATGGGTATTTATATATACATCATGACAACTCATATTACATTTAAGCACATTTATAATCTCTGTACATTGAAGAAAAAATTTTCAATAACATTCCACGTCAAGGGAAAACCACAAATACCTCAACAAAAGAGAGGAACAAGAAAAACTCCTATCCTAAACAGAAAGGAGGGAGTGGAACTTATAATTAACCAACAATAGACCAGTACAAGTTACCACCAGAGTACACCTTTAGTGGCAATATTCATCTCTTTAATATTGCTAGAAATGCTAGATTTTTAAGCACCAATGGAAGCAGGAGTTACATTTATATTTGTGATTAACCCAATTCAAAGTTAGTTTTGACATTTGAAAAGATTTAACTGACGGCAGCTAATGATTTGGGCATATTTCACCTTTGTAGCATATTTAGTAGGTATATATGGAATTTTTAGAACTTCATGGATACATTTAATTCTAATTTTTGCTCGGGTGTTAATCCAACTGGCCATGGGCGGTGGCAATCAACAAACCCATCCATGTTAAAATCTCCCGTCGTTGCGGGGGCCCGGATATTTGTCATATCTCAATGTGCGTGAGTTCGAATATTATGGAAGTTTGTCGTATTCTTATATAATTGATGGAAGCTTGTTGTTTTTATTGAGTTTGATTGTAATATCTTAAAATGAGTTGTCCGATAAAAAAATTCTAAGTTTTAAGAATAACTTATTTATTTGATCGTTATTAATTTAATCTAAAAATAATACTACTCACGTATTGCTAAGTGTAAGTTTAAAAAAATGGAAGAAAAACAAATAAATGAGCAAGGTTTTCCGCGTGGTGAGAAGTTGGTCTTTTGCAATAGATGGGTGCGTTGTGGGTCGCACTCAATGAATTTGTAGTGTGGATCCACCGATGCATGTTATTTTAAGAAAAAAGAACACATATATCGTAGCATTAAAGTGCAGAAAGAAGTGGTATCTTGTCAAATATCATATATATAGGTTGTTGGGTCGGGCAGTCAACATTTTTTGCGTCTAAGTTACTTGATGCGAGCATGGTCGGGCCATCAACATTATAATGCCAATCACCGACACGTGGTTGCCCTCCTCTCCAGCAGCAGCAGCGAGCTCAACCACCCTCCTTCACGCGTTATCATCATGTGCACGTATCTCTCTTTCTCTCTCTCATCTTCTTGTGATCAGTTCATGTCATCCCACAAGTTCCTGAACATAATCACTACTAATAATCATTGAGCTCTGTCATTTTGTGACCAATAGTCACTAACGTGCTCCTGAAAAGGAACCCACGAACAGAAATCTTCTGCATGCTTTTCGCCTCGGCCATCACATATTTGATTGGTAAGTTCAGGACAAGGAGCTACCTGATTAACTAATACATGAATGTTATTATTATCGGGTGATTATAGTATTCGTATAATGATAATTAATTACAGATACAATTAATATCGCAAATCATGACTAAATTTTTAAAAATATTTTGTTACTTTGGTAGGCCCAACAGCAATCCTCCATGTAGACAAGCTCTTCAGTAATTAACCATGGTTACAAAATAAAGAGCAGCAATAATGGTAATATAACCAAAAAAAAATAAAATTATACAAGAGTACTTTACCTTATCATATAAAACTTATAGGATAACGATGACGTCTCCGGAAGGCTAATCATCAGGGTGGGTCAGGCCATGAGCATGCCATGGCCCATACGGCAGACCATTCTGTTCTACAGCTTCAGTTCGGCCACACATGCCTCGCAGAAACGCTTGATCGGAAAGAAAATCAAGTGCGCCACGTATACTTCCATGTTTACAAGGAACTGCCCCCGATATGGTCCCATGGCACATGGATATTTTCTGGGAGAAAAATGAAAATAGTAGAGCGGAAGAAATTTCGTGCAGGGGAGAAAATGGAAATGAGATTATCGAAGCAACGAATAAAATAAGGGTCCGTTTCACTTCTGGTAAAAGTAAAAAAGAAAAAACTCTATTCACCTCTTAATTTAATCTAATATTTTAATCAGCTAATTATCATATTTTATATTATTATTTCTCCATCATAATACTTTTTTACATCTTTTCATATGATTATTTTGTTTATTTTATCTTTATTTGTTTACTTATATTTATTATCCTATTTATTGTATGAGGTGTGTTTGGAAAATAATAAAACTTTTAATAAAAATTTTTTATTGTAAAAAATTTTTAAATATGAAAAATAATGTCATATGATAAGTGTAATGATAAGAATTAAAAGAATAAAGTTAAAATAGATAGATTAAATGTATGATTAGTTTTGTAAAAATGATTAAAAAGTAAAAAAATACAATAGTTATATAGGAAAAAAAGAAGAAATAAATAAAAAAGATGACAATTTTGGAGAATAAAAAGTTTTAAGTATTAATAAACCTCCTATATTTTTAATTAAAAAACTTTTTTGAAAAAATTTCTGTTTTTTTATATTCTCCTACCAAACAGACCCTTAACAGCAAAATAAGAATGGATGACTGAAAAGTATATTAAATAATGAAAAAGAGAAGAATGAGTCTCTCGTCTACGGATTATTGAATGGCCACGTGATGTACGTTGAGTCGGCTTTTCATCCGATAAATCAGGCCGTTTAGCCCTTCCGGAAACGTTTCGCACATCCGAGGAACGAGCTTCACGTTACCGTTGCGCATGCGTGTGAATGCGTGACTGGTCGTACGTGCGAGCGCCTCTCTCGGACCACGGAGTGGATTTGTAGGCCCACCTTCTGCTGCTCAAAATCTCTCCACGGCTCCACCCACCCAATTGGCTTGTCCGTCAAAGTGGTGGGGCCCTGCACGTACGATAGGCGCGTAGAAAGGCATGTGGGCCCGGTAATCGGATTGGAGATGACCGTGCGATGAATCCACGCTTCAGTCCAGTTTATTCAAATTAGAACGGTTGCGATTAGCCCAATGCACGGCCGACCTTGCCCATGGAGTACCACCATGACAACAGTACGGATGCTATATCGAGAAGCCGAGAAGGTCGCTCGGCACGTGCGGAATAAGCAGAGAACGTGCCATGTGCAATCCTCAGCATCGAATAGTTTGCTGGATGTGATGGGCTGGGCTCCACGTAAGGAATATGAAAAAGTTTGAAGGGCCCGGAAGACAAGGCCAGGTAGAGGAGTGGGCAGCGCCTGAAATATGCTGCTTGTGGGGCGAACTCGGTCCTAGCTAGCCACGCAGAAGAAGCGTACTCCGAAACTGCATGCTGACAGTCTGTACACGCGCATTCTTATTATCTCACACAGACACGGCAATTTACGGATCTGGACGGTTTGTTGTTTTTTTTTGCCATTATAAAATAGAATAATTTTCTTCAATTTAATATCATTCCATATTCATGCAGGAGAAGCGTTAGGAGATGAAAGGCAACAAGTGAAATGGTTAGAATATGGTTGAAGGTGTGTTGCAATATAGACCAGCCAAAAATTGGACCGTGAGAAGCTGAGAGTGCAGTCGCCAAGAAGTAAGAAGACGAATGCAGGCCAGGAAAGCATGTGGACAAGAGATGAGGGCAGCAGCTGCGGTCACCGCACATGATCGCATGATGGTGACATCATCAGCGATTGGAATTTTGGTCGCGAGGACAAATCACTCAATGACTACAAATCTCCACTGAGAGCGTCCGAGATCGGAACCATGTTAGGATGGATGCGTTTCAATTTTCCCGTGCTTGCTGATGCCACCATTTCTCTCGGGCGCGTTTGCAAGAAGCATATAAACGTCAGAAATTTCAAAACGACTAAAATTTGTTAGTAACAATAAAAAGTAAACTTTCTAGACCTGTTAAACAAAATTAAATCATCCGACCAGTGTCGAAAGATAATCGAATGATCAGTGGCTGTTCATTTATTTAGCCATATCTTTGATTGGTTTGGGACTTTGTTTTATTTAAATACACCCCATCAATGATACATGGAGCCTGAATCTATACACTGTAATATATTTTAAGCTAAATTGCATTATTCATTTTGATTTGATTTGATTTTTTCTTAAATATTTTTCAATTTAATCTATATATTAAGTTTTACCAGTCTACAACATATATTTTTTATTTTTAAAATTAATTAATACTAGAAGCATTTAAGTCTTTTTTACCATTTAAAATTTTTGATTTTTAAAAATAAAAAATAATAGTATTATAAATGGTAAAATTCAATATA
>JAXCLR010000081.1:3689610-3710119 GCA_035584095.1 Annona squamosa
CGTGGGCCTTGGGCTGCTTGAAGGGTTTTGGACTTGGTCCATATAGTTGAGCTTGGTGGACTTGAGCTTGGCTAAGCTCATTTGCTTTGGGTGGGCCGTTGTAGGGGCCCAAAGTTGTAGGGAAGCCTGCTTCCAAGACTTGGGCTGCATTGTAGAGCCCATTGGGGTGGTCTGTAGGAGCTTCGCTCTTCGTGGGCCTGGTCTAGTTGTTGAAAAGTCTGCTTCGAGACTTGGTAGAGCTTCGCTCTCGTGGGCTAAGTGCGGGAAGGCCCGCTTGGTTGTCTTGGAATTTCCTTTTGCGTTGAATTTTTTTGGGCTTGAATTTCGTGTTCATTTATCCATCTTTGGGCCCCGAGGGTGGGGTGTCAACAGTTAGTATGGATGATCCTTAGATAGTATCGATGTATAGGTATTTACCCATGGATTCGGTGGTGTATCTATTGGAATGGGGCTATTCACGTATGAATTGAGCCATGGATTCGGCAGCGTAACGGCAGAGTATGTTGCTGGAAACTGCGGGACCGCATGTGCCCGTCTCGCTGCGGTGTCAACTCAAATAAACGTGTTAGTACTAAAACAATACATAAAAAATGGAGTTGCCACTGATCTTAAAAGAGATAGCAGTCTCTGTTTTCATTGAATAAGGACACGGATCATACAGTGCTTGAATTTCGGTCTTTAGATTAAAATAGATATGGAAAAATCTGTTAACCCGAAGCCGTTTACATGGGCATAAAATGAGGAAAATAAAAATAAAAATAAAAAGTTGAAGAAGAGGGAGAGAGGGCTGGAGAGGAGAAGTTGAGGTGCTAGAGATTTGCTATAGACTCCCGTCCTCCCCTTTTGGGATGCCTCTCTTGGTGTGTTTTTGTTGTTGGAGAGCCCCTCTATTTATAGAGGTGTTGGGGCGCGCGGGCCTTGGGCCATGGCTGGGAGCCCGTCTTTGTTGGGCTGAAGCTGGATCTGGCGGCCTGCTGCTGTAGAGCCTAGTTGCTATGGGTTGAAGCTGAATCTGGTGAGGTATTGCTGTAAAGCCCATTCTGGTGGCTTGTTGGAGTTTTGCTCCTGTAGGCTAAGGCTGGATAAGCTCATTTGGTAGTTTGTAGACTTGGCTTGTTTGGAGTCTTGTTCCGTATGAGCTTTTGATTTTTAGAGCACATTGGCAATTTTTTGGGTTGATTGTTTCGTTTTATTTTTATTTGTATTTATTTTGGCTTAAGGGAAGGGTGTCTAACAGGGCATTTTGCAGCATTCTTCGCGATCGTCGATCTATCCGAACAGTTCGCACATACAATGTACTTCTCTACTCCGGCAGACTAGGAATTTTCAATGCCTTCAGTTGGATCCCAGCCGTTGATCTGAGCCTATGATAGGGGCATTCCACTAGAAAATGCGTGCGTGCTGAGGAAAGTAGAGCTAATTGCAAACCACTGGGGCTAACAGGGTTGGCTTTAATTTGAAGCATACTAATTCAACCCAATTTATAATAAGGTTGAGCTATAAATCAGGTTGGGTTAGGCATTTTGAAAAAAATATATTATATAATTTGATTTGAACAGACCTGATTTCAAAAGTAGGTTAGTTTGGGTTGGAAGATTATCAACCGGAGCCAAACTAATTTCATGTATTAGTATACAGTATAATAAATTATTAATAAATAGATTTATATTAGCACATAATACATAAGAATGAACTAGACATAATTGATTCGAGATAAAATTATATGGAAATTATATCGTTGTATAAGTCATAAATTGAAAAGTATTCCTATAAAAAGATTAATTTTTATTCTTTCATACAAATTTATATTTTAAATAAATTTAATTAAATCTATTTCTAATCCGAATTAAACCAATTTCCTTAGGGTTAAAATATGGTTAAGTTAAAATATGAGAAATAGGGTTGAGAGTAGATTTTGATTGAGACTTCATAATATGAGTTAAGGTTGTGTTTACCCAAACTCGAGCCAACTCAACCTGATTTACACCTCTACTAACCACCACACTCCATGTGCTCAGGAAAGCTCTGTTCTGTGCTACATTTCTTACTATGTTTGTGAAATACACAAGTAGAATGCACTGAAGTTTATATAAAAAATTAGTGTGTGTTTGAGAAATAATAAAACTTTTTGATAAAAAATTTTAATGTAAAAGTTGTTAAATTGATAAAAAAAATTATGTGATATGATAAACCTAATGATGTTATGCAAAAAGAATACAGTTAAAATAAATAAGTTAGTTGTTTACAAATGATTGAAAAATAGGATAATTTATATAAAAATGTGAAAAATAATTAAAAATAGGTTAATTATAGAGATTTAAAAGTTTTTAATTGAAAATTTTTTGTTGAAATATTTTATGACCAACCAAATACACCACAAAATTCCTATGTTTAGTCTAATTGCACCAAAATCGTAGTATTCGATTAATGCTCCACATAGTTAAGCGATCCCGAACTTAATTGTACTTATTTTGAAAAATAAAAAAGTTCGCGTTGTTTGGCTCAGAAAATAAAATTACGATTGTAATAGGCATCCAGTTTATCGCTTTTCGTAATCGCAAAATCCAATTGTTATTTGTTATAAGTTGAATAACAAAAAGGCCCTTGTGACCACATTATTTTGAATTTCTAGATAATAATATTCATTATTCAAGAGCTCAAATTAAATATGAAAATGAATAATTTTCAAACACAGAAATATACATATAAATAAGTTTTAAATAGATAAATTCTAAACATATGTCATTAAAATAAATAAAAATAGTATAACTTTTATACCTAAGCACGTAGATATGTCTATATAATACTCTTTTTATATATTTTTTGAATTTCAAATATAGAGATATTTTAGTCATTTGAAAATTATTAAAATACTGTTATATTTGAAATTCTAAAAAAATAAACGTACATCTCCAAAATGATAAAAGTATAAATTAAATATATCTAGAATGCCAACTGATCATTTACGACCGGTAATTTTCAACCGGTCAAAAAATATATATTTTTTAATTTTTTTTGAAAAATAATTTTATAAACATGTTAATCTAGTTATATTTAATCTATAAACTAAATTTTACCATTTTTGGATATGTATATATATTTATTTTAAATTTTTAAATACAGAGGTATTTAAGTCATTTTAAATATTCTTATCTGACCCCTGTATTTAAAATGACTTAAATACAGGCAACTACTGCTTTTAGAAAGAGATTGTTTACATTGAATATCTTGAAAGTACTAGTTACTTCATTTTTGCTAAAAGCAGGACATAGTTGTTCTATTTTAGCAAGTTCCATTTAGTTTAAACATGTAATGTTAGTGTGTTCCATTTAGTTTAAACATGTAATGTTAGTGTTTGGTTTAAAATATAAAAGTGGTTTTAAACACGTAAAAGTACTAAAAATACAAAGGAAGTATTTTTAACTTTGAATTATTTTACTAATGGAGGATGTTTCTTACATGTCCTTAAAGAAAATAAATTGTTATTTAACCCATAAAGAGATATTTAATAAATATTTTATTTTATAAAATAATAAGTGAATATTTATTTCTTTCAACTACTGCTTTTTTGTGGAGAAAATAATAATCTAAATTTTAAATAATCTTAAAATATTTAAAATGAAGATTGTAACTACTGCTTTTAAGATTGTAAATATTTAAAATATTGCCTCATAAACTCTTCTCTGACAGTCAATCAACGATTCAATATGAACCACTCTTTTATCTTTATTGGAGAGAAGACATCGATTTCTTCATAGATTATTCCATATAAATTACCACAATAATTCAAAATTTAAAATTTAAGACGAAGAGATATCAAAAAAGCATCCGTTACTTCTTTCCACGTACACCCATCAAATTGCACATCCTTTCATCATCACTGAATAGCATAGAATTTAAATAATAACAACGATATATTATTTTTTTTTAAATATCCAACAGCTAATGCACAATAATGAAATCATCTCAGTTCATAAAAAAAATAAATGATATTAGACAGATGGTGAGATTTCATCAACCAGGTAAATTATTCTAATTCAAAGAATAGAGTTGATTTTCCATAACCCTAAAAAAAGTGCCAAAACGGACGAGTTAACATCTGATATGCATCGTCTTAAAGAATAAGAATTTACATTTTATACGACGAGATGCTAGTATTATGATATCCGGGGCTGAGCTAGTAGGGCGAAAATTGGAAGAAAGGGGCTTAGGAAAAGGATATTTTATTCCAGGCACCTCGTGCACTAAGCTTCAGTGCATCACATATAAAAAAAAAATTTATTTTTTGAATTTTTTTTTATAAAATTATTAATTTAAATGTATTTAACATGTGTATAAGTTTTACAATTTTTAATTTTTTTAAAATTTTTTAAAATATTAATATTTTCATAATTCAAAATAACGAAAAAAGGGTAAAACTTGAAATTTTGAATTATAAAAATGCTATTTATTTTGAAAAATTCAAAAAATATCTATAAATCTCAAAAAATGGTAAAACTTAATACACATATTAAATATATTTAAATTATCAGTTGTATAAAAAAAATTCAAAAAAATTATAAAAAAATAAGTTTTTTCACCTGGCGCACCAGATAAGATCCCCGAAATAAGATCCCAGAAAAAGACTCTTGACGCTGCTAGCGGATTAGTAGGGCAGAAAAGAGACCTGCTAATCAATCATCAACTACACCACGAAACGAAGCCACCATTATATCATTAAATTTTGTTTTTAAAAGCTGAAGAATTTTGGAATGTTTTCAGCGAACACAGAAAATACAAAATTACATAGATTTCAAGTGGTCGATGGGTGCAAAACTCGAATCCAGGGCCTCCAGACACGGATGTGCACCAATTCAAGATCCCTGTTGATATCAACCGCCCGTTGCATTCGGGAAGGGCACATGCATGAACACTCGCCGCCCATGCCATTGCCGATGGTGGTCCCGAGACCTAGTGACTCCTGAAGCTGTGAAAACGATCTAGTTCCGGCAACTGACTCCATCTTCTGCGCTGGAAACGTTGGATAGAATTTACAAGAGAGAGGGACGGGAGTTGATGGGGAAATAAGAGAGCGGAATCGGGGGTCGAGGCTGTTCTCTTTTCTCTGCTTTGGATTTCTCCTTCTTCGGTGGATGTTTGAGGCTGAGGCCCTCGTCTTCTACGCGAGCAGTCGAAGGTCGAAAGCAACAGAAAACAGACAACGAGAGAGCAGCCATGTCTGGGTCTTTTGGAAATGGGAAGCAGTAGCAGAAGATCGAAATGGGCGGTGTAGGATTCTTCCGTTACGTTGCTGCCATTTTATATATCATGTATTCTTCCCGCTTGCCTGCTTCCTTCCCTGGCAAGGAACCTCCAGTCCAGCCTCCTGTAGTTGGTCAACACCTTGCGGAGCAAGAAAGTCACCGGAGGGGAGGGCCCCACCATGCTCGGCTTTTTTAAAAGGGTAGACAGTAGTAGGAACGAATGACGTGGTATACTTCCTGACTTCCTGCTATTTAACTGCCATGCAAGCTATAATCTTCAGCAAATGAGAGTTTCATGAGTGAAATATTTTGATGAGATTTTGTTTCTCTGATCCTTCTAAGGTTAATTAAAGTCTAAAAATCTCTATTTGCTATCATTCCTTTTTAAACCTGTAGTCTTTTTTACGACGTGTATGTAAAAAGCTTTCTTATATGGCCCGATCCCGTGTCATTAACCTTTTTATATTATAAAAATATTTCTTAAGATTAACCATTTAAGATATAAATTAATTTTTATATATTTATTCTGCAAAAAAATCACTTTGATTGAAAATTTATACATTATAAATGTTCGCATAATTTGAGATTTTTTAAACTTTAAAAATTAGATATATTACATGCAGTCGTTTTCAAGGTATATAATTTTTCAAGTTATAACTAAATATATATGGATGAATGTCGTCACAAATGTTTTAGATTTCTTATAAAATAAATTTAGAGTGAAAACAAGCAACCGATATGGTTGCATGGGATTGGATCATATATATGTATATATACTCCAGAAATATTCACGTGTAGCGCTATTGAAATGGACCTCACATTATCATAAAATCATAATATACTCCACCTATTGTACTTAAAATAATGTATTATATTACCATACCAATTTTTATCTCAATCAGATATGTATATAGGCCTTATCTAAAAATGATATAAATTCAACGTAATAAAATAGTTTGATGTAAATAACAACATTAAAGTGGTTTTTTCAACATGTAAATCATTTGCTATAAAATTTATATATAGATAAATGATTGTATAAAGTTTCATTATATTTTAATATGTATGGGGCCTATTTTTGATCAAATGTACCGCTGTTTTAGTGCAGCTGTCTCTTTTTTTTTTTATGGTTTATATTTACATACATCTCAACACATATTACATTATAGTTTTTTAGACATTCTTACAAATAAGAAGATACATAACTCCTCCAAAGAAATACGGAGACACAACTCCACTAAAGAATTAGGAAGAACAGCTTCCATCAAGCCCAAGAGAGACAACAGCTCTCACACTACCTCAAAGGGAGACCACAGCTCCCACACCATTTTTCCAGGCCAAAATTCCAACGTGGGATTCGAACCCATGACCTGCGCTAAGGGGTCCAACACCCCTGCCACCTGCGCTAGCCGCAGGTGACCAGCTGTCTCTTTCTATGTATAACCTTTCCTATGCAGTAAAGCTGCACGATAACTAATGGTACGTTTTGTCTAAAATGACTCGATATGTACTTAAATATATTGATACTTTATACAATTAGTTATCTATATATAAATTTTATAACAAATTGTTTACATCTTAAAAAAACAACGTTAAAGTTGCTATTTATATCGAACTATTTTATTATATTGAATTTGTACCATTTTTAGATGAGGTCCATATGCAGGTCTAATTGGGAACAAAATTAGTATGATAATAGAATACATAATTTTAAATACAATAGGTAAAGCGAATTATAATTTTATGATTCTATGGAGTCAATTTTGAGGTACCTTCAACTTTTTTCGTTTTTTCTTCGTACACTTGTTCATCTTAGTGTATTTAATATATAAATTAAGTTTTACCATTTTTGAATATGTTTATATATTTTTGAAAATTTTAAAAACCTTTATTTTTAAAAATCTATTTAAAATATTCTTATCTTTAAAATTTTTTAAAAATATATATATGCCTAAAAATGGTTAAAATGGTTAAACCTAATTTATATATGAAATATACTTAGATAAACAAGTATATGAAAAAAAAGTTAAAAAATTATTATAAATGAGTTTCTTGAAATAGGTTAAGCGGGACATTTGCTTTGCCTGACTAACAAGATCTTTCCTATATATATATTACCTTCTTATATTTAATTTACAAAACCAATGATATACTCGTTCTTTATGTATAAAAGATTTATTATAATATAATGAACCAATGATATAAAATTATGATTCTTAGGAAATGATTATTTATTGTTAAAAATAATATGATAGTAGCTTTAGTCTTAAATAAAAAAACCATTGAAACGAATATGATAAAAGCAACCGTTTATATACAATGCTTATATATTACTATGTTTTATTACTTACATATTTCATGGCTAAAGTCTCACTAATTAGCCACTACGCCTGTGATGCAATCATAACACTATTGCTACAAATGAGATTGGCAGGTGTTCGACTCGTGGTGGCAACATGTCTTCGTAATATTTTATGGGAGTGTTCACCAAATAGAAAAATAAGAATATTATCAGATGTTTGTTAAAATATTATATAAAAGTTGTAAGAATATCTCAAGAGTCTAATTGTAATACAAAATTGAAATGATTATAAAAATAAACATCCATAAAAAATCTCACTACCTGATAATCTTTCATTGTCGACATTAAATTTAATTGCATCTAATTGTGATTAATTGATCTTATTTTGAATTTAATAATTATTTATCATTGGGGATTGAAGATGATGCATTAAAAGGGTGGAAAGATTGAAGAAGCTAGAAATATATAAAGTTGTATTGGAAACTTAAAAAATTATATTAAATATTAAAATGGATTTCATTCAAGTATCTTGAATTCACTATAATTAAATTCAAAATTAAAAGATTAAATATTTTAGGGGGATGTTTGGCAAAATCAACAACTTTTCGCAAAAACTTTTCAATCTAAAACTTTTCATTTTCCATAACTTTTTTTTTTTATTATTTCTTTACATATTTCTGCATAATTATCCTATTTTTAATTATTTCTACATAATTATTTATACAATGAACTTATTTATTTTAACTTTATTTTTCATTATTGTTCCTATCATATTACATTATTTTTTCTATTTTAAAAAATTTCTATTTCATACAAAAATTTTATCATCTACCAAATACACTTTAGTTTGTTCCAAACCATACATGATTTTTGGACCGAATCGGTGTGTAGAGATGAGAATGTAACGATGTAGATTGAGAGCGAGTGAAATTGTATTGGAAATGAATAAGATTGTGTTGAAACTTGAAAAAGCTATACCCAGAATGGAGAAATTATCTTAGAAAGTATGATACAGATTTAATTCAAGAATTTTGTATAACTTAGAACATGCCTAAGCAAGCCCGATGTTTCAGTAGAAAATGGATAGTCAATAGCCAGAGCGAAAGAAGACCCATATTTTAATCGTCGGATGCTTTCAAAATGTCAAGTAAAATAATTTAAATAGTTTAAAACCAGACTATATTGATGTGTAGACAAGAAAAGGGGTAGTTTTAGCTGCTCTGAATGGATCCTTGTTTTGCGGGAGTCTTTTTCATCAGTGCATGCGCCATTTCGTAAAAAACTGGGGAAGTCACATTCGTGGAGGTGTTTGCGACGGGTGGTTGGTGACATGCGTTATTCTCATTGTCTGCCCATTAATTAGTTGCATGTCGAAATGAGTTGCAGTGCGATACAATGTTAACGCGCGAGGACAACTAAATAGATGATGCTAACTATTATAAGTCGACTTCGATAATTTTTAATTAATGGTTTGAAGTAGTACAAATACGGGGAGAAGTTTTAATAAATGCATATTCATTTCTCAATCCAATGGATTTGATGGCCCAACTAAGGTGACGTTTGATAAAGTGAAAGAGTGTAGGCTTGTAAGAAATTGCAAGAAATAGAATATGAATATTTTGAAATTTGCATGATGGACAGAAAATAATACAGGTAGAGTTAAAATAAATAGGACTGTTGTAAAGAAAATAATTGAAAAGTACGATTAAAAGTGAAAAAATACGAAAATTAGATGACAAGATTATACCTTGAAAAATGTATGCCAATACAATTTCCATGAAAAACTATGATTTTTGATGCATAGAAGTTACCAAACAACACTTATTTTCTCTTTTTAAATAGCGGTGACTTGGACTAAGGGTGAGAATTGGGATGGAACGACCCGTGACCCGATGGTGACCTGGACTAAGGGTGGGAATTGGGATAGATGGACTCGTGACCCAGCTTTGACCCGATCTATTTTTGGTTGAGTAAAACTAATACATTTTTTAACCTAATACAGGGATGAATCAGAAATTTTAACCTGAATTAAAAAATAGGGTCAATGTGGGTTGACCATGTCCCAATCCGAAGAGTCCAACCCACCCTGCATATATTAATTTATTAAAAATTATAAGCATATATTTAAATATTATTGTTATTTTCTTTTAAAATTCTCACTTTTTTATAATAAATTCTGTTACCAATAGAAGAATCAATTTATTCAGAAAATAATATAATAATCAATAAAAAGAATTTGTACATATATAACTCTTATGTTTAATTGTATATTAACCTATTTTAATAAATTTATACTACATTTTTAAATATTTTGTTTTCTTAATTATGCGTTTTTAATAATTAGTGAAATATTGAAGTATATAATTTTGAATTTAATATAAATGTATACTTATGTTTGATAAGTATATGAATTCTTAAAATTATCTTATTTGACTCGTATTCTTGACCTGACTCATTATCCCGAAACCAGTCCGATGCCAACCCAAAGTTTGTCCTCAGACTTATTAAAAAAAGTGAAGATTAAATCTACCTTGTCCCGGCCTGGTATAAAAAAAAAAAAAAGGTTAAAACTCAATTTTAAAAAGTAGAGTTATGATTGGACAAACCTTGACATGGTATTACCGGCCCATTCCCATCCGTACTCTGTAGTGTCCCGTGCCTAATTAAGGCAGGAAAGCGGGATACCTCATAGTCACCTACATGCACCACCAAACGCACGTGTCATCAACGGTCATTGCCAGCTATAAATGCATGCTTATACCGATATTTTGGTCGACCATAAGTAGCTAGGCAGTTGACATCGATATTATTTAAGATGAATATAACAACAATTCATAATAACTCTTCATTATCCCATATTATAATGACTGTTTTCTTACGGATATATGTTATGCTGATATTGTGCTTTGAACTCTTTTTTTCCTTTCTTTTTATTTACTGAAGTATTTGGTAACTTATAAATGCGGAGCGAGTTTGAAAAGTGATAAAAGTTTTTAAAGAAAAACTTTTGATGTAAATATTTTTAAAATAAGAGAAAATAATGATTGAAAAATAAGATAATTGTATAAAAATTTGTGAAGAAAAAGTGAAAAATTAGACAATTTTATAAAAAAAAATATGGTGAGTTAATTGAAATATAAGGTAATTATGAAAATCGAAAAGTTTTAAATGAAAAAATTTTAGTTTAAAAAGTTTTGTGTAAACAAATACATTCATAATAGAATGGAGGGGAATAAAAAAATCAAAACTATCAATTACTTATTCATCTTATTTTTTTATTTTTATTTCTATATTTTAATTATTTTCTTACATATTTCTATATAGCTACATCATTTATTTCTATTTTACTCTTATCATATCTATTCTGTCCCCGCCATTTACATCTTTTCAAATACTTCCATATATCCCATTAGTGTTTGACGCTTACGTTTACTTTTATGTTTTATTTGGAATTTTTTAATTTTAAAGCATTCGATTTGTACATTTATGTGACATATGCACTCGATATCCGATCTTTTTTACGCTTTTTTTTTTTTTTTGATGAATACACTCGATAACCCTTTTTATCCTGTCTATTTTCATGCAAGTAAAAAAGTAGAAAAAATTGTATTTATCTCGCGCACCATGATGCGCATTCAACGGCTCAGATTGTATTGTGTTACAATATCACGATCATCTAGCAGTAGTAAAAGGGAAATATATAATTTTTATAATGAAAAAGTGAAATACTCAGTTTTTAGAGTGGTCTAAAAATCTAAAAACATCGGCGCCCCCCCATGCATGCATCCGGCCGGAGAAATAGATGATGCATGCAGTCTGTAACAATGAGCAGCCGTGATCATTTAAAACTTAGTTTATAGATTTAATATATTTAAATTTATTTATCCATGAAAATATATATGTATGTATGTATGTATGTATGTATGTATATGTTTTTTTTATTGAAAGATATTTACATATATCTCAACACATATTACACTGAAGGTCAGAGACATTCTTATAAATTTGGAGACACTGCTCCACCAAGTAAACAAGAAGATACAGCTTCCAATAATTAAACGGGAGACCACACTGCTTCCACGAATGACGGGAGACCACTTTGCTCCCACGAACGGACCGAAATCCAATTGCTGGATTCGAACCCGTGACAGCGCTGCCCAAGAGACTTATGCCGACTGCGCTGACCAAACAAGCACGGCTCGGTTGGTATGCATGTATATGTTTTTAGGCTAAGACATGGCAAGGGCTGGCGGTGTCGGGGTTTTGATTCGGACTTTGGGGATTTCTCCCCTGATTCACAAGAAAGTGAGGAACGCGTGAGGAACAGCACCGAAGCCAGTCAAAAACTTGTTTCCACAACGCCATGGATTGAGATCGAGATCGAGATCGAGAGAGAGGGTGGAGGATCGGAGGCTATTTGAGAAATATTTGGGAAGCAAGAAGAGTCGTCGAGCGAGCGTTTATGCAGGAGGATTTTGTACTTGCCTCCAGTACATATTTCTTGCATAGGATGGGAGCTAACTGCGAGGGCGAATTATCGACTTCGTGTGACCACTGACCGAGACTTCCGCGAGTCCGTTGAAGGACTTGGCCGGTGGGAAGACGTTTCCTCGCGTCGAACCTGCTGGCAGCAGCAATGACCAACGGACGGGTACGCAACTACGCACGCGCTTCCAAATGCACTGTGTTCTATAGGATGGGGCTAGCCATTTATTGGTCGGCGATTTTTCTAAAGCCAGTTCCTCCAACCAAAGTAAGGGCACGTTAGGTAAAGTCACTTCAAGGTTGCAGTGATTTTTCTGAGGAATGATCTTTTCTTTTCTTTTTTTCTCTCTCATAAATAATTGTGTTAGCTCGGGCTCACTTAGTTCATCTTAAAAAAAAATAATTTACGATAATTTTTTTTTCTTTATACATTTGTATGTCTGAATATATTTAACATATAAACTAAATTTTACCATTTTTGGATACTTGTATATGTTTTTTAGATTTTAAAGATATGGGTATTTTAATAATATAAAAAATATATACAAGTATCTAAAAATGATAAAGTTTGTTAATATATTAAATACACTTAGATAAACAAGTGTACGAAGAAAAAATAAAAAAATTATTGTAAATTAGTTTTTTAAAGTAAGCTAAGCAGAATGTTTGCTTAGTCCGAACTAACATGATAACTCTTCTTTTTCTCTCTTATACATATTCTCCTACAAATAATTTAATTATCTAATAATTCTATTTTTTCCAATTTTATCCCTTTACTCCAATTTCTTTTTCTTATAATTGTATTATCTATTTGAATTTTATCTTTATCATTTCATATCATTCATATAATTTTCGAAATATTTCATTTTAAACTTCACACACCTTCCCAAAATTATACCCAAATATACATTATCAAACATATCTTAAGACTGGCCTACATGGTATGGTAATAATAGTTGAAAATTTGTTTATTCAATAATCCATTATATTTTATAAAAATCAAATAATTAAGGGTGCCTTTGTTTACTTACACAATTTTTCAATCCAAATTTTTAATCCAAAACTCTTTACCCTCCATATTTATTTTTTTAAAATTATTTTTTCACATTTTACTATATAATTACCTTACTTTTTCAATCGTTTCTACCTAATTACTCATACAACTACCTTATTATATTATATGATTTTTTTTCCGTTTTGAAAGTTTTTATACCAAAAAATTTTAATCCTAAATACACCTCAAATACGAAATGGTGAAGTTAATAGGCAAAAATTAAAAATAATTATAGAGAGACAATATTGGTCCTTATTTTGAAAACAAAGAGATCATTTCTTAAATCTTCACGGTAGAAGTATTGATTTTTCCTTTTGCAAGAAAATTATAAATAAAAGGTACGAAATCAGGACATACAATATGCAAGCAATTCTTGATGTGGTGTTACTTATTGAGGAATGAACGAGGACTTCATCAGACACACACACACACGAAAAAAAAGAAGAAAAAAGGGAATGAACGAGGACGATACTGGCTCGGCAAGTGAAAGGTTAAAATATCAATAATAATAATAATAATAAGTGAAATTAATTTTTAAAGAAACCCCATACTTTAAGAATTTAAAATAAAACGGAAGGGAAAAAATGGTATGAGAATCTTGGCTTCGCCCGGACTTGAACCGGAGACCTTCAGTGTGTTAGACTGACGTGATAACCAACTACACCACGAAACCAATTCTGAAAGTGTTTCACTTAAAGATTTATATAACGCCAGCCGCGCAAGAAGAGGATCGAAAACGACGAATACACACTCAAAACAGGGAGCAGCCGTATTCGGGAGGCGCCCGAAAGACGTGCGACCATTTGAAATTCTCAGCAGCTGCTGCCTTTTTTAGTTCTCTCTGCTTTGTTGGCTACTCGCCCAGGAAGAAACCCGTGCGTTACGTTAAAAGCTTATAGCTCGGAAGCTAATAGAGAGAAGCTCGCTAGTTCCTTCCACGCGCCAGGAGAGGGCCGCCAACATGCAAGCAAGTGCTGGCTAATGACTACAGAGATTGGACTTTCAACTGTTTTAACCATTAACCGGACCTGAATGAAGTTTAATTGAATTTAATGTTTATTTACCCCATTAGTTTTATCTTTTATGCGATAATTCATATTTTATAATTACATGTTTTCTCATAGATTAATTCCCTATTCTATTTTTATTTAATCAATGGGGCAAGGCGATTTCAATACAACCAACTCAATATCTTGACACAACAAACAGCATCTTCTCTTCTATCAATCACACAATTCAATAGCAAAAATCTAGAAAACTTTGGTGGCCACACCGCTGGCTGGTATCTGTTCGCGTTTCTCCACAAATGCCGATGGAAACCATCCAGCTCTACCTCTGCATTCCCCTTCTGACCATCCTGATGGAATACTCTGCGGCCACCATAGAAGCAAAACAAATTAAATGGAGAAAATGCTAAAAGAGGTCTGTTTCGAGTACCCCACAAAAAAAAAAAGTTCCGCAGCATGAATCACAAGACAATGTATGATAGAGTGACTAATTATTCTGGTGTGAGCGTTTTATCATCAAAAATACTTGTAAGAAAAAGGACAAAAAAGGTTTCCTCTCAATATAATCTGACATTTATCTACTTCACCTCCTTTCTAATAATCTTTTTTTTTTTTTTCACATCATCATATTTTCCCTATCATTAAAATTATCAGTTTCAATTTTGGTCAGTTACATTTTTTCCCCCCTTTTTCCTGCTAACCAAACATATCCTTCACCTCAAATCCCTTTCCCCAGGCATCGTACGAATGTTTCACCTCAAGCCTCAACTTTTTAAGATTGTGAAAATTTGAGTTAGTGTGACAGGCCTATATGAGTGTTGTTACACAGGCTGAGAACAAAGGTGCACAGTACTCGCCAGGCTTTCATCACATTGAAGGGGCCTAGCTTCAGTTATCAGAACAACTAATAACGACAAGTTAATGTCCTATGCAGTGTGGTTCAAAGATAGACCAGAAAATGGAACAACTTTCGTGTGACTCTATTACTTAGCAAAAGGTTTTCAAAGCCTTCCAACGTAGAAACAGATTCAACAAAAAAAACATATACAAACCTGCCTAACAACCACGTAGTCACCCACAGCCAGGCTCAGTTCGTTCTCGGATGCACCATCAAAGTCATGCATTGCCTGCAACATGCAAGAAGGAATGTTATCCATCTACAAACACCACAAAAAACTATCCTAAAACTGATAATTGCACTCTTCCAAGCACACCTCGGCTAGGAAATACATGGCCTTTTCTGAGCGGCTTTCTGAGCGACTAAGAACTGGAGGTTCAGGAATGGCAGAATCTTTCCGTTGTTTTTCAGAGATCATCTAGCAGCAAAACCATTAGAAAATACAGACAGTAAAGAGACAAACAATGTAATATGGCTATAATTTGTGAATGCACATGAATGTGAGCACATGTAATTTGCGATGAAAGGGGAAAATGTCAAAAGTCACCTCAGCTTGAATCCCATCAAGGACTTCAGCAACTCTTTGATGATATAACTTTTCTGCCTCAACCTTCAAGAGTTTAATACATATTAAAATAGGATGCTAATTCATATTGAATACCAAGAGAAGGAAAAGAAAAGAAGTTTGGTGAAATAATTTCAAAATATCCATACCAATGCGACAAGTCGCTGGAAAGTCAGCCTTTGTTGCTGTGACTCAACGGCAGCCAGTGCAGAAGCTGCTTCTTTTCCTAAAACTGCCATATTTGCTTTGAGTTCTTGCATTTTTGATTCGGATGCCTGCACCTTTACTGTGTTCTCAGCACTAGCAAGTTCCCTTGCCCTCGCTTGCCTTCTAGAAACTTCAGAAGCCTGCTTATGTTAATTGGCAATTGCACAAAAGCATCGAAAAATAGGAGAGAATTGTAAGGCTACAAGATGGAATAAAACATTGCATATATTGATAAACCAGGATTAATAATACTCAATAAAAGTCCACCGCATCACACTTATCATTTACACCCATGCCTTTATTGGTTTGTGGTAAGCCCTCTTTCCCATTAGAATTGTAGCACAACCATGAATGACAATTTGAAGTTCAATTACCTGTGTTTCAGCCTCTTGTCTCATTCGACTATATCGCTGAGCAAGATGGCGGGCATCTTCCAATGGCGCACCACTGATCATTGATCTTAAAGGCTCCAAAACCTGAAAACATCAGAATGTCCAAAGTAGAAATTTCATATAAAATATTTTTGTTAGTTAAATGAAAATAGAACTCATCTTCTCCCAAAATTTCAAGCCCAGGAGCAAATTATGTTCCTATCATATCTCCAATCATAGACAAACAAAATATAAATCAGTGATATTTTACAAGAGGTGATGGACTATCACGACCTTGAATTTCGAAAATCGGCAGCACATTGCTCAATACCATTAATATATGCCATGGGACCTGCTTACTTTTCAAGCAGGAGTAATTGTGGAATTCCATGGCAATGCATTCACTTTTGAGAAACATTCATAAGTCAACAATTCAGTAAACCAATCCATAACTGTAAAGATCATCCTCATTATCAAAATAATCAACATCTAAACCCCATCCCATCTATTTGGGGCAGTGACATTTAGTAGTGGAAAGATTCTCTTCTGGAGCCCACCAACAAGTACTCACATTGCTTGTTTACATGAATGATCATGCCAACAAATTAGGTCAGTAAGAATATCAAACCAAGAATCAGTGCATAATTAAGCCAATTCTTCTACAATAACAAACATTTTCACACTTCCAGTTCAAAAATCATGGTGGTTGCGTACTCATAACATCCTTGTTGCAGACTTTTTCCAATATCCAAGGTCATCCGGACCACATCCTTTTGTTATTTTATGTGTATTCATGTCATCTCTAACAACCTCCAACCATGTTTTTCTTGGCCTTTCTTAATGGTCAAACATATGATCAAACTAGGTATCCTTGAATGCATGGTTAGGACAGGTAATGAAACAAACCTGAGAAGAAAGCGTTTTGTTGAACTCTTCCCGTTCTTTCTCCACATGAACACGGCTATCACCATATAGGGATGCAGCTTTGGCTAAAATGCCGACACTGAAATTCTCAGTCCCATATTTGATGCAATCTTCAGATAATTTAGCTCCTGACTGGCACAGAGATTTATCAGCACCTAATTCCTGGATTATAAAAGCAACCTATTTGAAAAGGTATTCACAACACCAGAAGTTGAAATGTCACTGTTCCTTCTGTGGTTTTTCTCTCATTAAGTGGCAACTGGCAACAACAGAGATGCGAAAGCTACTCATAAGAGTGTCATTGCAACCCTCCTCCCAGCCATCAGGTCTGCAATTGATGATGAAGTGGAGGGCTATTTTTAAAAATAAATAAATAAATAATTGGGCCATTTCTCATTAGCACCTAGCCTGTTTTGACTCTATGAACTTAATACATCTAGTCCTCTTGAAAAATATGATACACTACACACGAACCAAAAAGAGAAAAGAAATGGAGAACAGCAATTGGAAAAATGCAAAGCATATGCTTATGAGAGTAGCTACCGTATTGCTCCAAATCACAATCATTAATAAAAGTGGGAACTGAACTTTAAAACCCCACCTATTTCAATTTCTTTAAGTCCAACATTTGTATAACCTTCTGCTGCTCGAACAATCTCTTTCTGAAGATCCTGAAATATACCACCACTATATTTGTCAGAAAGAAGCATTGAAGCTCCAACTGCAAATCGAGTAATGGTTTAACCGCAATTTTTGGACAAACTAACCAAAACAGTATAGTGAACTTCAGTGTCAAGATGACTAAAGTGGCACACAGTTTGCACAATAGATTTACAATGATTTGGACAGACTGACTAAACAGTACAATGAACTTCAGTGTCAAGCCATGACAATGTGAAACATAACTTGTCAGTAAACTTTTTTAAAAGTCGCACAGCACCATGCACAGAGAAACTATGAAGAGGTTGATGCTTATGACCCATGACAAGCAGAAGAAAAGATAATAAAATGGTTCCATAAGTGGTCTATATTATGATATCAGTTGTTTTCGCCCTTTAATTAAAACAATCATCTCATCTCTTTGAGAATTTGTCTTTCAAAACGATGTGATTTTCAAAAAATAATTCAAACCAGAATATTGGAAGCAGTCTTGCAAAAACATGTTATTATGGTATTTGAATTTAGACATACCATGAATTTGATATTTCTAAAACATCTAAAGTCTAAAGTAGAATTTTAAATGTCTTATGCAGAGTTTTTATATCCCATTTGAAAAAACTCACAGGCTTGAGTTAAAATTTCATGAAACAGCGTAAGAGGCATATGATTAATTTAAATGCCAAGTAATTTGATATGTGCTTTACATAATTTGGCATGGAGAAGTTAGATATAGCTACTTCAACAATTAAAAGAATATGATATCAAGTTATCAAACCATATTCACAATATTGGGTTTTGCCAAATGAGGCGTCAACTTTAAAAGCACCGCAATACAAAGCCAGCTTGCCAAAGAACCATTAGGGGGAGCCTCTTTTGCTGATCGACATACTAAATTGAGATGAAGGAAGCTAAACTGTCTTACCAGAATTAAGGAATATATCATGAATGAAAACCAAAGACTACATGCTGCTAATATCACAATCGAAGTACAAATTGGTGGCAATTATAGAGAGCCATTCTGCTATTTGAAAACAGTTATATGCACCTTGACAGCACGAGTAGACCTGTACAGCTTTTCTAGTTGATGGTGTCTCTCTAACTCAACCTCATCTATGACCATTACCTCAGAGCTTTCATAACCACTCACAATGAATTGCTTTTTCACAGCCTGGAATTCATTAAAAGAAATGCAAAAGGATTCAATGCATTTTACATACAAGAGATGGGCCATTCAACATCATGTAAGAAAAAAAGAGAATCGGAGATTAAGTGTTTCTACATCTGCAATTCTTGTAATTTAAACACTGAGCCTACAACTAGAAAGCAGAACAATTTTTCTAATTTACAGCAATTTGTTCTCATAAGCTGTTTTATCTTTATCTGCAGACTCACCTTCTTCACATCCAAACCAATCCATTTGCCAGCTTGATTAGTTAATTAGTCTAGATTCATTACAACCCTTGTTGCACAGACAAGAAAAGATGGCCCATCTCGGTGCTTCGTGAAAATGTTGAGAGGTGAAAGGCAATTGTTTGGGTTGTCAGCAACAGCCTCCATCAATGGGAAACTCTATCGCAAGCTGGCAAAATGAAATGACACCACGAAGTGCCGTTGAATCTTAAACTTGGATCAGAAAGCCAGCAACCGTGAAATGGCAGCTGAATTATTTCAGTTGAGGCTGTAAGCCTCATCTACTTCATTTCCGAACCAATTTATCTGGTAGGCCCTTTTATCTTGATCTTTCTGTCTTAATGAAGAGTTTCTCAAACTATTCAGACATGTCAGACATTTTCATCATTTAATCAATAATGCACATTGATAAGCTGTCATCGAAACAACCATTTTTTCAGTCCATGGATCTGAGTAGATCTCTCACCGTACGAACTGCTAAGCGAGCTGAAATTGCCCAAGAATTCTGCTACGGTATGAGCCATTTAATATATTTTTTTCGAAAAGCATGAAAAAGAGGCAGCTAATGGTCTACATTCGACCCATGTGGGGCAACCGTATGGGCAAACCAAGATCCCATTTGTATGCCGCAATGCACTGATTTCAGCTTCAAAAATCCTCTTTGAAGACTTCAGTCATTGTGAAACTCCGACAATTGCGCACTCAGATTCTGACGGCCTCCGAATCGTCGGCACAATAGATCCGAGAGGAGAAAAAGGACGTGTCTTTTTTCTGTTAGGCTGTATCTGAGCTCTTGAAGGAAACTTAGCTGAGGTCAAAAGGCAAAGAAGAAATATACAGAGGCGAGAAAGAACCTGCTGCTGTTTGGCGACTTGCTCCTTGAGCTTGCTAGCTTGTTTTCTCAGAGCATCCATGGTTACCCTTCCACCTCAGTCCACCACGTCAGCGAAATGCAGAAGCAGAAGACGATCTACAAGATCTTCCGGATTTAAATAGATAAAACAAAAAGAGTTTGCTCCTGCTTTGTATCATCCATGGTGGAGTGCCTGCGCCAGCTGGTCTGTAGAATCCAGCTGGTTTTCAATTTTTCAAATCGCACTCCCTACAATCAGTTGCATCGTCTTTTTCTACCTGAAAGCGTCTTGAGAGCCCAAGACAAAGGGGACGGGTTCATCCAACGAAATGCAATCGATAGTTCGATACCTATGCTCTGTGGTCCGTACAGTCATCGTTGCTCTCCCACTACATTATCCTCTCATTTGGTCCGTGCGAAGGCTAGGCTAGCGCTTTTTGTGCAACGGATGCATTGCAATTTCAATGTATGAAGCTAGAAATTTCATTTTTAATATTTTTAAAATTTGTTAATAAAATTCTTAATTTATA
>JAXCLR010000081.1:3735664-3754271 GCA_035584095.1 Annona squamosa
AATAAATAGGTTTGTTGTATGTAGTTAGTAGGAAAAATGATTAGAATGTAGGGGTAAAAGTGGAAAAAATAGTATGACTGATAGAATAATAATTAGCATTGGGAAACGAAATACCATGGAAAAAATATAATTCCCATATTTACAACTATCCAAACGTGCCCTAACTTTCTCGGCGCGTCTGGGTAGACATGTCAATGTAAAATTTTAAATCATAAATTTTTCAATTTTTATAATTATTTTTTTATATTTTTCTGTATAAACAATTCTATTTTTCAGTTATTTTTATATAAATATACATACAATTATTTTATCTATTTTAACTTTATTCTCTCTACATCTTATTATTATCCATATAATATCACATCATTTTCTATCAACTTGACAATTTCTACTCTGACAAGTTTTTATAAAAAAGTTTTACCTTTAACCAAACGAACTTTTAGTTTTTAAAATATTAATAATTAATTTATAATTTAATTTATTAATTATATCATTTATTTACTCAAGAGATTACGTTTTATTCATGCGCATGATAACATTTACTTAAAAATATATATTCATGTATAAATTACGAAAAATATTTAGATACTTTCACACATGTATTATAATATAATAATTCTTTATAAAATTATCTACTTAAATAGTATTGATTTTTTAGATGGTTTGGATGTTGAAAAATTTACTTCAAAGTTGATATTTTATTATTAAATTATTTTATTATATTGATTTTATATATTTATAGATTTCACTTATATAAATTGAACTAAACAAATAAATGAATTTTCAACATACTAAAAATGATGCTAAATACAACGGATCAAGTGGATTTTTCATCAATTATAAAAAAATTTAAAATATAAAAGATTACATAAAAAATGAATTTTATAGAAGTTGAACTGATATTTAATATAATAAGTAATTAATAATAGGGAATGATGCGTGAGCATCCATGCGATCAAACGAATGGACTTATATGCATTTTTGAAAATTTTGTTATAATGTTACAAGCCCTACTTAGATAAGTGTATATCAATTTCTTCAAACTTTTTTGTCGAATTCATATCTGTTTTTTATTTTTCGAAATCGAAAAATTTTTGGTTTCTTTTGCCCAGCGCATGAGAAACCATGATTATTTTATTTTGAAAAATAAAAATGTTGCATATAAATTAGCCCTAAAAATTTGAAAAAAATTATATACATTTACTCAAGTAGGGCTCATAACAATGGAACAATTTTTTTTTTTTTAAATTATATGTATGGTTACATCCCTTTGACCGTATAGATTCTCGCATGCGGTTAACCGCAGGCACCATGTACCCTTAAAACTTCGGAGCGCAGTCTCCTGCACGCGTGAGCAAACAGCGTTGCCTGCTCCCGATTGCACTTACCATTTTTTTTATTTTTTTATTTTTTTATAAAAATGTTAATATAGGTGTATTTAACATGTATATAAATTTTTACTATTTTTGGAGTATTTTATATATTTATTTTTTATTTTTAAAAATCAAGGGCATTTTAGATAATTTAAAATTATTAAAATTTCACTGATTTTCAAAAATCAAAAATAAATATTTAAAATTTTTCAAAAATGATAAAAATTAATACAAAGTTAAATACATTTGGGCTAATAAGTTTATACGAAAATTTTCAAAAAAAAAAAAAAAAGGTGTATGCGCTCCACTGGACGACTCCTGATCATTTACGACGGGCGGTTCCGGAGTGCTGATCACTTACGACCGGGTTGATCATCGACCGTTGGATGACACTACGTCGCAGCAGGGGCATTAATGCCCCGAAAAATACATCCCAGCCCCCTGTCAGTTGGAAATATTTCCGAACGACCCTCCCCGCTCGCTCTCGCTCCCGCACCTCTCTCGTCTCCGGCTCGCTCTCTCTCTCTCCCGCTCGCTCACTCTCCTCCCTCATCTCCGACAGCGGCACCATCCACCCCGGCAGGTAAATGTTCCGTCTCCCTCTCTCGATTTCCCCCCTCCCGCTCCCTCCCTCTCTCCCTCGCTTTCCCCTGTTCAGCTTGAAGATAAAACTCAGTCGAGCAAGCAAATGAACGCAAAATAGTCAATCTAAGGATGCGTGGCACACCAAAGGTCGACATAAAAACGGAAATTTTGGATGAAAGGCGCCAAAACTGGCTGCAGGCACTTCCACTTCAATGGCGCCATGCGTATTATCCTCTGCCATTTTTTCAAGATCTTTTCTTCCGTTGCATCCATCTTCACGCGCAAGATCTACGGGCCCACACCAAGGCGGGACCTTTCGCCTCCAAAGTCGCTGCATTTCCGCCAAGAATCCTTCAGCGGTCGGTTCAATTCTGTTGATTTGCTTTCTCCGTGTCCACTTTGATGTTTCTGGCTTTTGTTCTGAGTTTTTCTCTAGATTGCGATTGGTTCATCTGTTCAATCGCGCTGTCGAGTCCGATCCGTAGGAATGGACAAAATTAGGCAGGAATAGTTCTGAGAACGAATTTGTTCGTTCTTTAATCTTGCAGGGATGGTTAAAGGCCCGCGATTCTCTTTCAATGTTGAACTTTCCACTGCTAAATTTCAGAACGATGAGTCTTGAGAGGGCTATTGCCGCCATCCTCCTTTTCCTTCAAATATCATCTCCTCTGCCGTATTTAAATTGGAGCTCGTGGTGCATTTCTCCAGCGGGAGCTGTGCTCTATTCCCCAGATACCAAGGTTCCAAGAACTGGGGAGCTTGCTTTGAGGAAGGCAATTCCGGCAAACACTAACATGAAAGCTATACAGGTGAATGGGTTCATCCGCTCTGCTGCCGATAGCAATAGTATTTTACGAGTGCTCTCTCTAAAAAGTTCCTGACTTGATGTTTTCATCTTGCGTGTAGGAATCTTTGGAAGACATCTCATACTTGCTTAGAATTCCACAAAGAAAGCCTTATGGCACAATGGAAGGTGATGCAAAGAAGGCATTGAAAGTGAGCCAATTTTCTGAGAAGCATAATATTCTTCTTCTTCTTCTGCATACGCTAGCATGTTTGTTTACAAGGAATTCCTTGTTGCATAACTGGGGAAGTCTATGCTACCCCGAAATGGTCTAATGCAGTCATCATACAAGCTGAAACCGCAAATGACCGCACTGATATAAGACGTTGGCAACTCTTATAAGATCGGTATTTCTTTATCCCATTCCAAAAGAGAACCTACTAGGCCCACCACATGTCTACAGTTTGGTCGGAACAAATTTGTTTTTTGACTACAAGACTTCTCCGGTTTACTAATGTTTTCATTCTTTTTTGTTTAGTGATTTTCTATTATTACTTGGAATATGAAGACTTGTCGCTAATATATAACCATTTATTTTCTAGATTGCAGTTGATGAGAAGGAGCCCATCTTGAGTAATATACCCACAGATCTGAGAGAGAAAGGTTCTGTGCTACATGCCTCTCTTGTAGGTGAAAAGGTACAAGGTTGCTAAATGGTTCAACTACTTTTCACAGGTGTTGATGACAATTCAATGGAGGAAGTATACTTGTTCCTACATCAATCAAACCAATGCTGTGTTTCTGTTGGAAATAAAACAAAAAAAGCTGGAATTTATTTAAACTTTTCTTATTCAAGCTTCTGTAGTAAGACAGTAAAATTACCGAGAGATGAAAGGTGGCTGAGGGAGAGAGGATGCTAAAATGTAACAGACCACGCATTGGAGGCAAATTGAGATCCTCTAATGCAAAACCTGGTGGACCGTCCTTTGACACAAAACATTACCATCTTGCCTAAGAACAGTTTTGTTCAGTTCTCACGCTTACATTATAATGTATGCTTTTACCATATATTTATGTCTACTTACCCATTTTGATAATGTGCCCAATGAAATTTATGGTTTTCCAGGGAAGATTGCAGACCCTTCTTGAATCCATAAAGGATCAAGATCCTGATAAAGTATCTCTAAGCCTTGCATCTTCCTTGGATACAGTTGCAGAGATAGAGCTTTTGCAGGTAACTAACATAATCAGAATGATGTACTTTTCCAATCATGTGAGTCATTGACAGATTGCATTAGCGCTCATATTTCTGATGATAGAAAATGGAAATATGCATTTTATAAAAAAGTCAAAGCACATAACATAAAAAGAATTCTGAAAGCAATAACCACAAATATCTAGTTTTCTATGGAAGTCTAATCTTCCTAAGTTTCTTATCCTTATTATTTTCTGTAGCTGAAAATTGCTCCAGAATTTCTCTGTAGCAAACCTAAACTAGAAGAAATCTTGTGCCTGTTTCTGATATCTAACATAATTTCTTCCTGTTCTTGTTAATGATTATAGGTTTTTCCTTCGAATGGTTCATGTCCTTCTTTCTCATTGCTTTCATTGTCAATCTACTCATTTGCATTCTTTTGGCTTGTTTAGCTTGTTAGTTTGTAATAAGATGACTTTTGGAATTTCATTAACTCTTAGTTATATGAAACTCAAACAGGCTCCAGGGTTGTCGTTTTTGTTGCCTCAGCAATATTTGCAGTACCCAAGGTATGATCAGTACTAGATCAACAAGGATTACATGCTACAGGACATGCAAAATTTTCTCATGTCCAGAAACTGTAAAACAGAAAGGGAAAAAAGTATTTTGCGAATGGATTCTGTTCATGAAATCTAGGGGTGCGTTTGGCATTTACCAAAACTTTTTGACAAGTTTCAGCGTAAAAAAAACGTCATGGCCGAATTGATGTACGCTGGTGGAAAGGCATTAAATGCTTGAGACTCATTTAATGCAAATGGGCGGTCAAAGACAACTGTACGAGACATCCGGTGCAGAAAATGCCTTGCTGCATGGTTGGTACAGGTGAAGGGGGAAGGCAAATCCTTGCTTGATTTTTTTTTTTTTTTTTAATAAAACTTGCTTCCTCCGACGAGCCTGCCGTATAGGTGAATGAAGATGAATGACGTGCTGCACAGGCTGAAGCGACAGGTTTTCCACCACAGCCCTGGCGATGAAAAGTTTGACAAGTTTTTATAAGTTTTGGTAAATGCCAAACGCACCCTAGGTTGCATTATTGACTATTCTCTATTATTACTTGGCTTTGACAGCCAATTGCCATTATGTCGTTCTTTTGTACCTTTGTTGATGCATTGATTTCTTGTTTATAATACCTATCGACATGGGGCAAAGGATATTGCAGAGCATGTGTTCATGCATTTTTTGCAGAAGTAATTAAGACAAAAAGTTTTCCAAAACAAGCTCAAAACAGCTGAGATAATACCTTGTGTTGATGATGGTAACTTGTTTTTTAATTCTTATGATGTTCATCCTCTGTTTTGGTGTATTGTGGGGTTTTTTCTTCCCTCTAATCTGGCGTTGCTTACCTGTTCTTCTTTGTAATATTCTGAAATGAGAAAATAATAATGGAGTCACTGGACTAGTTCCCCACAGCATGCTGTTTCTGAGCTTCCTTGGATTGTAAGATTTCATTTTGATTTTAGGCTTACAGGAAGAGGAATTGTTGAATTCACTATTGAAAGAGGAGATGGTTCAACATTTTCTGCTGCATCTGGTGGGGAGCGGAGAAAACTTGCCACCATTCAGGTAGGTTGGACTTTGCATTCTACTTGGAAAAAATCAACACTGCCTTCTAAAATTCAGCACCTTTCTTATGATTGGTCCTGTAGAGCCAAGTAAATGTACTTGAGGCCTCCCACTGATATGAGTTATTGTGTAGATTTCATCATTTTAATCTGGATTGCTTTGGAAGGATAATAGGATAACTGCCAGGAAATTCTTTCTCCTGACATATCTGTTGTTTCTTTATTCTTTGCTTTAGTGCGTTTGCATCATTGACAAAGAAAAAAGTCAAATGAAGTTTGTTAGGTCCTTAAATAGTGTTTTGAGATAATTTTTATTTACTGTCTCTTGACTGTGCTTTTTTTATTGATCAGTGAGCCATATCTTCAGGTTGTCCTTGATGGATATTCAGCTCCACTAACGGCAGGGAACTTCGCAAAATTGGTAAGGGTGCTGAACCTCATATATTCCAGGTGTTTGTTAGGTGAAATGGATTTATGACTTTGGTTTTAGTTCTATATCTTAGTTTGAATTATGGTTAGTTCCAGTCCCCATCTCAATCTTTGCCTTCTTGGAACCAGCACTTATTTCTCATCATATGTGACCATGCTATCTTAAATTAGCTGGCAAAATGTCTAGATGCTGAGAACAATCATGGCGCAACTATTTTTTCTATCATTGAAAAATCAGTGATTGACTTAGGACTTGGCCATTGCAACCGTTTTAGTTGCTTTCATATGTGGAAGTACTACCAATAATTGATTCACATGAGTGATCTGAGGTGTCTTAGTTGTCTGAGTTTATCACTTGAGTGCCTTCAATTTTTCTCATACATGATTAGGAACTGGAACAATTCTTTTAGGTGATTGATGGGGCTTATGATGGAGTTAAGCTGAACCTTGTAAATCAAGCTGTTCTGTCAGATAGTGGACCTCAGAACACTGGTTTCAGTGTTCCTATAGAAATAATGCCAGCTGGACAATTCGAGCCATTATACAAGACAACACTAAGTGTTCAGGTCAGTTTATCATGGGTTTTCATTTTCGCAGACAGCATTAAGTGGCATCTTGTCATGGGCTCTCTCTCTCTCTCTCTCTTTTTGATATTGTTTTTTGCTTGCATGTAAGGATGGGGAGTTGCCAGTGCTTCCGCTATCTGTCTATGGTGCAGTGGCTATGGCACATAGTGAAGTCTCTGAGGAGTATTCATCTCCATATCAATTTTTCTTTTATCTCTATGACAAGAGAAGTGTAAGTAAAATGTTACATTTTTTTAATAATATTCCATGTCGAATCAAAACCCCTCTTTATGTCTTCTTGTTATCACCAATTCTTTCCATTTTAGTTGTGGTTAATATCACTCCTAAAAAAAATTGTGGTTAATGTCATATCTTTATTTTTGCAGGCAGGACTAGGAGGATTGTCTTTTGATGAAGGACAGTTTTCTGTTTTTGGGTAACACATTATACTGTTGAAGAAGATTCACTTCTCTTTTTCAGAACTATTTTGAGAAATGCTAGCTGTGCATGACTTTCTGCATGTATTTTTTGTGTTCCTCAAGGAGCATGCGGCAGAAACTAGATATAAGCCAATTGCTCAAAAAATCCATAATGTCAGAGATCTCTGTCTCTTGATTAGAGTAGAACCCAAAAATGGGTCATGTCATGTTATAGAATTGACACTTTCAGGCCATTGTTTGACTAACCGATTGTAATTATTGCCAAGGTTCTCAATAAATATCCTCGATCTTGTGTCTGACTCTAACATGCATGATGCTTATAGAAAAATTCTGCAGGTTTATGATGTCTTCTTAAGAGGGCACTTTACTGAATAATTGTGTTTGAGTTGGTTTTTATATTTTAGGTCTCTTACCTCTTTTTTATTTCTTGCGGGACTCTCTTCAGGTATACAACTGTAGGAAGAGATATTCTTCCAGAGATTAAAACTGGAGATTTCATTCGATCAGCAAAACTAGTACAAGGACGAGAGCGACTCGTACTGCCAGATGCGAATTAACAAGAACAAGAGCCAGATGCGAATTAACAAGAACAAGAGCAACTTATACTGCCAGATGAGGATTAACCTCAAATCTTGTGTTTTGGAATTTCTCATTCATTTGTTTAAATCTCTTTCTGGAAGAAATTGTTTTCATTTGTTTACATACATTTCTGTTGGAAAGAAATTGATATAATGTCTTTTCTGTTAATTTCGCTTCCTTGATTGTACTAGCAACACTTAGATTCTTACGATTAAAATCAGAATGACAGGAAAAGCACCTGAGAGGCTTCATCCTAATTGTGATGGTGAGACTTATCGGAAAGTTGTTCTTCACATATTTCTAGCAGGTGCATGTGTAATTGGAGGAGAAGCAATTTGGAAAAAGACGAGATGAACGTAGAATAATATTCACTATTAAGGCCAAATCCTATTTAAAGTTTTGACTGGATGGAAGCATACCTGCCCCTCTTGTGGAGTGCAGCAGAGCACTGAGTCTTCAGTGACGGTACACGCAACAGCCCAACCGAAGTAGGCTGTCCGGAGAAAGGTACTTTACAAACGTCCAGCTCCAGCAACGCTGTTTGAAGCTGCTTGCCTTCCCATGATGGCTTGCCGCTAGAATCCATGCAACCTTGACTTTCATGTGGATTTAGAAATTCATAGACTCCAATACAACGTTTCCAAGTGAGAAACTAATTACATCTTTATTTTATATTTCTTCTTACACATCTTTTGATTCGAATTTACGTCTTAACTATTTAATTGCTGTAATTTTCTATTATTATCTTCATATTTTAATCATTTTTTGTATTTTTCATAAAATTATAATATCTATTTTAACTTTATTTTCTTTATTTCTGATTATTATTTCTATTATATCACATCATTATCTCTTCTTTTTTAAAAAATTCCAGTCTCGCGTTCTGAAATTTAATTTTACATATTCCCAAGAGGACATTGAAATTAAAAATATACGCAATGACTAATAAGCGTGGGCAATGTTTCAATGCATTAGGTACAAACCTTATTTTTAATATAAATATTCTTTCAATTTTTTTTATAAATTTGTTAATCTGTGTATTTAAAATATAAATTAAAGTTCATCATTTTTGGAGATGTATATATATTTTTTAAATTTTTTAAAATAGGAGAGGTTTTAGTCTTTTTTAAATGACTAAAATATTTCTATTTTAAAAAAATTAAAAATATATTTATACATCTCTAAAAACAATAAAACTTAATACATAAGTTAATTATACTATACTCAACACTTTTATTTAAAAAGCTTCAAAAAATATTTTAAAATGAGATTTCGTATGCATCAGGACGTATTAAAACATTACTTAATAAGTATAGCATCTTTATGTATAGTATGCTTAGTCAAAGAATATTATAATAACAACATTTAGAAAAGACTATTTTTGCTCAATGTTATGTATATTGTGAATTATCTATCTTTACTTTTCATCTTTCAATTCTTATTATACCTTTTTATTATGCTCTATCTAGATAGTACCAAGTCTAATAAGGTGTTTGACAAGGATGATGTAGCCTGCTATACCAATTCATAATATGTCGGACAAATATTAATTGATAAATGTTAATGTTAATAAAAATTTATTGCATAATAACTTTACTTTTTCATTTTTAATATATTTTTATCCTTTGGGTATGTTTGAAAAATAATAAAATTTATGAAATAATAAGAGTAATAATGAGAAATAAAAAAAATAAAGTTAAAATAAATATATTAATTGTGTAGAAATGATTGAAAAATATAGTAATCATATATGTGGATGTAAAAAAAGAATAAAAAATAGAATAGTTATAAAAAGTGAAAAGTTCTAGCTTATTATTATTATTATTATAAAGCACACCTTCACTAACAAACTTGTTGTCTCTCCTCGTTACATTAGTAGTCATCCATTAATTAAAGTTTTAATCTTAACAAAACTTTATTGCATAATTTTTTTACTTTCTCATTTTAATTACTATATTTTATATTCTCAATATATTTTTTGCCTTTATATAACAAACTCTTCATATTTCTTTGATATATTTAGAAGTTGTTGATAGCAAGGATAAGATAATTCTGGAATTGAATCTTATATTTTCCAGAAATGCCTTTTCCATTCAATAAGAAAAAAAGCTCATTTATAATACAATTCTTCTGAATTTCAATATACCTTTTTTCCATTTTCAATGCATTTACATCTTAAATTCGCATCCTATAACCACCTCCAATAGTTGTTCAGGACAGTAGAAAGAAATGAGAATAGAATGAAAAAAATATTAGATGAGAGAAGTACTGTCGCATATTACCGTGCCAGAAGTTAATTAGGAATGAGAAAAATAACATTACAAATTGAAAACAGTTATTGACCATTGAAATTTTTTTCAAAAATTAATTATTAAAAAGATTTTTTGAAAATTGAAAAATCTACTCGACACGAATCTCAATTTACACCACCTTGCATTCTATGAGGCTACTGTATACTCACGAAAACCGCCTTTGGACCCTAAGCCGTTTAACTGTTTAATCACCCGGTGATGGCTGCGTAGCCACCTGCTTCCCGTCTTTATTTCACAGGCGAGACGTACCGTAGCCCGCTACTTCCGGATCTACCATTTCACTAGCGCCGTGAAGTGAATCACCTCCTCGCAAGCAACCGCACCCAGACACGACGACAAGGACTGCGAATCGCCGGCGAACACAAACGACGGTAAGAGACCGCCGGAGGGTATTTCCCAGAAACAAACCTCCTCTACTCGTTCTCTCTGCTTAGAATCATGCCTCGCGATTTCTGCTTTTGTTGGATAAGGCTTCTACACCCTTCCTGATGCATGGCTTTAAGAACGGTAGCTATTATCCGTCTCATTCATTTTGCGAGAACTGGGGTTTCTGCGATTCCATCACACGAAGATCTTCCGAACCTAGTTATGTGATTCCATGTTGCTGTCGCTAGCATTTGATTTGGGCTCTCTTCCTGCCGTCTTGTTCTAATTTTCCTTGGAAACCCTAGATCCGTTGCTCTCCTGTTGAGATTCGTATTTTCTGTTGTCTGATTCAGTTGATGGTTTGTTTTCAGAGAATCGAATTCCTTATGGGTTCCGACAATGCGCACTAATGTCACATTTCTGGTTCGTCGTCAATCAGTTCAATACACTTGAAACAATGGTAATTCTGAGGATTAAAGCTCTATATTTGTTCTTTTAGACTTAAAAAGAAGATTTGGTACCCGATTTTTTTGAGTTTTTTGCCATATGATTTCCTTGGAATGATTCATATTGAGTGTTGTATCATGGCACCGCACGGTGCTTCTGGACTTGCTCCGTACAAGATGGCCTATGCTTTGGTTGCCCAGGTGTTCGATAGGCATCACCAAGAACGCGATACACCATGCATGACGTTTTGATTGTGGCCAATGAAGTTTTGACAGCTGGAAATGTGAAAATTTGCGTGGCTAGGATTTGGCTATCGGGGATGCTCATAGAGTATTTTTGTCTCTCCACCCAAATGAAGTGGTGGTTTCATTACCACTGGGTTTTGAGATTCTTACTGTTTATTTAGTTCTTCTGTGATACAAATGTCAGTGGGAAAATATCTGACAATCGGACTACATGGTGTTTCTGCTGCAATCACCATTATGTAATAGGAAGCCACTTGAGTGTGAAGTTGTGGGTGACAGATTTCCACAAATCAGGTCTCAAGAAAAACCTCAGGCCTCCAGTTCCTGAAATAGGATACAGACAGTATACTGAATTGCAAACAGCTGAGAACACATTCCCCAAGATTTTGGTATTCTTAGCCCGAATGTGTCTTATTGATTTCTTGTATTTTCATTTCTGTTCAATTTCTGGTGAATGGATTTGCTGATGTTGTTTTCTCTGCATCTACATTATAAGTGTACCGAAGACAATATTTTTTTTAATTTTTAAATATGGGCATGTTGTTCTGGTTAATAACTGTAATCCTTTCTTTGCAGTCTGCCTCAAAAAAGCTGATAACGAGGGCGGAGTGGGAAAAAAGGCTCAATGATGTGAAAATAAGAAAAGAAGACATGAATAAGTTGGTAATGAATTTTCTGGTAACAGAGGGATATGTCGAAGCTGCAGAGAAGTTCCGGATGGAATCGGGCACAGAACGTATCCATCTGTCTTTTATGTTACTTTTTCACACCAATGTTGTCATTGCATGGTGCAGTTGTTTTGGATACACATTTATTGCAATTTTCCGTGGCTTCTGCCTAGTAATGAGAAGTTTTCCTCTTAGGAAATTGGAGGTGATCCATTTGATTTCTAAATACAGTTTCCACTTATTGTTAAATAGCAGATATTGATCTCGCAACAATAACTGATCGCATGGCCGTGAAAATGGCCGTGCAGTGTGGCAATGTTGAGGATGCAATTGAGAAAGTTAATGATTTGAATCCTGAGGTAAGATGAGTATTTGGAGATAAAATAAAATTTTGTTTAATGAGTTTATTAGTTTCATTTGGAGAATGATTACCAACATTGGAGTGCACTCTACAAATTAGTTTAATTCTATCTGTTGATCTGTTTTTGACATTATACTTCGATGGTTCTCTTTTGTGATTCTGTTGGCTATATGGTTATACCTGTTTTGATGTTTCTCTTGAGCCGCATCATTACTTCAATTACCAATCATCAGCATCCTGAGGGGTATATTCATTCTCTTTTATTTTTATTACTGCTGCTGCTGCTGCTGCTGCTGAAATGTAAGCAGCATTCCAGGGCCAGAGCCATGCCACGCATCACACTTTTGCATTTCTTCATGCTAAACTAGATATTGTCTGCACATCCCCTTCTAGAACCTTTTTAAATATATCTGACAAGTCATTCACCATTTTTATTGCTTGGCGAATACCTTATTGTAAAATCATAATGACACGGATCAGTAGTTCAGAAACTTGATATGTACATATGTATTTCAGTTCTCAACTATCAAATATTGAGCGCATACATTTCAGTCACTATGCCCCCTGAAAGCATGAAGCTTGTTTTTCCAAACTCAATTTTATTTGATCATGATTACTTAGACTGCCATCTCCACGAGAAAGGTCTATTACATTTCCCCGCAAAACATGCAGACAGTTTCTTAACTGGCATCTTATTCAACATTTTACTGTAAAACCACATGATCTTTCCTAGCTGATATTTTGTTATGGTATTCTCAATACATACCATTTGCATGCATGATTTCCACTCCAACCTACCTCTCATTTCACCTGCAAACCAAGAAATGCACATACACATTTGTCTTTTGCTGCTACTGTACTGGATACATGGCATGCCATTTCAGCATTCACATTTGTTGCTGCTACATACCAGATGCATGACGTACCATTTCAGAACCACATTTAATATCTATTTCTTCAGTGCTAATGTTTTCACTTTTGTTGTGTCAGCTGGGTTCTATATACCTGCATATATTCACATGAATGAACTATTGGCTTCGAATCATGCAAACATCTGGAAAATTTGAAGCTAAATTGCTAAAGAGATGGTCCTTCCAATCTGTATGACGTTTCCGTTTGACCCAAGCCTCTCTTTGTTGGCCCATGAGAGAAAAAATTTGGATCATTAACAGAATAAAGATGATTGACCACAGATTGTGTTTTTATTTGTTCAACCTTAGTTTATACCTTAGGGGTGTGTTTGTTTGGGAAGTGTTAACACTTTTGGATGAAAAGTTTTTTGTATGAAAGTTTTTGAATTTGGAGAAAATGATGTGATATGACAGAGGTAATAATGAGTCTTAAAAATAGATAGGTTAGTTGTATGGTAGTTGTGTAGAAATGATTGAAAGGTAGGGTGGTTGTATAGGAAAATGTGAAAAAATGATTAAAAATAGGGTAATTATGGAGAGTGAGAAGTTTTACATTGAAAAGTTTTTTTAGTTTGACAAAATGCCCTAAAATATTAAAAGCAGGGAAAGTCAGGGCTGAGAATAACCAGAAGAACATAATTGTCATCATGGAAATTTTCGCTAGAGTCTTCTGTTCAAAATTTTTCAAAAAAAAAAAATAAATTTGTTGCTTTATACAATAATACACAATCATGAATTATGATGACAGGATGTCATATTCTAATAATATGATGATTCTTTGTGCAGATACTGGACACAAATCCCCAGTTGTTTTTCCATCTTCAGCAGCAAAGATTGATAGAATTGATTAGGAATGGGAAAGTAGAAGAAGCTTTGGAGTTTGCCCAGGAGGAGCTTGCCCCAAGAGGTGAAGAAAATGTAAAGCTCCATACCATATTCAGCACCTTGTTTTTCAGTTTTGACATCAACTTGAAGTACTGTGTAATGTTTTTCTTGTTTTTACTGAGACATAAAGTGTGGGTACAGCCAAACTTTTTAGAGGAGTTGGAAAGAACAATTGCACTTCTTGCATTTGAAGACGTGTCAAATTGTCCTGTTGGGGATCTGCTAGGCATATCACAGCGCCTAAAAACTGCAAGTGAGGTGAATGCAGCCATTCTTACAAGTCAGAGCCATGAGAAAGGTAGAAGCTCCCTTATGTTTTCCTTTTAAATCTTGTTTGCATTCAGCTTTCTTTTTATTGGCATATCAAAACTTTAAGCTTGCATGGCGATAGTCGTGTTAAGAGTTTAACACCTGTTAAACTGTTTTTATATTATTATGATTGCAAATTTGAGTGCTGGACAACCACAGTTATTTATCATCATCTTGGTATTGCTTATCATTGCATAGATTATGTAATCATAATTGTGCATGCATGCAGTATAAGTGGTTAGCATGTTCATGATCACTGCAGCATGCAGTAAAGCATTTGAAACAGATTGATATACCAATTGTAGAAACCAATGTCAGTGTCTACAAGAGCTCACTGGTGGAGTTACAGAAGGGTGCATTGTATCAACGTTAAGCATAGCTTTAGAACCAAACTCAAAAATCTAATTTGTTGTTGCATTTAACATGTTTGTAAAAACAATGTCTGTGATGCTTGAATTTTCTTACTTTTGTGTATTTCATAAGGGCGACCGTGAGGGTAAGTATGCTTACATGGATGTAAAATTCATCCTTTTTAATGGTGCATGCTGCCAATAGGATAGCTTGGCCTCTTTGGTTAGCTTGAGTACTTACATGTGCCTTTTAAACCTAAGCCAGTCGTGATCCTAAGGCAAAGTAATTAACCATTCCACTCTGCCAGAGTGTCGAGATCTCTCCTGTAAAACCAGCTGTCCTTCCCTTCGCTCTATTCTTTCTCACAACTAAACGGTACTGTGTTCTTCTATTTAAGCAGGTATTTGCACTTGTGTAATGTGTTTTGAATCTAACCTGGCAATTAAAAATTCTGTAATTCGAGTTTGTATTTTCACTAGTAGGAGAGATGCTAATGAATGCAGCTTGGTCTGAAATAGGTAAAGAACATTGAATCAACTTATTCATTGAGCAGAGCCAACACATCATTTGAATTAGGCTGCTGTGTCACAAAGGGAATCTTTTCCAGGAATACAGGGAATCTTTAGATATGGATCTTATCTTTGTAATATATTCCCAATATAATGTTTATTACCATAAATGTTCTCAGTTCTTAAGGAATGTTCTTTTGGATTGGAATAGAATTTGAAATTGGAAAAGCAGGGTTGTTGTGGTAGGTATATGTCATATCATATACTAGGATATAAAAAATGTAAGTAATGATAAGAAAATAGGGTTTATGTATTGGATGTGATATTTAACTATCTTAACAATCTTTAAATTTTCTTCTTCTTACTTATTTTTCAATCATGATTTCCAACCTTTTCAATCATGACTTATTTTTATTAACTTGATTCTTAAGTATTGTATTTTATTCTATCGCATCATTTCCTCAATTTTCTTTCTTCCAGTTTTTTTTTAGTGTTCACAAGTTGATGATATCAAGTTTCAAGGATACATCATATGAACAATTTTTGCTTGCCTCTTTGCACACTTTTTATTCATCCTTTCCTTGCATTTCGAGCAAATTATTGTATTTTTTTTCTTGGACCAAGAGCGAATTATTGTATTTTCTGTCTGTGATTTTAGAATACAGAGAACCTTTTTGGACATACAATGGCGGTTTCTACCAACCAATATTTCGTTCTCTATTATCGCTTTATGATTTTTCTTTTATAGAGATTGCTTTATGATTTATTGATGGTGTTATCGATGTGGTTTTTTCCCCCCCTCCTTCCTTCCAAAGGTTGATGGTGTGACAGAAATGTTTTTACCACATTTCGTGGCATTACTCGTTCCTACTTTTCCTTGCAGACCCAAAGCTTCCTAGTTTGTTAAAAATGTTGATTTGGGCTCAGAACCAGCTGGACGAGAAAGTTGTTTATCCACACATCAATGATTTATCCACGGCAATGCTCGAGGATCCTGCCACTTGAAAGACTGCTAGAAGCTTGGTTCACTTTGTTGTATCGTCCTTTGAAAGTTGAAATGGCTGCCTTGTAAATACTTCATACAAGACTGCTGCATTAGGCTGCTCAGTAATTCCTTTTTTTTTCCTTTTGTGGTGGTGGTGGTACCTGGATGGTTCGATTCTTTTATCCCATGAAGTCTGCTCTTCTCCACTGTGTTGTACATTGAATTTTTCCCCTGTTCATGGTAGCTGTTCCAAGATAATGGGGATGATTATGGATTCCATGTAAAAGATTTGCAGGAATTCCTATATATTGTTCCTCTTATGATCTTTTTATGACCAGCCATACATATGTCAATGTTGATTTGTGCTATTATCATTCACTTTCATGTCGGAAGGATAAAACTAAATGCAGTAACTAATCAATGTTGCCAAAAAAGGCATAGCCGCATCCATGACATTGGTTCCAGCAATTGAGTGGGCATGGGTGGTGCATGTGATAGAAACACCCCTCTCATTTGTCATTTCCCTTTAAAAATAGTAAATTTGGTGCGTTAAAGTTTCGGTTTTTGTGTCATTACAAATTGCGAGTTCATTCCAACTTTAAATTTGAATAGGTGGAACCGAGGTCTCTTTGTGGGGCTTTACCAAGGACATTTTCTATTTCGTGGAATTACATTCCAGAATACCCAATCAATACTTTATTTTTTTCTTTCATAAAAAAAAGTACTTGATTTTTTCATTAATTAAATTAAATAAATTGATTAGATCCATTCGATAGATAATTTGAGGCCAGGTTATACTTATTGTATTTTGATTTGGTAATTTGTGTGTAATTTAAGAATGTGGATAACATGCGCATCCTTACAGAAATGGGGTTCGAGAAATGTCTAACAGCAGATTTCTTCTATTTTATTTCTTCATATCATTGTTGAAAATTGTAGACACTTCAACCATTGTAATTACGCAGTGCATAATTTAAATTTCAATCCCCGAATATGGTTGATTGGTTCACTGGCAGGAAAAAAGAATAAAGTATTGGATGAGGAAACTTATAATTATGGATTAAATGTCTAGATTATCATGTTGCTGCATCTGTATATTTCATAGAAAAGGAATATGCTAAGGGAATAGAATAGAAACGAAGTAAGGATCCTTTTAAAAATGGATTTGTCAACTAATTGCGTTATAGCTAGTCAATTTTCCTCGTTGTTTCGTCCAAGTGCCAAAAAAGGTTGGCTGAAGGAAAAATCTTCAACTTCCACCGTATGAAGCAGCCAGTGTAGTGAGCCATTGAAGCATAAGCTTTTTCAGGTGTTACCCATTTCCAAGAAATGTAGGTTATGATTCAACACATAGGTAATTGTGGAAAAATATGAGATGATGTATAAATGCTTTCAACTTGTCATTGGAATTTTTGGTGGAAATGTATTAAAATTCATTCCCGGACAAACCCTTAGCATAAAAATTTTCATGAAAACATTACTGGGAATGACTGCCTCTGTTCTTTAGCGGAAAAAAATTACTGGGAACATTAATTAATACATACTTAATTAAAAGCAAATGCAGTGGATGTATTTAAAAATAATCCTTTATATAAACTAGGCCCTCGCTATCGTTGTTTAATGCAATTCTAATACATACACTCCCACATGGATTACAAAAGAAAATTTCACTTTGCTAGCTTACAGAATGCTTATTATTGACGCAAGAATTACTCCCAAAACTACCAATTTCATGTATCCATTGCCTTCTAAAAGCTTCATGAGGATCTTAGATCCCCAGAATTCACAAGTTCTCTCAGCTCGCCTTCTGCACTCTAGACTACGCTGAAAGAGTCTGCAATCTGTTTTAGATCCTTGTAGTGCCTTTTCCACTGAAGACCTGCAAGAACCACCAAAGAAGACTCTGCATTTGCACCAAAGTCACCAACCCATGAGCCCATTACCACTGAGAAACTGGTAATGCCATGATGTTTACCGCTCCCGGTGATGTTGAACAAGTAAAGTCGATTACCGGCAGTAGTTGCAGTTATCAGGGCATGAGGCGGCTCCAGCTCGAACTGGTAGTAGGTTCTTCCATCGTGTTCTGTTAATTCGGAGCTCAAAACCTTACCTTCAACGCTCTCTCCGATGACTTCAGGTCCAAATGCATCAATCACTTTTTCAGGGGGACCAATGGCTTCGATTTTTACATTATCTTCTTCAAGATCTATAAATAGCGGCAAACATCAGGTGAATCATGCGATGAGATGGTGAAACTGGAAAGCGAACATCACAATTCTGTGGAAGCTCTGTGCTTGGGACTTCCCAGAGTGTTTGATTGAAATGCTTTCCATGGTCCATTTGATTCTGATGCAAAGTCGAAGAAGAGCTCAGAACTGATGTGAAATGAATCGAACCTTCAAGCTCGACACCGCCAATTCAAAGCCGGACTTGAGTTGTCTGAGGAGATGGATCATCGCCTTATGTGCCATTAGGTTCGATCTCGAGCAGGGTCAAGTCATCGAAGAATGCTATCCCCCCGGCGTCCTCACCCAAGACGAAGAGCTCGAGGTCGCCTTCAATTCCTACCCCGATTCTGTCTCCCAGAACCAGCACCGCCGCCGCTCCTGCATCCACGACTCCATGTTCTTCTTCCGCTTCGCAAGTCGCCGGCTTTCTCACTCCCCTAATGTAGCTCCTGATTCG
>JAXCLR010000081.1:3754371-3765380 GCA_035584095.1 Annona squamosa
CATTCGATAGATAATTTGAGGCCAGGTTATACTTATTGTATTTTGATTTGGTAATCTGTGTGTAATTCAAGAATGTGGCGAACCTCTTTGGATATAAATGTCAGTTTCTGTGACGGCAATATTATTGTATATCGTGGAATTACTTTCCCCGCATCAAAAAGAATTTCGAAAAAAAAAAAAAAAAAAAAAGAAAGAAAAGAATGCTCACTTCCCCCGCCATGCTTGAGTGTGAGAGAAAAAGAAAAGGGTTTGTGGCAGTTAGACCTTAAAACCATCCTGTCGGAGAGATTCAAAAACAAATGCAATTTCGTCTTGGAGGAGCATATGTTTGTTGAGGTGGAGACGATAGTGCTGTGCTACTGTAGAGCAAGAGACGGCCTAGGCCCAAGAACAAGGCCAACGATCCTTCGTTCGCAGAGTCCACCGGCCCCGCTGCCTGCCAACTTAAGAGTTCTACGTCGACATTGGATTCCTATGTAGTTAGTAAAAAACTTACACGCGATGCTCTCAGCTCTCCATTGTTTTTTACGCAGCATTTGTCTAATATCTTCCCAGTCCGATGCTTACTGATGGCGTCATCCTTCTCTCCTTCGATCCGTCATCTTCCAATCAGTACTAAGCCCTCGGATCTTGTCTGCCGAACTCGATCGAAACATCGATGATGAGAAATATCCCTAGGCTACAACAAGAAAAAATGTCGATATATTGCCAAAGCGCAAATCATAGATATTATCTCCCAAGTGATTCTCGCACTTCGCTCTCTCCGCTCACCTCTGCTATATTACCCCTTCTCCCGCACCCCTTCAAATCTGCTCCAACTACGAGGTGCCAAAGACAGCTACAGCTAGCAACTCAACTGCCTGCCTGCCAGCCAGCCAGCCATGGGTCTGCTGCCTTCTCAAGTGCCGCCAACAGCCACCCAATACCGAATCCTCGCTTCCTTCTGCACCAGTTCTCCACCTACATCTAATTGGATCGAATCCTACAACCCCTCCGACAACACCTGGCTCTACGTTGGCCCCGTACCAGGCATCGCCGATGGCCACGCTCTCAAGGGCTTCTCAATGGTGGCCCTCCTCCACGAGGTCTACATCATAGGCGGCCGCCTGTGCCGCCGTTGCGACGACAACGACGACGTGGCTGCGGCCGCCGAGGAGGAAGTCGCCATCGTCCCCACCGTGCTGCGATACGACGCACTGAGCGGCGAGTGGTCGGAGCGCGCGCCGCTAGGGACGCCGCGGTTCGACTTCGCTTGCACGGTGCTGGGCGAAAAGATCTACGTGGCGGGAGGGAAGACGGCGCTGGGGTGCGCCCGGGGGATCTGCTCGTCGGAAGTATACGACCCGAAGGCGGACGAGTGGAATTCGCTGCCGGACATGAACCGGCTGCGATACAAGTGCGTGGGGGTGGCGTGGCAGGGGAAGATATACGTAGTTGGCGGGTTCGCGGAGAGGAAGGACGATTCGGAGAAGAAAATGTTCGACTGGACGGAGCGGAGTTCGGTGGAGGTGTTGGACACGGGGTCCGGGACGTGGGAGCTGAACCTGGTGATGTGGCAGCTGGATGTGCCGCCCAACCAGATCGTGGCTGTTGGAGACAAGCTCTACAGCTCTGGGGACTGCTTGAACATGTGGAAGGGCCACATCGATGCGTACGATGGGAGCCTGAATCTGTGGAGGGTGGTAGAGCAGTCCCGCCTGAAGAATTTCTGCTCATCGGAGCAGATTGAGATTGAGAGGGTTTTGTATTCGACCGTGGCCCCCATCGGGAGCCACTTGTATTTCCTGGCAGGGTATCGGCCGCCGGGGGAAGGGGAGGCCGTCAGGTCCATGTCGGCCGTCTACAGGTTCGATACGTTGGCGGCTGGGGAGGCATGGAGCAGCCATGAGCCCATGGAAGAGCGGAGGGACAAACAGCTGTGTAGCCACTGTTGCGTCGCGCGGTTGTCTTTCAGTTAATTAATTAATGGTATATATGGATGGATTGGTTGGTGTTTTTTAATTTAAAAACCAAGGCATAAGATCTGACCATCATGATCAGACGGATGCCTCAACATCCGGTCGTTTATTTTTATTTATATATTTTTAAAAAAAAAATTTGCATTTTACCCGTAATTGCGGCTCTAATATGGATTGTCGAATGAAATTTTGCATTTGGCCCAGTTTTTTGATTGAATCGTATGCAAACTTTCTAATGCTTCAGTCTCACATGCATGGGATACATACATGTTACAGTAGATACAAATGCACACAAATTCCATTGCAAAATGACGCGGGAATCAAAGCCCTGAACATCTGGACATCAGCCTCAATATGTCACAATATGCTCGTTTCCCCCCTTATCCCTCTTCCCCCTCCAATCAACCCAGTTGGGTTGTTCATAGTTTGGAGAGAAGAATTTTGGCATATGTGTGGGAGTGTACAGATGAAACGCTAGTCGCCGATGTAAGTCATGAATAGCCACCACCACTACCACCTACTTCGGCTGCAAACCGAGTGGCTGTACTGGAAACGTGACGAAATCATCAAGTGCTAACGTCACCGGATGAAGTTTTGATTTTGCTCCTGTACGTCAACACATACGTTCTTCGAACAGACAACGGACCTTGTATCTACCGTCGCCAGCTATTCGTCTTGAGGATCCAACAGGGCACAGTCCAGGTAAATATGAGAGAGCATGAGCTTCAACATTCTGTCGTCGGAATATGGACGGAAGGTATGGTGTGTCTGATTGTCTGCTGCTTCCCATTGTACCCATGTGGAAGGATCAGCGACGACAGAGCGTGGGAACAAGTGACTGCTGCTTTGCTGGCGGCGGTATGCAGGTGCAACATAACACAATTAAATTGAGCGCATCTGATGGGAGTTTTCTTTATTTTTCTTTGAAAGCACAAATTCCGTTTATATTCATGAATTCTATTCCTAATTCTACTAATATACAAAAACTCTTACAAATTCTAAATATACTTATGCATTATATCCAAAATTCTATTTATATCTAGGACCTTTTTCTTAGCTAAATATTTATATTCAAGTGAATATAGCATCTTTTATCTCTATTGAATCATATATCGTTTTTGTAATAGCTCAAAACCGAATCCCACATTGAAAATAGGAAAAAAGTTCCTGGTAGTTTATAAGTGAGTCTTAAGTGAATATAGTGTAACGAATTTTAAAGTTATGCGACTAAACTGTTAGGCCAAAGCGAACAATATCACACTATAAGGCTATAGCTCACAGGCCCGATGAATATTTTATGGATTTGTGTGCTCTGTGCTTCAGGCTCAATAGTCGCTTTTCTGGGTCTTTACGTGACAAGTGGTATTAGAGCGGCTCCTCCTTCAATAGATGTGATTCGGAGAGTTGAACCAGTGAAAGTCAGAGCTGCAGGCAGAAGCCTAGAGTTGGGTTGTGGTTTGGAGATGAACCAGGCGGAAGCTGGTGGGCTCGGAATAGCCCAGAACCGATCTCACATCAAAAAGGGGAGAAAGTTTCTGATAGTTTACAAGTGGGTTTCAAGTTTAATATGGTGTGACGCGTTTTAAAGTCGTGCGGCTAAGCTGCCAGACCAAAGTGGACAATATCACACTGTAAGTCCCATAGCACACAGACCCAATGAACATTTTTTGAGTCTGTGTGATCTGTGTGTTAGGCCTAATGGTCTCTTTTCTGGGTCTGTGCATGACAGTTTAAATATAAAATTTATTTATAACTTTATCATTAAAATTTTGGCATATTTATAGTTTTGTATAAAATATGGTTGTTAATAGAATTTTGGGTAAGTTACGATGATATATTTGAAATTTAAGCTTAACCACTAAGTTTGACTCTAATTATAAATATACTCACAGTGCTTCAAAAATCTGAAATATGCCTATCATATTTGTCTTTAATTTCAAAAATGTTTATTCCATTAAAGACCATTAGTAAGTTTTGAGTGATCCGTTTAAATATTGGTTATTTTTTTAAAAAAAATGCCTATATAAAATAACAAAAGATGAAATGAAACTATGAAAGGGAGAAAAATGAAATTAAAACTCACATATATCCAGAAATTTGACCCATAATTTCATTTATACCCATGAATTTTTAAAAATTTCACACATATCTATATATTTTGCCTAGAATTTTTTCTATACTCACGCTATTAAAGATCCGTTAAAGAAGTCGTTAATGCCCTTTTAAAATGTGCTCATCCTTAATTATGATTTTAGAGCTAAATTCATATTCAAATGAATTATTAGCACTTTTACAACTATAAAATTACATATTATTTAAATATAAATTTTTAGTTTTGATAAGTTAATCTTAAATTATATTAGGACTCCGGCGTATTCATCATTTTACGGAGGTGTCAACGGCTCTCGTAACGGATTCCTATCGACATATGTATAAGTAAAATTTTAAGAAATATGTATATATGTAGAATTTTTGAAAATTCATAAGTGTAAATGGAATTAAGGGTAAAATTCGTGAGTAAATATGAAATTTACCCAAATTTTAAACATCAGTATATTTTTTTTATTTCAAACCTTCTGCACGCATCTGATGAAAAATGTATGTTATAATCATATTAAAAGTACCGTACATATTTATCGACAGTTTAAATAAATAATGGTATTGGGTTAATAGATTTTTAGACGTTAATTCAGTAGAAACAAACCAGCTTGGTCAGTTGGTCTTCATTGAATATGAAAAGAAGACCACGGTTTACGTAGAGCCCAGGATTCCACTCAACCCGGGCCCTAAAAGCCCCCAGCTTCCGCGCAGAAAACCGACGCTCCTTTGGAACTGGCTTATTACTAATTTTACCAAGTAGAGCAAAGCTAGACTTCCATGTCGACAGGGAGGTGACACATCTTCCCTGGGAGCAATTGTCCACAGAAAGATACAAACCAAGAAGCCTACTCGTAGCTGGATATCCAATTTCTCATCCAGGGGCAGTTTTGGCTATAATCAACTTGTTAGAAAGAAGATAAAATAAAGATGAAAATAGTACAGGTGTTTGGTAATAAGTAGAACTTTCCACGTAAAATTTTCAATTTAAAACTTTTTACTTTCTAGTTTCTACAACTACTCTATTTTTTAATTATTTACTAACATCTTTTTATACAAACTATTCTACTTTTCAGTCATTTCTTTACAATTACATGTACAATTAATCTATCTATTTTAATTTTACTTTCTTTACTCCTCATTATTATCTCTATCATATCACATCATTTATATCAATTTAACAACTTTTACATCAAAAACTTTTTATCTAAAAGTTTTATCGTTTCCTATTATGTCAATGAAATATATTTCATTATTTTTGTCCTACTTGGAAAAGCCAATCCAGCTTTTCCTCATAAAAAAATTATATAGATGAAATGAATTACAAGGAGTCGAGAGAGGATAATTGGGCAAATAGATTACAGGAGCCTTCCATATGTCCACCAACAAACAATGATTTTATTTTAAGGATTTAAGAACATTCCATCTTCCACATCTCAAAGAGCAGAAATCGAAGCAGCAGATGTCGCTCTATCAGATTCAATCATGGATTTGATATAGAACTCTCCTGCCTTGTATGATGACCTGACCATTGGGCCTGATGCAACATATCTGAATCCCTGTAACAAGTTCAAAAAAGTTAAAATATCAGCATGATTACGGTCCTAATGAACACACCACATACCCCTAAAAATGTTTAATGAAATGAAGCTTTAAAGAGTTAATATAGATGTGTGTGTGTGTGCAGCCCAACTGATTAGCAGAATCAGCCCGATTCTTGCATTTGGCAACTTATTTAGCAATTAACATCAAAGCTAATGCCCTAAAGTGGTTAAATAGCAACGTGAAACATCAGAATGAAAAAAGAGTTCCCAAGAAATAAAATCGGTTTTAGAGTAGTTCAGCTGAACTCTATCTCCATTATCTCAACCAAACTTGTCATTACAGAAAGTAATGGATATTTTTTCCATCAGAAGAAAAAAGTAACTTAGGTAATCCATTTTATATCAAGCATCCAAAAGTGCTAGTGATTAGATCATACCATTTCCATTCCAAGAACTCTATATCTTTCAAAGGCCTCTGGCGTCACGTATTCTGAGACTGGCATATGCCGCTTAGATGGCCTCATATATTGACCAAGTGTCATTACATCAACTCCTGCAGTCCTCACCTTCTCCATTGTACTCACCACCTGATCAGGTGTTTCTCCACAACCCAACATTATTGATGTCTTTGTCAAAGTGCCAACAGGAGCATACTCCTTGGCCATTTTCAGGACATCAATGGATTGTTTAAAATTAGCACGGTGATCCCGAACCATGTGCTGAAGCTCTTCCACAGTCTCAATATTGTGAGCAAAAACATCCAAACCAGATTTAGCTACTTTCTCTACACAGCTTGGATCCCCTCGAAAATCAGGAACTGCAAGACAACCCTAAGAGTTCACAAAGTAACAAACTACCCAAAAAAATAATAATATAATAACAAATAAATAAAGTGGGGGAGAAAGGAGAGAGGATACTACAATTGAGGGCAACAGTTAATTAGGATAATACCTTTAGTGACTATCAGTCAATGCTTCAAAATTTTCATGAGAATGAAAATTAAGAAATCCTACAAGAAATCCCTCTATAAATAGCACATGCTCATCTTTAATTGGCTTTCACACGTCAAGTTCTTAGAAGATCGAATGGAAGAAGAAGAAGAAATAAGGGAACCTTATTGTAGAGGGTTATCCACTATATTGCAGTGATCTGCAAACTATGAAATACATGATAAGAGGTGCCATTTGTAAGACCACAATAGTTCCATGCAGTGACTGCAGCAATGCACAGCCATCAAAAGCAAATGAAACAACAGTATCTGCAAATACCAGAACACATTATATATGGTGTCGCTCATAAGGCACAGGTGTTTCATCCAGTAATAGCAGAAATGCACAGCCATCACACGCAGCTGGAGCTTGAACATAATATGTTCAAACCCTCCAGCCGCTACACTTTCATACATACCAACAAACACGCATGTGGAATAGGGACTGCGTAGTTCATACCAAGTGCTTCTATCAGCATGCTTGGCTTTAGGAACTTCAACTTCTGAACTGTCTCCGCAAAATGGCCACTTCCTTGATCAGACAAATCATCCCGATCAACACTGGTAATAACAACATAGTCTAGACCCCATGATGCAATTGCTTCAGCCACATTAGAGGGTTCATTTGGATCTGGAGGTGGAGGAGTACGTGACGTCTTCACATTACAAAATCTGAAAAACAACGAGGGCAAAGAAACCAACATCTGAAAGTTCCTATAAAACAAAGAAGAAGAAGAAGAGCAACGAGAAGAGGAAAAAAAAAAAGAAAGAAAGAAAGACCATTCATCTGTGTCTTAATGACATCCAGCTTAAACACAGGAGCGCATTGGATGACAGGTCAGATAGACCTTCCTTGAATTTAGACATGAGACGAAGCAACCGAAGAGTATTTGATGGTCTCAACAATTTGTTCGATCTCATGGCAGAATCGATGCTAGCTAAACATCTAAATATATGACACGGTTGAAAGATATCTTGCTGCGGCATGCTGCCTAGGTATAATAAAAAAATTATAAGCTCGCTTTTATTTGCCTCGTAAAGTCCTTAATAAATAGCTCAAATTTCCATAGTAAGCAGGACATTTTTTTGAAAATTTTTGCAATAGGAAACACACAAATGATTGCCTTCAAATGCTGCGTCCGCCCCGCCCCAACATTTGCGAGAAACACATCGCAAACAAACAAGATCAGGAGTTATGCTACTGAAATAGATACCGAAAACGAAACTCAATCGGAAAGTATCACACTCGCCTGCATCCTCGTGTGCAAGTATCGCCGAGAATCATGATGGTGGCAGTAGCAGTTCCAGTCTCCCCGCCAGACCAACACTCCCCCAAATTCGGGCATTTGGCCTCCTCGCAGACGGTATGAAGATTCAGTTCCCTGAGCTTCTGTTTGATTTTCGTATATTTCGACCCCCCTGGGATCGATTCCTTCATCCATTTGGGCTTGGGGAGAGGCTTCTTCTTTGTTCCAACCTCAACCGAGTACTCGTCGTTGTCGCGGAGACGGATGAAATCGGCGAGGGTCGGAGATTCGGCGGCGAGGCGAGACCTCAAATCAGCTAAGGTTTGAGGCGGCGAGGTACGAGGAGATTGGGGATTCAAAGTCTGTTGAGCTGACGAAGATGAAGAGATGGACTTAGACAGAGAAATTAGGGCAAGCTTGTTGGAAGAGGAATCGAGGTATTTGAAGGATCGAGCAAGGGATACGAGGCGAGGTACGTACATGATTTTCGATCCTTTTGGTGATGCTCTCCACCTCTCTTTTCCTTTGTCATCAGGAATCTGTTTCGGCGGTTGGTGCAGATCTGCAACCACCCTGGGCCGAGGGAAATGGGCCGGGAAACAAACTATAACTGCGCGCAACCCTGGCGGGTTTGGCCGGCTTACGAGGGCACCGATTCACTGCACGCGCGTGCTGCAGCCTTTTCTTTATTTTTTTGAATTTTTTTATAAAATTATTAATTTAAATATATTTAATGTATTTTAATTATTATTATTTTGGAGTATTTTAAATTTTTAAATTTTATTTTTAAAAATTAGTGGCATTTTAAGTAATTTGAAAAATGGTAAAATTAATACACATGTTAAAAATATTAACAGTTGTATAAAAAATTAATAAAAAAATTTAAAAATTAACTAAATGCACCCGGGTGCACTAAGACTAAGTACACCCGGTACATTTAGCCCCAACCAGTTTACAAAGCCCTGACATCGTCGTTAATTCTAAACCAGAGACCTGACCTGGTTTCTAGAACCCAAGCTTATACCCTTAATCCTATTCAGGATGGATCTGAGTTTTTCTTTAAGTTGTATTTCGGACTAGATTTTGTATTAAAATTTGAATTTTTTATTTTCTGTGAGTGCCCTGTTAACCAATAGAAGTCCACAGCTCACTACGTATTTAATGGGCTTGGCCAATTATTTCCTATGTAAGCCTTGGGCTGTATTTATAATTTAATTACAAAAATTATTTTAACAAGTCATGTGATTTGGTTGATATATGGGTAGTGTAGTCTTTTAAGAGATCCAAAAGTTCAAGTGTTAAGATTTTTAAAGATTGTACACCACAATTGACTTTTTTGTGTTTTTATGTCACAGTGGATTTACGTCTAGTGCGATTAATTAAGGCTTCCAAATTATCAATTGTGCAAAATCTTATAAAACATGTATAATATTTTATTTAGGCTTGTGACTATTTAATTGAGCATAATATTTTTATATTTCTCGTATTTCTTACTATATTTAATTACAGCGAAGACCACACTCCAGCTGACACTTGGAGTCAAGCTTGACATTCGTATATCTTGCATGTCATACTGTTGGGCTATGCCCCGTTTGACATATTCATAAGATTTTAACACATGTAAAATTATGCGGAAATTATGCAAGTTAGTATTACTGTAAATTGCATGCATTTTAATGCATTGAGATGATTTTTCTAATGTACTGCATTGATTTTTACCAAAACATGAATGGTGAAATGAATTCATGCAATACTTTAATTAAATGTATATAAGATGATTTCATGCATTCTTACCATTTTACTTAAATGCACAAAGTTTGATTTTTATGCATTTTAATTAAATACTTATCAGTTAATTTTATTTGTTTGTTAAATACGTATAATACTAATTATTAAATACACATACGGTAGAATATCCAATGATGGGCAAGCGAGTCTTCTTGGTTATGTAATGTTTCAGTTATATTTTTGGGTGTTATCATTTGATTGAATTTTTGATATATATTAATAGTATACATGTCACTATTGACTCGTTAATATTCGTTAATGCCTCTAGAATATCACGCAACGTTTTGTCTTTAAAATCCAATCATGAGTTGGAGTTTCCTAATCGCTGTACTTCGTTGGCCTATATTGGGTCATCGGGGTAAGTGATTATTTATACATTTTCGCTATCAAGAAAATAATCCTGTAGACAACGTCCGGTCACGGGCGTTTATTGAGGTGGTTGATGCATCGTCAGATTTTTACACTAACTTCCCAAGAGTTGTTTGGTAATCGGCGTAAATGGGATGGGATGGGTGGAAAGCATCTCGTTCTCCCAATCTGTTCGTAAATTATTTAGTGCTTTAACTATTATATTTTTCTAATTTTATACATACATTTCAATTATTTTTTTAATCTATCTTATTTATTTTAATTTTACCATTATTATTTTACATCAATTATATAATTTTTAAAATATCATATTTTTTACCATCTCCACCCCTTCCCTCCCTCCTTCCTTGTGGATCCATTGTTGACTTATCTTAGATCTCAGGATATGTTTGGTAATAAGTGAAAGTTGACGAATTAAAACTTTTCAATCTAAAGTTTTTCACTCTCCGTACTTATCTTATTTTTTTATAATTTTTTCACATTTTTTCTATAAAATTATCATATTTTTCAATCATTTATACACAACTACCAACACAACTAATTTATCTATTTCAATTTTATCTTATTTATTCTTCATCATTATTCATATTATATTATATTATTTAATAATTTCTACTTTCTATAATTTTTTATTAAAAATTTTATTCCTTCCAAATACACTCTTCCTGGGGCAAAGAAGCACTCCGCCGATCGAAGCAAATCAACTAGTGAACAATCAATGACGCCGTTGATGCTGAGCCGAGAGACTCGAGTCGGCAGGAAACCCCTCAGCAGCCATCACGTACTTTTCCAGCACTCGTGCAGCAATCAGCACATCGCGCGTCACCGTCGCTCCTGCGAAAGCCTGCGCCGTAATAATTAAGAGACGTGATCGTTTGCGGCTGGGCTAAGTCCCGCTTTCTTCGTCCGCTCCTTTGCGCGCTACTGCGCGCCGTTGGATCAGGCGCTGCTGTGCACAGCCGTTGGATGGAAATCTTGCAAAATGCACCCCCGTCTTGACCATTTGCAGCGTTGCCCC
>JAXCLR010000081.1:3771820-3782490 GCA_035584095.1 Annona squamosa
TAAGAGAAAGAGAGAGTATAGAGAAGAGAGATAGAGAAATGAAAGAAAAAGAAAAGAAATTAGAGGAGTAAGAGAGAATAGAAGGAATTAGAGAAAGACAGAGAGAATAGAGGGAGAGAAGAGAGAGAAAGAAGTCAGAGAAAGAGGAAAGAAATTAGAGAAAGGAAAGAGGAGAGAGAAAGAGAGTTTAGAGAGAGAAGAAGAAAGAAAAGAGAAGAAATTAGAGAGATTGGAGAAAAAGAAAGAAGAGAAAGTAGGAGACGTTAGAGAGAGAAAGAAGAAGAAATTAGATAAAGAGAAGAGAAAGAAAGAAATATCAGAGAAAAATGAAAGAAATTAGAAGGAAAGGATAAGAAGAGAAAGAGATGTTGGAGAGAGAGAGAAAATAGAAAATAGAAGAATTTAGAGAGAGAAAGAGAAAGAAGAGGGAAAAGATTAAAGAAAAGAAGACAAGCAGCTAAAAGAAATTATAATTAACTAACAATTTAATTAAAACTATTCTAAGAAAGCAATAGAAGCAATTAAATTCAACTATTAAAACAGAAAAGAGAATTACATTAAATTTAATCTAAAAATTACAAAGTAGAAAATAAAGCAGTAAATCTAATCTAAAAATTAAAACTACAAATTAAAGAAGCACTACAACTATAAAGCAGCAAGATAAAATTTACATCGCCCAAATTGAAGAGCAAAACTCCACGTAATGAAAACTTTTATTGCTTGGCCCCACCTCCTTGCTACGGGTCCCACAAAAATGGGTCTCACCCACTTGCTACGAGGTCCCACCAAATGGGTCCCACCCAAGGGGTGTGTGTGGGGTATGGGGTTAATTTCTTGGGAAGAGTGGAACCCATTTTATAGTTGAGGGAGGGGCCCTCCCTCCCTTGTGGCTTTCGATGTGGGATTTCATTTCGTTGCCCGCTTTGGCTGCCCTCTCTTTACGCTGCCTCACATTGGTTTTCCACTTTCGGTGCTAGCATGCTTGGGTTTCCATCTGCCGATTTCAACTGCCTCAATGGAGGTGAAACAGAATCATGGTTGCGATGCATTCGGTTCTACTGCCTGAATCGGTGCTTGAAATCTGGAATTTCCAATTTGGAGCAATTTGCAATTGCCGTTTGGGGAAGGAAAGGAATGCTTGCTACTATCAAAGCTGGTAACCATGCTTTTTCTGCCGTTGGTGACGTGCTGAACAAAGGTTGCCGGACTTGATTTGTGAGGAAGGAACGGGCTAGCAGCAATTTGTTTTTTTTTCTTTTTCGTTGTGTGCGGACAGATGGCTAGCAAGGGACATCCATGGTTTTTTCGGTGGGCTGCAACTTGGTTTTCTATTGCCGGAGATGCTGTCGATGATTCATGGAGATGGGCGTTGCAAATTCGATGGCTACTGAAAATCCCTCAGATGCAGCGATTATTGCAATTACCAGATGAGAAGGAAAGAGATGCTTGGGATTTTTCGAGTGCAGCTAGTTCTTCTGGTTTCAGGCTAAAAGGTGGGTTTTATAGCTGCTGAAATTCGAGCATATGCTACTGTGATTGACGGGGAAAGCTAGTGGAAATGATGAGCAGCCGTTTTCAAGGTGGGCGTGAATCCATGGCTGCTGTAATTGCTAAAATTAAAAGGGGGCATTGGCCAAATTTTTCTGTCGTGACTGGATTCGCAGGCTTGGATGGATTTGGGGAAGATGGAGCTGCCGTTCGTGATCGATCGGCTAGGATTTTCTGCAATAGGAGAGACGGTGATGAATGAAGTGGGTCATTTCCTGTTTTGTCCGGGCGTGATCTTGTTGGTTCCACCCATGAATGACAGTCATGGATATCTGCTTAGAGAAGAAAACTGGAATCCAGTTTCGGTGCCTTGAAGATTGGGTGGGCGCAATTTAGGAGTCAACACATGCTGGAATAGAGGAGGAGTTGCCGTATTTGGGGAAGATGCAGGCCAGAGCTGCTGAATTTCAGATGGGGCGAGCTGCTTTGGCCGGAGAAGAGGAGTTGCTTGCTGCCGGTTTTCTGGTTGGGGCTGAAAGGATGTTGCCGGACGTTTGGAGGATGACTGGAGAAGGCTGTCTCTCAAAACCATGATCCGTAGCTGGCCAAAGATGCAGAGCGATCCTACACGAGCTATTGCTGATGAGTTTGCTGGCACGGATGGATTTGGGCATGGTGGAGAACAGAGCCGTGGGCAGCTCGTGAGGGCTGGATTCGGGGAAGAAGGGCTGCTCCGGTATTGTTGTTGCAATTGACGGAAGAGGGCAGGTGCGGTTTGGGTTCGCCTGCTGCTCGGAAATGATGGAGGTGTTGCCGCCGCTCGCCGGAGATGATGGGGAAAACGGTGTTGTGATGCTTGCTTGCTGAATTTCCATGGCTGCCGGTCTCTCTCTGGTCGATTTTCGGGATGATGGAGCACCAAAACTGGTGCTCCGGTGGTGTGTGCGCAACGGTGTGCCTGCATTTAAATACGAATATAATTTTAATGACATCATAAATCATCTTAATTTAATATACTTTATCCTTCAACTCATTTTATGTAATAATTTATTTTGTTCCCCATATTTCACAATATCATTATAGTAATGTATGCATGATTTTTCTAACTAAATGATTTTATAATTAATATGCTAATACATATTTTAACGTTAAAATTTTCTAGGGGATTTATATTTTTAAGAATGTTGCAAAAATGACCCGTTTTATAGCAAAATTAAAGATTTTATCAAAAATATGATTTTCATAAAATTTCACTTAAAACATGCATTTAATTGATATTTTAATATTTAATTGTGCGAATTTAACATGGAATTAAATGAAAATTTTTAGACTTATCAATAATGCTACAAAGTAAGCGTATAAAATGGTTCAAAATATGGTTTGAGATATGAATTCTCATGCCATTCGTGATAACACTGCAGGGAAAATGACGTGTAGTGATGTTCTTTTAAGTTTAAAAAGCCATTGCTATAAATTGTTATACGTGACAGTTATCTATACCGTTGTTAAAAATCAGTAATGATCCTGTTAGTTAACCTACATCAAAAAATTCATTTATAACAATTTTTTATTTTTTTCTTTGTACATTTATTTATCTAAATTTATCTAATATATAAATTAAGTTTTACCATTTTTGGACATGTGTATATATTGTTTAAAATTTTTAAAGATTAATGTGTATATGTATAAAAAGTATCTTTATCTTTAAAAATCTAAAAATATATATACATATTCCAAAAATGGTAAAACTTGTTTTATATGTTAAATATACTTAAATAAACATGTGTATAAAAAAATAAAAATATATTGAGAATGAGTTTTTTAACGCGGGGTAAAGTGGAACACTTATTTAGCTCAGTCTAGCAGGATTACTCCTAGGTAAAAATAGGATACCTTCCAGCACTTAAAAAAAAGTAGTATGAATAGTTTTATATATTCTACGTCGACAATCTTATTAGTGCAATATGTGCACAAGTTATGATTTTACACAGTTAACCATATAAGAACAAAAAGTATAGTCACATTTATCAATTTTCAAATCTTACGAGTGAAGTGCTAGTCTTGAATTGAAATAAAACATTTAGGGTGTATGTGAGAAATGATAAAATTTTTGGATGAAAAGTTTTTTGATAAAAATTATTAAATTTATAGAAAATGATGTAATACGATAGAGGTAATAATAAAATATAAAGAGAATAATGTTAAAATGGATAGCTAGTTGTATGATTAATTATGTAAAAATGATCAGAAAATACAGTAGTTGTATGAGAAAATGTGAATAAATAATTTTAAAATAGAGTAGTTACGTAGAGTGCAAAGTTTTGGCTTAACATTTTCTTATCAATATCAAACACTTCCTTGGGAAGAAAAAGCAATGCATTTTAAGCTAAAAGGTAAAAATTGATATAAGACTTGTGTTTACAATCCAATATTTACCGCCACCTCTCTCTTCTAGAGACCAATTGTCCACATCCTCTATCCACCTCCCCTTCATCTTTCTAACACCACAAGCAATGATGCCACAATTGTTGCGTGCTATTGCCATAGTCTGTCTCCCCTATTAGGTGCCACCTGCTAAGGCCTAAGTTAAAGCCTGATATCCATCTTCGAGTCATGTTAAGTGGCAACTTCACATGCTCCAACTCCATTGCCTTCCTTGATGAGCTGCACAAACTGCAAACCTTTCCTCTTCCTTTTTTAGTTTTCCAGTTTGAATTCAACTTCCTTTTTTACCCTTTCCCCTTTCGATTTACTTTTTTTTGCCCCAGTAGTAGTAACATCATATAGTCAATATTCTCATCTTCAAGAAATGACGCGTAATAATCGTGCTTGCTTTGTATGTTATCGGATTTGCTTAAGTGGGGTATGAATGGTTTTTTCAATTATAAGATGGTGGTAGGGATCCTAGAATTGATCTTTAAAAACAAGCTTAAATATTGTTGTTGGTTTATTTATTTATTTATTTTGACAATAGGTTTTTTATTTTTTTTATTCAGTGGTGTTTTGAGACTATTGCTTTTAACTGCTTATAGGTATGTTGGATATTAGGGTCTAGTCTAGTTTTGATTGCATTAAGTTTAACCTGAGAATGTGGTATGTTTTTATATCAAATATACAACTCTCCAATGATGTGATTTTTTTGTCACTAGCAATTCGAAATTCAACAATCTTTGATCTTATGGGCATGCGATGTTTTAAAGCATTCTTCTTAGGAGATTCAATGAATGTTTTCATTAACTGCTTCTAACACTGTTTTAGTCCTTCTTTTAGTTATTTTTGTTGTTTTTAAAATTTCATATGAAAATGGATGAGATTTGTTAGATCAAGCAAAGCCCATGACTTTCATAGCCTTCATTTGTTCTATTTTGTATTTTTTATTATATTGTTAATTTATCAGCATCCATTTAGTTGATGTTGATGGTTGTGAATGCTTTGGCGTGGATTCAATTAATCAAAGTGTGAGTTCTATGGAAGTATGTTTTTATCTCATTTAAAAGGTCATTCTTGATTGATAAAAAAGGTCATTCCTGATTGCCACAACTGACGTGTAACTTCCTTTTTCTACCTTGAATTTTATATTTGAATTTTAATTATGCCACCCTTTGTTAATCTCCATTCTTATATTTGTGATTTTCTGTCTTTGGTCTTTGCATTTGAACTTTTTCAGGACAAGCTTGGATTGCATTTTCATCACTAAATAGAGGAAGGATATATTTTGAGGTCTTAATCAGGAAGTTGAACAATAATATTAGGAGAGTTATTCATCTTTATATTGATCGGTCTTGCTCCTTCACAAAAATCAATGAATGCTTCTTGCGAAGGAGACTGTTAGGTCCCTTGAAATATGAAGGAAAACATGTTGGAAGAGGATTAAATCTGGATAAAGTTGTAGACTATTTAAAAATGCATCAATTCCTTAACCCGCCGGATGTGGATTTTGTTCTAAACCCACTAACTACATTGTTAGAATTAGATAAACCATCTCATGTGACCTTAGATTAGTATAATTGTATTAGTATTCATCAATTTACATCTTTCGTTAGGTCATACTTATGTTGTAATATTTTAATATTCTTTTAATGATTATGGGAATCGAGGTGTTCTTCTTCTTCAGAATGTTCCCTTCGATTGTTAATGAAAGATTGTATGTACTTTTTGAAGTATAAATGTCATAATAGATTCTCCTGTTATTGTCTTTCTCAATAATGCTCATATATGTGTGATGAAAGGGAGTAACATAAGTTGTCTTTTTTTCAATTGAAGATGCTTTGGAAGTGTGAAAAAACTAGCTAGGGACAACATTTTAAGATATACAAACATGAATTATTCTTCTACATTACATTGCACCAATTTCTTTGGTGCTTGTACGCCATTATCAACAAAATAGAGTACATATCTAATACAGTTTCATTGCATTGAAAATAAATTGATATGTCTGTTTCTTACATTTAAAGGGTAATGCCAAGATAACATCTTGTTGGACCTCGCATTGGTTTTATATATTTAAATATCACTAAAAAAATCTTACTACAGTTTAACTCAAAATTCATTTTTTTGAAAACAAATATCTTGTTGTTTGTATTACTTTTGCTCCGATGAAAGAAAATTCTCTCGGTATTAGCTTGTTTCAACTTAGAATTCATTTTTCTATAACTTGTAACAAGATGCTTGAAGGTGAAATAAGATGGAATTAGTTGAAACACTATGAAAGGTGTTGCAAATTCCTGTTAGCATTAACATATCTCGGTTTGGAATTCATTTAGAATGAGGTTAGAACAAGCTATGTGAAGCATATACAAGCTATGATTAGTTAAAATAATCTAAAATAAACATAAAATAGTGGCAAGCATTCCAATTAATTCTATAGAAGACCTGTTAACCATGAAATTACATTGGTCTAGTGGCTTTTGACTTTAAATTCATGGTAGATTCTCCTGCTACATATGATTATTACCTTTTGCTTGCACCAAAAGTCAATGCAATATTAAAATCCTAACTCATTCGAAACCTATTCAATCATCCCATGTTAGAAACATAGAAAAACAGAGGCAACAATATTACTGGAAGAAATACATATAATCCAACTAATACAATAGCAATCCAACTCTGCACGTTTTAGAAACATTGGATAAAAAAGGATTTATTTTGATGAATATATAGCAAAATGGTATGGTTATTAGTGAATAGGTTTTGAAATCAATGGTGTGACAAAATAAGTATGGTCATTTGCTCCAACCATTCTGGATTGTTAATGGGCTTTTTGTGTGTTGTCCTTGATACAAAATGAAAGGTCTCTTTGAAGTTGATTAATGCCACTCAAACGAATTAGTAAGTGATTAACTAGGAAGTTGATGGATCTCCTTATTAAATATTACAAACGAAAATTTAACTAATTTGACTATGAGATTAACAATGAACTCCACCATTATCCTCCTTTCCTGTGCCATTTTTAGTTTTTTTGTTATAAAAGACAACTAAGATTTATACTATTGGACTACGAGCGAGGGAGTGAAAAGAGAATTTGAGAATTTATTGTCAGAGGCAAGAGAGATGTAGGGAGTAATAGCGGTGTGTGGGATTGGAGCGTTGACGGCCGAAGATGAAGGTGGTGATGATTTAAGGCTAGATGATTTTAGAAATCTTTCTAAGAGCATGAGTGAATGAGGGGAAGTGGGAGATGGATCAAAATAGCAAAAGCAGGTGATGCACAATTTCTTTTTTTTTTTTTTGCTTATGCGTCCAATAAGGGAGAGACGGATTATAATAACGACAAATGTCAATGGCTTTGTCGATGTCTATGATGACGAGAATACGAAGAGACAAGCATGCAAAGGATGTGAGCACTCAATCTTGGCGGGATTTGAAATTTGGGGAAAAAGAGAGTGGGTATTTCAAATTTTGGTAGAGAAAGATGGCCGCAGAGGTTGGATTGCAAACATGAGCCTTATTTCAATTTTTTTCCTTTTAACTCAAAAGCATGATTTTTTTTTCTAAATGCTCCTTTTTAATCCAGCGACTGGCAAATTCACTTGCAATATCCATGGTGGATAAACGTGACCGCATAGTTTGCTTATATATGGTTAACCATATAAAATCATAACTCATACATCAATAAAAAACATGCTACTTATTATTTTAATAAATATGCAGTTGCTACTTAAAATTTCTTTGTGTGTGTTCCAAAATGATAAAAATTTTGGATAAAAAATTTTAATGAACAAATTTTTTAAATAGAGGAAAATGATGTAATTTGATTGGAGTAATGATAAAAACTGAAGATAATAAAGTTAAAATAAATAGATTAGTTATATAAGTAGCTATATAAGTGATTGAAACACATGATAATTATATGGGAGGATACGAAAAGATAATTAAAAAATAAGATTGTTATAGATAGTGAAAAGTTTTAGATCGAAAATTTTTTAATGTAGCTAAACATACCCTTTATATGAAATTCGAAAATTGTTTGATATTTTATTTTAAATATTAATAATCAAATTAATGTTGTACATTTTTTTTTTGTAAATTTTTATAATCAACTACATTAAAAATTAGCTTTCTCATTAACCCATAGTCGAACAAGATTGATATGTTGAGCCTTAACGTCCACCATGCAAGCTTAAGAGAATGTTCCCTCATTTGAACTCGATTACATGACAAAAGTCATGTGTCTTGACAATAATGAAATACTCGAGGATGCAACTTGGGTAGAGTATTAGCGGGCCAACTGATCAAGTGTCATGAAATAAATATGTTAAGCTTTTGTTTTCACATCTGTAAGGTAAAGTAAGTTCCAAATAAAAAATACCTGAATAACTCAGGATAATGTTGGTTTAGAGGTCCGAGTATTCCAAACATTATGATTTTAATAATATATATTCGGTACGTCTTTCATATGATGTGTTATATAATTAAATATACAATGCATATCTTTTATAAATGTAAAAACTTGTTTAATTATTTATCATTTAGTTCATTTAATCAATGAATTTTAAAGATGATATTATTACTATATTAATTATACGTATTAAGTAAGATTTATTGTAAAATTATAATGTTCAAATACAGTATAAAAACTATTTTAAAAAACTAATTTGGAACCAAAATAAACCCAACTTTAAAGATATACGGTAAGGTAGGCTTTGAACTAACTTGACTAAAAATAACGCAGAAGAGAAGTTTTTAAAAATAGCATAAGGGAATCTACCTTGTATCCCTATAAAATGCCAACTTATTTGTTAGACATGTATGAGATAGAAAAGTATACTTGTTACCTCCAGTGTGCTGTCTGATAGGCTAAATCATTACTTCTCCAAGACAACTAGATTAACATGATCACATTAGTAAGGATATGTATTACAAATATGCGCTCATTATTCATTATCATGCAAGAATAATCTAATTGTATGGAGAGAAATAAACTAACCATCTCTTATCTTTATAAAAGTAGCATTCCACTATAGCGTAAAAAACAATTTTTTATGATGTCCTCTACTCAACATCCTTGAATCTACTTGTTAGAGTGCCTTGAATACTATACCTCACAAATTTAAATGGTCGTAGCCAAAGACAATTTAAAAATTTTAAAGTAAAAGACAAATGTTTTTTTATTGGTAGCAAAAGATAATTTTTTTTTATAGATGGCAAAAGATTTTTTGTTTGATAGATAGCAAAAGACAATTTTAATTAACATTTAGACTGTTAGACTGTTAACACTAGCATGAATCCACACCAACATGAGGAAATTTGCGTTATAACCCCTCTAATTTTGTGTGTTAGCATTTCAGACATCGAAGTTTGTGTATTAGCATATTAGATCCTGTAAAGTTTTAATTTTTGCATTTTAAACCTTCATCCATAACAACATTAAAAATACTATTAAACTCATATGTAATGTTGAAAATATCTTTATATATATGTATATATGAAAACAAGATAGCTATGTCTAAAAACCAACTTTATGTGCTTGATGGAGCCGCACGATTATGAGAAAGTGATGGCGTTTAGGAAGATCTATGAGGATTTTTCTATGACTCTATTGCTCTTGCACGTAGATAAGGATATTTTTGACATTAAACATAAGTTTAATGGTGTTTTTTAATATCATAAGAGGTGAAGGTTTAAAATACAAATATCAAAACTTCGCTGGTTTAATATGATAATATATGAATTTCAGGTTCAAAATGTTAATATGCAAAGTTAGACAAATCATGATAAAAAATTTCCCATTAGCATGGCTAAGTGTATGCATATGTGAGGTTCAAGGTTTGAATGTGGATCAGAAATTATAAAATTTCAACCATTTGCTAACTCTACAAAGAGGTTTTAATTTAGGGAGTGTTCGAAAAATGATAAAACTTTTAGATGAAAATATTTTGGCATAAAAATTGTTAAATTAATAAAAAAATTAAGTGATATGATAAATGTAGAAATGATGTGTAAAGAGAATAAAGTTAAAATAGATAAGTTAGTTGTACAGTAGCTATATAGAAATGATTAAAAAATATAATAGTTGTATATGAAGATGCGATTTTTTTTTTAATGTGATAGTTATGGAAAGTGAAAAGTTTTTATATTGAAACTTTTTTATTAAAAACAAATATGCCCTTAGTTGTGCACCCTCTACCCAATCATTAAATTATAAAACTTTGAATCCATGACTCGTGTCATAAAAGAAAAATTGTGAACGCTTCTGTGAAACTCTCTTTTTATGTAGTAACCCATTCCTTTTTTTAAAATCTTAATGTGTTTAACATTACTTATATTATTATGGAAACTCTTTTATTTGCCTAAGATAACTGTATATGAGCCCTATCTACAAACATGCAAAATCAATGGAATAAAATGATTTTCAACATCTAGATGATTGATGAAAAATTTATTATATCTATTATGTTTAACATTATTTACATTATTATGGAAACCTTTTCATTTGTCTACAAAAATGCAACATCAATGTAATAAAATTATTTAATTTTAAAGATCAATTTTTAAGTAGTATTTTCAATATCTAAACCATCTAAAATATCATTACTGTATGAATAAATAATTTTATTGTGATACCCTGACCCAAGAAAGAGTTATGTATATGCATTTGGCATATATATATGAATTATAAAGGGTTTAGTGGAATTATAAATGATTTTCATTGTAATATTGATGATTTATTACAATTAGGGTGA
>JAXCLR010000081.1:3782590-3827065 GCA_035584095.1 Annona squamosa
GCAACAATCCTGATTCACATTTACCAATCGATAGATCTTGAGGTAAGGAAGTGACGTCTCGGTTTGGGGCGCCACATTTATAAAGTATTACCACGTTTTTAATATATGTGAATGAATATAAGCATTTTCCTTTATTCGCACATGAATATGCCTATTTTTTGAACAAATGAGATGAAACTTGGCCTTATAACTAAACAAATGATATTGAATATAATGAATGAATTAAATTTTTTATCAAGCGTGAAAATCTTAAAATTTAAAGAGGATACATGGAACTGCTTTTATGTAAATCGGTTACATAGAAGCAAGCTCCAAGAAGAATATAAGCAAATCTAAATTGAACACATCAATTTGGTGCATTTAAATCTTTAAAAATTTTTACAATAGATTATTCAAATTTATTTATTTCATGTTATAAGGGAAAACTATATCAAATACATTTAAAATAGCAATAAATTTTATTAATAGTAATATTTTTCACAACATATGATTCAATATTAAAACTCAATTCTTCTCCCACTATAAAAGAAAATGCAAAAAAACAACTTTTTAAATATCAAAAGAATTTATTCATTGAGAATATTCCTTGCTTGAAAAACGTATACCTGGTTTCCTTTAGATTTTATAATTTCTTACGTTAATATTAAAATTAATTTTCATATACTATAAAAACACAATAAAATATCTTTAAATATAAAATATTCTGAAGTTAAATAAATCGAACTAGTGGTTGATATGTTCTGCAAATTTTCACAATAAACAATATTTCAATTTAATGTTTTCGTATTATATAAGTAGACGTTTGGAAATGTAAAAGTTGCGGGAAATATGGTATTTGGTGGGTGTAGAAAATAGAATATTTTGAAAATTATGTAATTGATATTAAAAGATAGGGGTAAAGTTGGAAGAAATAGGTTTGTTAGAAAGTAGTTGATAGGGAAAATGATTAGAATATAGAGGTAAAAGTAGAAAAATATGATGCTAGATTGATGAATGATGTGTCTTGAAACCTGTGCTCCACCAATTCCCTCCCACATTTCCCATATCAGATTCACAAACGTCCCCTAAAATACAGGAAGATACTTTTAAAATATATTTTTTAAAGTCTAAACCGTTCTTCCAATTAAATAAACCATTTTTTTTTATCTTTGAAGCATTGCAAATAATTTTTTCGATGTTTTTTAGATTTCACAAATTCTCATCATAAATAATATTAAAAAATAATTTCATAAATTAACAAAGAAAAAATAAAAAAATTATTTTGAACTTATTCCTCACATTAAATAAATAATTTGATATTTTAATTTATTAAAATTGGAGTTTCTCTCATTTTAGATCTTGTGAGTTCGTTAGTTGCGAATTGGACCCAAAAGCTTTTATATTTGCATTTTAATTATATGAGTTTTCATTTATCGCATTTTAGATAATACTAATTTTAGATAATACTAATGATAGAGCCGAAAATGCGATAAATAAAAACAGTAGGTCTAAAATGCAAATACAAAAACCTTATGTTTGAAATATAAATATGCATATTTACAACGTGTAAAATGCAAATAACCCTCCAATCGCTGTGCAACTGGACCAGCCCCAGTATTTTTTGTCTTGATCGGAGCGGGCCCCGCCGCCCTCTTCGAGAAAGAGTATAATCGCGATCGGGCGGCACGTTGCCGCCAGACGAATGGCGCGGATGGCGAACCCGTGTGTCTCTCTCTTTCGCACGCGCGATGAAATTTTGAGACGGTACACGGGCCGAGGACGATAATTCGTCTACTCGTTCAACTCCCTTCGAAACAAAAGACCATTTTCAGGGAAAGAGAAGGGGAAAACAGAGACACAGAGAGAGGGATCCATGGGTGCTGCTGTTGCTATTGCTGATTCTGATGCTCCCTCCATCGCCGCTTGACAGTCGCTGGATCGGCTCCCTTCGTTGTCATCAGGTGGGACCCGCATCATTTCATCAATTCCCCCAGACACCGGAGAACGCATTCCATCCATCTCTCCTTCCAATCATTTCGAACCCCCGTCCTTCCGAGTTCTCTCCCTCCCCTTTCATTTTCTCCGAGGCATTTCATCGAAAATGTTATTGTTGCTATCTTCGTTCGGTTTCACCTAACGCAGTGGGTCTACGTCACAACTTCCACGCCCTTGCACAATCCCAGTCTTCCCTTTCAGTCCAAGTATCACCCACATTTTATGTATGCGGGAAGATGCATTGATCGGCTTCCTGGAATATGCTGATTCTGGCCGAGGATCCCCCGAACGGACGAGATCTTCCGGCTTCCGATATTTCGCGATGATGTCCGGTTGTGATGATGGCGAGGAGAATGACTGGACGGATTGCTGAAGGTTCCGGGAAGGTCTGAGGTTTTTTTTGTTTGTTTTGTTTCTTTATTTTTGGTTCTTTGTGGCGTGCTCCTGTCCTGGATTGGGAAGAGACAAGATGTCGGACATGGCGGCTGCCATCAACGCTCGGTTCATGGATATGGTGTTGATTGGAAGAGGGTCGTTCGGTGACGTCTATAAAGGGTAAGTGATCAATTGGACCACATTCTTTCATGGTTCCTTTCGTGCAATATCTAAGCTTTTGTCGACAATTATTCATTCTCGGATCAGAGGTTAATGGTGCATTCAATGCTTTTCGTAAGTATGCCTGGTTTTTTCAGGCTGATGCTGATAGGTAAATTGCAGTGATTGTGAATAATAACAATTCTTTGTATTTACTTCCGCGATTCTGGGAAGGGTGGAATCAGAATGTGTGGCAGCTAAAAATGATTTAAATAGAAAAAAAGAACACTCCAATTTTGAAGGAACGAAAATTATCTGTAATTGGAACACTCCCTTTGTTGCAGGATAATTTTTTGAATGCATCTAAAACAAACATTGCAAACCTGAAAGCTTTGACGGGGTCCTCTTAGGTGGTGATCTTTGGGGTTCTAATCATGTACTCTGGCAGGCTGCTTATCTTAGCTTTCAGTAATGAGCATTAAGGCCATGCGCTTGTTAAACTGTTCATGTTTTTTGCGGCTGCATTATGCCTACAAAGGTAGTCTTAGACCTGGTGCTAAATTTATTTTTTTATTTAGCGGTTGCACAAGAGAGCATATTTGAGAATGAAGTTGCATTGGATGAAGAAGTCTGGATGTATTCTACTTGCTGAAAAGGGTGAACCAGAATACTATGTTCCTGAGTGGGGCCAAGTATTAGAAAATTTATCATGAATATTATCTAGTTGGACTGATGGTTTTGGCATCTGGAAAGGAGGAAGAAAATGATACTATCAAAATTTTGCTGTAGAAATATGTATGGGGAAAGGTAGATGGGTAGATGGGTTGCAGAAAATCCTTTCAATACTTTGAATAGAGTATGCCGATTTTAAAAGTGATCAAAATATTGGTGTATGGAGACAAGTGAGGAAGAGCAAGTTGTGCTTGAACTGAGATCAGCTGAGAAGATTGTGCCTGAGTTTGAGCTGAGCTAAGCTTAAGTGAGATGAAACTTAGACAATGCATTGAACTTTTTCTCAGTTAGAAGTTCTAGCCAGTAGGTATTAAATCCCGTTATGCTACTGTTGACAGTCTTAATTCTCGGGCTGCGTCCTTGGTTAGAGCTCTCAACATAAATTTCTGTGATCATTTATGCTTATCAACATGAAGAAGTGACTATGATCCTGGGCCTAGGTGAAGGATGAGGGTTGAGTTAAGTTGGAAATCACTGAAAAGCTTCTGTAATGTCTTTTACCTTGAATATTTACCTTATATATCATATTGTCAACAAGGGATAACAAACTTACATCCATGGCTTCTTTAACTCAGGCTTGAGCTTGGTTTGTGAGTCTGGATTGTAAACTCAACTTTATTTTATTTTATTTTATTTTTTTTGCTGAAATTTACAGTTCTCATTGATAGATTCTCTTTTCAAGATTTTTTGTTCTGTTATTTTTGGTGATGCAGACTAATGATATTTTTACTGCAAACTAATTAAGCCAACACCTTCCTTGCCATTGTGTGTTAGAAGGAAGAGTAGTAATAGTAGGGTCAGTTCCTGTTCTTATCATAACATTTTTTGGTGCTTCTTCGCTAAGAGGCCACTTTAGCAATTGACACCCTTCATGCAGTGGCAACAGCCTTTTCTGAAGACAATAAGATCTGTTAGAGAGTGCCTTTGGTGAGGTTTTTCTCTTGTTTCCAATTTAGCAAGAACTTAATTAAGACTTCAAATGAAACAATGTGTTGTAACAGCGATTAAAGCAGCTTAGGTATTTCAATTACTCTGAAGCGTCTATGTTCAAAACAAATAACTGCGACTGTGGGATTGATTCTTGTTTTCAGAGACGATCTTCTGTGAAGTTAACTCTTATTTTATTTAGGTGTGCCTTGTGATTCTGTGATATGAGGATCTAGCAAATGGTCCTGAGTTTGTAATTGCTGTTTTACCACAAACTCATCCTCAAATGCAGAGGAGAAAGTTGCCAATCCCATCTTTAATTCTTTTCTACTGGATTCCAGTACAAGTATTGCTGTTTTCTTGATGATAGGCAGTTTTGATGAAGTTTTATGCCACAGTGACTTTTCATTTGAAATTTCAGGCTCTGATGCATGCAGGGGGAATCTTTTATTTTATCTTGAATATACTTACAACAAATATTGAAGAAGCAACTTTCAGTCTGAAGTGCAATTTAATTTAGTGTTTTGCAACTTTCTCACTTGAGTGATAAAAATTGATCACCATGGATATCAGAAGATACTCCATGTGCGCGCGCGTGCGCGAGATGGCACATGCTCATTCAACAAAGTTTTGTGATCTGTAAGACTAAGATACTTACTATGCTCTTATGGTGTTCATGTTTTGCAGGTTCGACAAGGAGTTGAATAAAGAAGTTGCTATAAAAATTATTGATTTAGAAGAAGCGTGAGTATATTTTGAGTTATTTCCTTTTAGTGTCCTGTGTAGCAGTGACTTTTGTTGATTTAAAAGACGCATGAGTAGAACATTGTTGTTTTGATTTTCTCCTTTCTAAGCTCTTACATAAAGGTACCATGTTTCTATTTTTTTTGAACAAAACTTGTGCTGTTAATGGATATCCATTTATCAGTAGTTTTATTTTACTCTCCAATAATTTTGAGGGATTATCCACAAACCATGGAAGTCCTGTTTATGCCATTACAATATCTATACAGTTATAGTTTTTCTTAGTAATAACTGGAATATGGCATTTCTTGCTTCAAAATTTTGACAACTTAGATCAAAAATGAGAAAATGATTGGTCACTGATAGGTAGGCAGGCTTGTTTTAAGAGATGGTCAAGTTAATATGCAGAAATGCCTCTAGTTTTTTCTCTCGTCAACTTACTCGCTTGTGTATAAATTAGATCAAAAACGAGAAAATGATTGGTCACTGATAGGCAGGCAGGCTTGTTTAAGAGATGGTCAAGTTAATATGCACAAATGCCTCTAGTTTTTTTTTCTCTTGTCAACTTACTCACTTGTGTATAAATGATACGATTCATCTGTCTTGGCTTTTACAATCCATGCATTTTCTAAGTTCTAATTAGTGTGGTGACTGGTGAGGCACATTTCTTGATCTAGCTTATTAAGTCTACTTGTTCAAAATAATAAAAAGGAACTGATGCTTACTTATAATGGTAGACAATGGGGTCTGCTTTATTTTGAGGGGACATTGTAGTTAACTCTCGCCAATTTGTATTTCACCTTCGCATGTAAAAAGCTGTTGCTGACCTTTGCCCCTTTCTCATTTCAGTTGGATGCTTGTTCATGTTTTATGTTACTGGAAACTTTGTATCATGTCTACAACATCAGTTTCTTAGTATTCACAATGAAAGAAGTAGCAAAAGTCTGATATTGTTTGCCTGCTCTACAAATCATTTTTTTCTGCTGTTGGGAACCAGTATTGGCAACAAAATAGCTCCCTCAACAAAATTCCTTGGGCATTAGCAATTTGAGTTGAACCAACAGGACGGAGGGATAAGGAAAAAATGACTGTGTCATGAATATGATGCCTGTTTCTGTTGCTGGATCTTAAAGATGAATTCCTGTTCCCCTCTTGGAAAACAATTGGGTACCCTTATTCACAGTGCAGATAAATTGGATCCCTCTGTCACGGATGCCATATGACTTAGAAATGAAAAGTTCTACAGCTTTAGAAATGTCAACAAATCTGATTTTCATTTTATCAATAGGATGGTGGCTTACACAAAATAAATGTTTGAAATGCAACTTTAATAATAGCAAACAACTAGATAAGGAACCAATTAAGATTCAGACCAATTAGCATCAATAACCAATCATTCATAGTATTTAGGATCAATAGTTTGAGAAAATGGGTAAATCTAGAAAGATGTTATAAATAGGAATTCAAGTAGAATGGAAGACATGATGAAGTGCGTTGGGTATTTTATGGGACTGTCAAGTTTCCATTAATTTAATAGGAAAATTAGAAATGATGAAGTGCCTTGGGAATTTTATGGGACTGTCAAGTTTCCATTAATTTAAAAGGAAAATTTTATAAAAAGTGATTAAACTAGCTCTGTCATATGGGTTAGAATTTTAGGTAGTTAAAAAATAGCACATGCATAGAATGAATTTGGTGAATGAGAATTTTAAGGTGGATGGATGGCAAAACAAGAAAAGATAAAATTAGAAATGAAGTAAATTTGAGATAATCTAAAGGTGAAGCCAATAGGTAATAAAATGAGGGAAAACAGACTAAGATGGTTTGGGCATATTAAATGGAGGCCTAGAATGTCGCCAATTAGAAGAGTTGGCTTTATTAAAATAGAAAACAATAAGAGAATGAGGTAAGACTAAAAAAAACATGGATGGAAGTAATTAAACATGGTGTAAAAGGATTAAAGATTAGGAAAAACATAGTTTATTATTGTAAAAAAATGGCTCAATAGGAACCATGCAGCTGACCCCACATAGGTGGGAAACAGCTTATGATGATGATGCAGACTTCCATATCCTAGTTTCTCACTCAATGATGGATGTTGGCTGTGAGACTGAGAAGTTCTGACATAGTTGTTCCTTTATGTTGTTCTTGGCTGTAAGGACGTCCAACATAGTTGCTGATGTAGATTACTTGCTATCAAGTTTCCTAACATTTTGAGCTTTCTGGTTTTTCATTGTGCTCCGTGATTCATGCAACTATGGTAAGAATTGCTATGTAGAGGTGTATCATAGGCCACCAGATCATCTTCTGTTCTGTACTCATACCATTACCAGACAGTCTAAGAGCAGGCCTCTCTGTAATAGATTGTTGGACAATTTGTATTATTTTTTGATAGAGAGACTGTGTATCATTGGTCATAGGACAATGTATAACATAGGTCTTGGCCTATCTTCCGTTCTGTACTCATACCATTATCAGATAGTCTAAGGACAAGCATCTCTATAATAGATTGTTGGAACGTGTATAATTTTTTTGAGCTTGCACTCTAAACTTTAATTATGGTTGTGAGATGCCATTTTGCGTGGTTCATAGTTTTTTCTGGTTTTTTTATAGCGAAAAGTATCTTATTTGTTCTTGAAAATTTTCTTTTATTTTCTGATCTGCTTCTGATGCATGTTTGGTTTTGGTTCTCTAGAGAGGATGAAATTGAAGATATTCAAAAGGTATTAGATTCATTTCTTGCTTATGGTGACATTGTTGTTGGTTGCTATGTTATGGTTGTAATGTTATTTCATTGCAAATTTTGTTTGACAGGAAATATCGGTGCTGTCACAATGCCGTTCTCAATATATTACAGATTATTATGGTTCCTATCTTCATGAAACAAAATTATGGATTGTAATGGAATACATGGCTGGTGGCTCTGTTGCTGACCTAGTAAGTCACTATCAATTTTGGTTTGCTCTCCACTGGTGGTTTTTTGAATGGTTGAAGTTGAAATTATTATTATTATTATTGCTATGCTACTTAAATCATTAAACTTGTGAATTATTCTTTCTTCTGTCATCATGAGTGAAGTTTTAAGTTATGCATGCATGAGCTGATGAATCCTTTTCATTTATCATTGATTTTTCTACGTTTAAAATCTCTGGTAGTCAACTAGCTGACCACAGAAATACATGAAAAGATCATCATTTGATCAGAAATACTTTGCACCACTTATGAATTTTTTTTTTTTGGTGGGGTTATGCTATTCATTTTCTTTGGCTAAGTAGGCCTTCCCTTAGAGAGAGAGAGGGTGAGGGTGTTTGTGTGTGCGTGTGTGTTTTTTTATTTTTTATTTTTAATCCAAGCTCTTAAGGATGTCTCTTGCTGCACTGGACAATCTCTTATAGGGATTTTCCTTTATTCTCTGCACATATGGTCAATTCCATTCAGTCATGTTTCTTAGAGAACTGTGGTCAGATCAATTGCTTGAGGGGATTCTACTTCACATGCAAATGTTGTCTCACGTGGATGTATTCTCTTTGAAAATTTTCAAAATTAAGGTCCGTTTGGAAATAGGTAAAAAAATGTGGTAAGGTGGGAATGGGAATGCTTCTGAAAACGTGAAAAATGATGTGATATGAATGTCAATGGTTAAGAGTAAAGAAAAATAAAGATAAAATATGTATGCTAGTTGTATGAGAAGATGTGAAAAATGATTAGAATGTAGTAGTGGTAATGATTGAAAAAGTAGGAAAGGTAGGTGGTTAATATGTTAGAAAAAATTATACGTTAAATCATAGAAAAAAGTGTGTACAAAAGAGTGAGAAATTTTATTTATTATTTTTTTTAAAGATTTTTACATCTTATCAAATAGACCCTAGATCAAAGAAGCGTGATGAATTTCATAAAAAAGCTTGAGTGTTAATTTTTGTTTCTTTGTTGTAGTTACAAGCAGGTCCTCCCTTGGATGAAATGTCTATAGCATGCATTTTACGTGATTTGCTGCATGCTGTTGAATACCTTCACAATGAGGGGAAAATTCATAGAGATATCAAAGGTTTGACCACATCCTCTCAATTTCTGATTCCGATTTGCATTTCCTTAGTAAGGTCTTACATGTTCGCTATTTTTCTTGTTTTTGCACAATAAAAATATTCCAGTCTACATTGCAGAATCTCAAGTGGCCATCTTGTAATATATTGCTTTCCCACTCTCAAATTATTCATATGATAATAGTTACTCTTATACAATTTTTGGCAGCGGCAAACATCTTGCTGACAGAGAATGGAGATGTTAAGGTATCATGCCCTGCTCAGTGTAAAATATCTGGCAATCTTACTGTACCGTTAATGTTCTAGTGCTTAAGAGCATCCCTTTCACCCATGTTGTGTATTTCTCTGTGTAATAGGTTGCTGATTTTGGTGTTTCTGCACAATTGACACGGACAATTTCTAGAAGAAAGGTGATCTCTCAGTCCATCAACCTAAAATTTATTTCTTAATATTTCATATATAAAATAACCAAGGAGGTTGAATGGCTGCAAATGATGGAAATTCCTTTATTTGCTTTATCTTTGTGACTGACTCCATATTTCTGTGGCACTAGGCTTTTCATATTGAAAGTTTAAATGCTTCATGAAATCTGTTGTCACTTTTTCCTAGTTCTCTATGGCATTGCCTTATCCATACTGTAGACTTGGTGCTTTGTCAAATAGCACTCCCACTCATGTGGTATGTGTGATGGCTGAATGCTAAGGCAGTCAGATTCATCAATCATATGCAGCGAGACTTGGTTTTCTGCATATTAAACACTTCTAGGTTATTGCTAAGGACATGATTTTCAGTAGATTATGTTGGTTACCTCAAATATTTGTGAATTTAAATGAATTCCTACTTTTTACTGCCCTGGCAATTTTTGATATGCAGAAGGCTAAATTAATCTAGTTTTATTATCTGCCGGCCAATGCATTTATTTATGTGAAAATTTTTTCAGACTTTTGTGGGAACCCCATTTTGGATGGCACCAGAGGTTATCCAGAATTCTGACGGATACAATGAGAAGGTAGCTATTTGGGTGGAGCTTTATATATGTGTATGTGTATTCGCATCTTAAAATTTGGACTATTTAATTCACATGCCTATATTTGTTTGATGCAGGCTGATATCTGGTCACTGGGGATCACTGCAATTGAGATGGCAAAAGGGGAGCCACCTTTGGCAGATCTCCATCCTATGAGAGTCCTTTTCATAATTCCTCGAGACAATCCTCCACAGGTCATGTTTGTTTGGAATGCTTTTTACCTACCATTGATGAGTGTAATTATATCTGACCCAATCTGAAAGCATTCTGTTTTGGCTGTGCAGCTGGATGAGCATTTTTCTCGTCCTATGAAAGACTTTGTTTCCTCATGTTTAAAGAAGCTCCCATCGGAGGTATTTGTCTTTATCTTTTTGATTCTTCTTCCCTTTCAAGAATCTTTGTGTGTAACATGGGGCAGGAATATTTTGGAATTCTTTTTATGTTGATGCAAAAACGAGTTAGCATCATCCAAATACCAAATTTATAGTCGTATTACACAGGCAATGCTTATATATTTATATCATGAATTCAGGATTAGTTTTCGGGTGATGATTCCCTACAACAAGTGGGCCAACAAGGTCCCTAAAACTCATTCTTTGCGCTGTAAGATTGGAGTTGGATCAAATTCTCTCTGTGCATTCAAATCAACAGTTGGAATAAAACTCTTATGTGCTGGGAAGTTTAACAAAAAAATGCCCCAAAATTGTGGCAGAAGAAAAAGAGTGGCTGGTAAGGGGAAGAAAAAGAATTGGCTGTCCCCATTTTCATGCCCCGACCACCCTGCTGTCTCCTCTGACTCAGTTGCTACTTCTGATTGAGTTTGAGAGAATCTGCAGCCGTGTATCCTCCTTGAATTTTATCAAAATTTTAGGCCACCAATCACTGTAGAATGTTATCTGATGTCAGATCTGAGAAGGAAATTGGAATGGGTGTCTAGATTGCTGAAGAGAATGATGTAAAAGGAGGTTGAGGAAAGAAAGAGAGAATGAGGAGCGAGGAATGTCTGATCGGGAACATAGGTATACACTAGGAAGATGGCTTTTGAGCTGGAGTTAGAATTGCATGCAATACATCCCTTTTGAAGCAGGCAATTCTTTGGGTGCATGTTGCTGCATCTGTCTGGCCTGATGTGGGGTCAGCATCAAGATGATGGCTTTGGGCACAGTTAGAGCTAGGTTCCAGAGTGAGGATGAAATTGATTGGGAAAGACCTTGATGGCTGGGGCGTGGTGGGGAGGGGGCTGTTTCGGTCTTTGGATCTCACAGCAATTTTTTCTTCTTTTTCTCACTAAACTCTAAAACAGAGCCTTTTTTTGTTTAATTTTCCCAGCGATGTATTTTTTTCTTCTTTCCCAGTGGACAGCCCTGCTTCATTCTGCCTGATCAAACTGCACTTATGATCAGTTGCAGGGATTGCATCTGCTAACTTCTTGTAGGGGATCGGGGCTCTTACCTTTTTGCTTATTTATTGCAAATGTGCGGTTACTTTTTGTTCTTGGGTGAATCATGGATCATGGAAAGAATCTATTGGCATTCTGGGAAGTGCCAATGCATCATTCATTGGCACTTCATCAAAATATTAGCATCCTTTTCTGTATAACATGGGCTCTGCTGACAATATAAAAAGTTTCCAAATTTAAGTGCAGTAGATAAATAAACAGACTGCATTTCTTCTGTGTAGCAATACTATAATCTCATCTAGAGATCTCACCTTCTCTAGACCTTGCATTGGCTTGAGCCACTTCCTCTGGTAATTGAACCAGAATTGCAAACTAATTGTTGTCAAAGTCGCATTATTCTTCTATGGTAAATATTCATTTCATAAGGTAGCCACTTATTGTATACTTTAGTTGGAGATTCCAATTTCCCTGAATCAAGTAAGGTACTCTTTATCTGAAAATCAAGAAACTGAAATGGTTTGATTTTCTGAGGAAAGCACTTTTGTTCTCCAAAACAGACCTGTCTAGACTTCCTCCTACAAATATCCTTCTCTCATTTGTTAAACTTTTATTGTCTGTTTGGATAATTGTAACTGAAAGATGGTGTAGTAGAAATTGTAGCAAGGAATAATGTCAAAAATAGCTTTGTGAATGAAAAGTAAGGAGAATTGATTGGCGATATGGTTAATTATTAAGGGTGTTAAAAGTTGAATACCACATTAATCTAAAGGACTTCTAAAGACTAAAATGGTTGCCGTTACACCCTGTTTCTATTACATGCTCCATCTAAAAGTATAGTTAGCAACATCCCAAGCTTGTTGTCTGACACAGTTTTTTTATGAACGAGGTTTCAGCTAAACATTAGGTGATAACTAGTGTCCCTAGCTTGATGTGCTGTCATGTATGTTTTATGACCACTAAGTAGTAAGTAATGTCTCAAGCTTGATGTGCTATTTGGCTACTTTCTGGGACAATCCCAAACATATAATTGTGTATGAATAAGAAGGCACAGGATGTTTTTCATCATAATCCTTTTATTTATATCATCCAAGTTTTCAGCAATTGGCATACTTTTCTGAGGAATGTAGATCATCAACCATAATAATTTCTGTTAGAATCATGCGTACAAATATTTCATTCTCATTGTTGTGTTGTGCAACGTACATAATCTTGCTGTTCTGAGTTTCTTTCCATTTCATGGCTTTGCTAATGCTCAATGAGACTGTTTTTGTGAGGCAAGTAATATTGCCAAGTGTGAACAGTATGCAAGCACACTAGCAAACATGTCTACCATGAAGCAACAGAAGCCTGCTTAAGCAGACAATCAGAACCGAATAGCAAGATTCTATGGAAATAGACATATCTAGTAATTTAATGTATTCTAATGAAATTGAGAAAAAAGATGGTATGAAGCAGCTCTCATAGACGACCTTATTGTTATCTTCATTTCAGAGACCAAGTGCTAAGGAACTTTTAAAGCATCGTTTTATCAAGAATGCAAGAAAGACTGCAAGGCTTTTGGAAAGGATAAGGTGGAAGCAATAGATTGTAGATTGTTGCACAGTTTCAAACTGCATTTACTGAACAAACAGTTACTGAATTTCATTTCTAGACTGTTAATGCAGGGAGTCATATGAAATTTTTTTATTCCTCAAAGTTCTGCTTAAGATGTGTTTACTGTTAATGCAGTGAGTCATAAAAAATTTTTTTCTCTCGTAGAAAGTCCTGCTTAAAGATGTGCTTTCTGTCTTTCTCATAGAGAACGACCAAAGGTCACCATAGGGGAAGGTGCAGAATCTGTCAGAAATGGTGATAAGCCAGATAATGACGGATCTGGCACTGTTAAGGTTTCCAGTGATTCAAGATATGATGCAATTGCTCAAGCCAGGTTTCCATTTTGCATAAGATTTTTTATTTTATTTTATTTTATTTTAGTCTTTTTCTATTCTGTGCTTTGAAACTTTGCTTATTATTTTTGCTTTATCTTAGTCATGGAGAGATCCCAGGAAATGCTGGTTGGGACTTCAGCACAGTTAGAACCCAGGGTACTGGAACTGTCCGGAGTGCTGTGAGACCAACGCCTTCAGTTGCCCCTAGAGAAAAACCGGATGTCCCAAGTGGTCTTCTTCCAAGGAGGCCTCCAGACAGAGGGTCTCCTGTCTCTGTGAGTCCAGTTCATGAATCGTCATCTGGAACATCCCCTGGAAAAGCTACAAGGGATCAATATGGTGGTGAAAGACGGGAGGATTCTGGAGATGTAATATTTTTCTTCCTGTTTTCACATTGATCTACTTTGCATATATGAAGGGCGCAAATTGCATCAGGTTGACTTGTCCCTGTCTGACCCAATTTTGGCTAGGTAGGCATGTAAATAGGGTCAGGATTGGTAGATGAGTCAACCATGTCCCAACCCAACTAGTCACATATATCAGTTTTAAAAATGTAAAGGAGAACAAATCTAAAACCTCCATTCTCAATCCCAAAAAATGACAGATTATACCAACAATGCTTTAAGTTTATTTTTTAGTTAAATGTTTTAGTAGTTGAATTGTAAGTTCATTGGGGTTAACTTGTAAGTGGAGAAATTAAATATTTTAAACTTGACTCACATTTCTAACCAGCATTGCAACATGAAATCTACTTGAATTTGACCTGCTTTTCAAAAGATAGAATTAGGGTTGGGTTAACCTTGGCCTAACCTTGGTATAAGACATACACTGGGTTGGGCAATTCCCAAATAGGGTTGGGTTGATCCTGTCCTGTTTACACCCCCTATAACCACATGAGTCTTCTTGCTTTTTGCTAAATGATTAGAATTCTTAATTTCAGGAGGCATCTTTCAACAGTTCTGGAACTGTTGTTTTCCGATCCCCAAGAGAGATCCTGGCATCTGCTTCATTTAATGATCAAAATCCCACGGTACAAGACCTGTCCTTTTGAAGAGGAAAGTGTTTACCATGATTATTATGTACATCTCTTTATGTTTATGCTCTTCATTGACTTAATTAGATCTCAATTTGGTGTAGTCTAGCAGCAGATATGATGAAGGGTCTGGAAGTGGTACAATTGTTATTCGTGGCCAACATTCTGATTCTGATACACCTCGAACTCCGAAGTCCATTTTGGGCGTCTTAGAGAGAACATCAAGTGCTACAAATGAGGATAGTGCTACCAACCTTGCTGAGGTTGTTGCTATTCTGATATTTTGCCCTTCCAGAAAAGGAAAGAAAATAATGCGTCTTTTGTTTATATTTTCTAATGTGTCCAAATAACAGTGGTTTTTTTTTTCCCAGGCAAAGGCTGCATTACAGGCAGGGCTGAGGAAAGTAAATGTTCGTGAAAGATTTGTGCGGGGAAAAATCAACAAAGATGGTCATGAAGCTAGAGTGAAAGATAGAGCGAGTACCCCTAGTTCCTCCAGGTACAAATTGGATTTTGTTAAACAGAAGTGCATGTTTCCAAATCTTGCTTCTCACTATGAGATACATTTGGTCTCAGAGAGTCCAATGAATTCTCTGGAACACAAAAGTCACTTCCCAAAGTTCTCCGAGTGAATGATGATGAAAATAATGCACGGGCATCTGCTGCTGCAGCATCTCCTTCGTTATCATTGCTGTTGATTCCTTCATTGAAAGAGGTGAATATGTAACTTATTGTTTTATGCCAATATATCCCCACGGCTATTGTCCTGTATTCTGTAAGGATACAGACTCTAGTATTTTTTAAGGATATAGACTGAAAATTTATCAAGGATTCTTTCTTCTTTGGAGTTTGGAGGATTCTTTGTACTGACATTTTCCTATGAACTAACATGATTCACTGGAAGGCTGCTGGTGATGAACCAGATGGGGCTGTTGTACATGCTGTGTCAGATTCATTAATTGATCTTGAACGAGTTATTCCTGGCTCCTGTGAAGTCCTTGTCAGCAGTCTACTTCAGCGACTGGGAAGGTCTACTTTCAATCTTGTCTGCATTGCCATTGTTTTTACTGTTTGCATTGCTGGTGTTTGAATGCACAATTGGATCTTTTTCTGGTCTTCGTTTTGGGGACAATGGATTATGTTTATCATTGTCATTGTAGTTGTCTTCATCAGCATAAGCTATTTCTCGCATGCGTGGGATCAGCTGCATAGATTCTGTTTTCATGTTGTGCCAATCCTGCCAATTATGTACTAAGTTTCAGTAATCTTCAATGTATTCTTATCTTTGTCAATTGCTTATATCCAAATTTTGTAATGTGAATGAACTATGAAGTACACGAATTGCACAACTTCAGTAGAATTGCGAATTTGAGGTCATGGCAGTATGAAACAGAGCCTGCTTTGGGTCAATTTTCTGTTCTTCTCAATCTCTTCCATTGAAGTGACAGGTGGGCCCTTGCATATGGTAAGAGCCCCATGGTTATCATCTAGTAACAGCAGTTTCCACGTCATGAGTGTGAAATTCGGAGTCTCTTTGGTGTCATGCTGGCTCCCAGAACAGAAGGAACAGTTCAACTTGATAATTGATACTTGTGTAGTGAGATGAGGGGTGACTTATATCTTTTGAAGATAGAATGACCAGAGAGATCTGGAAATTCTTGAATTGGTTGCTTGTTCTTGTAGAATCTTCCACTTTATTAAATTAATGTTGCAGATCATCAGTTTCCTTTTTCACAACATGCATTTGATGTAGAGAATTCTGGTGCAGCTCCAAGGAATCTTCAATAAAAGGACTCCAAGAGATGGCTGCACGCATTTTTACAAAGAGATCAACTCAATTAGTGGCAGAAAATGCAAATTTGACAATAGCAAACAGGAATAAGCAACCAAATACAGATTTATCTGAGAGTCCAAATTCAAGCCCGCTCGCAAAGTTCCTCATGGCAAGGTCTGGTGAGAAAGTTTCAATTCTCTGTTATTGGCTGCTAAAATACTCAAAACTCAAGCAAATCAGTAACACACTGGGTTGTATTGGTGGTGTGATTCATGCAGATGGCAGAGCCAAGTTTCTCGAGATCTCAACCCAATTTAGGTGTGTTTGCAAATGAGTGCTTGTGTGCTTTGTGTGCATATTTATTTTGACAATGTACATATCATTAGAGAAAATCTTCTTTTGTTCTTTTCATTGCAGCAGCAGCATCATTGCTGTATCATTAATTGGGGTCTAGCTGTCGTTCTCTCGCTCTTCATTCTCTCTTTTGTATGATCTGTTTTTTCCGGCCGTCCGAATTCAGGTCACTAATGTAACCTGTTATTCCAAAAATATTCGGAAGGAAATTCAGTCAATTTTGTAGCTTTATCTACAACGTGAAAACTTGTGAGACCATATTTATAAGAGTTTTAACTGTGCGTTGCATGCTCATGGATTCAACATCAATATCAGCTCGGCCCTTCCAATTCTGCTTCCAAGGCTTCTGGGAATATATATATATATATTGATTATTTTTATAAAGATGTAGTGCTGGGTGTGTTTAACCTATGAATCAAGTTTTATCATTTTTGAATGTTTTTAAGTATTTTTTATTTTAAACACAGTGACATTTTTGTAATTTTTTGACTCAGAAATTACCAAAATGCCACTGTATTTAAAAATAAAAAACTTAAAAATATTCAAAAATGGTAAAACTTGGGTTATAGGTTAAATACACATAGCTTTACATGTTTATAAAAAAAAATCAAAAAAAGTTTTAAAAATGGGCCGGACGTTCTTTAAAATCGCTGTTGGATAGATAAGTACACGGAAATTTATGCATCTAATAGTCTTGAAAAGCTTTGTTAAAAGAAGCAAATTAAAATGGACGCGGATTAGGGCAGTCTGCGAATTGTCCTTGTGAGATAGTTCATGATTGTAATGTAGTATGTTAACGGTAGATGGTGAGTAGGGTAGAATGCTATCTTACGGTTATGAACTGTTGTGTAATGACAGTTTTCAATTAAAATATATTAGTGTGCATTGAAACTTAAGTGCACTTAGGTGTAAAATTCCTTTTTAAAATTTTTTTGGAAAATCCTTTTATCCCATTGCTAATATGGGTGAATTTAATTTTAAAGTAAGTTTTATTATTTTTGGAGATAAGCATGTATATGTTTTAATTTTTAAAAATAAGGGTATTTTGGTCCGTCGTTTTTAGAAATTTAAAAATTATATAAGCATATATTTTGATAAAATTTAATACATATGTTAAACACATTTATATTAATAGTTATATAAAAAAATTTAATTTTTTTTAAATAGCCTTTATACTCGGATGCACCAAAAATTTTAAAGCACAAATCGCTAGGGGTGCAACTTGATACCGGGTCAGTTTGAACTCGCCTAACTCGACCTGGTTTGAAACCAAGTTCTGGTTTTATTTTTGAAAATTTTTAAATTAGATCCGGAAAAACCCGAAACCAATATTGGGTTCGTATTAACTCGGTCTAAACCTAGTATTCTCCCTAATTTATTAAAATAATTATGTTTATTTATGTACTAAGTATTTTAATTATAATTGAGATAAAAGTTATTCTATATAATTATAACTTAATTAAATTATAAAATGTTTATTCTAAAACCTAATTGTTGTATACATTTGTCAATAAAAGTTGAATATATTACATCTAAATTAACTTTATTTATAAATAATTATAAATATACTAACTCTTTAGAATTATTATATATAGACTAATTAATTATGAGATATATAAGTCTCACTTTTATAAAATTTTAGATAGTAATTTTATGTAATATCATTTATTTTTCTTACTTTGATTGTTTTTTCATAATATTACCTTGATTGTTATGTATAAATTTATTACATTCATTGTATTTAAAATTATCTTTTAATTTTAAAACTAATTTTCTTCAAAACTGAAAAATGTCTAGGACACATAAATATATTCACATATAAATTATTTATATATTAATGCAATAATATTTGAAAATTTTGTTATATTTATCGGTAATTTCAATTTCGATTAGCTTAAGAGTAACTCGAATTTCAAGCTCAAGCCAAGACCGAAACCAACGCCAACTCAGTTTGAACCCGACTCGAACTCGGATTCTAATATTAAGGTTAAAAGTTTTGATTCACAAAAACCCAGTAGGCTTAGGGTTTGAATTCACATAAATCCGAAAGGCTTAGGGTTTAGGTTCACACAAACCTGGTATAACCCGACTTGAGTTACACTCTCTACAAATCACTGTTCATTGAAATGGCTAGGATCTTATGTTGCCGAACTAAGTGGCCGCCCACTTAGATGGTCAAAAAATTCATTTTATTAAAAACTATCTTATAGAACGATAATTTAGCTTTATTTAATCTATGAATTAAAATTTACCATTTTTGAAATGTATATGTATCTTTTTAGATTTTTACCTTTGAAAATGATATCATATTCCTACATATAAAATCTAAAAAATATGTATAATTTTAAAAATGGTAAAACTTGATCTATAAATTAAATATGTTTAGAATATTATTTTCTTTCTCAAGGTATTTATAGAAAAATTTTCTCTATTGTATAAGAGCTGAATGTACCTTAGGATAATATCGAATGTCATAACATGTAAATATACGAATAAAAAAAGGGTTAAAGCTCCATTTAGCCGAACTAATTTTTCATCAAATGCACCAGACACCCCACCGATTGGCAACACAACTTTAAGGCTTTGTTTGACATGTTTGACGAAACGGCTTAGATTTCGGTTTCATTTGGTCGGGAGGTTGAGGGCTTGTTTGGCCTTGCCTCCTTACCGCAAGAAGCGTGAGAATTTCCAGCTCTTTGAAATCGTTTGGCCAAACTTGTCCTTCTACCTTAATTTATGAATTGTATTAAAAAGCCTAAGAAGTAAATATTAAGGGTATGTTTGACAATGGTTAAAAAATATCAAGCGAAAACTTTTCAATTTAAAACTTTTAACTCTCCACAACTATCATATTTTTCAATTATTTTTTTACATTTTTCTTATATAACTACTGTACTTTTCAATCATTTTATACACAATTATCCATACAACTAACCTATTTATTTTAACTGTATCATCTTTACTATTCATCATCACTCCTATCATATTACATCGTTTAATAACTTTTATTCTTCAAAACTTTTTATCAAAACTTTACCAATTTCCAAACACACCCTGAAATTAAAACTTTTTAAATAACACGCACATTACCATAATTTTACCACGCGACCAAATAGACCCTTAGTAGATTAGATTTTTTGTAAGGAAGCAGTTTCAAACTTTCAATTTGCTATCTTAATAACACTTTTCAAGACTAATTAACTAATAAAATTTCGTGTACAGCACCTATCAATCCAAATAAGAATTTTAGAATTTTTTTTTTTATATGAATAGAGACCGTCGTTCCAGCCTGGACTGGAACATATATAGATTTTAAACCACAAACTTTTCGAACAATGCTTATAGATCCTACTCTGTACGGCAAGTGAGAGTTTATACTTTATAAGCAAAGATTTACGTCTACTTTTCAAAAAACCTGTTTGGATGGAAAAGTTAAAAAAGCCATTCTAGCGGGTGCACTAATTCGCGCCTCAGCTATCTGAACTCAGAAGTCTCAATCTCACGATCTTCATTGGTAGATTTGAGTATGGATCTAGTTGACTCAGGTGCAAAAATCTATTTTTTATATTTTATTTTTGAATATTTTTTATACATCTGTGAACCTAAGTTTTTTTTAGAGTTGAAAAGTTCAGGGTCCATGTTGATGCTACATATTTATATCAGTCCCTTGCTCGGGTTGTTGCACACGTGTGGAAATCTAATCCAAGTTGCAAAAGACTTGTGCAATGCGGAGGGCAACGCGCCGCACGGCCAGACAAGCAGGCGCTTATAAGAACTAAGAAGAACATGGAGGTAGGGAAGAAGAAATCAGCGGGCGGAGAACATTATCACGGCTGAATTCAATTAGGCAAAACTTACATCCATATCGGCAAAAGCATGATTATATAACTATTAAAAGTATTAAAATTTTATTTGAATGTAAATTTTTAGCTTAGTTTAGGCTTGGGAATACTCTGAAATGATTATGGTATAAATAAAATTTTGAGTAAAATATATGAGCATTAGGCTCGCAATTTTTTGGACAAAATTCATTAGTATGTGCAGAATTTTCCGCATTAGGCTCGCAATTTTTTGGATTCAGTGTACTGCTTAAAATTATAATTTTTTTGTTTGGCCCTTTATGCCCAAGCATGGTGTTTTGATGTAGTTTTCACATTTTTGATGTCTTATTTTTTAAAATTCCAACTAAAATATTAAAAACATAAAAAATTTAAAACTTGTTATATAGAAATACACACAAATATGAAATTGAAAAGGTTAAAAAAAATTAAAAAATGGATTAAGCACCCATGTAGTCACCTAATAATCTGCCCATTTGAGAGTTGCGGTTGTTCATCTCTATCACCTGGACATTGCCCGAGTGATAAATAATGTTGGCATGTATTGTGGGGACACAGGATTGGATCTTATCCTGTGGTGTGAGCGTTGTAGTCTCCCTCTTTGGTATTGGGAGTGTGTGGGTCCCTCTTGGTGCTTGGTGATTGTAAAAATTTCTTAAGCTTAATTGTAATATAAAAATTGATATATAATGTAAATCCACTAATCAAAGTAGCTTTCATTTTCTATCTTTTACGAGTAGAAGAAGGCTTAACATCAACGATTTCATATATTTTAGGATCTAAAAAAAAATAGATTAATTAATATTGCAAGTAGAAAAATATTTTTTAAAACAAAAATTTGGCCTATCTGGTTTCTATCAAACTCGTCCCAATGGACCCGATCATGAACGCATGCGCGATATTCTACCAACGGTCATTAACAATTATCGTATCCTTAAAGAAAATGTTAGTTCTGATCTCTCTTTATATCGTTTTGGCTTTTCAAGAGAAGATTTTCTTCCCACTCCGAAAAAAAAAAAATAATAATTGCCAACAACTTTTCACTTAGATTACTCATATACCTTTAAGTTTCTCAAAATTGCACATATATATATGTGTATAGTTTCTTACTTCTTGCAACATATACTTTTTGACATAAATCACAAGAATAAAAATTAAATATGTAAAAATAGTAAGATTTAATATATGAATTCAATACACTAATTAGCTATAAAATCGTAATTATGCATGCACATATATGTCATGTCACAGGGGATTAACAACTTCTTTAATTGACCCCTCACGATATATGCATAAATAAAATTATGGATAAAATAAGTTAATGTATTTGGAATTTCGAAGGTTCGTGCATATAAATAGAATTAGAAACAAAGTCATGAGTATACTTCGAACTTGCCCATTAATTTTTAATAAAAACTCCCCCTCATTCGATTCGGGTGGAGACTCAGATTGCAGTGGTAGCGCAATCAGCTGGAATGGCTTTCTCGAGCAACCCCCTCGCCCTCAGCGTTCCAGACCCCGCCTTCGAGTCATGGCTCCGAGACAAGGGCTATCTCGAGATCCTTGACGAGCGAACCTCAGCCATCTATTCCTCCTCCTCCTCCACTACCGCCTCCGCCTCCGCGTCGTCATCCTCACCTTCCACATCAGGCCCTCCCGCTGCCGGCATCCGTAGGGCCATCGTCGCTGCCGCCTCTGGTTCCCTCTCTTCCCTCAACACTTTCGCCTCTCTCTTCACCCTCAACCCCTTTGCCAAGGTCGCCGCCGATGATTTCTCAGCAGAAACTCCGTCCTGGACCGTTGGATTCTTCGGAGTTGCGGACTCCTATTCGTGGCCGGCCGGCCCGTCTCAGGCCAGGATGAGGGTGCAAGAGAACGTAAAACGATACGCTTACAACTACGCCTGCCTCAGCCTCATCTTCTGTGCCTGCTCTCTGTTCGTATCTCCCTCTTCTCTCTCTCTCTCTCTCTCTCTCTCTCTCTCTCTCTGTGCATTTTGGGTACATTGAATTTCATTTGAAAAGATGTCATCGAAGGATGTTGCTTATGGGAAATGACTGCATCCTGTTAGAATTTAATTCATGTTTCATGTCTCGGATTTCTGCTTGGTTTAATTGTGAAATTTGTTATTTCTAGGCAGAATTTCTGGACGCTAGATATCTTAGTTTTCTAAAATTAAGTTTATTTTGAATATGTAAGATGACATTTGGATCTTCTGGTGGTGAAAGAAAGCCTATATTCAGTTATTCATAGATGTCGTAGTGTTCAAAAATAAAAGTTAGTGGAATTTATAGGATGACCTTGATCGTACTGTTTTGCATTCATTGTTGAATATGTGAAGGGTCGACTGGATCCTTCCATCTGGAGATTCCGTCGCAGGTGAGATGCATTGTGCCGCTGGTTCGAATACTTTAAGTTTTCTGGTTGTCATCATTGTGATCATTTCATCTGTATTTTTAGGATTGCGTTTAATTATCTTGCCTGCCCTCGTGTATGCAAATGGTTCCTTCACCATGCCAAAATTTACTCTTCCTTTTAAAAAAAATTTAGTGTTTTTTTGGTGGCAGATACCAAATGCCGATTGCACTTCTGGGACTGGTACTGAGCCTGGTTTCATGGGAAGCTTTCATACTTTGTAGTGACTTTTGGAAATTGGAGCATTACCCTATGATTCGTCGCAGTCTTCTCCGCGTGCTGCAGTTTGGTAAGTTTACCCTTTTCATACCTCCTCTACTATTACGTTGAATCCTTTTCAGCCCCTCTCGATAATTTCCTTCTTCTTTTGCTTGATGCATATAGTAATATCTTTTCTTGAAGCCATAGGTGTAATTATTCAACGGGAAAGTCTTTCATTCATGGAAATTTCACCTTCTTCCTTGCATTATTATGCAATGAAGATGAATGCATCTTATGGTGTGTTTGGGAATGGATAAAACTTTTGATGAAAAGTTTTGAAGAGTAAAAGTTGTCAAATGAAGTGATATGATAGGGGTAATGATGAGGAATAAAGATGATAAAGTTAAAATAGATAGGTTAATTGTATAAGTAATTGTGTAAAAATGATTGAAAAATAGGGTAGTTGTATGGGAAAATGTGAAAAAATGATTAAAAAATATGATAATTATAGAGAGTGGAAAGTTTTAGATTGAAAAGTTTTAAGTTGACATTTTTTCCTTATTGACAAACGCACCCTTAGGATTTTGATTCCTTCAATTCGTCAACTGATGATAATGAATTTGGAGGAGAAACATAGAGACTAGGATGCTTCCTAGTATTTTTATATCGAAAAATTAGTCCCTTAGCTTGCTGTTTTTTGGATTGTAAACATGTATAAGACCACTATAGTCTACATATACACAATTAGTCTTCAAGTTCCGACATTTGATTTTCCCTATTTTGGAGGAAATGCAGTATATATTTGGAAGTGCGTTGTGACGTGCTATTTAGTATGAGAATGAGCTGGCTGTTTGTGCCAATGGTATCCACAACACCATGATCTTTAGGGCAAAAAGAAAAAAAAAAGAAAAAAAAAAATCCCTATACTGAAGCATTTTTGGCTTACATGATGTGTTTCTTTTGGAACATTTCTAAACAATTGGTTCTGCTAGATCCAGTTTAAGCATCATAGCAATGGAGGGTTTTTGGACTAACTTGTCAACCAGCAGCTACTGCAGTGATATTGTACGCATTCAGAGTTCAGATATCCCTATTTTGCGCAATTGCTGTAAGTTATGCAGGTGATTCTTCTGTCCCTTCATGTGCTATTTTTCCTCCTGATTTTTATCTTCTACTCATGTTTCTGCCTTCTGCAGTTATGATTCTGCATGCTTCGCTCCGTAAATTGACTCCTTCAAAGCTCGGAGCAGATGGATCTAGAAGATTTCAGAGAAACAAGTAGAGCACCTGAATCTTAGGTAAGTGCTGTTTGTACTCAAATTTCCTGTACAAGAGAATCCATGGCTAAAGTGGAATACATGTATATTAGGACAATATTACTCGAATTGGGGCAGTTGTTTTCTTTGCTAAAACTTAAATAATGATGAGCAATATTGCTTTCTAACCTAGTTTCCTTGTCTTCTTCTGTGGGAATTTGGCCAATGTCCTGAAAAATCTTGCCTTGTCCTTTTTAAAATTTTGCCCAAGTGTTGTTCGTCACAACTTTCCTTTCCAATCTTAATCTGCTGACAGTAGTGGCCCAGATGCCATCAGTTAAACAAGGTTGACCAAGAAAGTCTGGCAGTAGATTCCTTTCCAAATTGGATGCTTCTGTTGATTTCAAAAGGATTATTGGGAAATATACCGAAACACTTCCGTCAGTCCGGCTCCCTTTCATTTGCAAGTGGAGCTGCCCTCATTTTTCCAAATAGAGCATAAGGCTCACAGGTCACAGCAGATTTCTGCCCGAGAGGGTAACAGGACGGCGGCAGAACTGGGTGCTATTATTACTTCTGTTCCTGAGTCGAGTGGGCAGAACACACCTAGACAATAAATGGAGGGCCTATTCTAAAATTCTCAATGGTAGATCTAGAAAGCCGTGAAGGGCCATGGACTTTGCTTCATGGCAGCAAGATTTCAGTCTTGCTTTGAAATTCCGTATTTTGGTTTCTCAAGTTACCACTAGAGACGATGAAGATTCAACAAATTATGGATATTTGAGGTGGAGGAAAGTCATTCCCAACATTACAGTATGGATGGGGCAGAATTGATTCAGGTTCATCTGGTACAAAGAACTGGCAATTTCACAGGTGGAAGTGAACCAAAGGCCAAATACACTTGCGTGTGAATTCAGCAAGGATGAAAAAATAATAATAATAAATCGACTGTTCAAACAAATGGAGACTAAAATAAAAGCCGGATTTCTGTCTTGTTGATTTTTGAAAAATAACGGTCGTTAGATTAGTTCAAAGTATTGAAGCTGCATTATTAGATTTAAAAAACAGAGGTAGTCAGATGAGTTCTGTAGTGAACAATTTTCAGTGAAGGATGTCGAAATGTTTTGACGCTGTACTAGCCGAACAACTCATCCAATTCGTCCAACCGTTTGGAGCGGCTAAAAAGATCAGAGCAGTGACTTCAATCACCATGGAAACGGAACTTGTAATTTCCTTTGAGCATATGCTTTTGTTTATGCCTCAAATCTCCCATCCCACCTTTTCATCACTGCAAGGTTTCAAGCATCGAATTATCCTGACGCCTTGCGCTTTCAGAGTCCCTACAACTCCAGAGCCTCTGAAATATCAACAGCCACAGAAACAGCATTATAAATAAGCTTGTAAATTGAGATTGTAATATATTAATAGTTTTGATGATTGAGTTATAACGGTTTATACTTAAATTTTTTTATATAATAATGTAAACGGTAATATATGTACTTGTGATTTTGAAATATATATATTATATAAAATAATGTCGAAATATTTTTCAAGAAAATATTATATTTAAGTATTAAAAGAACCGATTTGAAATTGAAACCAGATCAAATCGAAACCAGAACCAACTATATAGGTAATTGGTACATTAGGGTATACTGGAGACCCGAACCAACTCAAGTTGTACCCTTATAAAAACCTGTTGTATTTAATAATTTATGCATAAATACATGAGGCGCGAGGGATTTTTATTTTTATTTAATTCTACTACTTTTCATTCATTTTTTCATGTCTGTCCACTAGAGGTGTTAATGGTCATGATTAACTCATCAACCCGCCGTCCAACCCATTTATAAATGAGTTTTGGTTGAGATTTTTAAATAAATGAGTTATAATCCACCAATCCGTTCAACCATTTAATTAAATAAACGGATTAAGATCGATATTATATAACTCGTCAACCCGTTTAGTAACTTGTTTAACCCATATAACCTGTTCAACATATTCAATTCATTTAATTCATTAAAGTTATTTTTCCTCTTTACGTCTTTCTCCCGTTATCTAATTTTTATTTTTCCACTACAGCCCCAATTCCATTTCTTATTATTGCCCTATTTTCATTTCCTCCGCACGCCGAAAACACTCTAGTCTTTTCCTACGAAATTATCATTTACTAGAGTCTAAACTTCCAGGTCATCTGCTAGACAACTCATTAACAACCCACCAACTCGTTTATTAAATGTGTTGTAAATGGATTAGAGTTGAAATTTTTTAAATGAGTTAGAATTAGGATTAGATTCCAACCCGTCTAATCCAATCCGCTAACACCCCTGCTTTCCACACGGCAACCCTTTCCATTTTAACTTTCATCTCACATCACTTTCTTTTTCCAAACACTTCCCCCAAACGACATGCGCACGGTAATTTTTTTTTTTGAAAATGTTGAAATGGTTTGACACCGACCGAACTAGTGTAAACTGAACCCTGACAACTCTAGTTGACAGATCTAACTCAGATCATATAAAGTAGGATACATGAACAACACTTGTTTAGGAGCACAGTTATATACACCCCAATATATTTTATGCTAAAATACAGCATTGGTTTATTTTATTTTATTTTATTTTTATTTAATGTTTTCTCCATAAATAAGTTTTTCTGATTGTATTTAATCTCTACACTAAGTTTTACCATTTTACAAACTTTTACATATATATTTTTTATTTTTAAAAATCATCAATTTCAAGGGCATTTAAGTCATTTTTCACCTCTTAAGAAACTTATTTTTTTAAAAATTCAAAAATAAATATGTAAAAGTTTGTAAAATGGAAAAACTTTATATGTATATATTAAATACACTTAAGAAAACATGTTTATAAAAAAAAAGCAAAAAAATACAACTACAAAAATAAATTAATGTAATATTTTAGTGTACAATACATCATGATAGATAAAATCATGCTTCACTTATTTGAGGGAGCTCTAAAGAACACAGCAGCAATAAACTCATATCAGTTGGCCGGAAACTGATCTTGTGGTTCCTTTGAAAATGATATTAATGCCAAGAATAAAAATAACAATAAGAGAGATTTAAAGCGGTTTTCACCATACTTTCGAATGCTTCCTCTAGAAGCATCAAGGATACAGTCCACTTGAGTCCAGTTGCAAGCTTATTCCAAATGGGCAATGGCAATCAATCAAGAAACGAGTGAATGCCATTAGTTAAAAGGACGAGAAAGAACTCATTGACGATTTATGGGCGGATTAAAGAAAAATATATTTCAAAGAGCTGAATTAGAAAGTGTTCTGCATGTACTTCACCACGGCAACCCTCAGAAATAAATACTGAGGATATGTTTATTTGCCAGTAAAAACTTCTCAAAATAAAATTTTTACTCTTTGTAACTATTCCATTTTTTAGTTATTTATTTATATCTTCCTACAAAATGATCTTACTTTTCAATCATTTTTACATTATTACTCATACAACTAACCTATCTATTTTAATTTTTACAACTAACCTATTTATTTTAAGTTTATTTTCACCATGCGTCCAGCACCTCTCATTACATTATTTTCTCTTATAAAACACTTGCACCAAAATTTTTCATTTAAAAGTTTTATCACTCCTCAAATGCACCCTCAATGAATTCAATTATATAAACATTTTTCTAGGAAAAATGATTTAAAATGAGAGATGTGTGGAGGATGGTTTTCCTTAATAAAGCTATGATTTTGAATTCAATGACCAGATCTGGATATGAGGCATAGTTCTGATGTGAAGCCAAAGGGCTCGTCTGTAGACCTTCCGGCCTTTCTAACAGAATATATGCCTTAACAAGAGCAAACTTGTGTAAATATCCTTCCAACAAATTTAATGACCATATGAACAGCATGCAAGGGAGGTGCAAATCATGCAAAGCATGAAAACCAGAAACTAATAGAAGATAATTCATCGCCGTAGTTGCCTCCTTGCCAAGGCTGGTGGTTTCTTTGGGATGTAAACCTTGTAGCTCACCTGTCAACAATAAGATCAGAGAAAATTGCATAATGAATAAAGTTCAGAAAGAAACGTTCTCCAGAGATGCTGCAAGCTATAACTACAGTTAACTGTCAGAAGTAAATTTCTACCTGCACCATTTCTCCACCACGCATAACAGACATTGTCTTCTGCTCATATTGTGATCCATCTTTAACCTCTTCGGGCATTGTTTCAGTTGAGGCATGATCTGTTGCCTTAGATTCAGGGTGAGGGGAGACTAGAGAGTCAGATGCTTCACTTTTTTTAGCTCCGATACCTTGCATACTCCTTGATGTGTCAGTGGTGCTGGAGACTCCAGGAACTTTCTCAAGAAATGCATCTTTGCTCCCAGACAATTGCTCTGACTGCTTGTTTGAAAATTCATGCAATGCAAGCTCTCCATTCCTGCAATGTTGATTCCCGTTCAAACAGGCACTAGTTGCAACACTGATGGCATCATTGGCAGCCATCTCTGGTTTTCCAGAGCACACCTGATGGTGAACTGACTTGTTGCAAACAGGATCAGATATCAATGTCAAAGAACTTTTTACAGATTTGCTATTTCTGCCAATGAAATTAATATCTTCTGCAGATTTATTGGAACCAACCGGTTGAGGATTAACAACTGTTTTTGACTCAGATACCTGTCTATTATGAATGCGTCCTTGGTTTCCTACACGAACAGCCAATCTTCCATCCAATGATGCCATGTCACTTTTTCGATCTTGAGTTTGAGAAGATTCAGCTGTTGACTCTCTGAAAACCCCATCCCCACCTTCTTCAACACTGCAAGATTTTGAGAATGCAAGCCCACCACGGAACCTCTTAAAATTTTCTAATGCCTTTTGCCTTAAGAGATACTCCAAATCATGAGTCTCTGAAACATGATTGTTTTTCTCTGAAAAGGAAGGATCCCTCTGATCAGGTTGTGCTCCAGCAACACCATCAATGTATTTCTTCTCCTCATTTTCAGATCTTTCCTTCTCAAAGGCATAGTGTCCACTATGATCAAAATTTTGGGGTTCGTTATCCCTCTTTGTGGCCCCTTCATAACTATCATTGCTTCTAGAAGGACAATCATCATGAGCAGGGATAATGTCAGCCTTGTCCTCATCCTTACCCTGGCCATCCTCTGAATCTCTAAAAATTGTGATCACGGACTCTAAACGTCTCGGCAAGCTCTTCTCTACCGATCTCTCATTGTCTCGGCCATGGCTTTCCTTGCTGCAGCCACTGCATGATGATGATGAACAGCTTCGTGAATGGTACTTTCTTTTCCGACTGTTTTCCCTATGGCGGGACCTGCCTCGAATATTGACTTTGTGAGCAACTGATCTTCTTGACCTTTCAATTTCACTATCTTCAACGCCACTACTACTCAGATCCCTGCATGTTGAGCAGCTTTTGCTGCGATCACTACCAGGGGAACGTGGATTCATGCGCTTCTTTTTAATAGGCTTCTTCCTTTTATCCAATTTTTTGCCCCTTTTGGGCTCACCTTTCCTTTTATGATGGTGGCGTACAGAAACTCTGCCTTCACTGCTACTGGATGAAGAGCGTCGAGATCTCTTTGAATTCTTCTTGGCATAGTCCCGAGGCCTTGTCATTCTTCTAGCCCTGTAACTCTCATCGGAGCTGGAAGATGAGATGGATAGGGAAGAACCACTTCTCCAGTCAGAGTCAGAGTAGGAAACAGAAGCATCGCGATGGCGGTGTTTCTTGGATTTGTTTTTCTGCCGGCTGTGATGAACCTGAACAAAGAAGCATAGCAAACTAGTAAGCATGTTGCCAGCAACCCAGAAGAGTTCCCTTGTCCTTGATAGAAAAAAAGTTCAAAAGAAGCCATGAAAAAAGAAAGGGTCTGACAGTCTGTTAGAGTGGATATGCATGTTGACTCTAGTATAAGAGAGAAAGCAGTAGTAAGTCACAGCAGACAAGCTGAAAGCATCAGCCTCCCATTTACCAGTTTCAATACCATTCAATGTAAGTATGATAGTGCTGGTAGCCAAATGGATAATTGAAAGTGTCGCACAACTTGCCAAAACAGAATCACAGGTTACGCACAACAGTTCCAACGCACCAGCTTTCAGTAATAAGGATAAAATAAAGCCCTTCAACCCCAAGCCTTGAGGAGTTTCCAATGCCTGCCTCAGACTCCATGGAAAATCCAGTCCACCCATCAACACAATATGAATTCATAGACAATATAAGCAAATCCAATATTAGAAGTGAGACAAACCACCTGCGTCATGAAGACTTTACGGAAACAGATACAATGTTTGCGTTCCATGGAACATGTCTAAATACATGATTCTAACGGGGTAAAGCCAAGAAACAGATGGTTCCCGTCCAAAAATTCCTCTTTCTAATTGTAGATTTTCATTCAAGGGGCTTGATTAATTTACATCGTTTTTGAGACTGGGTCGCAGCATGAGCTGACACAGCTGACCAGAACACATGGAATTTGCCTGGACATATAGATTGGCGTAAGGAGACTAGGATTCAGAAGGCTTCCGTAGATAACAGAAACTAACTACATGTTATAGATAACACCAGAGAAGATGGAACAACACCGGCTGAGTTTTCATGAGCAGTGCAGGTTTGAATCGTGATTAATCAGGGTATCTTATCTTGGTCACAAATAATAAAAAGATATCCAAAAAAAAATTTTGGGAGAGATAAAGGCATGATCAATCGTTTTTCACACCGCCCTTTCATCCATCTTGCCAATTTTGACAGTGAAAGGGGGAAAAAGAGAGTGGCAGTCAAATACAGTGGGTAAAGATATAGAGAAGAGGGCAGGGGACACTAAATCGGTCGTCTATACCACCTGAATTCGCAGCCTAATTTTGATAATTAAGGAAAGAAGATGATAAGAAATCAATTAGGGTGGGACTTGGGAGTATATATCAAACTTGGTGAGAGAGAAGGGAACTAACAGCGGAAGAGGCCTTGGCCTTCCTGAAGTGCTTGCGCGATGAGGATTTCATGAGGGGGTGTGACGTGTGAGATTGAAGGTCCCTGCAAGGAAAAAAAAAATCAAAAACAAAGAGGGTCAAAAGCGTTTGGAAGCGTAAGGCATGGGAATGGACATGAAAAGGGCACCCATGGAATGTAAATGCCAGTCCTCCCTTGCGCGTGTCCTTCTGACGATGCTTTTGGGAAGGGAAAGGGAACGGAAAGAAGTGGTGCAACTAGAAGACGGACACGAGGGAAAGAGAGAACCTTGAGATGATGACTGTATTGTATTTTACGGTACGCGCGAGGCAGTGCCAAACCTGCCGTTTGTTGCTCCTGCAATGCCTTCATTTGTCGGTGCTTTATTCCTGCGTTTTGCATCTGGAAGGAGAGTGGAAAAAATTTACTCGAGAAAAAAAAGTCCCTAAAATTAAAAACAAGAGGGTAATTAGAGCGAATAAACTTACAACAAAAATATGAAAAAACAATTATAAAGTATAATAGTTAAAATATTATAAATGTCCCTCGGAAAATTATAAATTATAATAATTAAATAGTTAAAATATTACATCATGTGGAAAAAATATAGAAAAATTAAATTTATTTTTCTGTATATTGCTTATTTATTTTATCTTTTCAGAAATAATCCGGATTAAGTAATAACTTAGCACATCTCAAAAGTTCATTAATCTTGTTTACTTTTTTCCTCATGAATTTGTTAATATTGACGTATTTAACATATAACTTAAGTTTTACATTTTTATAATATATTTATACATTTTTTAAGATTTTGTAAACATATGGATATTTTAGCAATTCTTAACGCTAAAATACCCTTGTGTTTAAAAATCTTGAAAAAATATATACATATTTCGAAAAATGGTAAAATTTTGTTTATATATTAAATATACTTAAAAAAACAAGTGCATGAAGAAAAAAGTCATTAACTAACCTGAACTAACACGATCATTTATCTTTATCTTTATTTTTTTACTTTTAATTATTGTTATGTAATTACTTTTTTTTTGTTTTAATGAATTTTTTTTTCCTACTTATATGTTTTAGAAATGCAATGCATGATACGGTACAATTGGTGTGTTTGCTATGTTTGAATTTTATATAAGCTACTGAAAAAAATTTCTCAAATATTTCCATTGTTTGTGATGACTTGAGAAACTTGGGAAGCTGAGCAGGTGCATTCGGGTGCAAATATTCATTTTTTATTTTTTTTGAAAATTTTTTAAAAGTGCATTCAACACATATATCAATTTTTACCAAATTCAAAAATTATTAATTTTTTGGATTTTTAAAAGATAAGTGGCATTTAGTAATTTTAGATTAATAGTTTTATGAAATTTTTCAAAAAATAAAAGTAGGTTAAATACATGATAATGCACTGAAGCTAAATGCACCAGACACATTTGAAAATAACTTGGTAACTTGACTCTCTCTTTTTAAGTCATTGTTTAAATATTTTAATAAATTTTAATATATCTCTTCTATATTCTATCATTTTATTTTAATATATCTCTTCTATATTCTATCATTTTATTGTGACTATCTTTGCTTATAATCATTATCATCATCTTTTCATAAAAACAATTATCATTGTCATGGTACGTTATTTTTTCATTCTTTTTCAAAATTTTTCTTTATAGTTTTTCTTTTCTTTTTTTTCCTTGTTATCAAGTGGATTAAGACACTTTGTTCAGCTTTTGGAAAAAAAAATGAAAGGCAAGTTAGAAGAAGGGACGAAATAATGTCACAGGAGAGGTGTTTTAAAGAATTTATTGAGATATATAAATATATATAAGATAAAATTTTATATTTTTAAGATAGATTTTCAATTTAATATATTATTTACATTTCAATGCAACTTTTGTTATTGACAAACTAGATCCTTAAATTTTGTCAATCCTTAAATCTTATTGGATAGACAATAATAATTACGAGCAAATTGAATAAATTTAAAATAAATTAAATAGTTATATGAAAAATATAAAAAGAATAGTTGAAAAGATAATAATTAGATAGTTAATATATCATATCATTATAAAAATATAAAAAAATGTAAAAATAAGATAATTTTTTTAGCTTATAAAAATATGCTAAAAGTGGGTGTGTTTCACGGCATGAAAAGGACAAAAAAGCTTTAGAAAAAGCTTACTCACACATTTTTCGTATAATTATTATATTTTATGATCAGTTTTTTACTTTTGGACGGTGAAGTAGAAAATACAAGCAGAGTGTGTTTGACAAATAGTAAAAAATGTTAAGCTAAAACTTTTCACTTTATTTTTAATATTTTTCTATATGAATACTATTCATTTCACTTATGTTTATGCAATTAACTACAACATTAACTTATCTAACTTTATTATCTTTATTTTTATTATTACCTTTACAATTTTATATCATTTTTTTTTCAATCTGACTACTTTTATAAAAAAAAAAATTTTGTTGGAAAGTTTTATAATTTTCCAAACGTACCCATAATCATTTTTTTTTTACATATTTCTACACGGGTATACAGCTACCCAAACAGTCAAACACGAAACCATGGGCACGAGTATGCAATATCATGCTCCGTCAAACCGTCCAAAATTTCTGCTTCTGCTAAGCGATTTCAAACCGTTTTCAATCCGCGCCCTTCGTTTCAAATCTACGGCCGGCATTTCTTTGTTTGAAAATCCACTTTCTGCAGTGCGTTTCCGTTTTTCAATTTTTTTGTTCGAAAAGCAATTTCTTCGCATTTCGGCCCGCCTTTCTATTTTTGGCTGTTCCGAATTCAAGATTTCTCACACCTTCTTTTCAGTTCAGAATCCCCCGACTTCACTGCTGGCAATGGAAGGAGAAAGTAAGAATCTGGACTTCTGCAGCAGTTTCTCTCTCATTGATTTTTCCTGCGATGACGATTTCCTCCTCGTGGCTCGATCTTCCGACGGACTACCTAATCAGCAATCCTCAGGTAGTCGTTTTCGTTGGCACTTGATCTGTTCCATTGACGAAATCCTTGGTGTTTATCGAAAGAATCGCTGCAGCGGTATTGTGCATGGCTGTTTCCGCAATGTCCTGGTGGACCGATGTGGCTTGTCAGCAATGTTGATAAGCGTATGATAGAATGAGGCGCAGGTTGAAAGATCGAAACAATTTGAATCATCGTTAGCATCCTTAGTGCCTGGACGAGGGCTGCTACGCTTTGCCGATCAGAACTGCTGATTTGGTGCACGGGGCAATGGATGGCCCACATAGGAACAGTCTCTCATTTTGACAGATCCTAGCTTTACAAGAGTAGCCTTTTTGTCTTGATTATCTGCGAGTTCCTTCTTCTTTTTTCCCCTCTTCTAGTCGAACGTTGGACTTCTCTTCCTATTTGTGGGTTCTTGGTCTATGCATCTCTATATTCGATCCCATTATTTGGTTGGATCTGGTTGCCTCAAATGTTCAGTTGTATTACCTCTTCATTTCTTATTAATTATTATCAACCTATCCACGATATTACATCCCCATTTTAGATGGTTTTCAAATTCAATTAATGAAATTCAAGTTCTCAAATGATACATTTTACCAGCTTCATTCATGTAATTAAAACCGAGAGTCATGCTTTCAACCAAGATGGGACCCAGTGTGGCAGATCTTTAAGACTCAATTGTTTTGTTGTTTGCTTGCTGGATATATTTCGTCCATTATACGCATATTTAGTTTATATGATTTGAAATACAGGTAAAAGTCAAGTAAGTGGCTTAAATTTTCTGATGTCAACGTTCAATATTTCGCAGATTCAAACATCACAAAATTGTCATACCAAACAAACCTGTTAACTTTACCTACAGTTAAGGATTTACATATGCATCCAGGAGCATTCTTGTTCTTGGTATTATAGCATAATTTATGCATTTGCATAATAAGCCTGCCACTTTTGGAATCCTCTGAAGCTAATTGGCATTTGGAATGAGATTAGCAGGAACATTAGGAAATGATGATGATCACAGCAACAATGGAAAGGTTGAGGGAGAAAATGCTGATGAAGGGCATTGTTCGGTAAACTCTTGCAATGAAATGGAAGAGGCACTTGGATCATTGGTGTCAGCCGCAGAATCAAACAAAAATAGAAAACCCAGCAAGTGTAATTTGCGAAAGAGTTTAGCCTGGGACAATGCATTCTTCACAAGTGAAGGTATGATCTTGCAAACACGTTCAAATGGGAAAGCTCTTTAAACTCCATATGTCAAGTTCCATTATCAGTAAGAAAGTGTTAACTTTTCAACTTTAGTATTTCTTTCAGCAATCACTTGATAATCATCGTTCTCTCATTGTATGATATCAGGTATACTGGATCCTGATGAGTTAGAAATTGTGAGTAAAACATTCAAGAAATCCCAATTATGCACATTACCTGGGATTCAAGAAGACCTTAGGAAATCAACTGAGTCAACCACAACATTAAGCAGTGATGCTTCGGCACTTGAAAGCCTTGAAGTTGAATTGTTTGAGGACATACGAGCCTCGATTCAGAAGTCAGGATATGATTCTGGTCGAATTTCTGATTCAACTTTGTCGAGAAGCAGAGCTGGGCAGCGGGAACCAGGCATGGCATGTCCTGTTGGTGAGAGTCTGCTTCAGAACCATCTAATCAAAATCTTATCTTTATAGTCTGTTGCCTATATTCTGACTTCAAAATTTCTAGTTGTTGAAGGATCTATATACCATCATTTTAGAATTCACTGGTCAATAGGTTATGCTGCTGTTAAGATAAATTTTGACTGTCATGACCATCCACTGGAAATTGCTTGTCAAATACCTTATTTTCACTTAGCTTCTTATTCATTCTATTTTGTGAGCTGCTCTGAATTTGTGATGGCTACTATTTTCCAGCATCAAAAAAAGAGCAAACTTGTCATAATAAGGTGAGTTATCTTCATGGCTGCAATCTATCCTTGACACATGTTGATCTTAAAGAATATTTTAAATTGTCCTATTCTGATATTTCAGATCAAACTTATCAGCAAGCCTTCGACTGCTTACAAGAGGCAAAGTTTAAGCAAGCCAGCACTAGAGAAAATTCCGAAGGAGGTTCTTGTTCATCCCCGAGCAGTATGCTCTTGTTGAACTGTGCAATTCTTTGCTTTGTAAGGTTTGGAGTTTGGTTCAATTGATTACTTTTGATTTAACTGTCTTAAGGTCCCTGCTTCAAGTGGAGAGCTGAATTCATCTTTAAAACCACCAAAGATTTTACCTAAAGTTAATCCTCCCTCAACAAAGCCAACAAAGCCCTCAGTTGCACCCACCAAGAAAATGTTGCCTTCTTCTGAGTACATCAAAACAAAGAATAATGTGACAAAAGCTATGGGTATCTCTCTCTCTCTCTCTCTCTCTCTCTCTCTCTCTCTCATGCACAAGCACAAAAATCTTCAAACAATGCTTCATCATTCATCTTACTAGATGCTTTTTTCATATACAAAATATAATTGGTATTGATTCTGTGCTGCAAAGAGAAGTTGCTGTTGGAGCCATGCTATACCCAGATCTACCAAACTTGTAAACCATATGAAAAGCACTCTAGCCATGCATTATTCCAGGTTAATAATGATGATGAACCTGTCCTAAAACCTTGCAAGACATCTGCATGGTCTCCTTCCAACCCGGTAGCCTGTCAGCTTGGAAAAATTTCCCCTCTTTTCATGCCATTTACTTGTTAAATGTGTCTACTGCAGGAAATGGGAAAAATCAGAGGTCTTCAGTTCCTTCCAAGAAGCCTGATTTAGATGCTGAACCAAGTATTCCTCCTAGCTCCATGCCTTCCCCAACATCTTGTTCTTCAGGTTCATCCCAATCAGCCAAAACAATGCCAACAACTCCCTCCACAATCAAGAAGAGCGGAATCACTAAGACCTTTAGAAATAGAATTGAGTCTAGAAATGGCTATCCTCCTTCAAAGGATTTGATTATTAAAAGCCCGGTTCGGAGTTCAAAGAGTAGAACGGAGTCTGGGACTTCTCATTTGACTGCATATGTTATCTCTGCTTCCAAGGTCTCTCCAACTATTTCACCTGCTAGCTCTTTTGATGGCTTCTCTTCAGAGTCTTCTTCTTCAACATGTACAGCCAGCCAAATGTCAGACAGTTCAAAGGCAAGCCTTGAGATTAGCTGCGCTTCCTCTCACGGAGGTGACCTTTTAATGGGGGCTGTTGAACCACCTGATCAGAGCCATAGTGAGCGGCTAAGTACCTTCCCAGGCCAATCTGTCGAGAGAGCTTCTTTTGAAAATGGGGTTCTTTCTCTCCCAGCAGCTGCAAATGGTTCCAGGACCTGCACCAACTATAACTCCATGCAAAAGTTTAAACCATCTGGTCTGCGGATGCCCTCTCCGAAGATTGGTTTCTTTGATGCAGTAAGTGAATATATATATTGTCTACTAAAAGTGTTTTTGGCTGCATTTAATGTAATTTCAGTTTTCAAAATTTATTTGCAGTGTAATTTGAAGCACATCCTTGTCATTTTAATTTCAGGACAAAAATAGCATGCGCACTTCAAATGCTGGTTTGCCATTTTATTCTGGACTTCAAAGTAGTCTACCTAAGAAGAATGCTTCTGGGATTAATAGCATTGATGGGATACTCAAGCAAAGGCCATCTAAGCTTCAGCATGCAAAACCTCTATCTCAGTTTGGAACAATGAAATTCAGTTCTCATGTCAGTGTGCCATCTAATCAGGCTTATGCTTCTAGCTTAATACCTGCCTACTGCCGAAACCCTCAGCAGCTATCCAGTTTGTCTCCTGAACCATCTGGCACTCCCAAAAACAAAAGCCATCTCAATACAAATGTAGTGGTTCAGGACTCTTCTGCCACAACTAGCAGAGAGACCAAATCTAAAGCAAGAGAACTACAATCAGATGTGGCTGACAAAGGAAAATATAGTAAAACTGCGAAGATGAATGTGGAAGAGCATGGTGATCAGAATGTTATCACCAGGTATGATAGACATGTTCTTCTTTGTCATGTTTTGCAATACAAAAATAGAAAATTTGCTCAAGAAAGCCTTGACCTTGACTTTGAACTATTCTTTTGATAATAGGAATATATTAGTCGAATCAAACGAGTCCACCTTGGAAAAGTCTACATCTCCAGTGCTATCACCAGTCACCCATTCAGAACCTGCCACAAAACTTGCAGAGGAAAATTTTGATTCCATGAGTTTGGAGGGAGAACATGTTCTTATGGGCCAGAAAGAAAACATCACAGTGAACACTTTTAACTCCTCACCAGTTCCTCAGCAGCTGATTTATCTCCAATAAGGTAAGAAAAAGTTTCTCCCCATAGAAGCACAGTACTCCCTGCAAGACTGATTTAGTATATGTCTGTGCAAGTGTGAAAGATTCCATTTTCAGCGAATAATATACTTTAAAAGATTTTGTTCTCGTTCTTTGCTTGAACATTATATCAACTAAGAGGAATGGTCCTGTTAGCCCGGGCTAAGCAAATGTTCTGCATAGCCCACTTAAAAAAATCCATTTACAACAATTTTTTGTACTTTTTCTTCGTGCATTTGTTTATCTAAGTGTATTTAATATACAAACAAAATTTTACCATTTTTGGATGTGTATATATTTTTTTGAGATTTTAAAACATCTATGTGTATATATATGATTAAAATATCACTATCTTTAAAAAAAAAGTTGTTATAAATTAGTTTTTTTAGATGAGCTAAGTGAGACATTTGCTTAGCCTGGGCTAATAGGATCACTCTTCATTAACTAACGATATTTCTGATAGGAGAAATATATTTTTATTAGTATTTTTTATACATCATGACAATTGATATTATAATCAGGCACATTTACGACTCTCACACTATGAAGAGAATTTTCTACACCATGAAAGGAATTTTCTATAAACACTTCATACTAAGGGAATCAGTAAAAACCATCACACTAGGGGGGAAGTCTAAAACCCAACCCCATCAAAGGGAGATTTGAACATTGGATTTGTGTCTCCACTCTTGCCAGCGCTACCACCAGGGCAAGCCCCTGGTGGCAAATATACTACCCAGTTTTGAAAGAGAACATAGTCTGTCCTTGTGTCAGAGATGGCCACAATGCCACTTTGCATTCTCTTGTTGATTGCAATGAATTCAGCATTTTATGAACTGCTAAAAGCAAAATCAGGATAAGTTCTCATTGTTTGACAATTCAATGTTTTTTTTTTTTTTTTTTTTTTTTTAACACAGAATGCGGCAAATTTCTGTGGGAAATTAGAACAATTCGTCTATTTCACTGGCGTTTCTGCATTGTGGATAACATTGGATTGATGCCCAGCCCAAAAGATCTTAAGCTAGAGCTACGTTTTACTGGGCCAATCATGCTGGGTTTTTGTTACCTGGAAAGTTGAGTTCTACACAACCAAACAGTCTTTCCTTGCTACCTGAAGAAACAAGGCGAACATCTTCTGGACAGGGAATATTGTTCAGTTTCAAGACTTTTCTGGTTGAATATCAATGTAATCATAAACAAACGCTGACGTGTTCTTCACAACGAGCATATGGAAATGCCAATTCGTCTCCACAACGGGCATGTGGATTAAAAAAAATGGCTGTTTTGTCTGCATTCTCCTTGTTGCTACTTCTAGTCCTACCCTCCAGCTGAATTGGTGTGGCTATTCTGAAGGCCATTACTGGTGAGGCATCGTCTCTTACTAAATATTCGTTGAAAATTCTGAGAGAAATCTGAAATCTGAAATCTGCGAGGTTTGGACTTTGGAGACCTCTGCTAATCAAACGATTGTGTTATAGTTTTGGAGATTTCTATTAATGCAAGTATCCGTGATTACATATTTTAAAATTTCAAGTAATACCTATGATTAGATGTTTTAAAATTTGAGGAAATTCCTGTGATATCCACAACATTTGCCTATTGTTCTTTTCATATCTACAGCATTTTGATAATTTCTTTATACCCACGATATTTCGTATCTTATTCCTCTAATGCCCACGTTTTCATCCCTCTAATGCCCACGTACCTCATTCCTCTAATGCCCACGCCGCCACGGACAGCTTAAACGCTCGTCATGGACATGAGAACATGACATTTTTGCCCTCCTTCCTGTAGCCTGCCTCCATCGGCAGATAGATAGAAGCAACAATGGCAGCCTGGAAAAATACGCCATTAAATCTATCAGCTCGGCTCCACTGCTTTACACCGTCCGGTGCATCATCTTTGGCATTGCTGCCTCTGTTAAATCATGGCCCACTGCACGCCAGCAAATTTGGCGTCAGGGTTAGATTTAATGGAGAACAGAGGTAGTGTGGTTTGATTTATGTGGCCCACGATTTAGCAGTAATGAAGGTTCAAAGTCAATGGTTTAGCTAGCAATATTAAAGAAGGCAGTAAGAACAAATGGGTTTCCAAGCGGCTGTGTGCAGATGAAAGTGGCATGTAGATTGGCGACAAATCGAGGATTGTTATAGAAGAACAGTGATGGAGCGGCTTAGACGCAAAATGATGGCAGATTTGATGGTACATGGTAGAGGGCAAACGCAGTCTTGATTCAATTGCATCGCATCCAATTTCTCTCCGTTTCTAAGCAAGGGATCCAATGCCTCCTCTCTCATTTGCCCTGCAAAATCCGGCCATTAAAATCCCCAAATCCATCGGTTGTTGCCGGATGGTAGATGAAGATGGGGTGGTAAGAGGCTAGATCGACAGCCATGAGTGCCGACATTGTAACCCACCTAGACGTCTCCGTTGTCAACCTCTTACACCTCAAACTTCCTTCAAATACGGCAGCGACGTCAAACACCCAATTTTAGCGTCGACGTGTGCAAGTTACACAACCCTTGTACCTGTTGATTTCAAATACGGCAGCTTCTTCCATTAATTTCCAGTAGTAGAAATTGGGCCGGTAGGATGTGCGATGGATCATACTCCGCAATGATGAGATGATGTTCTTCCCAAAGAATCTGGTGGCAACGCTGAGCAAGAAAGAGTGGGAGGATTGGTATTACGTTGGCAGGAATTCAGAGAACTTGGAGCAGAAAGTGAATTATTTGTTCGGGATGGCGTTCGGTGAGGACTTGCTGGCGTAGCAAGCTGAATTTCTCGATGCTGTCGAGGACCTTGCGAACGCCGGAAATAATGGAGGTGCGGGCTCGGTCAGTGGAGTTGCCGGGGTGGAGAGTTGGACGCCATGCCATTGGAGTCGGAGAAGAGGTCGTTTATCTGTGATGGCGATTAGGAATGGCCGGCGGACATCTGATTAAAGGTAAAAGCCGCTGCAGCTATTGTTCTTCCTCTTCCTTTTCTCTTCTTCTGTCTGTTTTTTCATTGCTCTGGTCGTCCGCTGAACTTGAACCGATGCGCGATTACATTTTTTTTTTTTTATGATGCTCAGTTGGATTTTTAAAATGACGCTCTTTTATTGCGTTCGAGGAAGGTACATCCAATGGGCGCTCGCTCGCTCTCTCTCTCGAGGAAGAAGAGAACTGAAGCCGATGGGCAATTTCGCCATTTGAGAAAAGAAACGGTGGCAAATTTTCCGTCGTCACAACATAACTGACGGAAGGCGACGGCTTGGGTAAAAAAAAAAAGGGAAGAAATGTAGTACTAAAATGGTGTGGATACAAAAGAAATTTATTTTAAAATTCGAAGTAATATGTTTTGATGAGAATGTCTTCCCACATTGAAGCTAAAATTTCCCAAATGGCCGGCACAATACTACTTGGAAATAAACTTGATATATTTATTTTTGTGCGTAGGAGAACGAGTTAAGATGCAGTAGATATGGTGTCTTGTACGTTACGGAATTAATTGACAACTCTAAAAAGGTTTTATTTTTATTGTCCAGACTCTTAGATCTGTTGTTTTATAAGTGTCTCAACTGAAGGAACACGTTGAGATTCATTTTTCAAATTCTCAAGATTCCTGAAACTATAAATCATGTTCTTCCGAATTGCTACTTTCAAAATCGTTTTTCAATTTTGTTCGTCCTGCCTTCGGAAGAGAAAGATCGTATGTTTTTGATCATCTCATCCACCTTCAATATGCTGCTAAATATCATCATCCGATCAAACCGGCCGAGCAGATACAGACTCGGAACAAGAGATGATTACGAAGCTGTCATGCTTTCTGTTGGTGGAGTGCATGGAAATCTTGCACGTCTTGATCCGGGATAAAGATTGCCTAGTAACGACTACCGCTAACCACCGTATTCTGCGGAGATATCAAAGTTTTATTTTTTAAATGTCGAGCCCGGTCTGCATTTTGGGCAGCAGGCTAGCACAGTTCAAGACGAGCCCCTAAATCGACCCTGAGTTTTTCTTTTTTTTTAAAAAAAAAAAAAAAAAAAAGACCCTGAGTTGTACACTTCAACATGCTGAACTGAGTCTTGAATTTCAATATTGAAAATTGTTAAAATTCAGAACACCAGCGTGCTCAATGAAACATACTGCTACGATAACACAATTGATGGATGAGATCTTGATGGGCGCAAGGAATCCATGCCCGATCAGTGACCACGTTCTTAATTCAAAACGCATATTCTGCTCAAACAAGTCTTGGATTCGAATCCCATTGAAAATAAACCAAAAGCTAGTTGATAGACGCCTCTGAGCAATTCCTTGAACTTATCATCTACCACAAAATTCCAAAAACCTGCTTGTTATCCAGGTGAAAAATCTCATCGACTTATAAGTAGCCAGCCAGGTTGGCTCTTCTACCTCCACCAGCAGCTGCTACTACTGCTAGCTATGCGCAAAATCATGATCCAGAACCCCGTCGTCGGCTCCGCTAACAACGCCCACGATCTAGACGTCGACGCGGACTCCTCCTTCTCCTTCGCCAAAACGGAATGTTCGGACAAGTCGACAGACGGTCGTCGGTCGCAGGAGTCCCTGTCAAGCGCCGACTTTCCCGCCGACTTCCTCTTCGCCGACGGTCAGTTGATGCCGCATGAATTCTCACCGGTCCTCAGTTCCAGCCGGAGATCTATCAGCAAAGACATGCTGACAACGACGACGACTTCAAGGAACTCAGAAACCGACGCTGCGGGAACCACAAGAAGCAGCAGCGGCAGCATCTGCACAACTCCTCCTCCTCGAAGGCGCTGCAGCAAAAGCGCAGACGGCGAGAGAGTCGCGGACTGGCCAGCGAAGCCTAAGCACGTGCGCTTCAGATCGCGCGACGATGTGGTTCCTCCGCCAAAATGGCGGGCTGGGGTTACTCCTGAGCTGAGTGGTCAGCGGCGATGGAGGTGGTCGGACAGCGAAAGATGGTCGACGATGGGCCGGAGAAGCAAGCGCGGCGAGAATCGTCGAGCAGGCGAGCGTTTTCGTTATTCGGGGTTTGTCGACAGTGCCGGGAAGGGTCCGGAGAAGGGCCGCAGCCAGCAGGGAAGAAGCCGCTGATGCACAGGCATGCGCGGCCTTGCGCTAAGAGGAATTGCAAATAGAGCCGATGGGAACTGGGAGGAACGTCGACCAGGGGAGCGGATCAAGACGCTTCATGAGCTGGTCGTAGCACGCGACTGTCTTTGATCCGCATCGTAGAACGGGTAGTTGATTTTTTAAGTAATAATTAATTAATTATTTATTTATTTTTCGGAATGAGGAATGTATCACTGCATGCTGACTGCAACGGAGCCTCCACTCAGCTCTTATTTTTCAATTTAAAAATAAATTCAAATTATTTATAATGTTTATTTATGTGTGTTTATACTTTGAGATGTGTTTGGTATTTAGTTGGAAATGTTTTTGAAAGGAAAGTAGTGATGGGATATAATAATGATGATGAGGAATAACTAAATAAAGTTAAAATAGTTCCTGTACTTGCATGAAAAAGTACAAACAAAATTAAAAAATAAAATAATTGTATAAAAAGAATTAGAAAATAAAATTACAGTGGAAAAAGAAAAGTTTTAGATAAAAAATTTGTTGAAACATAAACACGTTTTGAAAAATTACATGCATAGTGTAACGGCCTAAACTAAAAATCAAGGCTTTTGCCAAAATTTTCAGTCCAAGTCGTTTTAATACTCCAGGATCTTTCTACGCGACAATTAAACCATCTCATTTAGGAAAAAAATAAGCTTGCATTATTACATCTAAGTCCATAGAGTTATTACAAATATGTCTACTTCAATAAATTCTTTACATCCAAGTCAAACCACTCATTATATAGAAAGAAATAAATTAAAAGATTTATTCATTAGCACGCTACCACCATCTCATTGGCCATCATCCTCGAGATCATCTAAGAGTCAAAGGAAAAAGGGATAAGTTCACAAGAACTTAGTAAGTAGGATTATGCCCTGCAATTAAGATCATAAGAAC
>JAXCLR010000081.1:3836113-3849380 GCA_035584095.1 Annona squamosa
TTAAATATAATAAATAAATTGAATTTTACATCAATTATCAACATCTAAAATATGAAAGGAGTTACACAGAATTATTTTTATATAACTTGTTTACATACAAGTGGAACCCAGTATGAACATTAGTGCCACACGCTTTTCTGGTACTATAGTTACAATTTTCTTAAAAGGAAAATTCTTAACAACTTAAACTTTATGGTTTCTAAGGATAAATTTACTTTTTATCCCTTTTTTTCCAGATTTAAACCTCGCAGCAGCAAGGACAAGCTGACAGTTCTGAATCATTTATATAAATGGCATCATCCCTTATTTCCGACTACATATCAGATCGGATTGCGAAAATAATTTTTAACCAGGGCCAAAACATGCAGCCGGAAGCAATTATTGCAAACGCTGCTCGACAACCCAGTGAAGATACATCGTCTGGGTCTCGTGCCAGGCTTGCCCGCTAAACCCCAAGCCCCATGGAGCAGCAGGCTAACGTCTTCGACAGATGGTCAGGCATGCGGTAAATTACACAGGAAATTTCTCATCCAGATTGGAAATAGATCGCTTTTTAAAATAAAGTAGACGGCAATGGCTTGCATGGCCGGCCAATGTACCTGTCTTCCATCATAATATTGGCTCTTTACGCTATTGAAATTGGATTTTCCCAGCTTATAAAAATGGATCCCCTGGATTCGCTTTATGCAATTGACAACCTGCATCTATCAGCTTGTTTTTAGATTAGAATTGCTATTCCAACTCTTCGGGAAATAGAATTTCCAACTGCGTTCATCATTCTTTAATCTAAATAACAAAGAATCCTTCTCCATCTGCCTGTTTATCATGAAAATTTATAACAAAGGGTATAGTTTTGCATCTAAAAAATGCTTATCAAGACAAGGCGCTTTAATTTTAGGTTTTAGTGTTTTTCGTCTTACATTGCCAAGCAAGTAGTACTAGGAAGATGTAAGAATGAAAGTAATTACTACCGCCACTAAAGTAGGTGTTTGATTTACCAACGCTTGATGGTGGAGTCGTAAGGAGGTCGGTGCACCTTAAATAAGAATTGATTCTGAGTCTTATGAATAGAGAGGCAAGCGATGAGCGAGCTTTCTCCCTTTATGGATCCAACCTAGCTTGGCTGTGAAAATCAAAGCTACATAAATTTTTTCTTTTTCTTTTTTTTTTTAAAAAAAAAAAAAGAAAAAGGCATGTTTTTGGTTGGAGTGAATAGTAAAAGCCGCCGCCCCACCCCACCACCCTTCCCCTTTTTATTTTCTCCTCTTGAGGCAAAATCCGAATACCAATGCAGTACTGAGAGTTGAGAAATGGAAAAGAAAGAGAAGCACGAGGAGAATATGGCATCAGAAAGGACGAGCTTATGTCCTATTATTGCAATTTCACCCACATTCACATGGTTAGCAGGTTTCCATCAACAACTTGTTCTAGCGTTCAGAACTGGCATGAATCCATCTTAACAAATATAAGAAACACATTTAAGAGAAACCACTCGATTCATTATAAATATACAACAATCTGAAAAGGCAGACGGTTTTGCAAGACAGAGAAACTAAAAAGGTCAGTGAAAGCACACAACGATTACCGATATATCGTCCTTGCTCTTTCTGGCAAGGGCTTCTTCTGTTAGATGCTTTGCAGCCGACTGAGCATCCTTCTTATCTTTGATTGCATTTACTACCTCTTCATTTGACATCACCTAAATGCGTCAAGGATGGCATTGAGACACAATTACAAAATTCAAAACAAAATGCCGACAAATTATTCAATGGATTAGGTGGGCATCTGACCTTCCATAGTCCATCACTAGCTAAGATAAGGAACTCTGCGTCTGCATCCAACATTTCTACGACCACGTGTGGTTCTGAACTAAGATGATTTTTTAAGCTCTTATCACCAAAAGCCCTTGCCACTGCTAGCTGTCCATCAACACGTGGAACATCTCCTGCATTGGTAGCAATAGTTATGACAGAGATTATCTACTGCCTTCGTTGTAATAGTTATGAGAGAGATTAGTGCTTCCTCCAGTTCTCCTGAAATGTTGACTTCCGGATCCTTTATAGGCTTACAGGAAAAAATGTCCAAGATGCATGATTCTACATTTTGTAATATTCTGAATTCATTCAATCAAGTTATCATTGTTTATGAGGATGATATCGCCCTCACAATTTAATCACAACTGTATCAAAAATTAAGTGATATACCAGCTGACACATCCATCCAAGCATATATTTGGTCTGGAAACTGAGTTGGAAATTATTGTTCTCATTCCCATCACATCTGAAAGTGAAACTAAACCGATTCAGGATCACGATTATATGGAGGTCCATAGGTGCTCCTGCACCAGCATGGCACTAGATTGTTCATGTTCATGTCCACGATCATGCCTAAGATATCTTCCAAAAAAATAAAAAAGATAAGAAAAAAATTAAAGAGGAAAGAATAAGAAAATGAAATCAAAGAAATATGACACGCATCATATGACAATTAGCAAGTCATGCAAAACAGAATGAGTCCAAAAAACAATAATAATAAATTCAGGTTACCTGGTAGATTTGATACAAAACCACCTTTGCTCTCAATGGTCTCCCTTTCCCGACCTGGTTCATGGTCCACTGAAAGCTGTTTGGGCACCCCTTTCTTGCACAAGACTGCTCGAGAATCACCGACATTAGCAACTATTAATTTCTCGCCATTGATTAATATAGCAGTGACAGCAGTTGACCCTCCCTTCCCCAGCTCCACTGCTTTCTCCAAAATCTTAACGTCTGTAAGTTCATATGCTTTCTTCACTGCACTCTCTGGTTCAGTCCAAAAGTCAGGCTGACAACAGAAAAAGAACAGCAATCAGAAATCAAAACATTATTTCAATTTTCAAAAAGGGATGCTATTCACATGAATACACCAGAGAAAGGATTTAACATGGATGCAATGATCCATGTAACTGAGATTAGAGTCCATTCTAATGTAACTGTTACTTGTTTTTTCTTCTAGTTGTACGTTTTCTCACCCTGGCTTGGATTCCATTGCTAAAATGAACTTGACAATTGGTATTTCAGCCAAGATAGATGGGATGCTATTCACATGAATGCACACCTGAGAAAGAATTTAACAAGGATGCAATGATCCATGTAACTGAGATTAGAGCCCATTCTTCAAGGGTCAAACATGGCCTCTAAGTAAAGCTACTTCATAGTACAGGCCAAAAAGTAGCTGTTACTTATTTTTTTCCAATTGTTCGTTTTGCTTACCATGAATTGGATTCCATTGCTAAAATGAACTGGACAATTGGTATGAGGAATTTAGAGGATCATTTCACTAACTGGATACTCCATGTGTCCAATGTCAGACCTGTGAAGTTTCATTTTCCATCCCACTAATTAGTCCTCTCAGTGCAGTCTTTTTTTTACAGAAGAAGGATGCAAGAACCTGCAGATGCAATATATGGAACTAGGCACATACCTCATTCAGGATATTATCAAACAGATGTGACTGAAGGTAATCTGGAACATCATGACCTAAATGGCCATCAAATATTGCAAATAGACCCAGCTCTCTGTCATTTACGGTCTTGAATTTTGCCACTAGATAGTCTTCCATTGCATGATTGGATTTCCCCTTGACCAAGTGGTAACCATGTGAGACATACCTGCCCGACATCTTGGACTTGCCTTTCCCTGTGTCTGGTGCAGATGAACCAAGTCCAACCTTTTCCTAAAAAGAAATATAAAAAATAGAGTCACTTCTTGGTACGTCTAGGACAATTAAGCAAACATGTACTATCAGGGAAATATCTGAACTATCCTATCAGGTTAGTTTCAAAACTGATTTTGATATCTTCTTCTTTATTTTATTCCATATTGTTCACTCATTATCTCTTGTTAGCAAATCCAACAATCATTCATTTGACATGATGTTAAAGCATGATGAATATCTACTTTGCCAAAAGGAACATGACAGACCATGTTGATTATCAGGCAGAGGCAACGTAGAGCATATCAACCACAAGAAAAGGTAGTAAAACCAAGCTTTCAAATTATCAATATGTTGCCTGCTACCATGCTGTTAAAAAATAAGCAGTTTCCATGGAAATCTTCAGATATAATGTTGCTGCTTGATTGAGGGATGGAGGCCACTATCAAATGATTGGCCACATTTGTGATGCATTGACAACAAAAATGGGTCAAGCACAACAAAAGGCCTATGTGTAGTGATGGAGGTCATGGCGGAAGCCAGCAGAAAATGCAACTGCACTGCCGTATGCTGGAGAAAAATGAGAAAAGCGCTATAAAGAAAATTGGGAACATATCTGAATAGAGCCAGCAGAAATATGCAAATGCAGCAGTAGAAAAATAAGAAATGCGCTCAAAAGAAAATCGGGAACATATCTGAACAAATGAAGATGATAGGTTGAGGGAAGTGTTTATTTTACTTTCTTCCATGAACAAAGATAAAAACACCGACCATGATGGAACTCAGATTTGAATGTGCGGCAGGAAAGGATTAATAAAAATCAGCCATTAACCTATTTCACTAATATATCCCATTCAAAATTTCAAACATGACAGAGGCTCAGGGCACTGGATCAAAGCAGATCCTAACGGCCAAAGAGACTGACAAATTCGAAAAGTTGAATTTGTAACATCGGCTGTGTTGGCGTGATCATAGTACAGACCCAAACAGGCACGCAGTGAAATTGCATGGCCATAATCTGTTGTATAACTCAGAAAAGTCCAGGGAAAGCTCATTAACATGAGACCATAAAACAAGATAGCCGATGGAGAGATCCTCATGGAGGCAACGGCCATGTGGCTAGTAATGGACTGTTGAAAACAAAGAACAAGGAATGTACCTTCAAGAAAGCTCGGCCATCCTATGCATACGAAATAGCAAGAAAAATTGGTTGCAACAAATAAAAAATTCCAATTGCACCTTTACTTCCCACAGTTTTGATAGTGCGACACTATTCAGATCATATCATTAATTCCAAAAGCAACAGAAGATTATCCTATTTCCTATGTACAATCCAACCGCAGGCACTCCCCTGCTTCATGAACAGACCCTTGCCCTTCGACCAAAACCTACACCGTTAACCACTGAAACCCTCCTCTCCGCGTAGAAAGATCATTCTCCATCCTATCTTTTAGTGGACATTGACCAAAATCCACAGGCCATTACCTCATCTCAACAAATCAAACACCCTAGTCACAGCCCTAAGTACTGGACAATTTCGATCACCGGAACTGTTAATTGCTGAGTCAAAATACCAAAGATCCAGTATGCCAACCGGGACAACCATCGCGCTGAGACAAAAAAAAGTAATTGAAGAAAAAAGCCACTTCCCGAAGTATGGTTCAACAGTTTAAATCATGGACGTGAAACAGAAAAGAAATAACAAAATCGCAAAAATAAAAACCTAGGCGTACCTTCATTTTGTGGAGGATTTCCCTTCCGGTCATGGCTGCTTCTGCCTTCTTTTTATATGGAAACAAGTGGAGAGGATCGCGATCCGAAGACGCCTCTGTCGGAACTCGGAACTCGGACGTACAGGTTCGCAAACGGAAGAGAGACAAGTGTAAGAAATATCAGATACGTGGCTTTCAGACTTTGTCTTAAGGGGGAAAAAATACCAATATAGAAATCCAAATTTTTATTATTGTTATTTTTTTTTTTCTGTCTTGCTGCACGCAGGGTCAAATCGCCGAAAAGCTCGAATACGTGGCCGCACTCGGATTGCGGTGAGCGAAGCGTTCCATTTCCATAATTCAGCCAGCGGAGGCCTCGCTATAAAACGCGTTCTTACCGTTCTGCGCTTTATTCGGGGACGAAAATGCCCTCGACTTTCCTGGACAGGAGACTCGAGTCTCAACGGACAACCCATGCCCTTTTGCGACGCTGACGGCTTCTCGACACGTGTATACAGATCGTCAATCTCGCCGGCCCATCAGGCCATCACGCTAGATTTTTGAATTTGCAAGGGCCGTTAGCTAGTATTTGGTAACTTTCGTGTTGAGAAGTGTGAAATGGTGCCTTATGGTGCAGGTAAAGTGAGAATAAATGAACAAGATGTACACTGAAAATAATAAAAATTATATTAAAAATAAGAAAAGCTATTTTAAAAATTTTAAAAATTGTCTTGGAGATTGAGAAATTATTTTGAAAATAGTAATACAAATTTAATTCAAGAATCATGTATGGTTGGAACATACTTGAATTGTATGACAAAATGTAAAAATGAAAAAAGTAAGACAGCAAAATAGCTTAAATGTTAAATTAATTTTTGAAAAATACATGAAGAAAGGTAAAAAAATTTGATTCCTTCCCCATCTTTCTCATAAAATGATGCTGATTATATATTATTTAGGTATGATTTCATCAGCAATAAAGGAATAAAAACTCAATATGCGCAGAGAGGGGTAAAAGTTTTCTTTGATGCGTTTGAAAATATAGAAAAATTGTTGCAAAAAAATTGAAAAGGTGTTAGAGTAATGTGTAAAATATAGAAAATGATTAAAAGTAAATGATGATTGTATACAGATATGTAGAAATAATTAAAAATTATGGAATTGTATGAAAAATATGTAGAAATGATTGTAGGGTATGATAGTTGTGATATAGATTTTTTTTTTTACTTCAGTGAACACACCCTCATCTCAATTTTAGGCCAGATTGGAATATAATTATAGTTAGTTGTTAATGACATTAAAAATACGAAGATAATTTTCTTTCCCAAATGTTAAATACATTAGCAACGTAAGTGGGATAGGAATTTTCAACTTACAAAAAAAATTCAATTCCATTGTAATATCTTTTTTTTGTAATACAAAATAATCTTATTTTTCTCATTTATAATATAATTTTTCATTTTTCTAATATACAAACAAACCTTTTTCATCCGTCTTCTTTGAATAGTATGAGGCACTCCATTGACATTTATCTTTGATGTCCACTTTGTGATATTAAAAGAAAAACTTATCCACTACTTATTACTTCGATATGATTTAAAACCTTAATTACTTACTTACTTTTTTATTGTTATATTTATTCTCTACTCATGTTATATCACTCTTTTATTTTTTTAAAAAATTCAGTCGAACTGGTTTTGTTTAAGTTTTTAACATATTTTCAAATCGATCTTTATTAAATTTGAATATTCTTTTGTCTACCATGAATGGGCTTAAACTTGTCTCGAGGGCAAAGTGGGTTAAAGTTCCATTAGGCAACTTTTCACTTAGGTCAGACCATTGTAATTTTTTTTTTTTTTTTTTTGGCAAACAAAATCAGATGAAGAATTTTTGCAACGACCATATTTTCGGGCTTACAAAACTCTAGCGATCTTTCACGGTCGCCAGTGGGTTAAAGTTTGATAATTTTTAAATTTATTTAATATTTCGTTTTAATTTTGAAAATTATTTTTTTTATTTTCAAAAATAAAAAATAACGATTCAAAATATTGCCTAATTTCATAAAATGAAAGATTTAAGTGAAGCTCGCATATTAAAATTTCCACTTGCCCGTAGAGCACCCAAATTATTCCTTTGCAAAATTATTTTAAAAAAGAGGTATATGCATATATCTTTTTTTTGAAAAAAAAAATAAATTCATCACTACTGTATGAAACTGAGGATTTATTCAGCAATGCAGCTAGCCCTGCTTAGTCTGCTTAAAAAATGTAAAGAGTCTTCCACCGTTTGAAGAAAGTTGACTGAGCTTATCCATTCAGCTTGAATTAAAGTCAGATAAATTAAGGGCAGAAACATTGTCGCCACTTGGATAGCTTATCCTTTCTAATCGTACTTTTAAGGCAATTTGAGTGTATAGGATTCTGCGCACGATGCTTTTTGCTCTCACCGTGTGGTCAAACGGAGCCAGAGACTGTGAATCTTCTGCGAGGATAATTCTACCATTTTCCTGGCGTTTGTGGTGAGCGCATCTGAGCCAGGGATCCGACGAGTTACTATAAATTCCCAAAACGTGAAATGTGAGTTGTAGATTGGACCAATTCTTAAATTGGAGGATCTAGTGCCGGGAACGCATTGACTTTCATCCTTCCGCGTGATCCCGCCACCAACTTGACACAGCTCATCCTCATCTAACCATATCCCACTCCATTTGCACGTCGGCGCAGCCATGGAACAGCATCGACATCAAATCAGTCTCCTTATCCCATTCAAATGGCATTGTATATCAGCTGAAACAATTCCAATGGACTCCACCACAGCCCACAGGCATGAATTGAAGCTGTGACATAAAATTACTCTTGACTAGCAGACGGTTGCTCGCCAGCGATGCAACTCTGGATCGTGAAATTCGAATTCATCTTAATTCTAACTCAAATCTTGTTATAAAATCTAGAACTTAATCTTAACTTTAATTTTTTTTTTTTATAAAACTTAGATTTTAACCCTGTTCAATTCGTTTAAGTTAAGCATAATAAGTTTCAAAATTTATATGAAAATATAATAATAAAAAAACCATGTAAGCACTGAGCACATATAATAATACATACATATTTGATAAAAAGCTAATAATATAAATATAAATGAGGGGTTGACCGAGTGCATTCAGCCTCATTAGTCACTACATAGGGTGCATTTTACTAATTTTTAAATTTTTTGAAATTTTTTATACAATTACTAATCTAGGTGTGTTACGTATTAATTTTTACCTTTTTGATGCTTGTAGATTTTTTAGATTTTTTTAAAAAGTTGTTATTTGATTTTTTAAAATGTCATTAATTTCAAAAAATAAAATATCTAAAAATCTTCAAAAAAAGGTAAAAATTAATATATGTGTTAAATGCACCTAAATTAATAATTATATAAAAAAATTGCAAAAAGGGTAAAAAATATGTTTCTGCACCCGAGTTCACCGAAGCTAAGTGTACCTAAGTGTACTTCATCATGATCCATATAAATATAGATGTAAATAAAAATAATATGATTCATCTATCACAAAAACATACTCAAATGTAAACATAAATGATATGAAATATATAAATATTTTATATTAAATATAAGGGCAAATTCCTTATATACTTACTAATATTAACCTAATTCGACTTATATCCATAAATTGTAAAAAATCTCTTGTACTCACGAACTTTCATCTTAATTTCACTTATACCTACACCATTAGTGATCCATTAAAGGGATTGTTAACCCTTTGAAAAATGACAAATATGTTGATACCTAATTACGATTTTATAGTTAAAAATTTATATTATAATGAAATTTTAGTAATTTTATAAACTTCAAAATCATATATTATTTAAATATGAATTTTTAATTTTAAGCAACGCAACCTTAAATTATATTAGAGCTTAGGTACGTTCATGGTTTTATAGGGATGAAAATTCGTAAGTAGGAGAGGAATTTCCGAGAATTTATGAGTAGAAATGGAATTAAACATAAAATTCATAAATACACGTGGAATTTACTTTAAACATAAGTACGAGAATTTAGGCTTGAGTTTACTATTTTACATGAATTATAACCTTAATTTTACTTTCAAATCAGATTACTCGAGTTCTGCTTTAAAAAGTAAACCTTAAAATTGATTTTTCTGTTGTTTCTGCTTAAAAAAAAAAAAAGCTAGTGAAACAAATTGATTTTTTGTTGGCTTAAATGGGCCGGCCTCGTGCTTACGCGGGCGCTAAGTGGCACCGCCACAGTGCCACTCCTTGTTCAGACTATGGAAAGTAGAACATGTGAACGGAAGAAAGGGGGAAAAGGAAAATCTACAAGGACGGCAGCTATTTATTTGGCTCAAGTCCCACACCATGTATCCATCAAAAAAAAAAAAAAAACGGGTCCCATACCATGTATAAATTCCATGTGGCTTCTTGCCTCTACGCTCCAATGGGCAATCCGTGTATGGATAGAAGCATCTTTCCATTCTTTGGCAGCGTCGGAGTTTTGGGTGTCATGCCGACAATAACCTGTGGCTATTGACCTCCATTACGTAGCAGGAAACGAGTCTGCAATTATCACAACAACAAATTGAAGCTTAGTCTATTGAACATGGGAAAGATGAAACTGACAACCACACGCGATCCATATATACATGGAGACAGAGGATCTAAATGATGTGACTGGATACCGGAGAAATGCTGTATAAGTATTTTATCATTCTTGAGAAGGCAGAACAAGCTCAAGAACTTTATGAATGGAACCGGTTGTTCAATTGTAAGGCATCTTAAAAGACTTGTCTAAGCATGTTTGGTGTTAAAGACGGAGAGATGTCAAAGTTAGCTAACACGGACTTGCGATTGCAAATGTGGTCTAGTATTGAGTACCCGGGCATGACCGGGTTAACCCCAAGATGAAACATGGCTCGGTTTCAGCCAGTTTGAACTAGATCACGAAGTTGACCTGCGTTGCCACGACCGTAAAGCATGGATGTAGGAAATATACATGAAGGGTATGCGAACTTCAATGATGTCTACACCAAAACCCATAGGAACGAGGCATTCGATGCAATAAGGAAAAAAGCAAGCGGCCTGAGCCGACTCCGAAGGGCTTCAGGCAATCCGAAAGTTTTCTGGGCTTGGGGTTAGGGTCGTCATGGCTGTTGCCAGAGCTGCTTGTCATGAGAATTCAAAAAGCCTTCATTGAACCGGCATTGAATTGACTAGCATTAGATGGCTATGTCTATAATATTTTGCCTAATTGCATGTCAAAATGTTGACCGTCAGCTGCTAAAGCAGCAGGAATCTTAGCTTTAGCTTTAGAATCGTCAGAATCAGGCTCCATGAGTTGTCTCCTAAGAACAAGGATCAGCCATAAAGTAACTGATTGAATTCATAATTTTCTCACAATCCAAACTTGTCAAATGTTCAAGAGGCTGTATTCTTTATTAATTTTTCCCCCTCTCTGCTTTTTATTATCTGTCCTCTGAAAAAAATTTTGGAATAGCCTTTGCTTTTCAACCCCAAAAGTTTATGTTCTCTGTCAATCAAGTACTCAAAAGTGATAAATTTTCGTTTTTTTTTAAATATATATATTTGTTAATACTGAGTGGTTTTTGATGTCGGCGTGACTGAGTGAGATACCAGTTTCGGTTTCGGACAGGACAAAATAGTCTCCATGTGTATTAGAAAAATAAGTGCACATAGTAGCACACTTGCTTGCGTGCGACATGCAAAGGTTTGACCCTTCCCTCCTCAAATGTTTTTTTTTTTTTTAAAAAAAAAGTAGTAAAACTCGAATTGATTCTTAATCAAAATTTGAGATTTCAAATACCATGCCGGACAAAGCAGGAACATTCAACATGGCTAAAAAATCAGAGAATATTGTGTAAAAGTCCCATCGGCAAATATCATTATGCAGAACAGTTTAAAATCAAGTGAACATAAATCAATAGAAATGCATATGACATGGTGAAGAAGCTACAGACCCGTGAGTTCTAAAAGCATCCTGAATTCCTGATATCCCAGAATTTGAGTGTTTGACAGGTCCCCAAAAACGTAGAAAAAGCCGTAGTCGTAAATGAGTAAACATGCAAGTGTGGCATGTTTACTAGTTTTTTGCAACTAACAGTTCAAATGTGGCAACGTGCAAATGGTCGTCAGTGTCCTCATGCAGGTTACTCGAGGCAACGTAATGCAAAAGGGCATCCACCAGATAGGGCCGGTGCTTGGATTGTTCCACAAATCAAGCTGGTCCAATCATCATCAAATTAAACTCATGCACATGCAATGCGGCTGATAATCCCATAGGCACAACTTGGGTAGTACACCTATTGTACTAGCCTAACACTAATTTAAGTATAGTAGGAAAAATTGTTTGTCGGTACAGTTAAGAGTATAAAATTTTATTCATCCTCCCAAATAAGATAGGATAGTGTATATAACTTGGCCGTTTGATCATTTCAGATCAGTCCAAAAATATTTATTTTTTATTTTTTCAAACTTTTTTTATAGATATGTTAATCTAGTTATATTAAATTTGTATTTAAAAATATAAAATAAATTTATACACATATAAAAAAGGTTAGAAATTAGATTAACATTTATTTTCGATACTTGTATATATTTATTTCGTATTTTTAAATACAACATTTTTATAAACAATGTTTAAAAAAAACAAAAACAATACATTTTTAGACCGTCCGTCCAACAAGATCACAACTCTATAACTTGAATACTCCGGACCAACAAGTGTGGATACACTGGTAAGTAGGTAGCATACATATTAGAGTTTTGATCATATATATTTAAATGTGTTGTAGGTTAATGTACGTTTAGTTCAAAATAGACTTGGTATAATCATAACATTATAATATACTTCAAAATAGACCTCGTATAATCATAACATTATAATATATTTCATCTATTGTATTTAAAATTAGTTATTTTATTAGCATACTAATTTTTATCTAAATTGGATATGTGCATAAACCTAATTTAAAATATTTTGATGTAAATAATAATTTCGAAGTTATTCTTTGAATACATAAATTATCTAAGACATAATTTATATATGAGTAAATAATTGTGTAAAGTATGTATGTAAATATCTCTACATGGGGGGCTTGTTTATACCAAAAATATTTCAAACTAAAATTTTTCATTCTCTACAATTACTCTATTTTTTAATTTTTTATTTCTTTATATGAGTAAATAATTGTGTAAAGTATGTATGTAAATATCTCTACATGGGGGACTTGTTTATACCAAAAATATTTTAAACTAAAATTTTTCATTCTCTACAACTACTTTATTTTTTAATTTTTTATTTCTTTATATACAACTATTCATACATTTAACCTGTTTAGTTTAACTTTGTTTATTATACTCTACATCATTACTCCTCTCATTCATATAATTTTCTCTCATTTTAAAAACTTTTATACTAAAAAATTTTTCATTAAAAGTTTTATCATTTTCCAAAACACACGCATATTATACCGGCATAAGGTTATACTATTACATGTTATGTATTCTAAATGAGAAAAGAAAATTATGATGCATTTAAAAAGTGGTGAAATTGATAGGTGAAAAGTTTTTTTGTATAAAAGTTTTTAAAATAATATAAAATAATGCAATATAATATGATAAGGAGTAAAGAGAAAAAAGGTTAAGATAGATAGGTTAATTGTATATGTATTTTTATAAAAAATAAATAAAAAGTATGGTAGTTGTATATGGAGATATAAAAAAAATTAAAAATAAGACATGTATGGAGGACAAAAATTTTAATTTGAAAAGTTACGTGCGTATCCAAATACACCCTTAGAAAAAAAATAAAACTACCACTACTTAGCA
>JAXCLR010000081.1:3849480-3892044 GCA_035584095.1 Annona squamosa
AAAAATTTTAATTTGAAAAGTTACGTGCGTATCCAAATACACCCTTAGAAAAAAAATAAAACTACCACTACTTAGCATATATTTGTTTTGATCTACATGATTATATGTTGTTTTGTTAGCATTGTTAATGTCTGATGAGGTTTAAAATATAAAGGAAAATATATAAGATTTAAAAATATAAATTGGGCAAATCTCATATATACTCACTAAGTTTATCTTTAATTTCACTTATACCTATAAATTTTCAAAAATTTCACATACGCCAACATATTTTGTCTAAAATTTTATTTATGACAAAACTTCACTTATATTTATGTCGTGAAGGATTTGTTAAATAGATCATTAGCACCTTTATAAAATGACAAAAAATGTCTATCCATGATTATGATTTTATTATTAAAAATTTATATTCAAATGAATTTTTAATATCTGTATAACTATAAAATCACATATTATTCAAATATAATTTTTAATTTTGAATAAATTAATTTCAAATTATATGTGATTTGAGCATATTTGTTATTTTACAGCTCTACTAGCGGCCCCTTTAACTTATTCGTATTGGCGTGGACATAAATAAAATTTTAGAAAAAATAAGTAGGAATATGTGAATTTTTAAAAATTTATAAACATAAATAAAATTAGAAATAAAATTTATAGCTATATGGAAATTTTGCCCACATAAATATGCAGACGCTCTGATGCTGTGGCCTGGCACTTCTGTCGAAGATCTAAAATGCAAAAAACCCGTGGAATTGCGAACGCGGACTGTACAATTCCGCCATCTGAGACCATCTGAGACATCGGGTGCCTCGCTCCCTCCCTCCCTCCCTCCCTCCCTCTGAGGCTAGCCGATGGAGGTGCCTCGAATAGTCGAAGTTGCTCGCAACTTCGCAGCAATGGTCAGAATACAAGGCCCTGTAAGTCAAACAACCCACCATCTTCAAACTTCTTCACGGTCAGAGGAAGATATCACTACGAATTTTGAAGGGGGAAGAATCGTAGCTATCAAATGACGAAACACATTCATTCAGCACAACACTGTCCAATTCCTACAGAGGGCTTTTATCTAGAAAGTCGTTTCTGTTTTGCATTCACTTAAGCTGACATGTGCACTCACAAAGACGCTCGAAACCTGTTATTCGGGGACTGTCCTTTGCGAGGAAATGCAAATTGCACTTGCCAGACTGTCACCATATGCCTCTGTATGCTGTCGTTCACACAATTTCGTTATTGACATGTGTTTCATTGGACATTTATTGGGCAGAAAAATTATAAAAGTTTATATCAACATCTGCAAAAATTGGTTCTAATGGACAGTTGATCTGGTTTAATTTTATTTTTTTCTTTCGTTTGATGAAGACGGCAGATCAATACTTGTGTTGGTTCATGCTATGCATTTGTCCGCAGTACTCTATGACATGCTCTGTTTTGGGTGTTTTTGTGTCTAGGGGCAGTGACTTTTTTCCTCGGAAGTAGATATATAGAGTTTCTAACGTACGAAAGAGTTACCATTGTCCGTGGGACTGAATTGTGTACAATTTTTTGTTCTCAGAAAAAAAAAAAAAGATTCTGTTGATCAGGAGGGGACAAAAATTTATTCATATGATCTTATAGTTGTTAGAATTTTCATTAGGTACTTGTACAGTACTAATAGTTCCAAGGAGTTATTTCTGTATAAATTTTTGTTGTCAATGATATGTATGATTTAGGCTTTATGATTGCAACAACAACAACAACAACAACAACAACAACAAAAAAAAGAAAAAGAAAAGAAGAGGAGGGCCTTTCTGTTTTATCCTTTTGAATACCATCTTTGGCTATTCAATGCCGTTGCATCTGAAAATTTTCTTTATGTTTGTTCACACCCTATATAATCAATCACTGAATCCAGGATCCCAAGGGTCTGAAGATGCGGAGGCATGTTTTTCACCATCATGAGTATGTACAATCTCATTCTATTTCCATGAACTTTAATTTTTATTCATTTAGCTATTACGGATTGCTTGGGAATGCACTGAATTGAAAATTTGAACGTGGTTCGTGATAGCTATGATCTGAGCCATGCATTGGGTTAACCTGATAGCTTGTTGTCCACGGATGAATTGGATGAATAAATGAAAATGATACGATGTGGAGCATTGCTAATATTTTCCAGCTTTTAGTCATCCATTGTGCGCTTCAGTGTTCAAGCTTTCCAGTTCCTGAGATTTTTCCTGCCATTCAAAAATGAGAGTCAGAGCTGGTGAGTGGATTGGATCATGAACTTCTTTTTGATCTTGATGCAGTGTCAAGGGATTGCATTGTCTTCAGCGTAGCACCCGATGATTGAATTGGCGTCAAGTCATGCATAACATAGGACAGTCCAATTTTAAGTTTTTTTTTTTTTTTTTCGGGAAACTTCTTTCATTCCTTTTCTTTTTCTTTTCTTTTCTGTTTTGGGTACTTCTCTCTTTTATCATAGTTACAGCTACCTATAATCTTTTCTAAGCTGTTATATTTTCTGATGTTGCATAAGGTTTGGAACAACGACCCTTTCTGCATCTGGACTATTGCTAATGAAGTCCTTGATCGACACTCCAATGATTGAATGCTTGTTAGGGAATGACTTGCAGCAGCATCCAAGTCTAATTGTAACGACTGCATCTATTGTGGAGCCTTTTCTACCAGCACACCTTCGCAATAACCCAACACAGGTAGTAACAACTTCTTCAATATAGGGGTGCTATATATACTCATTTGGTTTTGGTTGATGGGCTATGTATTTCATTCATCCAGCACATAGGCAGCTCTGCATATAGTACAGTTGGAGCAATTGCATCCACTGAAATTTCAAAGATTATACTAGTCTTCATAGAAATTTTAAAAATTTTCGATATTCTATTGATTTTAATATTACAGGCCGACTGCCCTCTCTCGACTAATAATAAAATCTCTTCATGTCAATTTGCCCCCACTGGCCAAAGGTCCGAAATCCGCCACTGATAAAGCATGCTGATAAGATAAAATTTAATTTTGATAATCCATCCTGTAATAAGCATGAACCACTGAATCATTTTCCCCTGTACTATGATCTGAAAAAATGTTACATATTCCTAGGTCAGCCATTGTTTAATGGTTAGTAATATTCCTTTTGTGTTGCTATATTTTTATCACTTGATTGTGGAGTTTCGGTTTGAGATGATTGTTTGAGGTATGTCATTGCCCATTCTTGCAGATCCTTCCTGAGTTGATTCCTGGTTCCAAAGTCGATGTTTTTGTGGAGGTATGAATCAGAACTGAACTAGCATTAAACACCTATATTAAGACATTCATCATGTTCATATGCTGTTGGAAGCTAGACTCATTTGCTTTTGCTCTCCTTCTCACCTTGCTATTGGCATCTGACTACTGCCTTGGCCATTTTGTTTTTCAACATTGTATATTATATTGATGTCATATATCATTCCCCTTTTTGCTTCTTATTTCAGAAGACTAATATAACTGTGGAGAAGCTAAATGAGTTGGGCGACAAGACTTCCCATTGGCTCCCAGCAAAACTTCTGGCAATAGTATGTACAAAGCATCAGTATGGCTACACAATCCAGTGAATAAGATATTCTGTGGTTTTTTTTGCTGTCTCATTTGTATATATATAATCTTTATGCTTACTATCAATTGGTCTTAGAACATATCTCTTCAAATATTTTCGTTGATCTCATTGTATTCATTTGTCATTTTAATGTGTTTCCTTGAGTTGTGTTTGTTCTATTCGCATTTCAAAATATTTGAAAGTGAACTTCAAGCATACATCAGATGTATGCTTTATATTGAAACAAAATTCAACAAGAACTAGAGCTAAAGTTTCAACTCCTTGTGTATGAGTTCTTCCATTGCAATCAAGTATCAGTTCTCTCTGATGGAGAAACTAATGGCTGTACTTAATTTGTGCTGTCTGCAACTTATCACCCATCGATACAAATGTTACCTGCCAAAAAGTGTGCTAATGAGTCACCAGAAGACAAGTATCAATGGGCTCACAGGGATACTACTTTTTATTGGCTTTTCTGGCTGTTTTTGCTCACTTTAACATTATATTAATTGTACTTGTCTTAGAAATGAAAGAAAGGGGGGAATTACGCGTAGAATTGAATGAAGAGGGTAGGTGTAATCAATTAAGTGATGGCTTCGGAGCGAAACATGTACAAGAACTCAAACTTCTGTTTCTCATCTGGCTTGTTTTGCTTTGATATCATCTTTGGTATGGTCAAAACTTATGAAGTGGACACCCAAGCTTTTAGACGATATTTTTGAAGCATGTTGAAGGGGAGCCTTGGCACAGTGGTAACGGTTGTTGCCGTATGACCTGGAGGTCATGAGTTTAAGTCATGGAAACACATCTTGCTTTGCAAGGTATGGTTGCATGTTATGGACCCAGAGTAGCCTGACCTTCCTCAGACCCTACGCATAGCAGGAGCTTAATGCGCTATGCTGTCCTTCATTTTTGAAGCATGTTATTATTACATTTCTTAGACTTGAGGATTGAAATTGCTGATCTGATCATACTTGAAAGGCTGAAATAGTGATTTGTGCCATTGAACATGCACTGAACCAATGAGCTTGATCTAAGATGATCTTGCCATGGTCTTTTGTGATGAATCTAACTGACAATTTTTTTCATGATTAGGATATTATTATTTATGTATTGTCTTGCAACCTCGCTTGGATAGGTTGATGTCCCTTCATCCTCCATTGCTCTCCAGTCGCTGTTGGAAGCTAATGGTGGTACCCCTGAGCATGGTTCATGGGATGTTGGTTGGTCCTTGGTGCCATTTAAGGACAGTCGGTCCATCATGGATGCCCTTCAGGGAAAGGTAGGCCCATTTGCTTTTAGTGTGCGTGTGTGTTTTTTTTTTAAAAAATGTGGTTTCTTTTTTGGTTTTTTTGTTCCAATAATATGTGTTTTTTTGTTCAACTCAAAACATCCTCACCTTCATCATTGTCGCTACTTCATGTGCTGGATTTGCATTTCAGGGCTTGTTAGCTGCCACTAAATTTACCTTTTTATCTCCTACTCATTGAAATTAGTAGGATGGAGGTAAAAGTGTCCCCCAAACATACTACTGAAAAATTAGTTGGAGATGCAGCATTCACTGTTCTCTTGTGAATGCAGAAATATTTTCATGTAACTTCCACAGGAAGAGCACCATGAGAGGTCCCCTGTTGATTTTTATATCCATCATATCATGAGGTGGTTACAGGAGGGTGTGGAAGCAATCTATTTTACAGATGCTTGACTACTAATGTAGTGTTTATCTGAGACATCTTTGGCCTATTCGTAAGTTCCAGCATCTTGTCTTATGCAAGTATAATATATGAGAAAGACTGGGAGTTAAGACTAATGCTCTAGGAAGCTTATAATCAGCTACAGCAAGAGGAGCGAAAATTATAAGGAAAAAAAGGTTTGTTTATTCACTTGCGTAGTTGAGAAAGGCACGCCTATGTGCAAGCCACAAGGTCAGTGAGGTGGTGGTGGGGCACTTGATATGGTCCACGTCAGGTTCACTCGTCAAGGCACATGCTTGGTGTAGCTGCTTAAAGCAAGTGAAAAATAAAAGGCAGTAAGGCTTATGGAATGGAAATATGTAAAATAAAATTTTTCACTTAGCTATGCATTAGGTTTGCTTGCTTCTGGGCTTCCCATCTTTTTATTCAGATAGGGATTCATATTTTGTTTTTACAAGGCATGACTTTTTTTCCTGCTTGTTTTGCTTCTGGGCTTCCCATCTGCTATGCTGCTGCTTCTTTGCTCTCCAATCTACATGAGTCTTCTTTCTTCTTCATTAATAGGGGCTCTGTATAGCAACAGTAGGAACTGTATTACACGCTATAGGTCAATATTAGGGTTGTTTTGGTGGATATATAATATTCTAGTATATGTCAAATCATGGGGTGGAAAAGAAATTCTTTTGCAATCCTTTATAATACGATTCCCTTAATTATATTGAACATTGATGGTCTATGATGTATGGTGTTACATGGGTAGTTTAAATTATAAATAAAATCAAGAGGACATATCTTGTATATGGTATTCAACAGTTTACAATTTTCACTACTGATTATGTTCTCAATAATTTTTACCTCAGAATAAATATGTCACTCTTTTGGTACACATTTCTAAGTTTCATGTAGGTTTTACATTTTGCACTGGTTCAGGTTGAAAGCAGCAATCAGTCTTTGCTTGAGAATCAGATGTATACTGAATTGGAGGATTCAAGCGCTTCCAGTCTTGTATCCATGTCAGCCATTAGGGTAGCTGTTCTTGAGGTTCCTTTCCTAAATTCAAAGGTGAATCCATCTAGTTGACTTTCCTGTAGATTAACTGCTATTTTTTCAACTACTGTTTGTCTGTGGACATATTGAATTCCATTATTTGCTAATGAGCGTAAAGTTGTGATTTGATGTCAGGATTTTCCAACGATAACTCTTTCACTGCCAAGTAAACAAGGGGATCTAATTGTAGTTATGGGTTCTCCTTTTGGTATTCTGTCACCACTACACTTTTTTAACAGGTATGTCACTGTACTGTATAGAGTGGTTTGAAAAAAATAAAAAGGAACTCTGTAACTCCCATTTGGTTTCTCTTACAGACTTTCTAAAACAAACAAACAAACAAACATTCCCACCTCCCCTAAGATTAGGCTGGAAGCAAGATCAGGTGTCCAGGTCACATAGCCCAGACTGCTTGAGACATCATCTAGAAAGACATTGAAAATTAAAAGAGAAAATGGAGAGAGAGAGAGAGAGAGCAGCCAAGTTCCACAAACAATTAAATTCATCATCATCATAACTACCTACTACCCAAGGGATGGACAAAGATATTGTTTTGAATTAGTTTAGATTTCTTCTAACAGAAAACTATCCTGCGGTGCAGTGTACATAATGATTCATGAAAAATATATCCGATTGACCATCCTCCATGATTCATGTCCGTATTTGAACTGGTACCACCGACATTGAAGGACTGGTTTGATTTACATGGTGTATTCTTTACTGTGATTTGAAAAGCGAAATATAGTTGTAGCAAACAAATTGTTGATATAATATTTGTGCGACCAGAAAATTGGCGTGATTTTTTTATTTTTTATTTCATAATGCCAGTTTGACAGGGGAGATTCTTAGGGCATGCTTTCTATTTTGGATGTCATGAGAAGTAACTTAATTGCCTTTCCGAAAGCATTATATTACATGTTATCTTTTGCTGTTATGATAGTTGAATGATTTCATAGTTGTGTTTCATTTTTATGCATGTGCTTGCTCGGAAGATCATGGAATTTCTTGCATTCTTTGATTCATTAATTTAATTTGATGGAAGATTTTGACATATTTTGTAGAGTAATACATGGCAGAAACACCAGCAAATTTGTTGTGACAGAGATTTTTATGTTTTCGGTAAACGAAGTTTCCTGTGTTCAGATCTATTCTTTTAATGGCCATTTTTATTTGATTTGTTGCTGCTTGGACCAGTATATCTGTTGGCACTGTCTCAAACTGCTGTGTTCAAAGTTCTAATGACATTCCATTGCTAATGGCAGATATCCGTTGTCTCCCTGGTGAGTTTTATGGTGCATTGATCTTCATTTTGCTTTGGCTTCATCTGAATTTAGATCACATAATCAGATTCTCATTATTAGGTGGATATATCAGGAATGGAAGGTGGGCCAGTCTTCAGCAAGCATGCTCATCTGATTGGTATTCTAGCCAGACCCATCAGGCAAAAAGCTAGTGGTGCAGAAATTCAGGTGAAGAGAAACATAGCCTCCCAACGCCACATGCTCCTGCATGATAATCAGTGATCATAATATATTGGTGCAATTTGTTATGTACTTCTCACTTGCCCTGGGAGTGAGGCTTGTCCAGCCATTGGCAGGCACTCCATCATATGTGGACGCTTAGGGTGTGTTTGGCATCCCCATAAACTCATCAATCTAAAACTTTTCACTTTCCACAACTACCATATTTTCTAATTATTTGTTCACATCTTCCTATACAACTACCCTACTTTTCAATCATTTCTCCACTACCCATAGAACTATCCTATTTATTTTAACTTTTTTTCTTTTTACTACTCATTATTACCCCTATCATATTACATCACTTCTCACATTTCAAAAAGTTTTACAACAAAATCTTTTTATTCAAAAGTTTTAACCGATGCCAAACACACCCTTAGTCAAGTCTCCAGCTTCCACAGCATTCTAATCCTGGGCCAAAGGCCCCCAATGACCTGGTGACTGGATTAGTCCCCATTTGGTGTTGCCTCTTTTACTTTTGAGCCTGCCTGACAGATGACCACATACCTTTCACATGCTGTTGACATGTTTGAAGATTGAACTCGGGGGGTAGATGATGCATTTCTTGTGAGCATAATACTGATCTTTTTGCCTTGAATAACAGCTTGTGGTCACTTGGGATGCCATATTGACTGCTTGGAGCAATGAGCTGCAGAAATTACTTATGTCAAAAAAAGGAAATCTGGATGGTTATAATATAAAGAAGGGATGGTCATCCATAGCTGATGACCCCAATTCCTTCAATTATATGCAGGAACCACCTGAATCCCATTACTCCCCGTCCTTGCCATTTGACAAGGCTCTGCCTTCTGTGGTTCTTGTTACAGTTGGTGATGGAGCTTGGGCTTCAGGCGTCATACTCAATGAGCAGGGCCTAATACTCACAAATGCTCACCTGTTGGAGCCATGGAGATTTGGCAGAACTCATCTTCTCAGTGGAATGGATGAAACAAGATTCCAGGCCTTTTCAGCACTTTCAATGTTTACACAAGAGATGAGTCATGGCGTAGAGAGGATTCAGTTTTCTTCTCCATCTTCAGTGAAGATTTCTGATGTTTTAACGCCCGATTCCTGCATGACATCTACAACAGTTTCAATGAAGAAAACCTATAACAAATTGCGTGTTCGACTAGATTATGCGGAGCCACATATATGGTCTGATGCTAGAGCTGTTTATGTTTCAAAGGGACCTTTGGACATTGCATTGCTGCAACTTGAGCCTGTTCCAAGTAAAACCTATCCAATCATTCCAGACTTTGTTTGTCCTCCTGTAGGCTCGAAGGCATTTGTAGTTGGACATGGTCTCTTTGGACCACGGTCAGGTGAGAATGATATTCGTAGTCTCCTGTGCCTATAACTGAAAGCGTCAAACTTTTTTCAGGGTGCTTTTTATTTGATTGTTGGTTTTGTTACAGATCTCTTGCCATCTGTTCACACTGGAGAAGTGGCCAAAGTAGTTGAAACTATGAAGCCTGTTGAAGTATATGGTTCAGGTTCACCAGATGCTGAAGATAGATACCTACAAGCAATGCTTGAAACCACTGCTGCTGTGCATCCAGGTGCAAGTGGTGGTGCAGTTGTGAATTCTAATGGCCATATGATTGGACTCATCACAAGGTTATCTGCTGCTTCTAAGGAAAATATTGTCTGAAGGATGTGCTTCTGTAGATATGCGCTGTTCTTGGAGTGTGTTAGCTTGTGTATGACATATCTGTGCAAGAATGTTTGCTGCTACTGACAATCTGTGGACACCCCATATTGCCCAGAGTGCTGTTTTTAATTTTTTTTCCCCCTAAGCACTCTGGCACCAAGGTGGTACCTGTGTTTTCTCTTGATATTGTTCCTTTTTTTTTTTTTTTTTTTCTGGATAAACAGAATGGGCAACTCCTGGCATTATAGTCTTTAGTGCAAGGTGTTCCACATTTTGGCTTTCGATTTCATTGGACACAGTGGGCACAGCCTGGTGCTAAAGACTATAGCGCCAGGTGCAGCACTTTAAAATAATATAAAAACCAACCCATTTGAATAGCAGCAGCTGCTTCTTCCTCTTGAATCCTAAATATGTGATAGAATTCTCTAGAAACAGGAGCCCAAATAACCATAGGACTCAAATGCCCCCTTGATTTCATCCTAATTCAACCCTTGTGATTGGAGTGGTCTATAAATTCAGCATTTCTTCATTATTTTGGGGTTACCTTTTAAATATTTGGGTTGGTTTTTTTGAAATATGAGGGTTTTGCTTTGGAAAGAGTATCAGTTCTGAGGTTTTTTCTGATCTCACAGGGAAGCTTTTTTCTAGTTTGAATTCGTCGCTGCCACTCTACTTTTTTCTATTTTTCCTTTTGAGTTTTTGAGAAGAAGTGATACAGAATTACTTTCAAGTGATGCGGGAAGGGTAGAGCTCAATTACTATGGGAATTGCTTGCCAAAGCTTCATATACATGCTTGAATGGTGTCTTTGGATCTAATCGCTTATTTTGGCTTTGTTTTGATTCAAGAAATTGAAGCTACATGGTAGATATCATCACCTTTTCTGTTTTTTGAAATTAATAACTGAATTGCAGCTGTTTTTCTGAATTACTTGAGTTCTTGAATGCTTTGATAGCTTGTTACATGGAAATTGAAGATTTCCATTGTATTTACATCCACTTTTGCTTCAATTTGCGTGCCATGAAATATATGTGCAAATGCTGGATTCAGTTTTTTTTGTTGTAGAACATGCTGTTTGAGCTCAAAATCTCAACAAACTCCTAGTAGGAAACCCAGTTTTGGAGTGCAATGGATATCTAATTACTTCTATTGCACAACGAATCAAACAGCCACAGGATCTCTGCTCTTGTGCAGTCCAATTTCACTGATCTTTCCAATTTTCTTGAAAACTTGGTGGCGACTCCTTCATATCCTTATGATTTACACAATCAAAGAAAGTCAATTTGGCAATTGTGTTGTGGAGAGAATGATGAAGGCTTTGAATGGTTATGTTCTGCATTGGAACCTGGCATGCCATGGACCTATGGTGCCACTGAATATTACATCAAGCCTGACCGTGATTATGGTTGGAAAATTCAAAGTCAAGAAGTTTATGGGCCAGTTGTGCCATAAAAACAAAATGGGTTAACTGGACCAAAAATCTCCATTTAATATGGTTGCTTGTTGCATGTTTGGATCAGCATTATTATTTACTGCAGATTTCAGGGTGGGACCCATGAGGATCCAAAGTGGAAATGGCATATTGAGTGGATGCTATGTTAATTCCCTGTTGTAAATTGGTGGCTTGACAAAAAATTTTATTCTTCTTCTCCTGGACATAGTGGTGACAATCGTTTCATGGGCTTGGAATTTGCATGTTCTCTTCCATTGGTGGGATCTGCACTCATGGCTATTTAGATACCATAAAACAGAACCTGTGCATCCGTACATTGGTGGGATAATGCCTTAAAGTTGATCGCAGTCGTACATTCATTCATAATCTCCTTTTTTTTCCCCCTCATCTCATAGTCTGTTATGGTTACAGCAATGCAAAGCATGGTGGAGGAACTATCATACCGCATCTTAACTTCAGCATACCTTGTGCAGCTTTGAGGCCAATCTTCAACTTCTCAAAAGGTTGGTGGTTTTCCTTTGTAAATTATATATAAATTTAAGATAAGCAAAATATTTGACAGCTAGAAAACCTGAAAAATAAAGGATTTACATACAAATATATCTTAATGGTTTGATCATAATTGCAAACGTACTCTCCTTAATTTTGAAACAACATATTACCCTCCCTAAAGTTTGCAAGTATTTGCAAGCATGCCCATGACATTAAGAATTTTACTATAAAATTTTCAAAAAAAAAAAAATTTAGAATACCAAAGTTTCCCTCATTCTTTCTAGAAAGGTGTCAATGCTGAACATTTCAACTAGATATATTTTGTCATTTTGAAATTTTATTAAAATAACTAACTTAAAAGGATTATTTTCACCATCAACAACAAATACAATTAAGTGGAAAAGTTAACTAAACAAGTGCCTGAAAAAAGATTTCACTATCAATGTATGATGTTTTGTTTTGAAAGGTAAAACTGAAATATGTGCAGCTTAAATCATTTGATTTATGGTATGAAAATAAATAAAAATTAGCTTTAGTGAAGAAGATTAATGGATTAATGACACAAATATTTAGTTGAAGCATTATGAAGGAAGGTTGGGGCATATTGGAAATTTAGAAGTATTATTATTGATTTATCCATAAAATTTAATATCATGGATATACTTACAGGTAGTTGCAAACTATGGGGGATAATTTGCTATTCTTAAAACTATAAGGGCATATCTGCAACTATGCTTAAATGATGTGTGTGTATTTGCAAATCACTTTAAATAAAAATAGCAGATTTATATTCATGCAAAATCCATGGCATGTTCATTAATTTTAACCGTCAAATGATCATGGATAGAGCCCGTATGGCTGCAAACCAGATCTTGCATGCAGATGCTACACGAGCAGATCTTGCATGCACATGCCACGCACCACACAAGTGGGGAATGGGGATTGTGGAGGGCCTTTCTTCTTTCGCACGAACCACTAATTTTATCTGTCATTTTTGTTTCTGACACTTTTTGAATATATAACATCACAGGTATACAAGATGCATCGATCTTACAGGCAATGGACAAACCAAACGAACACATTTCTTCCATATGGGCACTGGTGCCACCACCATCTCATAAGCCATCACCATCCCCTCATCTTCCAAAACCTCTTATGGAGAAGATTGACCAAGGCAAAGGATCTCGTTTTGCTAAATTTCTTGCTGAAAGGCAAGGTAATGTCTCCCCTGGACAACCACCACCACCACCTTCAGATCAACCCACAAGGGATGCGTCGCTGCCAAAGATTCTTCCGAGCAAATTATGACCAATACAAGGGGGAAAAGTTGGGGAATAGTTTTGTTTTTCCGTCTCCCCTTTATTTATTAACTCTCTTTCCTTAAAAAGAGTTGACTTCATTCACGATGGATATGAAATAATCCAATCCCATGTGCGTGGAATAAATCCTGTGTACACAAATAGTGATTGTTGTGAACAGAATGCTTAAAAATGATATCCGATCAATATCAGTTATTTGGCTTTGGTTTTCCAAGTCCATCAATTAAAAAATCAACCACATTACCCACAAGAAAAAGGACCTTAGCTCTTTTGCCTTTCACCGTCTGACATGTGGTTTACCGCAAGGCTCTTTTACTAAATCACATGCATCTGTTTGTGTTCAAAATGGAGTAGTCCTTATTGCTGGTAGAAACTGCCATGGTTAGTGGCCTTACTATCTTTTGCGTATCTTGTCTTCTTGGCAGCTAGCTTTACAGAGTTCTCTTGGTATATGAAGCATAGCAACAACATTTTTGGAAGTGATAAAACTTTTGATAAGAAGTTTTTGTTATAAAAGTTTTTGAAATGTAAGAAAATAAATGTTAGATGACAGGGATAATAATGAAGAATAAAAAAAATACATTTAAAATATATATATTAGATGTATAGCTAATTGTACAGAAATGATTGAAAAGCAAGATAGTCATATAGGAAAAAGTGAAAAAAATAACTAAAAAATAAAATAGTTGTAGAGAGTGAAAAATTTTAGATTAAAAAATTTTAGTTCGGAAAGTTTTTTGTGTAAACAAACACTCTCACAACTTGCATCACCGCAGTTTCAATACATGATGGCTTACAAGAAGGAAACCTGGACAGGTCCGCTCAAACACTTGTTCTATGCAAGCCAATATGACTTATATGAGACATATAACACCAATTTCAATACAAGAGTAGAAATAGAATAAGTGGGGTTTGGGCGTAGAATCTCTCGCCTCAGAAAATCCTCAAAACGCCTTGCGTGCACAGATACTGAATGAAATTGAAATGCTCGGAACAACATACTCCAAAATGGTCTTGTATTGGGGTTTAATTCCCCATAACAAGCTCATCGATCAGTCTCAATTCCCGTTGAACGCACAAACATCAAAATAGCGAAAAGCCTAAAATTCCATGTCAGAAATTAGTAGTACAAATTCCGGATGTCAACTCTCTCTTCGTGAACTCGAAAAAACCACTCTGTTGCATAGCTCTTACCCTCGAAACAAAAGCTTCAAAATTTCATACCTTTCATGCGACAAATTGCTATCGGCCATAACAGAAGCAATTAAGCACTTGGGTTGAGGAACCAGGGAGTGAGGGATGGGTGGTTGGTCGAAGCATTATTAAGCTTACGAATGGACTTTTGCCCAGAGAAAATAATATCAAATGGTCAGCAATACAAGTTCCTTCGCATTCTCATGCTTCAAAACCTGCACTACCAATGCAAAAAAGATGCCAGTACGTCCATCCTTAACCCCGTTTCACACCAAGAATCTTTGCAACAAACTCCCACGTGACAATGGCAGCAGCATTAGCAGGAAATGCCCTGACTAATGTAGGACCCAGACCTGCATAGCAACCACTCAATCCCACTCTTTTATGTATCTACAAGAAGAAAAACAAGGTTAAGTTACCCACTTTAGTTCTGGAATGGACAAATCAATCAAGAGTGTACAGAGAGAAATGGTCTACCAAGCTCATTGTCTGGAAAGGATTCCTGGTAGAACTCCTATCTAGGGATGTTTGAATAACAGTTTTTGCCACATCCAAAGGCAAAACAACAGACCAGAACTGTAAATGAAGAGGGACGGAACAGTGTCACATTATAATTCACATTAATGATGTCTAAGATTGATCAATATTAGTCCAGGAGTAAGATTGTCCAAAATGCCATTTCTATCGGATGAGTTTGGAGCACAGATATTTTTGACATTCAAATTTTGGAGGAATTTGGCACATGGATATTGTTGATGATCAACCTGTCCAAAAAAACACACTCGGTCTTTTTTGACAATGAGGCAAGAGAAACAAATAAGAAGAAACCACAAAAATCGTTAGGTGGGACACATGTAAGGTCAAATCTTATTTGGGTGGCATATATATTTTTATAATGGTGAAACAAATCATCTTGATGTTTCATCACTCTAATCATCCCATCCATGTGCAATAGTAGACTGGATGTTGGACATGCACCAATTCCAATAACACTCATTCACCACTTCTAGATGAAAAATGAGGCCATTTGTCATATCATCACTAAAGACCTTTACACTCCAAAATGAGAATTCCTCAGGAGTTTTTCCAGTAAAAGCTCCATTAATTCATTCATGTGCTACACAACAATCAATTGGAGGGAAATGTTTTCCTGTACTGAATAACATTTCTTTTGGAACCTGTGTGTCAATATGCCCTATTATCAGTATGCATACTATATGCAAACAAACACCGTAAAGTCTCTAAAGCTCCGAGTTGTCTGAACTTACAGCTACGCCAGAAAGCCCGCCACTGAATATGCCAATCCCCACATCTGTTAAAAACTTACGCTGGTGGCTGACATCATGTGAAATAGAATCCAGTTGTAAATGCATGTAATAACGGCTGTACTCGTAGGTGCTAAAGAAGACAGCATTACCGACTGATTCTCTCAACAAAGTTGAGAACCCACCACGAAAGATGCCATTTATCTGAGAAAAGTATATATGCATTAATATAAAATCACATGGATCCATTCCTGATTTCTTTTTCTCTTGACAAAGCATAGAAAGCCAAAAAAAAATAAAAATTTTGCCTCACCCCATCCTCCTTTACAGTCTTAACAGCACAATCAAGAGGACCACTGTATCTTTTAGACTTAGGAATCGTGGAGTCAGTTCCTTGGACTTGCATCCTACACTGGAAGATCTTCAAGTGTCACGTGCAGAGAAAAGCTACTTCGCCAAAATAAATAAATAAATGAAAAAAATACAACCTAAAAGCTTCCAAAACTCTCTCTCTCTGTCAGTAAATGATTCCAACTATGACATATAACAAAACCTATGCATAAAACGTAACTGACATACAAACAAGCATCACGCATATTTTTCTTCAATAAATTTCAGTTACTTTGCATAACTTCATCAATTTTCAAAAGGATTTCAGCATGATTGGACAAAGCTGACAAATCGGATACATCAAACGCATCGATGTGTATTTGTCTTTGAATTCATTGGTTCAACATGTTACATGGAGAAAACTTCTAGTCAAGGTGAAAAGTAAGCTTGAATTTTTAAAAAAATACATATTCAAGTTCAAGCGCTTTTGGAAGAAGAAGAAGAGTAGCTGAGGTAACATAAGCTATAGACAGCAAAGATAATAGCAAGAAGGTCCTTGTATTTCTTCAAGACAAATACAAAAAGAACAGGTAGCATTGTATCCTCTAAGTTACCTACTTTCACTAGCTCTGCTGGACAGAGAATGAAACTGATTACAGCTCCACCACATGCTGCTGAAGGAATAATTACATGGAGCTGTGGCTTACTATTGTCCATTTCCCTCTTCTGCAAGTAAAACAAGCATTAACACCCAACTGACACAAGGCGATTGATAAGGAAATACTAATATAGGCATTGACAACCAGAAAAACTCTAGCTGGCTAGCTTCATTGACACTCATGCAGGGAAGTGCCAGACTGAGCCAGCATATGAGAAGATTGATTACTCTGATATGGAAACACCTGCAGCGATTGTTTCATTTGAGAATAGATCCCAAACAGAAGGGAACTTTCAAAGGCCATCCCTATGAAAGAAGATGTTGCACCCCTGTAGAGTCCTTTCACCTACAGCATATAGGAACTAGTAAGTTTTGTTGCAAAGAAAGCTGAAATAATTTCACAACAGAAACCAAAGTATTGCCATAATGTTCTAAATCCCCTGAAACACATGCATATAGGAACTAGTAAGTTCTATTATGCAAATGCAAAGAAAACTGATACAATTTTACGACGGGAACAAAGTATTTCCATGATGTTCTAAATTCCAAGAAACACATGAAGGGACTGAAACGATTGTCACTATCATGGCCTTATTATGGAAGACTGGATTGCCATCTCATCAGGCCAATACTCCAGCCTTGCATACAAATTGTTTTTTTTAACTAAGAAATCTTCGTATTTGTATCAAAAGAAAATTCATCACCTTGACCTCTCACGCAAGTGATCTATTCTTCTAACCATGATAAATTAAAATGCTTTCATTACATGCTACAATTGTGGTCAATTTTTTTTTAAAAAAAAATTATTTGTGATATGGGATAGTGGAAGGTCGAATCCAAAAACTGCAACCACTTTCTCAAAAATAAAAAAAACAATAAAAAATAGGAAGAAGGAAGAAGAATGAAATGGCAAAAAAGATTTTTGCAGTGCAAAATTATGATTTTCTGACCATGAATAATTTAACTAGTGGTTTCATATGTTATATGTGGCATCCAAAACCTAGGGCTCCTTACTCGAAATTTTTTTAAGAAAAATAAGAACAAACAACATCAACAAAAGAAAGAAAAGGTTTTTGTGGAAAAAAAATTTTTTTTTTTTGGTTTCTCATCACGGCTCAAAAAGGAGAAATTATCCATGTGGGCATGCGCACCATACTAGGTGCCAACGAAATGTTTCCACTAAACTTCCTATAGAATAGGTGAACATTTCGAAATACATGCAAGCAAATGCATCAAAATGCCTGTAACAGTGATAACCATACCCCTTCATTGCTAAGAATTCTAGCAGTACAATGCAGCGCATTCTTATACTTCTTCTCTTGGGCTCCAGTGTTATGCTTTTGCAGCTTCACCTATTACAAGTGAAAATTGAAAGCAGCTAAGATAGGCAAGAAAGATAGTAACATGTGCATTCAGAATACAAGACAATGACGCTACCAGTAATAAAAGAAAAGCAACGAAAGCCATAAGAAGGATAAAAGATAGTTCTAATTCTCCTCGGAAGCGTAGCAATACAATATCCCACGATATTAGACAGCAAGTTGTAATTCATAGCAATACAGCATTCCATTTATATCAAGTTGTCAAAATGCACATTCCAGCTACAGCAGACATTAACGTACGACTTAGCTTCAAAACATTTCTTTGGCAAGGAACACCTATAAAATGCGCCACAATGCAATATAAGCTAGACCAGTTTTGGGATTTGCAGTAACATGCTGATCTTCTGAGTTTTGGGGCTAAATATTAACAAAAGAAGGATGGCTGCAAAGAATATCCAACTTCTTAGCAGATACATCACATTATGCACAGAAATCTGAAATAAGCTCGGAAAAAGAGTCCAGTATCAACACATTACTGTTCGCTTTACACTGTTACATCGAGATAACCCCCAAATCACCCTCCGAAAATCCCAATGGTATGAACAAGCCTTGCTAGTTGCTGGTCTCAGGAAAAACATTCAAGCAGCTGAACCAGTCATCATCGAGAGCCTAGAGGGCAGCGGTCCATGGCGACTCTGTGACTGAAGAACACGTATATGGAAACGCAAATCGCAAGAGGGTTGAAGCTGTTAACCTTGACAGTGTCGAACGGATGGCCGGTTATGACGGTGGCAATGCCAGCGGCAAGGCCGGCGGCGTATTCTTTGGCAGCCTCAGCCATTGCCGCCTTCTACGACGCCGCCCCCTCCTACTCTGGTCGTGCGCTCCCTGAGCCCTCCGCCGCCGCCGCCATTTCTTTTCTTCCTGCGGCCCTTTTGGGCTCCTTGTTTCGCTTCTCTCGGCGTCGCTGTTGGCTGTCGACACGCGCCGTTTTCAAGCGCCAACAACAGCACTCGCGGCATTGCCGGTCTTGGATGCTCCGTCCTTGTGATCGGATCATGCGGTCCTTTTTGCCATGACTTTCGTCGTTGAAAATGCTACGGTGTTGGTTGCATCCACGGAATGGTGGCGCCGAAGTCCAAATCAACGGTGTACATAAATTCCTCTCGTGTAATTAAGAACAATTCTCAATCTTTTAATTTTTATTTGTTGCCTCTAGTATTAATGAAGACGTAAAGTTCATCCCCCGCGGGGGATTCGAAATTGGGTTCACTAGCACAAGAGCTACAGCGCCATCTGCTCTCCCAGTTTAGAGTTGGAGCAACAGCACCAGAGCTAAAGCACCATTCAGCTGGGCTAAAATAAGCCGCCGTACCTCTTTGTACCTTTGAGTTATAATTTTTGGGGGAAGTTTGGTAGCAATTTTTATGTAAAATTTTTTTAAACAGAAGAAAATAATGTTATATAATATAAGCAATAAAGAGAAGTAAATAAAATAAAATTAAAAAAGATAGCTTAAATGTATGAATAGTTATGTAGGAATGAATGAAAATAAAATACTTTATAAGAATAAGTGAATAAATGATTTAAAATATAGTAATTATAAAAAATAAAAAAGTTTTAAATTGAAAAGTTTTTTATTGATTAGAGATGTGTTTGGAAATTGATAGAAAATGTCAAGTTAAAACTTTTCAATCTAAAACTTTTCACTTTCCACAACTATTATATTTTTCGATTATTTTTTCATATTTTTTTTATATAATTATCCTACTTTTCAATTATTTCTACACAATTATCCACGCAACTAAACTATCTATTGTAACTTTATCCTCTTTACTACGCACAGACCCAAAAAAGCGACTATTGGGTCTGACGCACAGAGCACACAAACCCAGAAAACGTCTATTAAGTCTATCGGCTATAAGTCTCGCAGTGTGATATTGTCCATTCTGGCCTGGGAGCTTAGCCACGCAGTTTTAAAACGTGTCACACCATATTTAACTTGAGACTCACTTATAAACTACCAGGAACTTTTCTCCCTTTTTCGATGTAGGATTCGGTCATGGGCTATTACAAGCCCACCAGCTTCCGCCTGGTTCGTCCTCAAACCACAACCCAACTCTAGGTTGCTGTCTGCAGCTCTGACTTTCACTTGTTTAACTCTCCGAACCACATCTACTGGAGGGGGAGCCACTCTGATATTGCTTGTTACGCACAGACCTAGAAAAGCGATCATTGGGCATGACGCACAAAACACATAGACTCGAAAAACGTCTATTGGGCCTCAGGGCTATGGGCTTTATAGTGCGATATTGTCCACTATGGCTGGGCAGCTTACCCGCACAGCTTTAAAATGCATCACACCATATTGAACTTGAGACTCACTTATAAATTATCAGGAACTTTCTCCCCTTTTCAATGTGGGATTCAGTTCTAAGCTATTACAAGCCCACCAGCTTCCGCCTGGTTCGTCCCCGAACCACAACCCAACTCTGGACTTCTGCCTGCAGCCCTGAATTTAACTGGTTCAACTCTCTGAACCACATCTACTAGAGGGAGAGTCTCTTTGATATCACTTGTCACACACAAACCCAAAAAAGCGACCATTGGGCCTGACGCACAGAGCATACAGACCCAAAAAACATCTATTAGGCTTGTGGGATACGGGCCTCACAGTATGATATTGTCCGCTCTGGCCTAGCAGTTTAGCCACATGGTTCTAAAACGCGTCACACCATATTTAACTTGAGACTCACTTATAAACTATCATGAACTTTTCTCTCCTTTTCGATGTGGGATTCGGTCCCAAATTATTACGCTTTTTATCAAAAGTTTTATTCTTTACCAAACATACTCGATTGAAATTTTTTAATTCAAAAAGTTTTGTATTTTAACAAACACCCGCACATCAAATAGAGTAGATTATCATTTATGAACACATATAACTCGTTTTAAGCCAACTATACCATAACTTACAGTACAATTAGCTATACTTGAATACTTTATAAAATATATATATATTTATATTTACTTTTACTTTTTACCAACGTAAAGCTTCTTCTGTAAGCTTTAGTTTAGGATAACGGTTAACACATGTAAGAATGATAGAATAGCATAATAATGAAATTGGAGTGTTTGTTTATACAAAAAATATTTTGATTTAAAATTTTTCACTTTCCATAACTAATTATTTGTTCATTTCTTCGTATATGATTATCTTACTTTTCGATCATTTCTACACAACTACCTACATATCCAACATATCTATTTTTTTTATAAAATAATGTATGTATTTTAACTTTATTTTAATTACTCTTTATCATTATCTTTATCATAACAGATCATTTTTCACGTTTTAAAAACTTTTAAAATTTTTCATTAAAAATTTTATTACGTCCTAAACACATCCTATATTTAAAATCGATTATTTTATTAACATATCAATTTTCATCTAATTTAAATATGTGTATGGGCCCTACCTGAAAATAATACAAATTTAATGCAATAAAATAATTTAATATAAATAACAATTTTAAAATTTTTTTTCAATATGTAAATTATATAAAATATAATTTATACATGAATAAATGACTGTATGAAATATTAATACATTTAAGTGTATGTGTGATACATTTAAACTCTTTACTTTTTTACACATATTTTGACATGATTTTATATTTTAACTATTTAATTGTCCTTCTTTTTTATTATTATCTCACTAGTTCAATTGTTTTTCATTTTTTATACCAAATTTTATCTATTTTAACTTTTATCTTTCCAGTTATAATCATCGTTCACATAGAATCACACATTCTCTTTTTCTAGAGTTTTTTTTTTAAAAATTTTCACTTCACCGATTTTGCTTATCTTCAGTGTCCGCTAAATGCGCGTAACGAAGTGAATAAGTTTAAAATAGATTTAGAACATGGGTAACAACCAAAATAAAAAATATTATGAAAAATGCATATGGACTGAATCGGCACGGTCCTTTTTTTTTTTTTTTTGCTTTGGAGTTTTGAGCTTGCAACTTTTTCCAACGTGCAAGTGCACGTGCGCTTGATTGGAGAGGTTGATGCGAATGAATCTATGAATAGACGGGACGGATGCCATTAAAATGGAAGTGGCTGAAGCGCGAATCCGGCTGCAAATGCCCGACGAGCTGGGCTTACAACCTACAGAAGAATGCTGCTGGAGGCCTACTGATCGCCGGCAAAGAGAAAGGAGAGACGACAAACTAGCCCATAACGTTTTTGCAAGCCCTTTTTTAAGTGTCCAATGACCCATCACCTCATCTTTTAATATTTATGCACGTATGCACATATATTTGGGTAACGATTCAATACATACTCATGTATTGAAACTTATTACGTTTGAAATTATAAAATCTTATAAAAATTCAAAAATGATAAATTTCGGTATATATAAAGACTACACGTTGACTCGCAAAAAAACGAAAAAAATAAAAATAATTTATTTTCAAAAAATATATGACGTAAAAAAATTTAAACATGCTATTTGAAGTAAGGGATTCATAAAAAAAGGTCTAACTACTGGACTGCACTATTTTTCTATTTTTAGCTATGCATTCTAAATATTTTTCAGGTGAGTGTCTTATTTATTTCAAAACCATGCACATGTATTGAGATTTCAATACATACACATGCATTGAATCCTTACTCCAAGTATATTATATGTCTTCTATTTTTTTTTTAGAAAAAATACAACATAATGTATATAATGAAACTCCATTTAAAATAACCCTCACATAGAATAACAGCTGGATTCAAGACCAGAAGCAAGTTTCCAAGGAGGGCTACTTGACTGCCTGCCAAAAGCTGTGGGAAAAAAAAATCCCGTGGGCGTCCTTGCGCCCATTGGAATTGAGAGGTGGGAAGTGAGTCGAGGTACAGACGCCCTGGCAAGTCATGTGTCATTGTTCTGCAATGGGCAATGGGGTGAGGTGATGTTTTGATTACTTTGATAGGAACACTCACTCTTCTAGTCTTCTCAAGTTTTCGGACCATGACGAAGCTGTCTACATCGGGCTCTGACCCAATGTGCTCCTTAGATCATTAAGCATCAGTGCTTTCGGGTGTATATACTTAATTTAGGGTGTGTTTGTCAATTTAAAAAAGTTGTCAAATTAAAACTTTTTAATCTAAAACTTTTCACCCTCCATAATTACTCTTTTTTAATTATTTTTTACACATATTCCTATACAACAACCCTACTTTTCAATCATTTCTACACAACTACTAATACAACTAACCTATTTATTTTAAATTTATTACCTTTATTCCTCATTATTACCCCTATACTATGACATTACTTTCCACTGATTTAACAACTTTTACATACAAAACTTTTCATCAAAAGTTTTACAACTTCCCAAACACACCCTTAAAAAAAAAATGAACTTGTTTAGCCTGAGTTTGTTTAACGTATGTATGAATTTTTACCATTTTTGAAGATTTTTATATATTTATTTCGGATTTTTAAAAATCAGTGGCATTTTAATAATTTAAAATTACCTAAAATACCACTGATTTTCAAAAATTAAAAATAAATATCTAAAATACTTTAAAAATGATAAAAATTAATACATAGGTTAAATACATCTAGATTAAGAATCTTGTAAAAAAAATTTGAAAAAAAAATTAAAAAAAATATATGCTCCCGGGAGCATAAGATCAAAGTCCGTCCATATCAAGACATTGTACAAAAAAATCCCTACAATCTTCAGCCTTCCACCCTTGTTTTGCAATACCCATACAACATTTTTTCGGGAACAGCCTCATTAGGGAACTAATCCAATAAATATGATTTTGTTTTAAAAATATTACTATATATATTATATTTAAAATATAATTTTAACCATTCATAATGAAAATTAAACAAATAAAATAGTGCTAGGTAATAATCTGAAATAGAAGAATTTTAGTGGTATATAAATTTTTAGAAAATTGAATATAGTCATAATTTAATTTGTATAACTCCTGTATATATTAATTATATGAGTCTTAAAAAAAATTATTTACATCTTGGATGGGATAAAGACGGGATATAATCTTCTATTTTTAAAAAAAATTTCGATTCTTGAAAAATAATAGATTAATTTTTCTATTTCTAATATTACTTTTCTCAATTCCAATATAATAATAACACTTTTTATCAAATAAAAAAATTACATTTCTTTGCATTCTCGGAATGCAACAACGCTTTTTCTATCATGCATTCTCATTTTGTCCTCGTTCTATTCACGTCATGAACTAAATACAGATACGAGGATTGCAAAATAAAATGAATATAATAAGAGTACGGTGAAAATAATGTAAAAATAGACGAGGTAATTGTAGAAAAAATGAAAAAATAATTATATGGGTATAAATGGAAAAAAATTAGGATAGCTGAAAATGATTATATTAACTTTTTGTCATTCTCGTTCCTCATTTTTTATAATCCATTCTCAATTTTCACATGCCAAACATATCCTATGTGTCATTTTTATGTAATAAGTGTAGAATATTTACTTATTAAGGACTATAAATATCTGATTTGTGTGATTTTAATTATGAATGGTTAAAATTATATGTTAATATACTTTACAGTTAGATTTTTAAAATATAATTAGAATGATAGTTCTTTGGATTTCTAACTGAAGCCTGGTTCGATTTTTCTACGCGGAGGGACTAATATGCAAAATTTTCCTTCCATTAATGCTCTCACAAAAGCTTAGCTCATATTTAAAACCAATGGTGGAGATTGATTTCGCCAAATCTGATAGCATCTACGTGCGGTCGAAAAGCCTGAGCGTTTTCAAGTAGCATAGGCCATCTACATTGTGAATCGCGCAACATAAAAAGAGGAGCAGTTGGAGGGTCATGTTCCCTCCGAATCGGACACAACAACCGAATAATCAACCGCATCCATAGTCCAAAGAAACCTTGTCTCCTGTCTTTAGATTGATCGAACCTCACACATACGAAGCCAATGACAAGGAGGTTCGAACCCATGTGGGGATATTGGGGTGCAACTTGTACTGCATCGGTTCGAATTTCTTGGGTTTCAAAACAAATTTGGATTTTATTTTTAAGATTTTTTTTCAAATTAGGCCTTGTATCAATGTCCAACCTGGCCTAAATCCGATATTCACTTCTTCCATGTAATCATAACTTAATTAAACTGTAAAATATTTATTTCAAAACCTAAATATCATTTACATTTGTCTATAAAAGTTTAATACATTATATTTACGTTAACTTTATTTGCAAATAATTACAAATATATCAACTATTTCAAAGTCTTACATACATATCAATTAAATATGAGATATATAAGTCCTGCTTTTATTAAACTTTAAATATTAATTTCTTGTAATTTTATTTATTTTTCTTACCTTGATTGTTAATGAATAAATTCATTATATTAATTGTACTTAAAATTATTTTTTAACTGGAAAACTAACTTTAATAAAAACTAAAAAGATCATAGGTAATATAAATATATTCATATGTAAATTATTCACATATGAATGCAATAATGTTTTAAAAATTCATTATTTTTTATCATTAATATCAATTTTTATTCGTTCCAAAGTAACTCAATTTTCAACTTGAAACTAATGTCAATCTGATCCAAACCCAACTTGAACTCAACTTCTAATATTTGAGTTTGGATTTGAGTTTAGATTTGAGTTTAAACTTAATACTAAAAGTGTTAATAATCATTGTCAATCCATCAATCCGCTTATCTAACCCGTTTATAACTGAATTTGAATTGAAATTTTTAAATAAATTTATTATGATTCTTCAACCCATTTAACTATTTAATTAAATAAACAGTTTAGCGTTAAGTTTTTATGGCCCGTCAACCTATTTAATAACTCGTTTAACCCATATAACTGTTTAACTTATTTGACTCGTTTTACTCATTAAAACTATTTATGTATAATCCTCTTTGTTATTTTTCTTTTTTAAGTCTTCTTTTTGTCACTTAATTTTCATTTTTCAGCTGTTACTCCAACTTTATTTTCCTATTACTGCTCGATTACCATTTCCTCTAGGCCAAAAACACTCTCTTTTCTTGCCGCATGATCATCACCCACTAGAGTCTAAACCTTTTAAGTTATCTACTACACAACCCTTTTATTAAATAGGTTATGAGTTAAGATTGAGTTATAAATGGAGTAGGGTTGTAATTTTTTAAATAGGTTAATAAATGGATTAGAGTTGCAATATTTTCAATGGGTTAGATTAAGATTAAACTTTAAGCATTCCTGCGAGGAGGCAACAAATTCCTGACACAAAAAATGACGGAACTGGCATTGCATGCAGTGCAACCCGAGGTACAAGATCCAACCATAGAAATATTCCTAACAAGAAGCTTCCATATACTCTATTCCATCACATGGCCTGCAGGCTGAATCCTAATTCATTATCTTAATAATTATTTATTTGTACTGTACGGAAATGAAGGCCATCAAGTCATATGTAAAAGGCCCTCCCTTTTAGAACCCAAATGGATTCCCCCAATTCCTCGATGCAGCTGGACCGTCTGGCTCCGCACCACCTGAAGAACCACAGGCATCTCTGCCAAAAGAAAAGGAAATTTTCAGTGGATTTATCTCATAAGAATCAAGTAAAAAAGAACAAAAGTTTCATGTCTCAGAAGAACAGAAAGAAATGAAATGAAAAGAGATAAGAAGCCATCAGAAGCAGCAAACTGAAACAATGTAACAAGATGGATAGATTACTTCGAGCTTTCCAAAGAGAAGAAAAGATTAGGCAAGTGAATTAAGTAAACTTCGTTAGGCCCTCCTCAGTTAAGAGGTAATTGGGTTTTAAAATATTATTTTTTACTTTTCTTCTTTTTAGGCCCTCCTTAGTGGATCAATCCAAACTCTTCTATAGTCAATACTCGATTTGCCTCCACCTCCCTATCTATTGTCCCCTCATTAACATCAAATTCTTCGTAATGACATCAGGTTTAACTCCTTTCAACTTTGCCTTTCGTTTGCACTTGTTATACCCCTTTCGATACAAATGAAATCTTAATTAACACGACAAATTGGAGAACCTGAAAATGCTGAAGAGCATTATCAAAAAGCCGGTCATTACTTATTTTGGATCATAGAATTTCACACACTTTTTTTATTACAGGAAATGAAAGGGAAGTTCTGGGAACAGGCTCCCAACTAGATGATAATCAAAGCAAAAGCTCAGAGTCTATGATCGAATTCCTCCCGTTGCACATTCGTCAATCCCCACGCAATTTAAACCTTCATGACAAGTTTTCATATTATCATAGAGCTGGACCCAGCGCCCGAATATTAGTTTGTTAGGTTTCTGTTATAATAACAAAAAGAAACTTAGGGATCTAACAACCGGTTATTGTAGAAGGCAGCTATCAGCGAAGGCTAATCATACATAATGGTGTCAATAACAATGTGAGGAATTAATTCAGGTGGCTAGATTGAATTGGTCAATAAGGAAGAAGGCAAATTCTCAATGAAAGATGAATAAACAATCCCAAATGCCTCCTCATCCAACCCCTTAATTTTATCCCGTTAAGCTAGTTGGAATACAGAGCATCCTACAAATCCCTAATTCACTGCACCTCCATTTTCGTTCCAGCCACCCAGACACAAGGGAAGCCGATTCAAGACCACTCAATAAACAAAATCAAAAACTTGAAAACGAAAAGTGAAAAAATGAGGAATAGGTGGCATACTGGAAAGTTGTTCAACTTGCGCCGGAGTAAGCTTGGCGGAGAAACCGCAGGCAGCCGTCTTGTAGACATAAACCAAAGATTCCCTCGCGGTCTCTTCGCTGCGAGGACAACAATCGCAAGGATAAGCCCAAAACAGAACCGATCAAGCACAAAACAAGAAAAGCCCAAATCCGAAATCAAGAGAAGATGGAAGAAGACCTCCCGAGAACGGTGCTAAGAGTGCGGAGGTGGTAGGCTTCGACGTCGTCGTCCCCTTCACGGGGTCTCTGCGTGTAGACGATGTGCACAGAGGAGCCAGTTTCTTCGGATTCCGCCATCAGGATAACTAAAATCGAGAAGAAGAAGAAGAAGAAGAAGACGAGCAGCACGGCCGATGATTCCCGCTGTTGCTTCATTTTTTTTCTCCTCCCTCCTACGGACCTGTCTGCTGTGCGGGTTTTTAACGACAATCGCAGCAAAGTGGAGGGCAACCTAGGACGTCGTCGCATAGTTAAGATCGACTGACTCGCACGAGCGGTGGATCCAAAGGACGAGATTTTACGCCAATTGCACGGAACTGGATAATGATGATCCAGTGCTTACCGGATTCATGCTTTCCTTAGTTTTTATTTTAAAAAAAAAAAAATTTAATCATTTATCATATTTATCCGTATATTTAATTTGAAAAAATTCCTCGTTAACTTACCAATTTTAACCTTAATTAAAACTATTCTCACAACATTTTATAATTTGTTCTCCCATGTAAGTAAAAAGAAGAAAAAAAATATAAAAAAAGTGTAAGAAAGTAGGCAAAATACGAACAAGCTTCACGTATTATCAAGTCGCTTTTATTAAAGTAATATCTTTAGTTTTCAATTGTTTTAGAGTTACAACTTACAACAACTTACCCTTACGGTACAAAGAAAAGAAATCTTATCTTGGATGTGAAACAGACTCACTTTTAAATGTTGAGCAAGAACAAAAATTCAAGAACTGTACGTGAATTTACAATTATTGGCTAATATGAATTGAAAAAAAATATTCAGGTACAGCTTTAGTGCACTATAGTTACATTGTAGTTACCCTAAAGTGGGCCTCACATAGTCATAAAATTACAATATACTTCATTTATTATATTTAAAATTATGTATTCTATTATCATTCTAATTTTCATCCTAATTAAAAATGTGTATACACCCCATCTAAAAATAGTACAAATTTAATTTAATAAAATAGTTTGATGTAAATAATAACTTTAAAGTTGTTTTTTCAACATGTAAACCATTTGCTATAAAATTTATATATATATAAATGATCACATAAAGTATTGATACATTTAAGTACTTGTGGGGTACAATTTAAGCCAAATGCACTTTTAATTATGGTGCAATTTCAATGCATAGGGGTGAGAGAGAGAAATTTTTAAGTGCAGCGTCATTGCATCATAATTACAGTACAATTGCACTGAAATGGGTCTTGCGTAATGATAAAATCAAAATTTACTCCACCTATTATATTTAGATTAAAGTGTTCTATTATCATATCAATTTTCATCTCAATCAGATAAGCGTATAGACTTCATAAGAAAATGATACAAATTCAATACAATAAAATAGTTTGATATAAATAACAACTTTAAAGTGATTTTTTTCATCATATAAACTATTTAATATAAAATTTATATTTGAATAAATGATTATATAAAATTTTATTACATTCTAATATATGTTGGCCTGAAATGGGCAAATGTATTATCGTTTCGGTACAGTGGTACTACATCGGAACAACTCTTATATATATATATATATATAGAGGCATATTCTGGTGCAACACAATTGCACAGGAACAGTGGTACAGTTGCCCAAAAATGAACATCACATATATTATAATGTAATGAAATTTTATACAATTATTTATCTATGTATAAATTTTATAAGAAATGATTTACATATTAAAAAACTACTTTAAAGTTGTTATTTACGTCAAATTATTTTATTATGTTAAATTTATATCATTTTCAGTTAGAGTCCTTATATATATCTGATTGGGATAAAAATTGGTATAAGAATGTATACATTATTTTAAATATAATGAGTGGAATAAATTATAATTTCATAATTATGTGGGGCTTATTTTGGCACAATTAAACCCTATTACGGTACATTTGCTCTGCACTTGAATATTTCTCATATATATTTATACGAGACTTGTTCCGGGGCAGAAGTGGTACATTAGCCCATAAATGGGCCCCACACATATTAGAATATAAAAAAACTTCATACAATCATTTATCTATATATAAATTTTATAGCAAATGATCTACATGTTGAAAAAAAATCACTTTAAATTTGTTATTTACATCAAACTATTTTATTACATTGAATATATACCATTTTCAAATGGGTCTTTGCATATATCCAGTTGGGGTGAAAATTGGTTTGATGATAAAATATATTATTCTAAATACAATTGGTAAAGTATATTATAATTTTATTATAATACGAGACTTATTTTGACCCAACTGCATAGTAATTACGGTGCAGTTGCGCTACACTTAAATATAAATCTCTCTCTATATATGTGTATATATATATATATATACAGACACACATACACATCTAAACTAAGGCAACATCTTATCAAGAGTACATTATGTCTAAAAGAGAATATGAAAGATGGATATTTAGAAAGAGATACAAAATTTCTCTTATATTTATGACATTTTACTTTAGATTCCTCTCACACTCGAATTGACAAAATTACAATTATTTAACTCATAAAAATTATTTCAGCCATCCAAATTTCAAGAGTATTTAGGAAACCATAATACTTTTCAGTATAAAACTTTTCATTTTCTACAACTATCCTATTTTTAATCATTTTCATATTTTTCTATACAACTATTCTATTTTTAATCATTTCTACGTAACCACCTATACAATCAAATTTCAGGAGTATTTGGGAAACTATAAAACTTTCTATTATAAAACTTTTCATTTTCTACAACTACCATATTTTAAATTATTTTTCATATTTTTTATATAACTATTCTACTTTTCAATCATTTTTATATAATTACCTACACAACTAATCTATCTATTTTACCTTTAGTCTCTTTACTTTTCATTATTACCCTTATCATATTATATCATTTTCTACAAATTTAAAAATTTTACACTAAAAACTTTTTATCACTTCTCAAACACACACCCAATTTGTTTACCCAAAATTGATGCTACTTGAAAAAAATTTTAAGCCTAAAATTTATTACTAATTAAAAAAGAGTTTAAACTCATATAATATTTGCAAAGTATAGTTAACTTGTTTCATTTACTTAAATTTGGATGGACAATATAATTTTTTTTATCTTGGGATATGTTTGTTTTATGATAAAATTTTTAATTTAAACTTTTTTCTATGTCTACCCTATTTTTAAATTTTTTCACATCTTGATATACAAGCTATCATGTTTTTCAATATTTTTATACAATAATAACCTATCTATTTTAACTGTATTTTCTTTTTTCTTATAGTTACTCATATCATATCATATTATTTTTTTTTCTTTTTTTCAAAAACTTTTGCACCAAAAACATTGAATTTTCTGCAAACTCGCCTACAAGGTTTGACTAATATTGCATCTGCATCCCTAAGTTTGCCGAAATTGCAAATATATACTAAAGTTTATATAAAATTACAAACGTGTTCCTTTTGTTACAACGCTATTAGACTTTTTTGTGAGATGATGAGAATATCCTTTAAACTAAATGATACGCTTATAATGTTTTAAAACATTATAGATGTATTTGTTATTTCATTATTTTATATATTTTATCTATTTTACTATTTTTAAATTTTTTTTATAAGTATGTTTACAATATTTACAAAAATTGTAAATGTACCACTGGGCTTAAAGGATATTGTCATTATTTTACAGAAAAATCTAACAGTGTTCTAATAAAAGAGGCGCACTTGTAATTTTATGCAAATGTTCTATGTATATTTTCGATTTTAGTAAATTTAGAGATGTGAAAGCCATATTAGTTAGATTTTGTATACATATTTGCAAAAATTGTAAAAAATTTTCATCCAAAAGTTTATCACTTTCCATACACATCCTAAGTAAATAACTACTATGCTGACAATGTGAATTAGATAAAATTAAGATAAAATGTTGTAGATATGAAAAATTGTCATAAAACATTATGAATATATTATAAATTAGGGGTAACAGCAGGTACACGATGAATTTAGACACTTATCTATAATTAAGAAAATTATGTATGTTGTAAACTTTTGTATACAAGTATTAGCCCATTACTTTCGGAGGTCTAATCTTTTCTAGTCAGATGCACGGCTGCCTCTCTGCATCCGGCCTAAAAATGTATTCTTTTATTTTTTTTATGAGCAAGTAAATTTAGGTATACTAAATCTATAAACCAAGTTTCACCATTTTTGGATATTTTAAAGTATTTTTTTGAATTTTTAAATACAGTGACATTTTCGTAATGTTCCAATACACATTTTTGTAACTTTTTGAGTCTCGAAAAATTACGAAAATATTACTGTGTTTAAAAATCCAAAAAAATACTTAACAATATCCAAAAATGGTAAAACAGTTTATAATTTAATACATTTAGATTTATTTGTCCATGAAAAAATGAAAAAAGACATTTTTGGGCCATTCGTGTGTCCGATATGAAAAGATAGAGCGTCTTACTTCCGAGTGCTTTTTTATTCTGTTGACATTTATACATGAGCCTCAGCATGAATTTTTTTATGAGGGCTGATTTTTTCAAATTTTTTAGTTTCTTCAATTTTTCATAAACATGTTTTCCGAGATGCATCTGATCCATATATCAAATTCTACTCTGTATAATTTTTTCATATATTTATTTTTATTTTAAAAATTAAGATTTTAAAGGATGAAAATGATTTAAATACTCTTGGTAAAAACAAATATGTAAAAATATCATAGAATGGTAAAAATTTATATATAGTTTAAAACACACCGAAGAAAAAGGAAAAAATCTAAAAAATTGTCGGGCCCCCTTTTTTTTGTGTAATTTTGTTTTAACTTTTTTCCTAATTTTGAAAAAGGAAAACAAGCCTTTTCAGACAAATATCATCATAGAAAATACAATTATATAATGAAGGAATGGATTCCAGCTCAATTAATCATCCACAAGAAGAAAAAGATCCATACATTAATTTTTAATACAAGGATGACCTTGTTAGCTTACTTAGTACACTTTAAAATTTTATTTTTTAATTATTTTTTAATTTTCATAAACTTATTAATCAATATATATTTAATGAATAAATTGAATATTATTATTTTCAAATATACGTGTGTCTTTTTATAATTTTAAATATAAAAGTATTTTTGCTATTTTTGATGGTTGAAAATTACTAAAATATTCAGGTATTTAAAAATCTAAAAATAGCAAAACTTAAATCTATATATTAAATACACTTAGATTAACAAGTTTATTAGAAGTAAGTATAAATAAATAAATAAATAAATAGATTTTTTTAGAACTGGCTAAGTAAGATCTTACATTGCAAATTTGGTCGATTTCCTCCAGCGGCAACAAATTTCGAAAGACGGTGGATCTTCGTCATCTTCAGCAATGTAAGATCGCGTTTCTCCAAAATCATATCTTCTACCTATCGACTTCCCCTCTAAGGTTCCGAAATTTGCGTCGATTTCATTCGCCGCTTCCCAATTTCGATTGCGCTGTTTCTCCATCCTTCGAAATGTGCATGGCATTTTAGTCGTTATATTCGTAATTATGCCTGCTTCTCCATCTTTTTTAAAACTGGTCTATAATATGCAATAAAACGATAAGTTCTAGGTCCTTAAAATTTATGGGCACATTTGGAACTAAGTAAAAATTCATCAGTATATTTCAAATTCACCTAATATCACAATTTAAAAAAATCACAACATATAAATGTATCATTAGTTTCACTGCATAAAATATTACCCGCGTCTAACAACCAGATTTCGTATTGAACTTCAAACCCGGCCTGAAACCGATCCATTTTCTGAGCCCATCTTTCAACCCAACCCAACCCAACGGGCTTTAAATCGGGTAAATAGGTAGAACCCAACCCAATCCATTCCACCCCCAGCCCTAATTGAATTATTAAACATCATTATCATGATGCATCATCCCCATCGACATATTGACGCGGACGTGTACTGAACCTTATCTCCACTTGGAATTTTATATTCTAATTGTCATCCAATCCCCTCGTTACAGACAATAATTAGGATAAGCAACATCCCACTAATGTTACCATGCAGGTAAAGCGGATGGCATTGCTTCTCTCTCCACATTCGTCATCAGTTCTTGAATGATTGAGCATTCGAAGATAAAATCAAAACAGATACAAGATTTGATCAGAGAAATTAAGAAAAGAAAAAAAAGAGAGACGATAACCCAGTTAAATTGAAACAGCAGGCAAGCCACACCGCTCATATAGCGAGCTTCTTCAATTAACAAAATTAACTTCATACGACAGGACTCTATGTACATGACGCTGCACATGACGCTACTACTGCGTTCTTCTCTCAATACTGAAAATAAAAGAAACGGAACCACCACAGGGAAAAGCCAGCAGCAACGCAGAAAGCAAGCAGCTGTTTGGACACACCATTACATGCAACTGCTCCTCTCGCTCCATCTTTTGGTCTGTTTGGGCTACCTCAGGCTCAGCGGTGGTTGCTCCTGGTGTCGTCGCTATAAAGCCTGTTAAACAGAGAATCACAAGACACGCATCATCAGAACAGATCGAGATTCTTTATATATATAAAATAAAAATGTAAAAAAATAATAATAATACCAGTCGTAAACGGTGGGTGAGTTGGGCTGGGGCTTGTCGAACAACTGGGCGCCGATGCCCTTGGTGGCGAGGTTGCTGCCGGGGTTGAAGACGCTGCGCCACACGTTGTCCTTGCGAGCCGATGATGGAGTGTTGGGAGTCCCGGGCGTGGTTGGGGTGGCGGGCATGGACGCCGATCTCTGGTATTTGCTGCTTCCTTCCCCCACTACACAAACGCAATAAAACATTTCATTGGACGGTCCGCTAAAAATGGGCACTACATATAACATGCTTTACAAATTACAATATGATAAAATCGTACTACTGAATTTCTAAGACCCAATTGAGCCTCGCAAACAACAACAGTTCGTCAGGCACATCCAAGCCTATGCATGCCGTATTTACTTAAAAGGATGAAAAAAGGGGTTATTTGAAGAGGAGGAGATAAAGAAACCTTTGACGTCCAGAGTTTTGGTGGAGAGCTTCCTTAGCTTGCCCAGACCTTCATCGGGGTGTGGCCCAGCCACCACATCGTCCCAAAGCTTCTCTAGCAAAACCATGATGAAGAATCACACTACAAACTTACTCTCGCTGCCTACTCACTTTTTCCCCCCTACTCTGCGCACAGGGAAGAGACGATGATGGTCATGCGTTTAAATAAGCCCAAACAGTTGAGTACGTCGCGGATAAGGATGAGGAGACCGTGGGACCCGGTAAAGTTCGAAAAAGCCACATGCAATCGCTCGCGTGTGCTCTACCCTCGACAATGCAGGTGAAAATTCTGCTTCACGGCTGATGACGCGGTCGTGTGCTGCTGAGTGCCGAGCCGTTAAAGTCCATGTGGTAAAATTTTTAAGGGGAAAAAAAAAGTGGGAACGAATTATGGGAAAATTTTGAAGAAGTGAGTGAATGATGCGAAATAATATATAGAGGACATAATTGGGCGTAAGAAAAATAAAAATAAAATAGCTAGAAGAGTTGGACTAATTTTTTTTTTAAGTAAATTAAAATATATATCCAAAGATACTAGGGATTAATATTTGTGCCAACGAAAAAATTAAATTATTTTATTTATACAAGAAATTTAAAAGTTTTTAATTTATGTTAACATTTTTTAAATCAGTTTCATTCGTGTCAATATTAATAGTTGTAGATAATTTTCAAGTAAAATATGTTGTGAATTAATAAAAATGACCCTAGAGATATGATCATGGTGGTCTCAACAATTTAGGGTCATTTTTCTACATCATAATTTATTTACTTTGTAAATTTGACACTAATTTTTGTATGTCTCGCACACACATATAATGACGATAATTAGCAACAAGAGCCGGCGTCCTGGTAGTAGCTCTGTTTGCCACGTATGGAGGAGGCGCAAGGTTGGCTTGTTGTTGATGCAAGTATTTTATAAGTTTTCCTCTGATAGTTGGAGTATTTATATATATATAAAAAATTATCATGAAGGGTTGTGAAGGTATTTAAATATAATATCATTTATCACGGTGTATATAATATTGATAAAAGATTAATTTAATTTTTCATTGATACGAATATTAATTCTACAAAATACATTAAAAGTAAATATTATTCTGCATCTTACCACAATTCATCTTCTGTATACTTTACATTTTCTTTCTTTTTTGTTTCCTGAGGGGAGGACGACCGGTTGAAATGTTACGATTTTTTATTTTTACCCGGTGCGTGCGGGCAAGAGCGCGATTCTTTAGGCGCTTGAAACGAGCAAAGGTGCGATCCGCGTTCGGAAGAAAATATCTATTTTCCTCTGCGTATGGGATGGATGCCACGTGGCGACGATGATTCCAAAGCTGGTTGCATGTGGGGCCCACCTCTTAAAGGGGCATAATTTTCCAGAGCGTGACCTGGTGGCACGTGGACGGTTAGAAAAGGAAGCGGACAGAAGCTGATGGCGGGGCATGGGCGAGCGCAGAGGCGGCTGCCAGTGCCAGCTTGACCAATTCCGCGGCAACTGATGGAGCCATGCCCATGGGGGACCATAAGCGGTGCTGTTCTCCGCCACCGAGTCTCACAAGTCGCGCCCCATAGCATGCGAAATCATGAACCATGCAGCAGGAAGGAGAACCTTCCATCGAGTCGCCGAATTCTAAGATCTGCATTGGCGCGATCAGCCTTTTAGCAGGTGGCTAAGATTGATGGTTGGATAGCAAACGGCTTTGCAGCGTGGCAATGATTAGGCAAGCCCACGGCTCGCTAGCATCCCTGGGAAGCGAACTCCCATCGTACAACAAGAGGGTGGTGCGCTTGATGGGTCCAACCAGCTTTAAGTAATTTGGATATTGCCAGTAAAGTTTTCATTTTAAGGGGGCTACGCTTAGCCTGTGTTGGGTTGTATTTGGGCTACGTCTCGTTCTTGGTGGTTGGGGGCTTGTTTAGCCTGACAGTGAAATTACAGTACAATCGTATGGTAAGCGAAAGTGCTAGTTCATCTGTAAAAAATGCACCATTTTTCACCACTTAAGTTACAGTGGGATCGGCCACGACGCAAGCGGCTTCCTGGTAACTCAAGGTTCTTACACAATCGACGCAGGTTCGAATGGTTGGTAGCATTAGTCTTTTTTTTTTTTTTTTAATGAGACCATGAGAGTATCCATCCAGTAAAAAATTAAAGATATCGTTATATGTCCTGTTGGAATGTTATATGAAAATAGTAAGAATGTCTCATAGTGTAGCACCCGCCATGAGCGCTACGATGGGCTCGGAATGGTTTCCCGGGCCTTGAAAATCTGGATCGTGTTGGATAGCAATGTGGGCTTAGATTTTCTGCATCCAACTGGGGTAAAATGCGTTAGGCTTTATATTTTTTAGAAAAGTTGGCACATGGGTGTTTTCTTGCGGGTTCGGCAGCGTAACGACTAAGATGGGGCTTTCCGTACACGGGTCGAGTCACAAATCCGGCAGCATAACGGCAGCGTATTATTCTGGAATCCGTGGACCCACGTGCACCCGCCTTGCCGGGGCGTTAACTCAATCATGCTCACACAAAAATAAAGAAAAAATGGAGTCGCCACTGATCTTTAAAGGGAGATCAGCCCCTGTTTAATGAAATGAGGAACTAGTTGTACAGAGTCTGGGTTCCGGCCTACGGATTGAAGCAAATATGGCAAAAATCTGCCAACCTAAGGCGGTTTACACGACATGAAAAGGGGGAAAATAAAAAGATTTAAGAAAATGAGAGTGATGGAAAGGGGAGAGCGTAGAGGAGAAGCTTGGAGCTCGTAGAGCGAGAAAGCCGGGACGCCGGGACGTTGCTGCAAACTCCCGTCCTCCCCTCTAGGATGCCTCTCTAAGTGTGTTCCAAGTGAGGGGGGTGCTCCTCCTTTTATAGATGTAGGAGTGGGCTTTGGGCCACTTGGGGTCATAGACTTGGTCCATAGGCTTGGACTTGAATTGGGATCGCGGGCCCTGGGTCGCTTGAAAGATTGGACTTTGTTCATATGCTTGAGCTTGGTTAAGCCCATTATTTTTTGGATGGGCCGTTGTAGAGTAGCCTGCTTTTGAGGCTTAGTAGGCTGGATCTAGTGGGCTAAAGCTTTGCTAAGCCCATTTGCTATGTCTGGGTTGCATTATGGAGCCCGTTGAGGTAACCTGTAGGAGCTTCGCTCTTGTGGGCCGGATTTGGTTTGTTGAAAAAGCCTGCTTCGAGGCTTGGTGGAGCTTCGCTCCCGTGAGCTGAGTTTGGAAGGGCTCGCTTAGCTGACTTGATCTTCCTTTTTGTCTTGAATTTGCATGGGCTTAAAATTCATTTCTCTTGTCCATCTTTGGGCCCAAGGGAGGGGTGTCAACACATAGCCTAATTATAATATCAGTTGAGATAATTATAAATAATTGTTAAAAACAAGTTACAGTGGGATCGAAAATGAAAGTGACTTCATGGGACTTTCGAACCTCTTTGAGATGTTGATGGTTAATGCAAAATTCAATCAATTTATTTTATTTAAAATCATTTATTTAACTAGAAGATCAAGTTTTACCTAAATTCAGTATATACATAGTTCATACTTACTTAAAAAATGCATACATTATTTACTTAAAATAGGTACATTCATGTGTAAATTATGAAAATATTTAAATTCATTCACATGTACATTAGAATGTAGTAATACTTTATAGAATAATTTATCCATATAACAATGATATTTTCAATGATTTGAATGTTGAAAATATTATTTAAAAATTAAAATTTGGCATTAATTTATTTTACTATGTTGATTTTACATGTTTGTAGGTGGGACCCATGTATGATGATACTAAATAAATGAAAGAATTGTTATAAAAATATAAATGATGCTAAATATAATAGATGAAGTGGATTTTATGTTAATCATCTAAATATTAAAATAATATGCTTTGAGGGGAACAACTATATATAATAAAATATATTTTAAATATTGTTGAGCTTTTAAGGGGATGGGCAAAGTGAATTTCTTTTTGAAATTTGCATAATTCAATTTCATAGGAATGACATTCTTCTACAATGTGTTTATTTTTGTATAGTCATTTGTAATTAGGGGTGAGAATTAGGGTTATTTGTACCAAGTTTGGATTCGCTCAACCTTGACCTTATTTTTTAAAAATTCTGTTTTACCCCATTTTTATGTTGGGTCAAGACAAGGTTGCTTTAACCCTTCTTTATTTTCAACAGATCTCAAGACAAACTTCAGATTGGTATCAGACTGGTATTAGAACAACAAGTCAAGTAAACAATATTGGTCAAATAAAATGATTTTAAGAATTTATGTAACTACCAAATATAAAAATGCATTTATATTAAATTTAATGTTATATGCTTCAATACTTTACTAATTAAAAACACATCATTATTTTAAAAACATGAATATACATAATGTAACTTTAATAAAGTAGGTTAATATATAATTATGCATAACAGTTATATATATGCAAATTCCTTTTATTGATACTAATATTATTTTTTTGGATAAATGTATTCTTATATTGTTGATATAATTAATTATAAAAAATGTGAAAACTTTGAAATAAGATGATAATAAGATTTTTATAATTTTAATAAATGAATACATGTGGGGTGGGTTGGGATCTTTGAGTCTAGACACGGTTGATCCATCTCGATCCTATTTTTGAATTTGAGTCAAAATTTATGACTCATCCTATTATCAAATTTAAAAAATGTTAGTTTTACCCAATAAAAAAGCAGATCAGGTTAGGGGTGGGTCACGGGCTGATCTACCTCAATTCCTATCCTTATTTGCAATGGTCGAGCCAAGATCATTATCTATATTTTCAATCAATTCTTTTATTTTATTTTAATCCAATTCAATTTATAGCTAAATCACCTCTTAGATGCCCAAACAATTGATGTTGACGTGTGTTGAGTAATATAAGTGGTAGATCTTGGGTTCAAATATCGGGTAGAAGCAATGTCTTCATTACCTCACTCTTGGAATACACCTCCACAAAACGTTTGTCATTGATATAATATATAAATATATAGAGTTTTGCTTTGGTCCCATATAACCCCTTTAAATTTTAAGATATTGATCCTTGATGGAAAATTCAATCCATTCACTATATTTAAGACCATTTGTTTTGCTAAGAGACCAAGTTTTATATAAATCAAGTATATGCATGGACCACATTTGCTTAAAAACATATTCATTCATGTGTAAATTATTAAAAATGCTTAGATCAATTCACACATATATTAGAATGTCACGATATTTTATAAGATCATTTATCCACATATTATTATCTTAGATGATTTAGATGTTGAAAAATTACTTTAAAGTTGATATTTAACACTGAACTATTTTATTATGTTGAGTTTACAATTTTATAAATGGGACCCATATACAGTGAAATAAAAAATAAAAGAGTTTATAGGATACTATAAATAATGCTAAATACAATGAATTGAGTGAAATTTTCATCAACCATCAAACTTTTAAAAATGGTGAGGGTTACATAAAAGTGAGACCGATATATAGGCTCTGCCAGACCCATGTAACCCCTTCGAAATCAAAGATTTTGATCTTTATATATATATATATATATATATATAGAAAGAGAGAGATATTCAGGTGCAGCGTCGCTAAAATGGGCCCCACATGATGATCAAAGTATAATTTATTTCACCCATTGTATTTAAAATAATGTATTCTATTACCATGTCGATTTTCATCCCAATCGGATACGTGTATGGACCTCATTTGAAAATAATATAAATTCAACGTAATAAAATAGTTTAATATAAATAACAAGTAGTTTTTTCAATATCTAAACCATCTAAAGTATAATTTATATATAGATAAATGATTATGTAAAGTTTAATTGCATTTTAATATGCATAGGGCCCTTTTTCAGGCAACCTCACTGGAACAACCCTCGTATATACATATGGGTTCCGCTTCTTTGTAACCGAGTTACATAGAAGCGGACCCATGTAACTTCTTCAAAATTTAATATTTTAATCTTTGATAGAAAATTTAATCTATTGGTTATATTTAACATCATCATTTGTTTATTTAGGGGATCAAATTTTATTTCAATCAAGTATGTTTATGAGACACATTTATTAAAAAATGTATATATTCTTGTGTAATTTATGAAAAATGCTATAATATCAATTTTAAAGTAGTATTTTTGACATCTAAACAGTCTAAAATATCATTTCTATGTGAATAAATAATTTTATAAAGTATTATTACATTCTAATATATATGTAAATAGATCTACGCATTTTTATTATTTGCATATTAATATACATATATATATATTTGTGATTAAATGTGGCCCGTAAAATACTTAATTTGGATAAAACTTGATCTCCTAGATAAACAAATGAGGTTAAATACAATGAATGAATTGAATTTTTTATAACAATTAAAATCTTAGATTTTGAAGGGGTTACATGAGTCCGCTTCAATGTAACCTGGTTACATAGAAGCAGACCTGTTACATTGAAGAGGACCCATGTAACCCTTTCAAAATTTAAAATTTTGATCCTTAATAAAAATTTTAATTCATTTATTGTATTTAATATCATTTATTTATCTAAAAAATGAAGTTTCATCTCAATCAAATATGTTCATGAGCCACATTTATTAAAATATATATATATTCATATGTAAGTTATAAAAAATGCTATCAATTTTAAAGTAGTATTTTTGACATCTAAACTATCCAAAATATTATTTCTATATGAATAAATGATTTTGTAAAGTATTGTTACATTCTAATACATGTCTAAATAGATCTAAGCATTTTTCATGATTTACATATGAATATATATATTTTTGAACAAATATGTCCCACAAACATACTTGATTGGGAGAAACTTGGTTTCTTAGAGAAACAAATGATGATAAATGCAAGGAATGGATTAAATTTTCATTAATGAACAAATCTTAAATTTTGAAGAGATTACATTGGTCTGCTTCTATATAACTTGGTTAAATAGAAGCGAGACCAATATATATAGAAAAATATTCAAGTGCAACTTCATTACACCATAATTACGGTGTAGTTATCTCAGAATGGGCCTCAAATAATCATAAAATTATAATCTATTCTTCCCATTGTACTGAGAATTATGTATTTTATTACCATACTAATTTTCATCCATATTGGATATGTATGGACCTCATCTGAAAATTGTATAAATTCAACGTAATAAAGTAGTTTAATGTAAATAACAACTTTAAAGTTGTTTTTCTATTCTCTATAAAATTTATACATAAATAAATTTTTTTTATAAAATATCCGTATATTTAAGTAAATGTGAGGCCTATGTTAAACTAAATGCACTGTTAATTTTGGTGTAGCTTCACTGCACAGGAAAAATTCTTATATATTATATATGTGGAAAATGTTTCAGTGCATGCAATTGCACCATGCAGTCCATGCATTGTGGGCCCTACTCGATCTTGAACAAGAAATCCACCCTGCCCATTATATTTAAAACTGTTTACTTTATTAGCATACCAATTTTCATTCAAATCCAACATGTGTATAATCTCCATATTAAAATAGTGTAAAATCAATGTAACGAAATAATTTAACGTAAATATCAAGTTTAAATTAATATTTTCAACATCTAAACTGTCTAAAACATAATTTTTATATGAATAAATGATTATATAAAATTTCATTGCAATCTAATATGATTACAGAGCAGTTCATCTACACATGAATGGATATATACGTGCCAAAACCACCTGTACTGCCTATTCAACATCAAGCTAATCAAGCAGTCACAAAAATCAATTTGTTTGACATTCATTGTGTGACAAGCCCTTAAGATATAAAAATTTGAACGAGAATAATGGTTTGCATGCACAATGCAGTACGGAATTCTACCCATTCACGCGACGCACATGATATGTGGGTAATGCAGACTTTGAAAAATTTTCGAAAAGTAGACCCATTAAACATGAAATATCGGCCCGTGTACACCCAAGATTCTAGCAGGCCAAGAAAGCAAGCAAGGAGCATCC
>JAXCLR010000081.1:3895123-3911279 GCA_035584095.1 Annona squamosa
ATAAATAACATAAAATAAAAAAATAAAGAAATATTATTTAGATATTATATATAAAATATATTTGATAATACATATAAAATAGAAGTTAGGCTCGAGTTCTTTGTGTTCGGGTTCGCACGAACCCGAACCATATCACATTTACAAATCGGGTTCACTGGGTTCAGGTTGTAGGAAAACGAGTTTTAACACCGTAAAAAATCGAGTTGGGCAGGCTGAGTTCGTGCTCAACCCGGCCCAAGTTGCACCCCTACAGATGACAATGGGCAATGCAGGATTTTAATTGAATGATGAAGCTTTGCATTTTTTATATATTTTTATTCGGCACAGTAGATTGTAGTACGGATGTAATAAAAAATTCTGCATTGTGAGCTAAACTCTATGAGCATGCGCTACATCTTTATATGTTTTCTTCTGTGGATATCATATAAAAAATTTATGCACTCTCAACCACACTCCATGTGGCTTAGAAAAATCTGAAAAGGACCAAACGTGTATATATCATTATAATTTTAGTTTTATATTATTTAATTTTTTAAATATCATGCAATATTTTGCTATGTTATGGATTAATTAATTTATCTTGAATGTATTGTTGATTCCACGTGTAATTTTTACATTACATAGAATTTATATTTATTTAGATTTTTAATTTAATTTTGAAATAATTAAAATAAATTAAATATAATTATTACATTATAATTATGTTATGCTGACATCACCGTTTAAAACGGTTGAACCGATTGGACCTGAATCAACCGGACCTGAACCAAACGTAGTTCACGGTAGAGTTTTTAAAACATTGCCTGCAGGGAGAAATGCACCACCAGTGACGGGTTTGGGCCTTGGAGCACTCAGCGTCTCCGTGAGGGAGCGTCCCTGAAAAGTTGAACATTATGGTGAAGGAAAAGATCGAACTTGATAGGAAACACAGAAACCGCAAGCATACAAGGATAGCAGGCCAGGACAAAGATCATCGAGCCAAGATGCATCTCACGATGGATTGAACTTCCAATCCACCTTGCCAGAAGCCAAAAAGGAATCCCGTACTACAACAACGCGGCACTAGAAAAAGTAACTCAGCAACAAATTTATTGAAGTGACTCAACTAGTGTGATGGAATCCAAGTAAAAGAGATTTTTACTCGCCTCTACAGAGAGTTCTAGGAAGTCTTGTATCACCATAATCCTGAGCGCAAATTAACTTAATGGGGAGTAGTTTGTCATTTCTATGCTAGGGAATACTGGTAATCTCAAAGTCAAGTTTTAATCTGTTGAACTTGTATGTCGACGTCTGCAGAGTCCTCAGGAAACGAATGACTCGGGTCAATCCATGCCTTCCTTAAAACCAAGAAAATTTCGATAATGAATACAACATCAAGATGCACAAACTTAGCAGATCTGATTGCAAGAGCTAAGAATATATATAACCATCCTGAAAAAGCACCACCTGGAAGAACATAAATATGGATACAAACACGAAGATAGTAGGAAATTGCAACTCTTAGGAAAACCCATTACCCGGCATACAATGCCTATTTGCGCAGCTCATCATGCGGCATGGACTGCGAAACAGGTACCAGCACAGCGCTGCTATGTTCTATAATGATTAAAATACAGCTATGGGTTGGCATAAAGAGCACCTCCACGGTGCTTGAAATAAGCCATCAGATGACAGAAGAGAGAGAGCATGCTTAAGAATCAACGATCAGATCTTCATCTGATCTGGAAATGCTTATAAGTGGGGCTAGATGGAAGGGAAATCGGCATCCTCCCACTTTGATCAGCCTGCCTGCAATGGCTTTCCTGGCCTGCCCCAGACCGGCTTGACCCTTCCCCATTGGATTCAGTTGAATTCTTCCTCCGCCGCTCATTGTGGCCTGCCAAACGCCTCCGGCAGCTCCTTTTTGCTTCATCGAACTCACATAGCTCATGGAACCTGCATAATAGAATAGGAGAATGAACCCTGATCCAAATGAAGCTTGAAATATAAGACGACCACAGGAAGCCCAACGAAAACTGAATGAGATGGAAGGAGCGAGTGCAGACGAATAGAAAAATTAACAAATCCCTTGCATATGTGGCTAGCAGTGAGTAGAGCACGACTGCCAAAGAAGGAACAGAGGCGCCAGGAACATCTTTAAAAAATTCAGGCACTCATACCCTTGGACAAAGGGTGTCTCTCCTTTGGGCGCTAAATTTATAAATTTTTCCTCTTGAAGGTCATTGGGATCTCCCGCACCATGGAAGAAATCCAAGGCATACCAGAGTCGACGGTTGGGAGTCAATTGCGGTTTCGTTAAGAGAGCAGAACAGAAAGGCACTGCCTTCACATGCCAATACAACAGTAACTGATCACACTTTCTCCGAGGGAAAGTGCAAATGTCACAGGCCTCTACAAAAAGAGAGAAGGAAGAAGACTTATCAAATCTGACAAAGTTAACGCAGGTGAGAATGGTTTGAAAGCTGAACTTCAAAATTCGCAGGTTGTAACGATTAAAAAACGGATGACATTTCAGTGCCAAAACCCTAATTCAGACACGAATGCAATTTTATATGGCAATCGGCATGTCTGCTCAGATAAAGTCAAAAAGTACAAGAAAATGAATAAACAAATACAGAGAATAAACAACTAATCGGAATCCAACAAAAGTAAAACCACGACGAATCTTGGCATGAAAGAATTCCAGGCGATTATTCTGTTAATCTCGCTACTCTTTTCCAATCTCTCATGCCGCCAGAGAGTACACAGCACCAGATCAAAAAAGACGCTGACGCGCAAGGTTTTCCTAAGCTCACACCAAGCGTCGGCGACGGAAAATTTACCTGCTGCACTGCTGACAGAAGCGCTGGCGGATGCCCGCGACCATGACGACGGGGGCCTTGGCATGGAGCTCGCAGACCTTATGCCTTCGGTGGTAGCGCTTGGCGTCGGTGAGATCTGCGGAGCACTTCTCCGCCTGGCAAGAAGGCGGCGAGAGCCCGCCCGAGCCCTTCTTAGCAGCCGCCGCGGCTGCCGCCGACGAAGCGGCACCCAGGGCGGCTTTCTTCTTCTTGTAGTCAAAATCATCCTCCCTCTCCTCGACGTCGTCGACGTCGGCCTCCATCGCCACGACCTCCTTCTTGGCCTTAGGCCTGGAATCCATGGGAATTGGAAAATAGGGAAGGAGGAAGAGGGTGGAGAGAGGGAGGGAGGGAGGGAGAGAGAAGGAATAGTAGAGAAAAAAGGAAAAGCAGGGGTAGAAAAATATAGAGAGAGAGCGAGAGAGAGGGACAAGAGGGAAACAAGTAAAAAGAGAATTGTAGGAGTGTGTTTGTAAGGACCACAAGCTCCATGTTTGGCCCCCGTCTGTGTGTCAGTGGAGAGAGGGGTACTAAGCAAAAGGGAAGGTGAGGGTGGTTGCAAAGAAGCAGGTGTTTAACGGGACTAATTGCGTAGGTTGGCTGTCACGTGACTTTCTAGGTCCACCATCATTCCATCGGACGAGAGCAGATGTTCCGAGGACACGTGTGGAGCATGCGATGCCGGTTGGATCAAGCGATTTCGGATACTAGGACGGTTCTTTCTTTCCTTTCCTTCGACTAGCTAAAACGCGCGGTAACAGATCTCGCGATTTCGGATGCTAAGACGGTTCTTTCTTTCTTTTCCTTCGACTAGCTGAAACGCGCGGTAACAGAACTCTAGCACGGTAAAAACCAGATAATGTAACGCGTTTGATTTTTTGGTCCCGGCGTCAAACACCTGAACAGAAGTTCCCATCAAGGCTCTAGCACCGACCGCGGCGGCACGCAACGGCGGGGTGGGTAAGGGTGTGTCAACACTGACTTTACGTTTAAAATTCTGATTTTATCTTACTTTTAATACCCGGTTGCGACCAGATCAATCTAATTTTCATCTTTCTTTACGAGGTTTTTAGATAAGTTTGGATTACCTTCGGGTCAGTTTCGAGACGACGGATTGAGTTAAAAAAGTAGTTCAATGTTTAAACATTTATACACACACGTGTATTTATGATAAATTTAGAAGTTAAATTATTCAATATGTTACGATTTAGTGAGTAAAATACAATTCTTAGAATAAAGAATTAGTAAAATTTTTTAAATAATTTTGTTTATATCTTAGCCTTGATAAATATATATATCAACCTCAAAAATCATTGATATAAATTTTGAATTACAATTAAAACTGTTAATTGTAAAATAATAATATTTATTCTTATAAGATATAAGCAATATAGATAATATATTTTATTTCATTGATAAATATGTGAATGAGATTACTTGAACCACGTATATGCAATTAAAAAATAAAAATTTATCAAAACGAATATGTTATAAAGTTAAACAATATCAATATAAATAATATTCACATTCATAAGTCAAAAAGTTAATTATATTTATTCAACAAAACAACATTCACATAAATAAGTTATATAATTTATAAAAATAATTTATACTTTGCGGGGTCAAGGTGAGATGGGACATGGTCGACCTGACCCGCCTGTTGGAATTGAAACACAAATCTAAAATCCTGACTGGCGTCACCTTACTGGGTTAAAATCCTTACCCCTACCCTTTGTAAAATCGGGGTGGGTCATGGATAAACTTGACCTGTTTTCACCCCCAACCTTTGTGTCGTGGCCAATGAGCCTGCGATTGCATGCCGATTGCTTTTATAGCGTTCAACAGTATACAAGGGTTGAGCTGGGATGTGAGTGGAGATTGTTGTGTGTTGAACTTTTCTTTGAAAAAGTTCCATAAAAAATAATATGGAAAATAGTTGGTTATTATGCATTAAAAATGAAAAATTATATTAAAAATTAAAAATATTTTGAAAATAAAAAATTCGATTTCATTCCTACCTTATTCAAGCCTCTTGTATACTTCCTAGTGGGAAAGACTTACCATATTAAGTCAATGCAAGAGTAGTGGATAAAGTGAAATTTTTTATTTTTAGGGTGTGTTTGGGAAATGATCAAAGTTTTGGCATACAAGTTTTTGAAATGAGATACAATAATTTAATATTCTAGAGGTAATGATAAAGAGTACGGATAATAAAGTTAAAATATATACGTTAGTTTTATGAGTAGTTGTGTAGAAATTATTAAAAGTTAATATAGTTGTATAGGAATTTGTGAATAAATAATTAAAAAATAAAATAGTTTTAGAGAAAAAAATTTTAATCGAAAATTTTTTTATATTGCCAAACATGCCCTTAATAAGTAGCAATATTACTTTTTCAAAATTTGATACCATTTTTCTTATATTTCAACATAATTTATCATGTTATAATACACAACAATATTTGTTTCATTTAATCTCAGCATATCATTCTCTACTTTTTAATTTAATTTCCTCATCTTATTCCATTGTTTTAAACAATGATACGTGAATAAGATGAGATTTTTAATTTCACTTTTTTATTTTTAATACATTTTTCGTTTTTTATTTCAACCATACTTCTCCCATTTCTAATGTAAATTATATTGACTGTAATTGTGCCGAGCAATTTAAATCCAATCTATTATTATATCATCGTCTATTTGTTGGTGCATATTAAAAAATAGGAGGAGATGTGAATGAGATGTTTTATCCCGTCTATTATTATGTTTGACTTCATCTGTTTATTAGTGCATGTCAAAAAATAGGACGAGAGTAGAATAAGATGTGTGATGGAATTAAATAAATATTGTTCTATGCTGAGAATGAAAAAAGTTATATTTAAATTGAGAAAAGTAGATTGTTGTTTTCTTAATAATAATATTCTTTGGTAAATGTAATTGTCATTTCATCTTCATCCGATCTCATTTGCTAGCAGAGGTTATTTCAACTTGGCTTCTCGAACAAGCAAGAAACATTGAAACTCTTTTGTGGACACAAAATAGGATCAGAGTAGAATGAGATGTGGGCGCTGGTCAAAACATTTTCGCTTTGTTTATATTTAAAGGAAACTAGAGATTAGAAGCTACAAAATTGAGAATCTAAGAACTTCTGTTGATTATTAAGAGTCGAACAAAGAAATATATCTAAGAGAAATTTGAGCTCTAAAGACACAAAGGTGTAATGCATCAAATGTACCAAATCGTCACCGTTAAATTGTACTTGTGGAGTATTCGTTCCTTACCAACAAGAGCTATGGCAACATTCACGTGAAGATCTTAAAACCTAACCATTGAAGATTAATACATAAAACGCTTCGACTTTAGGCCAACATGGAATGTTCATTAAATTCATTGTTTGTGTAGCCGATTATTTCATTGATATCCAACTTTTTAAACTGTTAGATAAAAAATCAAGGAAACTTAAACTAATACTACTTAGCTGAAACTTATATGCAATGTTTTCGTGGGGTTTTTTTTTTATGAATTATTCACATAAGTATAATAAAAATGGTTTTTTAAGTATTATTTTGACTATATTTTGGTGGAAGAGGATTGGTTTATTAACTTATCATTTTCACTTTGCTATATGAAAAGATTGATGGCTTCATTTTAGTGACTAAATTATAAATTTCTTGGTGCAGATGGCAACATAAAAATGAGTGGAAAAGTTTTCCTCTATATTTTCATCCATTGCAATGCCATATGATTTTCTAGCGTCCCGTCATTTTAACTTTTCCCTAGAGTAATTTTTATCCACTTCATCATTGTTTTACTTTTAACTTATTTCTATATCCCCCTCCAACCTCCAATTCTGCAACGAAAAAAAGTGGTGCAAATATTTATCCTTTTAAATTGACTTAATATGTGCTTACTCTAATGATATAATTAGTTTATTATTATGTGGATTTTTAATTGTCATATTCATCTATTTTATTCGGGGCCCTTTTAGCTAATATAAAAAGTAAGAACCTTCTCACTCCTCTATCCATATATATTCTGATATGATTTGATATTTAAATTATTTATTTTACTTCATATTTAAATTATTTATTTTACTTTTTGCTATTACTTTTAGTTATTAATATTTTCACCTTTTTATATAACGAAATGATTTATTTTGTATTTATTATATTTATTTCTAGTTATTATCCTATATTTTTTAAAAATTCAACTAACTTCTCCCCATTTTATAACCTTTTCTCAAAAGAGTTTAATAATTTTCGATCTTAAGTTAGATATATTTGATGTATAAATTATTTTTATCCTTTTTTTTGCTATGTGTATATATTTATTTTAATTTTTTTTATTTTAGTTATTTTAAACTAAAAATACAAAATAAATTGATACACATATTAAAAATGATAAAAATTAATTTATAAATTAAATATGTTTAAATTAACTTTTTTATTAAAAAAATGTTAGCGTTGGTGTTCTTGGTTGCGGATATATATTGTTGATGGTTATTAATAGAAGTGATGTTTAAGATGAAATTGAATAAATTTAATTTAGATTGTAATAAAATATAAGAGATATTGTAAAAGAAAATCATCAAAAAAAAATAGAATCATGGCCCCTTCTCAAGTGCATTAGGGGATGTTTGGTAACGTGTAAAATTGTGGAATTGTGGGAATTGATGAAAAATAAAAAAGAGAATATTTCGATAAATGTGTGATTGATAAGAAATGATGGGATGTATAGTTGGAATAAATAGGATTGTTGTATGTAGTTAGTAGGAAAAATGATTAGAATGTAGGGGTATAAGTGAAAAAAATAGTGCAATTGACAGAGTAATGATTGGCCTTGGGAAACCAAATCCCATGGTTTCTCACACTTGTATGTTAATAAAGGGGACGTTTGGTAATGTGTAAAATGGTGTGATTGTGGGAAATGGTAGGAAATGAAAAATAGAATTTTTTGAGAAATATGTGATTGATAGGAAATGATAGATGTATAGTTGGAATAAATAGGTTTGTTGTATGTAGTTGGTAGGGAAAATAATTAGAATATAGGGGTAAAAGTGAAAAAAATAGTATGATTGATAGAATAATAATTGACATCGGAAAACTAAATACCATAGAAAAACCATAGTTCCCACGGTGATACGTTACGCAACGTCGCCAAACATGCCCTTATTTTTGGTGCTTTGCCTGGTGTTAACCAACACGTGATGGATACAATACAGGCTCTGCTCGAATCAATCGCAAAACTGGTCGGCGACAACTACATACCTACCGCCGGCGATCATCTATTACCTCCTCATGGTAGACGGTAGATTCGGGTACTGTGAAACGACACCGGACCTCACGAAAGATCTATTCGATCTAAGATTATGAACCGTTGATCCTAGAGGTTTGTCGAAAGAATCTAATTCCGTACAATTCACTGTCACATCAAGGGCTAAGATGTTCGATTACATGCAACTGGTCCCCCATCAGTACATCTGGCTGTAATCATTCACTGTCCGCGACTGATGAATCCGGACCCATGATAATTTCTCCTCGGAATACACTGGACAAGCCGAAGATCAGAACCGTACAGACGTTCAGTGAGTCCGCCAGCGTACCGTTTCATCAATCGACACGTGTCAGGCGGCCAGTGGAGCAAGGTACAAACCGGCGCACGCGAGTTTGCGGTGCTGCGTACAGCCCGTAAAAGAAAGTCGCAGCGGTCGCTCTCAGGCCCTTCCCAAAGCCAAAAGCAGTGGGGAATCATGTGACGGAGAATTATGCGAGAAGACGATGCTGGCGTGACGCCCCCAATATGTTTGCGTCTACTGGTCCATCTTGCGCGAATCACAGCCGTCCATCTGAAAGGTACAGCGGCATAAATGAACATTAAAAGGCCACTTGTCGTCTTCTTCGTCCTTGCAGACGAGACAGATGACCTTTTCTCGGCACTGTTGTGGATACCTCCACTATTTTCATTAATAAAACATCCAAGCCATCTACTGTGTACCGTAACTGGAAATGTTTGTGCGAGTTTCCAACAGAAATGACTTCATGCGTGTTGATTAAGTAAATGATTTAGAATATAATTAATGACTAGGATTGAATGAAGGTACTCTGACTCTGTCCTAGGTGGCAGCACATCATGGTCTGGCCAGATGAGGGGAGCATTTCGTCTTCTCGCTCTTGTCGAGTAGATGAACGGTTTGGATAGTCTAATTATTAGGAAGAAAAATCTATTATTGAGTCTCTTGTACTTGCGGGGCTCACAGTTTTTGTCGTCGCACCATCTGGTTTTTTATTTTTATAAAAAAGAACAAATAAAAATTATATATATATATATATATATTTTTTTTATTTCTTCCTAAGACCTCAGTTTTTTAGAGAGGTCGATTCTGTCACGCTTATCTGCCGGTTGCGACTGTTCTGCCACATGCGGATGTACGAGCTAGACTGTGGCACGTGCAGAATCGCCAACTTTCGGAAGTACTCGATAAGCTTAAAATAGGAGCTAATGTTGACACAGATGACGACAAAATTTACGAGTGTATTTGAAAATGAATAAAATTTTGGATGAGAAGTTGTAAAAAGTTAAATTTATTAAATGATGCGATATAATATAGGTGATAATGAAGAATAAATAGGATAAAATTAAAATAGATGGGTTAGTTGTGTTGGTAGTTGTGTAAAAATGATTGAAAAGTAGGATAATTGTATAGAAAAATATGAAAAAATGATTAAAAAATAATACAATTATGGAAAATGAAAAGTTTTAGATTGAAAAGTTTTAACTTGACAATTTTTACTTATTACCAAACATACCCTGTATTAAAAATATAAAAAATTATCTTAAAATTTTAAAAAAAATATCTTGGGATGAGGATATATATTTCATTTAAATATATTGAATCCTTTCGAATATTTAAAGAAACGAACTCCCGATATATATTTTATTTATTTGTTTATCCTTATTTAAGGCAAGTTTATTTTTATTAATTATATTATTGATTACTTTTATCCGGTGAGTTTTTGCATCCGTGCCTGTGGAGTTTGCTTAAATTTGAGGGCGTATATACGAATCCCTAATCCTTTTATATAAAGAAGGAACATTTCTTTGTAACTACAAATGCAAAAACCTTAGACCCAGCCGTAATCCTGTCTAATGGCCATTGAAATTTTCTGCACCCCTTCTATGAGAACTTTGATTTATTAACAAAAATGTGAAGGAAATACATTCATCATACAATTCATACAATTCCAATATAATCAAGAATAAGAGAACTAATGCCAATTTCCACTAAATACCCATAAAAATATCAACTTATGGAGTAATTCTTGCTTATTTCCCTAGTCTACCATACACAAAAAGAAAGTTCTGAAACGGCTAAATACAGAACAACAAGAAAGATATTTTGTTTTGGTTTGAATTTTGGTTATATATGAAACAGCGGATGTCTCTACCGCCAGAAAAGGATAATACGCAACTATATGTTATCAACTATCTCCTTCATATATAAATGCTTTTATGAAATTCCTTTCCTACATGAACATTTTATTTTCAATATTTTGAGGGTTGATAGAAAATCTACTACATTTGTTGTACTTAGTTTCATTTACAGTATATTTGAAACTCTTTCATTTATCAAATATCACTCCACAAGGTCTTCATCTACAAATATATAAAATTAATATAATAAAATAATTTAATGTTAATATTAATTTTAAAATTACATTTTCATGATAAGAGTACAATCATAAGGCTGAATGGGCCATGTAAATGAAAATAGATAATAGGAATTTCCAATACAATTAATCAAATTGGTTTAGATTTGTTTTATATTGAACTGGGTAAAAATATTAAAATGATTCTACATAAGAGGTCCATGCTTCCTTTATTAAAAGGCAAATGATTTGCTTTGAGATTTTATAAAAATATATTTGACTAAGCCCAAGCCCCTTATCTTGTATATGTAAAGTTAAAAAAAAAAAAAACAAACAAACAAATCACTTACTCAGCACCAAAAAACTTTTTATGTATTCCTTAAAAGTCTATGCTTCTATATAACTTGATTTTAATCTTTGACAAAAAAGTTAATCTATTTATTATATTTAACATTACATATTTATCCAAGAGAGTAAGTTTTATCTTGATCAAGTATGTACATATGTCATATTTGCTCATATATATATATATATTCATGTGTAAATTATGAAAAATACTTAGATACATTCATTTATATATTAGAATGTAATAATATTTTATAAAATTATTTATCTATAAGATAATGATATTTTAGATGGCTTATATGTTGAAAAACTACTTTAAAATTAACATTTTAATATTAAACCATTTTATTACATTGATTTTACATATTTATAAATGATATTTGTATACAGTAAAACTAACCAAATAAAAGAATTTTCAAAATACTAAAATGATGTTAAATAAAATAGATAGAATACGGATACAATAGAATTTTTTTTATCAACTATTAAGATTTGAAATATAGAAAAAGTTTGAAAAAAAGGATTTCATAAGAGTGGAACTGAGGAATTAAATACAAGCAGAGACCACTTATCTTTTCAAATTTGGTCCTCATCTACTTGTTATCCAATTTGTCCGGTCAATGGTTTAAAATGTCGTAAGGCGTAAACAAAAATTAATTCCAATTGAAGAGAATCTTATGATTCCCATTGGGATTTCATTGGGTCTCTCCGGGTTGTTCCATTACTATCCGGCGAGATTCATACGCTGGAACTAATATTTTTAAAATAAGAATTAGAAATATTAGTCCAATAACTACGGGGTAAAGTCCAGTAACTCAAAGACTAAATCTCACGAGCTCATCCATAATTGTTGTGGTGGTAAGCAATTGTTCCACAATCTTTCAATTTAGGCTAGAGTTTATAAACAGAGGAACTCACTTAGCCTATCTTAAAAAAAATTATTTTTGATATATTTTTTATTTTTTTCTCCGTACACTTGTTTATTTAAATATATTTAACATAAAAGAGTAATCTTATTAGCCCGAGTTAAGCAAATGTCCTACCTAGTCTACCTCTAAAAATCCATTTACAATAACTTTTTTTTTCATCACACTTGTTTATCGAAATATATTTAACATATAAATTAAGTTTTGCCATTTTTGGATATGTGTATATATATATTTGAGATTTTTAAATATAGGAGTATTTTAAATACATATATACACACAGATGATTAAAATATCAAAAAATATACACAAGTCTAAAAATGGTAAAACTTAGTTTATTTGTTAAATACACTTAGATAAATAAGTATATGAAAAAAATAAAAATTATTGTAAATAGGTTATTCGAAGTGGGCTCAGCAGAACATTTGCTTAGTTTTGGCTAACATGATCATTTCTCTTTAACATATAAATCAAGTTTTATCCTTTTTTGATATGTGTATATATTTTTTTGAGATTTTGATGTTAAATTTTTTAAAAAATATATAGACATATCCAAAAATTGTAAAACTTGATTTATACATTAAATACGTTTAAAAAAAGCAAAAAAAAATGTTGTAAATAAGTCTTTTGAGTTGGGCTAAGTGTAATCGTTGCTTAGCCCGGGCTACCGTGATCACTTCTCTCATAGATATTAGGTTGTGTATTCCAAATACACTTTAGTATTTTACTATACATAAATGCTTTTATGAAATTCCTTTTCTACATAATTATTTCTATTTTGAATATTTTAATGGTTGATGAAAAATATACTTCACTTGCTGCATTTAGTATCATTTATTATATTTTTGAAATTCTTTCATTTGTCTAATTATATTAGTGAAAGGGCCCTTCTACAAATGCAAAAAATTAATATACTAAATGATTTAATGGTAAATATCAATATTAGAATTATATTTTTAACATCCAAATTATCTAAAATATCATTTATATATGGATGATTGATTTTATAAAATATTATTACATTCTAATACGTATATAAATAAATCTAAATATTTTCACAATTTATACATGAATATATCTATTTTTGAGCAAACATGACTCATACATATATTTAATTTGAATGAAATGTAGGGGCTGTTTGGAAATAAAGAAAACTCAATGACATTTTTTTCGGCAATAAAAAACGATGGGTTAATACTTAACAGTGACTGGATGAAAACAGCCGCAATAATTGTGGACTGTTGGCGTGCTTATTACATGTACTGACAACCATAATGCATGCCTCCACATTAGTTCGAGCATGCCAACCGTTGGATGGGTTTCATTTGAGCCCTCCATTTCCGTCTCCATGGCATCAATTCTCAGGCGTGCAGCTACCTTGGTACTGGCGTACTGTTGTTAGCATCCAGTTGGCAAAATTTGAATTGGACAAGTGATGCAATGATAGATTTCCTCCAGCGATGCAATGACAGATTTTCTCGAGCGTTTTGGAAAAATCGGTGAGTCTTCGTTTACCAAATAGCCCTTAAGCATAATTCGAAGGGGTTACCGAAAACTACAGAGCGGCTCTTGCTTTTATGAAACTCTCTCTTTTATATAATTATTTTTACTTTTAAAATCTTAATATTAATAGAAAATTCACTTAATTCATTGTAGTTAGCAATATTTATATTATTATAAAAATTCTTTCATTTGTTTACTATCATTTTATACTATAAATGTATAAAATAAATGTAATAAAATAATATAATACTAAAATATCAGTTTTTAAAAAGTTTTTTCAATATCTGAACCATAAAAAATATTATTTCTATATAGATAATTATATTTTTGAGCAAATGTGACTTATGAATGTAACTTTTAAGTAAACAAATAATGTTAAATATATTGAATGAATTGAATTTTTTTATCAAAAATAAAAATCTTAAAATTTGAAGGAATTACACGGCTCTGCTTCTATGTAGAACCTTATATATATAATGTGATGGCCTAATTATAATAAAGAGATTGAAATTGAAAAATCCCCAAAGCATAATAATAAACAACTGGTTTAAATCTCCAACGATGAATTGGTGATCTGCTATTTATTCCATTCACCTTTTTCTAGTCAGCTGCAGGTTTGTGTTTTAAGGCTTAACGGTGTGAAGTCTAACGACAACAAAAGTTATTCTGTGCCTGTTTTGACAAGCGCTCGTAAAGAGGAAAGTTTCTTAAATTCTTCCTATTTTCTTTGCGAACGCGAAAAAGATAAAGCAGTTAGGTGCTCCTACCAAACACATCAAAATCACTGGAAAACAAGGGGAGACTTCAGGCACCATACGGCCAAACAGGCCATGTATATCAAATTTCAATTTTACTTGCAGACAAATAAACATTATTATTTCTTCTAATTAAATATAAATTATTACAAGTATAGTCATATTTGATTACAATTAATATAAAAAATTAGTAGCATATTTGCTATATCAGTAATACGTAAATTTATAAAATCAATATAATAATTAAATGGTTTCATGCTAAAATATTAAATTTAAATTAGTATTTTCTATATCTAAATCATCTAAAATATTACTTCCATATGAGTAAATGATTCTATAAAGTATTATTATATCTTAATACACATGCGAATGAATCTAAATATTTTTCATAAGCAAATGTAGCTCATGCACATACTTGATTTAGATGAAATTTAATTTCACTGTTAAATACAATGAATGAATTAAATTTTTCATTAATCATTAACATCTTAAAAATTGCGGTTTACAAGCAAATTTAATTTATATGTAACAAAAATGATTACTTTTATTAACACTTGTCGTGGTGTTTCATCCTTGAAACCATGATGATTATTTTTTTCCCTACCACCCTATACCGCTGCGAATTCGTAAAAGGTTTGGCTTTTTTAGTGAGGAGTGTTTGGTTTTTAGCGAAGGCTATCGCTTTATTTTTTGTGGCTGGAAAATGGCAGAGGCTTCACATTTATTCTTTAGTCCTTAGGCCCCCCCTCCGTCGGCCATATTCGCATTTTTCTATATAAAAATTATAAATTTCACAAATAATTTTTAATATATTATAAATTTCACAAATAATTTTTAATATAGGGTGCAGGGCACGCTATTTTTTATGATTCTTTTTTATTAAATTTTAATTGCGGAGTAACGAGGACAGAAAATGTACATTAAAATTGATATTACATCTTCTCAGGCTGCTTTTGATACAAGGGATGTAGTTCAAACGTTCTTGAACATGGGATGTTTTTCCCATAAGAAACTTGATAGATAGACCCTCATCTCATGTGGGCAGCAGCAGCAGTTGGCGCAGACAGCAGCTGCCCCGTGGAAACCGCTTGCTTTCTTCTTTCTTTTGTCTGCAGCACACGCAGTTTAGGCGATTTTGGTTTTGTTGTATCCTTCTGTGACCTGTCCCCCCATGTCATATAATACGCGTCAAGAAATAAGATGGTGCTAGAAAAATCTCGCTCAAATATTTATAGCTGTGGAAGGTTCTACTCACTTCTGTGGGAGAAAGGGATTGGCAAAGCTTGGAATGGGTCGCGCATGGGGCACCATGGTTCGCCTCATCTGCTTCACGGCTTTCTCTTCCTCCATCTAAAATGAAAGAGGATGCTTTTTGTTTGAAATGCATGACAACATGATTCAAGTCAATTTAAACCAGATTCTATCCTTACCTTCTGTTCAGCTTCATATTCTTCTCTGTACCTTTTGTAGATCATTTCTTTCTCCTTAATCTGTATATGTTCATTCCACAACCACATCAGCTAAAGAAGTGCTAGAGGATCTGTTATAAAATGTTTTCAGGCATTTTTTTTAAGGCGTGTTTGGGAATGAATAAAATTTTTGATGAAAAGTTATAAAGATGAAAAGTTGTCAAATGATGTGATATGATAGAGGTAATTATGATAAATAAATAAGATAAAGTTGAAATAGATAAGTTCATTGGGTTAGTAGTGTGTAAAAATGATTGAAAAGTAGGATAGTTGTGGAAGGTGAAAAGTTTTAGATGGAAGAGTTTTAAATTGACAATTTTTTGTTGTTACTAAACACACCCTTATTCTAACAAGCATGTGTTTTAGAAGAGTAATCCGGATAGCTTGGGCTAAGTAAATGTCCTACTTAGCCATCCATAAAAAATCTACTTACAATAACTTTTCTTTTTTATTTTTTTCTTGTACACTTCTTTATCGGAGTATATTTAACTGTGTAAAATCAAATTTTACAATTTTTGAATACGCAAATTTTGCAATTTTTGAATACGTTTACCTATTTTTTAAAGATTTTTAAATATCATTATGTATATATGTATTTAAAATATTCTTATTTTTAAAAATCTAAAATATATATATATATATACACACGTGTCAAAAAGATAAAACTTGAATT
>JAXCLR010000081.1:3912919-3920419 GCA_035584095.1 Annona squamosa
TTAGACTTCGTTACAATGACCTCCCCCTACTTGAGCCCATCCCTACCCAACTGGTTTCCATTCATCGAGGTTGTCCCGCACCGATACGCTGTTAGACTTCGTTACAATGACCTCCCCCTACTTGAGCCCATCCCTACCCAACTGGTTTCCATTCATCGAGGTTGTCCCTCACCGTATCGTGATAGGAGGATGTGGTCTCCAATTCATCAAAGAAACCCCGTTTTGTCGCGGTGGTGGATACTGAACTACCAATGCATCAAAGGACCCACTAGCGTTGCGTAAATGATCGGATGGTGAAATTGACAAAAGAAAATGCTTCTGATTTTTACCTTTTTGTTGAGTGGCCTAGCCTTGAATTTAGGCATCTTTCCCAGCTCCTCTAGCTCTATTTCCTCAGTAGTTTTGGTCCTGTGTAACAAAACAATATCCTTGTCAATTAAAGAATGCTTACTTTGGCGGGCGTTAAAGAATGCTTACTTTGGCAGTTAAAGAATGCTTACTTTGGCGGGCGTGCCCTGAGTGAAGTTTCAAGGTGAGGCGTCCTAGGTTCGACGAGCTTGTTAAGTTTAACATGGTGCTGTGAAATGAATGATAGTGGTAAGTTCAGCATCTAAGTCTTTAATTGCAAGCAGAACTCTAGAGAAAAGCAATAGAAGGAACACGATACATGGCATGGAGAATCTTTAGAGGATGGGACTGATGTTGTTGTTCCGGCTTGTTGATTTGCTCTCTCCATGGTCTTTAAGTGGAACTCCTGATGAAGTACACCATCATGCATCCGGATACTTTGAAATATTGTCTATTAGATGTTCAAGTGGCGTCACTTAAATTTTGTTTACCTTAAATCCAGGTGGCTGTGGGGTGCTTCTCGGTAAAGCAGGCAGGGAAGGAGCTTCCAAGATCTACATAAGGAAACAATGAATTGGGGCAATTGAGAATTGGAATGAAAGTGCTACTGTGCCATAACATTAGTCATCAATAGGAATGGGCAAGTAGGACCACTAATTGGACAACTGCACATATTATGCGTGCTGAGTACCAATCCACTAAGTCAATGGTCCAATCATTTTGGATATCATCCATTAGTGATGGCTGGGGGAGATCTTTTCCCATGCAGGCAAATCGCTTCAATCCTAGTAGAAAAACCGACCTTCTTGTTCACTGGTCGAGCTTTGAACTTTGGCATATTTGCCAACATCTCTTCTTCCAGCTCAGATGTACTCTTCACCCTGACAGATCGAACTCGGTGTGCAGTCTCAAGTTCGGGTTCTTTGGGGCGTGTCAGGGTAAGTTTTGGTCTTCTTTGGATTATTGATGCAGCATCATCCTTAGATGGCAAAAAATAAAAAATGAAAACATAGAACAAATTATTGTGACTATAAGTAAGTAAAATAGGAAGCAGCAAGTGTGTTTTTGCGGTCCTTACATGTGATATAGATCCGTTAAGTGATGCTAGGTCCACTTCTCTTGGCCTCGAATGGAATCTATTAACCATCTCAGCCATTGAAACAAATGGGATGATTGTCTGGTCCCGAACATAAACCTTCGATTTTTAAAAAGAACTTGGATCAGTACTTGGGACATTATAGGTGATATTCTAACCAAATTACTTCCACACATATGCATACCTTTCTTCGTTCCACATCGTTTTTCTCGTTCCTATGGCCTTTAACATCAGATGCAGCTAAGGTTGTAGTGCTGCTTGAACCTGGTTTTGATTTGTGGTGAAAAATCCTGTTTTTGACATCCAGTATCTGTGAAAAAATTGCCATATCAGACACTGAAAATATCGAATTTGAAATTTTTAAGAGGAAATAAGAAGGAATTACAAAATCACCTGTCTGGATCTTCCTCCATCCAATTTCTGTCTCTTAATTGCTTGGTTTTCCTGCGCAAAATCTGTGGCTGCTGTATTCTTTGCAATGCTCCTGAGGCACCAAATCATGGGATCGATTCGTATTAGTTTGAATCAATGTCGATGCTACAGCTGAATCGTGTGTAAGGATATTTACCTCCTCAAGCCTGTAGGTTTTGTGCTTTTTTCTCCTACTGATGGTGTCTGGTTTTTCAGCTTCAAAGATGCATTCCAAATCGCACTGGCAATTTTTTTCGCAGTCCGATTCTTTGAATTGGTGGGTGGCAGTCTTGGCAATTCTTGCGAAGTAATCATATGAGCTTTTGGGGTGCAAGCTTCGATGCTTGTGGCTGAAATACATTTAAAGGTTATTTTCGTAAAAAAGCTGTTAAAAAATTGCCAAGCAAATGAATTGCAAAAGGTTAAATCTCCCGACCTTGTACTGTGGGAGCCCCCACTGATGAAGAGATTTCACTACTTGGTACCGCGGACTTCATTAAAGCAGAGTTTTCAGCGGAGATGCTGCAGAAATGAGAGTGATATATTGTTGCAATGAGTTTCAAGTCATTAAATGAGAGGTTATAGAGGCAAATTCCAGCAACCTTGTCCGTATTTTTTTTATATTTGTGATGCCGGCTACCAATAATCGGGCCAATTTTATTTTGTGAATACCAATGTTCTTGCTTCGTACGACATTTAGGCCGTAGACCTCCTCCTCAACCCCTTAAAAGAATTCAATGAACACATAATTGATGGTTTTCGGGGACAACAGTACCTGTGATTCCCATGAATACTCCTTTCAACAGGATTTGTAGCGTTGTAATTCTCAAAGGCAGGATCTGTTGCATCTCTGTCTTCGTTCTGATGATAACTTGTTTCGGCTATCACGACCTCTTTATGCAAACTGCTAGACCTGGAAACATTCATGGATGATATTCAGGTAGATTAGTTGAGAGGGGATGAGATAAAGCCAGAAATTGCATAAAATGCTGTCTCTTCATCCCGCAGCGTCAGTCCCTACCTAGAATCTTCTGAGGATTTTAACGAACTTGCTGCCTTACTCATGTTGCTACATGTGGTTGGGGCAGCATCTTGTGCAGCCCCCTGCATCGCACAACAAAACAAGAAAACATTGCTCAACGTGTTGACGTTTCTAAAAAGACAGCAATTCGTACAACATAAATCGAACGAGACAAGATTATACCTTCTGAACTTGATCTGCGTCACTGAAATCACAGATACTGTCGAGCTTGACCGATCTGGCCATTTTGATTCTTGGCATGAAAGCTGTATCATCACCAACTAAGAGAGTAAACACCCGTTGAATTTCCAATTGCACCATAACAAAATCCTCGAAACAGCTGAATCCTCTCTAATCGTCAAGAAAAAATAGGCAGCAAAACAAACGCCTGAAACCCTAACAGAAATCCCGATTTTCCCAATCTTTTCCTATCCGAAGACAAATAAAAATCTTAAGAAAGATCTTTTGTGAATTCAACAAAACAGCAGGAGGAATGAAAAAAAGAGATATTTTTGAAAATTCAACGTGCTGGGAAAGAAAAAGAACCAAATTCAGCAATAATCAATGACCGCTGTTTGTAGTACGGAATAAAGATCTTCGACTCTGTTCCGGAGCCACCATTTCCAGAGAAGAAGAAGAAGAAGAAGACGATAAAACAGATAGACGCCAGTAATACATACGTGATGGGGCATGACTGAGAGCCGTTTCAAACCATCGTTCCGCTGTCTTCATTTCTTCTTCGGTCTCTTCCTCGATGAAATCAAAGAAATGGGGAGCAGAGAATTCATATGCCTCGTCGATCTGGAACGCAAGATCAATAGGCCCCGTTGCTACCCTAGATGAATCACCGGCCATGATCTTCTCTTTGTCCTCGACGCTTCTCGGATTCAACAGAGTTTGGGAAGGGGAAGGACAGATTTCACTGCTTGAAGCATGCAGCAGAAATGAAGACATTTGTTTTTCCTGTATTTTAATATCGGAGCCTCTTAACGGTAGGAATATCCAACGGTCGAAACTTTCACAACCACTTTGTAGGAGATGCGCTCGAGTGAGAAATGATGAAAAGAAACGCGCAAAGTACGACATGATAAGGAGATCAGCGTCGTTGATGACGTCAATAGAACTAAGTAAGACTTATGGAAAAAGTATCTTCCTTAGATTTCACAGAAAGTATTAAATCCGAAAACAAATGATATATCACTTTCGTAAAATTTCGTTTTTATAATTCAAAAAAAATTTCCAGAAAAAAATCGAACTAACAATATGACTTTTTGTATGGTCTTGATGTTTTATAAACACGTAATTCTGGCATATCTAGACAGGCTGGTTAAATCAAACATACGCGCTCGCATATCATACCATTTTTGCGAATTTAAACGTTCAATGACCGACCGAAGAGCTCAACCAGCGCAGCGAAGAAGCGACACCCGGGTTCCTTCTCAACGGCTACCGGCATGACTAGAAGGAGCAGATCTATACCGCACGTCTGATGGAATTGCATTTGGCCCGCCGTTGAGAAAAAAGGAAAACCTATAAACTGATTTATATACAGATATACACCAATCAACGATGTCAAAGATATAAGTTGCATGGTGCGGTTAGCCCTGGCATGAGTGTGTTATAGCTCAATGATCATTTCTGGCCGATCTGATTATTTTAGACTGGCTCAAAAAATAATTTTTCTGGTGACTTTTTAATAAAAATATTGATATAATTATATTTAATTTATAAAGCAAGTTTGATTAATTTTAGAGATATGTATATATTTATTTTTCAATTTTAATATAGAGATATTTTTGTTATGTTTCAACAATTTAAAATAACTAAAAAATTTCTATATTTAAAATTTTAAAATAAATATCTATCTCGCTTTTATAAAACTTTTTCTTAGTAACCCTGTCTGTTTTTAGTATTTTAATGGTTGATTGGAAATTTACTCTATCTATTATATTTAACATCATTTATAATATTTTTAAAATTATTTTATTTGTCTAATATCATTGTACGCGGCCCTATTGAAAATCAACGTGATAAATGATCTAGTGTTGAATATTAATTTTAAAATTATATTTTCAACATCTAAACAGTCTAAAATATCATTCCTGCATAGATAAATAATTTTATAAAGTATTATTATATTTTAATAATATGTAATATAAGCATTTTTTATAATTTATACATGAAAAATATATTTTTTTTAACAAATGTGGCCTATAGACATGCTTAATCGGGATAAAGTTATGGCGTTAAATATAAAAAATTGATTGAATTTTCTATAAATGATTAAAAATTAAAAGGGTTATATGGTTTCATAAAGTAGAGCCCTACATCTCTCAAATTAGTAAAACTTGATTTATAAATTATATTTAATAGTTTTATAAAAATTTCAAAAAAATAAAAAATATTTTTTGGATTAGTTTGAAATGATCAAGCATCTATGTTATAAATATTAAACAAAATAGCAATAAGATTTTTTAGAAATACAAATCATGTAAGCATAACAATGCAGGGTAAAAAGAGGGACTATTAATTTGGCATGAAATTTTTGAATACGGTGAAAGATGCGGCAACTAAATTTGTAGTTTGTGGATTCTTTGGCTTAGTTCGTGTGTTGAAATGAATACGAGGAGCGAGCGAATCAAAAGAGTAGAATGCGATGATTTGGTATTTAGGTTAGTGTTATGTCCAGTTCAAAAGGGTTTCGAACCCTTTGGTGTAAGCAACGCTACCTTGGCTGCGGTGACTGAAGTGGATTACGTGCTTGGGGAAAACACCACCACTTGTTAGGGTTGCTCGAATGAGCACTTTCGGTAGGCCTGCTTTATATATGATAGTATCACCATCATCTCATCTAGCATGTATTATATGAAATTTTCAATTGTAAAAAAACATTTTGAATAACTATTATACCCTTCTGCTATCTTCCCCGACGAGATAAGTACGAAATTCCTATTCACAATGGTTGCAAATTCTCGACTCTAGCAACAGTTCTCGCTCTGATGCTACTGTCGGCATCGCCATCACCAACGGTCATTTGCAACTCAAATATCTGAAATCTTCAATTGTCGATCAGACGTGAGGATTAGCAATGGTTTCCTATCGGCTGCAATCGACAAGCAAAGTTCTTTTTTTCAAATTCAATCTTCTAATAAAATAGTGCCTACTCCTTCCTATTTTTCTAGATTCATTGGTCTTTTTCTTCCATTATTAGTGAGATGCTAACATGGTTCCTATTAAAGGGCTTACCTTCTATCATCTTTCTCATGTGATGGATTTTTTTTTTTTACCCCTTTTCTCTCATTAGCATCCTTGAAGATGCTTTCTCGGCTCATAAAAAAAAAGATACTCTCTCCAAAGTCCCAATTAAATGGAATCTCATATAAAATTCATTGAAAAATTCAAATATAGATGTGGGCTTCCTTGGTAATCTCCGTCTTTAGAAGGGCTGAAAAATTTCTACGAGCTAGGCTCTTTGATTGGCAATTCCAAATATGACATCCTGACTTCTAATTACCATCCATTGGAGCCTCCTAAACAAATGGATGTTCCTCAATCTACAACTTCTCTATCTATGATCGTGTTAATGTTTGGTTTGAGAAATTGCAACCTTAAAGCTTTATAGATCATTCCCAGGATGGTTGGAGTGAGCTAGTTGGCCAAGAACGCAACCATGTGATGGGTTTTTCCCGCTTTTTTTCTATTACTAGAAGCTGGAGATTGTATGGTCATGGGTCAAGGAGATGTCAAATGAGGAAGACGACACAGCAGGACATGATTCATGTGAAATCTTCTCGCTAAAAATAGTAAAAGTTGATGGACTAAGTTCGTCGGATGAAGGTGGATTAGAAGAAAGATTGAAGGCTAGATACAGAGATTAGGTCCTATGACAACCGAAGCAATTGTTGGAAATCCAAGATCGTTTTGGTGGTCGAGCCCAATCAGCAATCCGATTGCCACCATTGTGCTGTGCGGTGTTAAGGTTTGGAGGAGAAGATGGCGCTTAGTTACGTTGCACTTGCAATGTACTGATGTTGTTGAATCCCGCACACAGTGATACGAAGTGTAAATTGGGCATGTCGAAAATTATTAAATAAAAATTTAATTGGGTACGGTGGACTCTAACGGCCATGGGTGTGATGGGAAATATGGTAAAAATTAGTGGGTACAAAAGGAAATTTAGAAAATCCGTAGATAGATAAGGAATTAAAGTTCATAAGTATTTAAAAAGATTCCGATACTACGTCTGGTTCCACGAATTCAAATTAAAGAAACTTTTACATTTAGCTCGTTCAAAGTGTAAAATTAATATAATAAAATTATTCAATTTATAGACAAATTTCAAAGCTGATAAATGAACCTTTCAACCGTATATGACTCTTTTCTGTTTACATGGATGATTGTATAAATATTGCAGAATTCTAATACATCATAATTATATACATTTTTGACTAAGTGCGACCCATATAAGACTATGATTCAAATAATTTTGGTATCATGGTAGAAAAAATGGTTTTAAATAATTGGGCTGAATTTTGATTTCGTCATTAAAGTGAAACCAAATAAAAACGTAAGATGTATTTCAATTCATAAATCAGGTTTAAATACTATCAAAAATTAATAGAGA
>JAXCLR010000081.1:3925419-3934568 GCA_035584095.1 Annona squamosa
AAGGCCTAAGTGGAAGACGCGTTGATGGTTATGATGGATGATCATGATTTGCTCAAACATTTGGAATATTAAACAGTGTAACCAAATCATGTTAAAGATTCTTATCCATTCTTTCCTCAAAAGTGGCCCCACCCGATATATATACATATATGGGTTCATTTCTGGCCACAAGGGCCATGAATGAATAATCATGATGCTGTGCATGCGCAATATCCCAGTAAAGGATATTTATATCTACTATCATAATTCTACTTTTTAATATTAAATTTATTTAGATTTTTTTTATGTGTTTTAAGCTCATTTGCTTCATGCCTAATATCATTGACATCATTTGCTTCGTATCTTGTTCATTACTAACGCTTGGGTTCTGAATAATGAACCAAACCCTCAACTGCTTTTGGTTGGGTTGTTCAAATTGGATTTGATCTGCCTCGATTTACAATTTGGATTGATTTGGATTTTTACATATGACAACTCGATCGCCCCACTTTCAAGTGCTCCAAATTAGCTATTCCTTCTTTCACTTCATTCCTAGTAAGTGCGCTTATATACATATATATTTAAAATTTTAAATATAGAAGCGTTTTAATCATTTTCACCGTTAAAAATTACTAAATTATTCATTTATTTAAAAATTCAAAAAATATATGCACATTTTTTCAAAATGTTAAGACTTAATTTACTGATGAAATACACGTAAATTAATAAATTTATTAAAAAAAAATTCAAAAAAATTAAAAATAGTTTTTTGTCATAATAAATAAACCACTACTTAGGGTAGGAGAACGGGATCATTATCATTACTCATTTTTATAAGGCTGAAGATATAGTCGCCCCTAATAATAGAATTTAATAGAAGGTGTGGATGCGTGTCAAGGGTATGCTATGTATCCTCTTGCACACGCCATGCTACGCCCATCCACGTCCTTAATTAATTTTAGGTATTTAACCTCCTCAAAAGTTGGGCCACTTCGTTACCATGAAATCAGCCTCGTATAGTCAATAGAACATATGAATTCAATATATTCTGCAGGTGTGGATTTCGACCATGACTGTCATTAATTTTCTGACCTAGCCATCCATGAATTGGACCGCTTATCTGACAAGAATCCATAGGGGTTTTTTAATACATGTAGGGGCTTTTCGTTTGATTGGAATGAATTTGAAATGGAATTCAAGATTGAAAAAGTATGGTTGTTATATTAGGTATATGTAATATATAATAAATAAACAGTATCATTATGTATATTAAAAATGAAAAAAAAATTAAAGATATTTCAAATGCTAATTCCGGAGTTACAGGAGAAATGAAACTCAACGTATAAAATTCAGGCAGATGAGAGAAGCAGCTAGGCGGTAAATAATCACAATCTTTCGACGGTTGGTCCCAGTCTTGAATAGTAATATATAGGTTAGGAGCATGGGGATGGAGGGCAGAGTACTTATTGCGTAGCGTCACCAATATTCCAATGTGATGGCTGAAGTTGGCGGCATGAATGGGAGAGAGGAGGCAGGGAGGATGGGCAGGTGGGGATGGAAACTGGAAAGATAGGAGTGGGCTTGGCAGGCCACATGGCTTGATTGAATCCTTTTCCAGACAGGCAGGGAAGCTCTGGAGGGAGGTTCATGCACATGAAAAATAATCCATATTATCTGTCAGTTGGTTAAGTAGAACATCCAAAGGGCACTAGCCTACTGACCACTTGCATGACCAAGTGATTATGTAAGTATGAATAGAAAGTCCGGGTTTGAAGTTGGACAAAAATTCTTGTCTTACTTACTTTTCTTTTATAGTTGTCTTCCATCAGCTACTTGGCCATTCAAAGGCTGACATAGTAAAAATAAAATTAAAAAAAATCCCATTTATAGTAGTTCATCTATTCTTTCTATTGAATTTATGTTTGATTTTTAACAATCTATTGATCACGTTTCCTCTTTGACCACCAATTCATCATGTTTACTTGTACCATAGTAGGTAGGAAGCCTTGGGAGATAATGACAATAATAAATGATGAATAAATTCTTCTTCTTCCTTATTAACGAAAAATGGGAGTGTGATTTAGGTAGTTGCCATGGAGCCATATGAAGCTGAGGAGGAGCAATTGTTCCATAAATTTTGAAAATTAAGAAAAAATATTAAAAATTTAGAAAGTACTTAGAAATATATTTCTATATGACCCCTTTTCAAATAATATTATGTCTCCTTTCAAGTGAATTTGTGCTCCTCAAATAATATTAGGCCTTTTTCATGTGAATTTACCTCCTCATTAAAGGTCTTGGCTTTGGCGTTATTGGGTATACAACCATAGGTCAACACATTGGTTTCCAAGAAGGGAAGGGTAGTTTACTATCCATCCCCCCCCCCCATTAACAAAATTTTCCGACACTTCTGCATAAAACTACCCTAATCTACAATCACTTCTTCACATTTTTTTTATATAATTATCCTATCTATTTTTACTTTATTTACTTAACTCGTAATTATTACCTCTATCATATTACATATTCACATCATTACCCTATCTATTTTAAAAATATTTTTTACCAACATTTTTGGATTATGGAGCAATATAGTTTGCAGGCTATCCTCTTAAGACAATGTGTGGTGCCTCCTTGCTCCATGTCTCGAGATGATACCCACCTGCCAAGGCTTATTGGTAGGTATCACCTACTATTCTTCTGTGACCATATGTCGACTATCCTAATCCATGAACACTTTTTTATCCACTTTTTTTTTTTCCAACTTACCAAACACAACTAAAGATCCATGAAGAAGAAATGAATATAAGATGACTGCGTTTGGTTGAAAGTAAAAATTTTTGATAAAAAGTTTTTGAAGATAAAAGTTGTAAAATTGATTGAAAAATGATGTGGTATGCAGTGTTGTCAGACCGGACCAGACAGACCGGACCGGTCCAACTGGGAATCGGTCCAGTTTCTGGTTCATTTATATACGATTCGGTACAATTATATAAAACTGTGCGAACCGGAGAACCGGGATGGACGGTCGAACTATCTTTGCCCGGTTCGTTGGACCTAATGCATACTTTAAAAAAAACAAAACAAAATCTAAACCCGCTGCTCCCAACGCCCGCTCGCCCTTCTTTGTTTCCATCTTCACGGAACCCTGCTGCCCTCGAAAGGGGCATTGAATTTGCGCCTCGCACCTCTCCCCAAACTCCACTCTTTTTTCTTCCTCCCAATTTCTTCTTTGTTCCTCTATATTGCCTATTGCGTGCTTCTTGGATAGAATTTGGGAGATTGATATGTGAATGGATCGGAGCCGCAGGATTTCGTGGCTGTTGGATTGGAGCCGCTAGATTTCTAGCAGTAGTTGGAAGGGCTTTCAATGTGGCTTGTATGGCTGCCAATAGGTGCAATATTGGCCGAAAAAGGGGGGGGAATAAGGCTTGGTTGCATGTGGGTGTTGGAGTGGGAAGAAAGGTTACAAGTGGTATGATAACTAGGGAGTATGATTGATAGCTACCAGACTTAAGGAATTTGCACCCGCTTTTGATTAACCAACTTTGATCTGCATTCCAATGGCTCAGATAGCCGAATCTGAAAAATAATAGGTCGTCGGAGATGGACTTTTCATGGTTGTTCACTGCATAGAATGAAAGAAGATGAATGTAGTCAGAATCATCTTTTTGAGATCTCTTTTAACTTGATTTGGCTGGCCGTTGAGATAAGGAGTCCAAAGCAAAGATAGATGGTTTTTTTTTTCCATTTCGTCGCGGAAACCAAGAGCAACCTTGCGAGGACAACGAGGAGAAGAGGAAAAAGATTTTCTAGTGGTCCAGCGGACCATTGAATTCATGTATACACAGAACATTATTTGCAATATAGAGCATTCAAAATAATTTTATAAAAATTCCTTAATAATCTAATAGAATCTCCTAAATTATGTAAATATAATTTTTGTGTAAAAAATTTAAAATATTACTAAGTATTGCATCAAAACTTCAATTTCAATATAATTTCTCTTAAAACGAAGTGAAAATGATTTAAAATAACTACAAAATGATGTAATTTTTACTAAATTTTTTATTTAATAAAAATATTAATTCAATTAATAATATTCTATTTTTAAATTGACATTACCTTCCATAAGATATGAATTATCATAATCAATGCATCTTTATACCGACGATGTAACAAATAAGAAAATTAGATTTTAAGTGAATTTCTTAGTATTTAGGACAATTTATGTGTAATCTAAAATTTTATTTTTAATATTTTACTTATTTCATAAAATTTGAGTGTCCCTTAAATGTCGTTAAATGCTGTTAGATGTTGTTAGATGTTGTTAGACGCTATTAGATTAAAGTAGATTTCATTAAATCATATTCTCTGGGTTTTAAATTCTGTAATTAAGATATAAATGATCTTATAAAAGGCTTAGAATCATATTACAAGTGTTAAATTAAGATTAACTTATCAATATATTTACTTAAAATTTAAAAATAATTTAATATTTATGACGTCATAAATATATCATGCTGACGTCACTGGTTCGAACCGGTTCACTTAACCAAACCAGTTCCTTTACCGGTTCAATCACCGATTTGGTTCTGACACATTGGTGATATGATACGGGTTAACGAAAATAGATAAATTAATTGTAAAGGTAATTGTATGGAAATGGTTAAAAAGTAAAATAATTTACATAAAAATATAAAAAATTAATTAAAAATGAAAAATGAAAAGTTTAGTTGACATTTTGTTAGCCTAACCAAACACACCCGATGTTTACAAATCTCAGAAGATGGGCCTGACGTCCTTATCCGAGATGGCCCAACTCAGCTTGCCGCCATTCCCCCAATTTCCTTTCCCTCGCCCTCATCAGTTGGTTTGATTCCATGGGAGTTGGTTGTTCTTTTCGCCTGGGAGAAGGAGAATAGAAACGCAACTCTCTAGCAAGGAATTTCGGACATCTTAGAAGGAAAGAGAGGAGCAGAGAGAATGGTGGCGGCTTCAGGAACTAGGTCCTGGGCGAAGGACATGACGGCCGAATCCTTAGCCAAGGAGATGGTGATCAGGAGGAGGATGGCCAACATGTAATCATCTCTCACTCTCTCTCTATTTTATTTAAAAGCCTCTTCTTTTTCTGTTACTGTTTCTCAAATTCTAGCTTGCCGTCTTCGGAGATTTCCAACGTCAATTTGCATCTTTTGGGATAACCAAATCAAAGAAATTTCAAAATAAATGATGCCGGGGAAGACATACCACTGAAACTGGGTAATCAGCGGGCGCCTTCAAAACCCGGAGCTTATAATTGATTGGAATGGAGAGATCAAGAAGTATATAATTTTTTTCTCTGTGAGATTGCTGTGAAACAAGCCACGCTTATGATAGAGAATGTCAGAGGTTAATGCGCCTAGCTTTACTTAATTGATTGAGAGAGAGCTCAAGACAATGGTGTAAAAGAAGCCGTGCTTTATGAGGTGTTGTCAGGAAGTGAAAAATCATAGCTGAACGGAGTAGCTCGAAAAGATTTAGAAAGAGAAAGGAAGCACCATGAAGACCATGCCAAGAAACCGTGGATGGTCTTCAGTCAGTTATAAGACAGAGAAACATTGAACGAGATGATTTTGTGTTGCACGATAAAGACCACCAGTTTGAAGCCTCTCAAGGCTGGGAATAGAAGAGAGGTAGCCAACAGAACTGTTAATTTTGTCCTAGAAACTTTCTGAGATTTCCCCATGTAGCATTTCAATTGCCGAGTGGTCAAATTAGATATTCAGAGATTGGCTTAGCTGCATGATCATGAGGCTGAGACAAGAGCTGATCAAACATTATCTTTACTTTACAAAGTGATTTGGCTTATCTTGATTATATGGATCAGGAACAAAGGCTTCTTGGTGTCTAAAATACAAATCTTAAAGACCTGGTCACTACTAATCATTCTTCCCTTTTCTTTTTTTTTTTTCTCTTACAGATTCAATAAAAGGGAGGAGGACTTTCCATCCTTGAGAGATTACAATGATTACTTGGAAGAAGTAGAGGACATGAGTGAGTGTAAAAAAGTTACAATTCATCTGGATTCTTGTGGTCGAGCACATCTTGATAATTTATTTTTTCTTTGTTCTTCAGCAAGCAATTTGGTTGATGGAATAGATGTTGCAGCCATTGAAGCAAAAATTGCCCTGTATGAAGAAGAAAATGCTGAGCAGATCATCACTGCTCGAGCTCGTAAGGTACTCCCAAGAAGCCCTGGAGTTCCTCTTGTTAGTTTTCTTATTTGCTGAATATTTCTCCATATAGCCTCAGCATGTAAAACAAGTTTTTTCTATTGTTTAAGTTTTGCTTTCCAATTTAGGCACCTACAATTCAACCCCAAAGCAATGGGAAAAGGCTAAGATGATTGCTGAAAATGGAAATTTCTACTAGTTTTGTTCCTGCCATTTATTTAGATAATATGATGTCAATATTGCATCTGTCCACCCATGCATGTTAGTTGTTATTCTAAATACACTTATCCATTCCAAACAGGCTGAAGAATTGGCAGCAGCTTTAGCAGCAAGCAAGGGACACCGCGTACAACCAGACCTTAATGATATGGTGAGCCAGTATTTTTGTTACTTGTTTGTAATGAATTGATCAGTTCACCATTGTCATTGACTCTTGTCCAGACAGGTTAGTTATATGAATTGAACTTTGCTGTTTTGCTCGAACATGGGTCCCTGATTCTTATTCAGCAGCTCTTCTCAGATGCCCTCTTAGAGCCTTTTGAATCAATTTCTGTAAATTTTGCATTTAAGCTGCCACAAAACTTTGCAGTGGCTGTGGAGAGAATACGTTGCTCGATCTGATTATCTCCAATATACAGTGCTTATGAAAGATTTTCGAATAGCAGACAAATTTTTAGATCACAACCTACACAAAAATAGCAATAGAAAATGAGAAATACTCGAAAGTGACGCAGACGTAGAGATGAATGGGAGTATCGGCCTCTGTCATGCTCAGTATTTTCTGAGTTTAATCCGACTTCTGAGTTGATGGTTAATTTGAATGGCTTAGCTAGTATAAAAGGGTAATGAGTTTTCTTATATTGTGGTAATCAAACTCAATAAAGTCAAAGCAAGAGCTCTAGCAAGAGCTCACATAGGACATGAGAATTCTCAGTCCATTCGGTCTGTTGTTCCTGAATGGTGTTTGAAGTGTTCTTTCATTCAAATTGGATGTATAACAAGAAATCTGAGTTTGGCTGCCATATGTGTTTTGTGATATCATGGATGGGACGATAACGTGCTAAACTTGATCAGAAATATTTTTGACTTGTTGGAGTTCCAATTGAGTTGAATCCTAGGGATTTAAGACATCATTGTCAATTTGTCATGCCATCTTATTTGTTGAGGATGTCATCCTGCACATGCTTATGAACATCTTAGGAAAGGACATAATTGAGAGAATGACTGCCCCTAGGATAGATGAGCCTCATTATTTATGCATGTCTAAATGTAGTTTCTTATTTTTTAATGGAGTGAAAGAGAAGAAAACATACCGTCCAACTCAAGGGAGAGAACTCTTTATTGATTCTGAGCAACTAAAATTAAAGACGCATCCAAAAAGGGAACTCATATTTACGTTTGAGTCTGTGGCTGAGTGGGTGAGGGAAGATTTTTCATTATTGACCCCATTTTGTTGGGAAACAGCTTATGCTGACGGTTTTGAATTCATGGAGTCTGAATCCAGTTTGTCTGTCCATATCCACAATGAATTTAGAAAAATAAAATGAAAGAAATGGACCCCAGATTTTTAGGTGATTAATTTGAGAACAGACCTTTTTTTGATCTGTCTCACGGGAGGGGCTGATGTGACAAAAGCCTGATTAGGACCGGATGTCTAAATACTAGCTTTTGAGTTCACTTTTACTATTACTAGTAACTTTTTTCTTTTTCTTTTTTTTTTTTCCTCTTTTCGTTATGGCTGTTTGCTTTCAAAATTTAATCATTCTATACTTTTTTCTCTATACACGTTGTAAAATTCTGGACCACAGGCTACAGGACAAGGCAACCAAGCAGCAGTTAGTGGGCAGGGACAGTATGCACCGGCTGTTGCTGGGGCTTTTGGTCAACCGCGACCTACAGGCACAGTCCCAGTGATGCAACCTGTGCCTGTTGGAAGTGGACAAGCCAATTTGGATGAGGATGAAGAAACACAGAAACTGCGGGTAGAAAGAGGGAAGAGGGCAGGCGGGTGGACTATGGAGATGTTCAAGAAGAGAGCATTTGAAGAAGCATTTGGTAGCTTGTGGATATGAACATCTAAGGCACAGGCGCATTGACACGCCCAAAAGCCTGAAGTTTTCGGACTGGTCAAAGACTGACTTGAATATTTCTATCCAGTCCAATTGCTTGATGCCTTGTTGATCACTTTCGACGGCATCAGCAGCATGGTGGCTGGAGACTATCTCAAAGCTCAAGCTGGAAAGTCAACCGATGGAGTGGATAGAACCCATAGAGGTCATGATATCGCGGCTAAAGAACTCCTGGCAAAGGTCAATGGATATGATCATATTTGCACGTAGTAGCACATCTAACGGGTACTGAATTTTGTGGGGCATTTTGAGGCAGAGATTACTCATATAGCTCGTACTGTTGGTAACCCTTGTGTTTATCTGATTTTTTTTGGGGGTGTTTTGTTTTGTTCTTACTGTTGTATTTCTCCCGAGTCTTAGCTTTGGTTGTTCTTTTTATTTCACGTTTCCACTTTTAGAGGCCCCTTCAAAAGTTGTAATGCGCATCCGACATTCGGAGAGTTGAAAGTCTCCTTCATTCATGGGTTTTAGCTCATCCAGTGATTTCAGGGCTGTGCGATCTTCTAGAGGTGATGACCCACCGCGATGTAAATAGTATTGTGTGAAAGTTGGGAATGCAGGCCTCGAATGACTTGGACGAACATGATTAACGGCGTGGACGTCATAGATGTTCTCCTGACATGCAAGGCAGCCGAAAATTGTAATGCTGTATTGATCGCTAGCGAACTTCATCCTAGAGTATAAGGGTGTGTTTGTTTGGGGCTAAAATATATCAACTAAAACTTTTCAATCCAAAACTTTCCATTTTCCATAACTACTATATTTTTTTAATTATTTTTTCACATTTTCCTATACAAACTATCCTACTTTTCAATCATTTCTACAC
>JAXCLR010000081.1:3941384-3952219 GCA_035584095.1 Annona squamosa
CTATAAATGCTAAACAAGAAAAGTTTAAAACATGGCAAAAAAATAAAAATGATACAAACTTACAACAATACAAACTAGCAAAAAAAGCTACTAAAAAGATTATTAGCGATGCTAAACACAAAGCTTATGAAAACTTATATGACAGATTAGGAACTAGACAAAGTGAAAAGGATATTTTTAAGTTGGCTAAATTAAGAGAAAATAAGGGCAAAGATTTAACACATGTTAAATATATTAAAAGCGAGGACCAAAGAGTTCTAGGATGATATTAAAGAAAGATAGAAAACTTATTTTTATAGTTTACTAAATGATACCCCATACGAACATTTAACTTTAGATGTTAGTTTAAATAGAGAAGAAAATAAGAATATTAGTTATTTCACAAAAATTCAAATATCTGAAGTAAAGGAAGCTCTAAGGAAAATGAAAACAGGAAAAACCTTAGGCCCAGATAATATACCAATTGAGGCATGGAAGTGCATGGAAGATGTAGGTACAACATGGTTAACAAATTTTTTTAATAAGATTATAAAAACGAAGTTAATGCCAAGTGAATGAAGGAAAAGCATTATAGCTCCAATTTATAAAAATAAGGGAGAAATTCAAAATTATGCAAATTATCGTGGAATAAAATTAATGAGTCATACTATGAAATTATGGGAAAGAGTAATTGAACATAGACTAAGACGGGAAACTAATATATCTGATAATCAATTTGGTTTTATGCCAAGAAGATCAATCATTGAAGCTATTTTCTTACTTAGACAACTATTTGAAAAGTATAGGGAGAAGAAAAAGAACTTATACATGATTTTTATTGATTTAGAAAAAACTTATGATTAATATGGCAAGTGATGAGAAAAAAAGGAATTAATGATAGATACATTAATATTATTAAAGATATGTATGAGGGGGCTGTTACAAATGTGATGACCATTAGCGGAGATACTAATGTATTCCCAGTTAAAATAGGTTTACATCAAGGCTCAGCCTTGAATCCTTACCTTTTTACCTTAGTAATAGATGAAATTACTAGACATTTCCAAGAAGAAATACCTTGGTGTATGTTATTTGTAGATGACATTGTTCTAATAGATGAAACTAAAGGAGGACTAAATTTAAAACTAAATAGGTGGGTAGATGCTTTAGAATCTAATGGTTTTAGAATTAGTCGCACAAAAACTGAATATATGAAATGTAATTTTAATAATAGTGAGAACCCGGATGAGGAACCAATTAAGATTTTCGATCAAGCAGTAACAAGAAATCACTTTAGGTACTTAGGATCAATAGTTCAAGAGAACAGTAAAATTGAGAAAGATATAATACATAGAATTCAAGCAGGATGGAAGAAATGAAGAAGTGCACCAAGAATTTTATGTGACCGTCGAGTTCCAATCAAATTAAAAGGAAAATTTTACAAGACTGCAATTAGACCTGCTATGCTTTATGGGGCAGAATGTTGGGCAGTTAAAGAACAACATATACAAAAAATGAACATAGCGGAAATGAGAATGTTAAGGTGGATGAGTGGTAAAACAAGAAAAGATAAAATTAGGAATGAAATCATTCGAGAAAACTTAAAAGTGAGACCAATTTATGATAAAATGAGAGAAAATAGATTAAGATGGTTTAGTCATGTTAAAAGGAGGCCTGAAGTAGCACCGGTTAAGAAAACAAAGTCTATCCAAGTAGAAGGTGGTAGGAGAATGAGAGGAATACCCAAAAAAAAAAATGGATGGAAGTAATTAAACAAAATTTAAAAATATTACAAATTACAGAAAATTTAATCTTAAATCGCCAAGAATGGCGTAACAGAATCCATGCAACCGACCCGACATAGGTGGGAAATGGCTTATGATGATGACTGTTGTTGTCATCTAATCTAAATAGCATCCGTTTGATGCATGTTTATAGTAATTCCTGCGGTTGTATCTCTCACCAGGGACTTAAACTTCCACAATTTCCAAGGTTAAATGGTTTAGGGTATCAAAGAGATTAGAGTAGCAGTGTTAAGTTATTATAAAGATGCCTTGATACAACGATCCTCTATAGTACCTTATTTTCTTATGAGATAATATGTTTCATTTTCTTGTATGAACATAATCATCAGATGAAACAATTGAAATGAGGTCTAATGTTCTACATAAACAAGTGGCCAGTGGGAGAAGTAACAAATTGGTGGTGGTGTCCACTTGAGCATTTGTGGCTCAAATTCAATTTTCAATTTAAATTTCTGACTAAGCCCCGATATTAACTTATCCTAAGTGACAAGTTATTTTGGAACGTGGGGGACGAGGGAGTTGACAATGGTTTTTCCAAAAAACTGGAAAGAAAATGAGATTGGATTGATCTGCAGCAAAAGTTCTATGGCAGTTTGCTTAGTGATGCAATGGAAAGGTGTTAAGCACCCATTGCACCCAAAACTGGGTTTCATACCAGGTGTTTGCATGAAATTTCAACTCCGAACAGCAAGTTCTACAGCAGAAACACTGATTCCAGCATTTTCACATAGATTTCATGGGTATTTTCAGATAATCATGGAAGTTCAAACAGAACTCGATCAAAACTCAGCAAATGCCATAAACGTCATTGAATTCTATCTGGCCAGCTATCAAAGCATGCAAAAGCTCATGATTCAGCAAAACAGTTGTAATTCAGTTATTAATTTCAAAAACAGAGAATGATACCTGCATGGTAGCTTAAATCCCATAAATCAGAACACACTCAAACAAGTAACTAGATTGAAAGGAACTTCTTAAGCAGGTAAACCTCAGCTCATGATTCCCTGAGGAACAGAGCTGTACTCCTTGCTTAGTGCTTGAAAATCCTTCCTCTCCATTACTTTTCTTCAAAACTTAAAGAAACTTTATGGAACAGAGCTTTTACTCAAAATCAAGATCGATCGATCTCTCCCTCCCTCCCTCCCAAGCCAAAAAGCTCGGATTTTCAAAAAAAAAATCAACCCCTCAACAATGAATGACTACTAAATTTATAAACCAAACCAATGGCAAGTGTTGAAGAAGGAATAAAACCAAGAGAGGCATTTGGTCCTACGGCGATTAGGGCTTCCATTTCTAGAGAATTTTACCACAAACATATGATTCTTGAGAAAAAAAAGTCGCTGCATCCTTCAAATGAGACAATTTTTACATTATTTGAAAGTGTCAGACCTGATGCGAAAGCTTTCAGAGCCAGGTCGTACCAACTCTATCCAACAAAATCAATAGTCAAAACATGGACCGTCCCAGTGATAAAAGACTTTAGCATGAGAAGTTGTCCATTCTGTTTATCCAGGAAAAAAAAAAAATCGAGAGGAAACAACGGTACCACTGTGGCACTAAAAAACAGCTTAGAAAAAGTCAAAAAAAAAAAAAAAACCCCACCCCAGGCAATATGGGATTGTCTACAGTCATATTAGAATTCAAACTCTCTCCCACAATGATAAAAGTTGTTCATATGGGCATGATCTCTTATAGGTTTCGCATTCTCTCTATATGCTCAGGGCATCATTTATCGTCCTTGGGATTTTGTAAAACTGAAACTTGTAGCAAACTCTAGTAGCCATCCCACTTAGCATAAAAGCTTATAAGGTAGATAAACTATGCATATTGGGGTAGTTTTATAATTTTGCCCACTTAATTTTTTTTAATGTTTTCCACTTACTTTTTTTTTTTTTTTTGTCAATAGATATGTAATAATCCTAAATTTTATTTACTAATTACATTAGCTTAGAATTATTTTAAACAATATTCATTAGTAATAAATGAAAATCAAAAACAGAAATTGAAATAAATAAAACTATACAAATGGGTTAAAAGTTAGTTTTAAAAAGAAAAATAAGTTTTAGGATTTTCTATAAAAAGATTTTGAAGAAATGGTAATAGAAAAAGTAATTGTTTTAAATTTAGAATCTAGAAAATTTTCTTTTAAATAAAAGGTCACAGGGCCAGCAAGTCGTAGGCGGTCGTCAGCATGGGCTCGCACGCGTCACGCGTGGGATGCCCGAGTAGGAGTGAGATCTCATGGGCTATGTTGATGGACTTGGGCCTAGTAGGAAAGCCCAGACGATAGCCACAAATGGCTTTTTCCCCATTCGCACGAATATCCTTAGTTTCACCTAATAAACGAATGACCTAGATTCAATCAGCCATATCTTCTAATCCTAATTTTTGATTTAGCTAAAAATTTATATGCAATTACCTAATCTACAATATTAGCAGTTGGATTTGAAAAATAATATTAATAAATAAATTTAAAAATTACAGTAAATAAAGATATTAATAAATATAGATCTATGAGCATTTATTCCCATTATATCCAATATAATAAGATGTATGAAGCTATGGTCATGCCAAAAATCAAAGGAGCAGTTTAGGAAGAGGGAAAGAGATTTTGAAGGAGGGTTTTCGAATTTAGAATAATTATTTTTCTTTTAATTCTTGCTTTAATAACTTCAAAATTCATACAAACATAATTCTGCATTTATTTTGAATAATCATGAGTGGGAAATACTTAGGGGTTAAGAGAACATGGTATATTCTATTTTTACAAGATATTAAATTGCATATACGAATTATTAGATAATTATTTCAATTTTCATGATGGAAAATCATGAAAATATCTAATAATGCTATTTCATGTGAAAAAATTGTGGATCCATCCAATACAATTTAGATCTAATGAAAATCTGTTTATTTTAATTTTTTTCTTCACTTAGATAGTAATCTTGCATTTACTATAATTATTGAGAATTTATTTGACAATAAATCATGGAAAATGCCTAATAATGTTATTTTGTCTCAAAAATCATGTGAAATTGTGTAGATCTGATGATAATCTATTTGATTCCATTTTAGATCTATGTTATTAATATTCCCGTACTTTCTTCAATTATAGAATAATTAATTGCCATAAATCATTAAAAATACCTAGTAGTGGAATTTTCTATAGAAATTATATGGACCATAGATATGATGAAACTCTGCCCGGTTTCATTTTAGATCTGATTATATATTATTTTGTAGTTATTTCAAGAATTGAGCATTTGATTGCTATAAATTTTGAGAACTATTTGGTAAGTATAATATTGTCATAAACATTATATGAATCTGTTTTATATAGCATGGATGTGGTGAAGATCTATTGGATTGATTTTTGAACGTGATTAGATAATGTTTTTGTATTTATCTCAATTATTGAGCATTTAATTTTCATAATGCGCAAAAAAATACCACATGACGTACCTTGATGTAAACATCTTATAAGATGGCTACAATGACCCCATGATTCTAAAAATTTTCCTAATTATCTGTTATTTGATATTTATTTGAACTTATGAAAAATATAAAATTAGGAAGAAATTTCACAAAAATATGAATAATTGCACAAAACTTACAATAATAGGAGATGACAATTAGAAATATTATCAAATGATTTTAATGACTCAAAAGGGTACTTTACCACTTATTCTCTTATTAAATCTAATTATTCAATTACAAGAACTTAAGGTATAGTATTTAATATTTGCGAAAATTATGAGAAAACAATAATCTAGATATTATAATGAAATAAAACTTTTTAGAGTTTTGGAACATAAAATGAGTACATATTTTCCCATTTAAATTTATATTATTACCAATAGAGAAAGTAAAAATAATACTTACTAATTTCTAAAAATTATAAATTTTTTTGTAAAAACATGTTTAACATAATTAAAATATAACTAATATTTGGCAACTGTAACATTTGAGAAAGTCTATTTTGCTATGTTAGTCAAATTATTTCATTTTTTTTTAGATTAAATTAATATAACAATAAACAAATGTAGTAAATCATGTAAATTTATAAAAAGGAATATTTCTATATATCAAGACCTTTACATTGCTGGACTAAACAGAAACGAATAAAATTTCTTAATTTCATGGGGTATTTAGGACTTTTGATAATGTTAATATATGGTTAAAACTTGAATGATTGTAATTGATACACTTAATATATTCAATCATGATGATAATGGGAATAGGAAAGCGTCCATGTGAGGTTTGAACATGAAAAAGAGAATGACTACTAAATTGACAAGGACATATGTAAATCGGGCTTGCATGTAACTCACTTCTATGTAACCGAGTTATATAAAAATGGTTCTATGTAACCCCTTTAAATTTTAAGATTTTGATACTTGATGGAAAATGTAATTTATTTATTGCATTTAACATCATTAATTTAGTTATGAGACCAAGTTTCATCCAAATTCAATATGTGCATAGGCTACATTTGCTCAAAAATAGGTACATTCGTGTGTAAATTAGAGATAATGTTTAAATCTATTTACATATATATTGGAATGTAGTAATACTTTATAGAATCATTTATCTATATACTTATGATATTTTAGACGATTTGGATGTTGAAAATACTACTTAAAAATTGATAGTTAGTATTAAATTATTTTATTATGTTGATTTTACATGTTTATAGGTAAAGCCCATATATATTGATATTAGAAAAATGAAAGAGTTTCCATAATAATATGTGGTCCTAAACACAATAGATTGAGTAGATTTTTCATCAACCATCTCGATGTTGAACATGAATGGAGTTATATAGGAAGAGGGTTTCATAAAAGTATCCCGGTATATAAATATACGTGATGCAGAAAATTGTCATGAACATTTGAATTCGATCAAGTGATATCTCTCACTTTATACTTGAATATTTCTACATTAGTATTATTTTGTTATTATTTTGTTATGATTTTTATGAATTCATGACATGGATGAACGCTATATGATTTGGAATACCATTTGTAATAAATAGACGAGATGAGTTAACTCATGAGATCCACTTGAACTAGTTTCAATAACATAATATTCATTATACCCTGATATGAAGTAAGGATAGGCTGAAGTAAGACCCGTGCAATGGGTGATAAAGGTACTTGTGTGATTGTAAGACCATTTCACCAAGGTGGTAAGGGCATTCACTACTTTTGAGAAATAATTTGGATGTCATTGAAATATGTTGCAAAAAGGATTTTACCTTAAGAATGATTGTGTTGTACGTGTTTTAATTTATATTCTTGATTTGTTCTTATTGGTTAATGCTTATTTCTGAAATATTTATGGTATATGGTAGAGTAAATATTTACTTACTAAGCTTTTAGTTCATTCCATTATATGTTCAACATTTTTAGATAAAACTAATTATGGTGTACATTAAAGCATTGTCACTAGGGGTAGGATATGAAGGATAAAGAGAGACTACTCAGTTATTTTATCAGTTTAGCTTCTTTTTATTTCTATTTTAGAGAGCTTTGTAGGAAGGTTGTTATGTATAACACCAAACTTAAGTATGTTTAATTCAGTTTATAAGTTGAATACTATTTATCTAGATTCCTGGTCATTTACTCTTGATCACTATTATGCATAGAAAATTTACTTAATGATTTATTATTGAGATACTTTAACCTTGTGTTCTTAGTGTTTGATGTATCCTTCTATTAGAAGACACGTGAAATCCTACGAACGTAGCATAGCATGCCTTAAATCTGTCTCAGTTAATTAGACCCTATCATATTTGAAGTGTGACAAACCTTGCCAGTAAGAGTTTCTATCTTACTGTCAGTCTTAATCCCGAAAAAAAACGAGGGTTGGTATGTCAGGCTGGCAACCGATGCTATTAAAAATCACCGCCACATCTCTTATGGATTCTGAAAATATATTAAAAGTTGTTAATGCTAGGGTGTCCCCCTGTAAGCGACGCGCTGCAGCGAAGCTCGGCTGTAGTGAGAAATGAGCAAGGGTTGCTAGGGCGTTTCTCCAAAAGTGACGCGCTACATCGGAGCCGAGCCCGGATATAGTGAAAAATGAGCAAGGGTTGCTAAGGCGTCTCCCCGGAAGAGACGTGCTACAACAACGTCCAGTTGTGGCAAAAAATTGGCAAAGGTTCTTATGCCTTTATGGACGTGGTTTAGGGAAGATGGTGGTAACAAAACACAAGGTCCGTTTTGCCTCATGGAATGTTGGGACTCTTTCAAGGAAAAATATGGAAGTAATAGATGTTATGAGAAGGAAAAAAATTAATATAGCATGGCTTTAAGAGACTAGGTGGAAATGAGAAAAGGCTAAAGAAATTAATGGATTCAAATTATGGTATATAGGAAAGGATGGTAATAGAAATGGTGTAGGGATAATAGTACATAATAAATTCATAAACAAAGTTATAGATGTCAATAGAGTAAATGATAGAATTATTCAAATAAAACTTGTACTAGGTGTAAAGGTGATGAAAATAGAAGAAAATTTTCAAATCTATCTATTCTAGGCGCAAGAATATTGTAAAAGGGAAATAATCCTAGGATATTTTTTAAAAAAAAATTATTTTGCTATTTTGAAAGATATTAGAAAATTCCTAGGATATTTTAGAATCTGTTTAAAATAAGCATATATCTATTTTAAGTTTACTTCCTTAAGAAGTTTACTTAAAATATATAATTTCTTTTTCCAGAAGGATTTTCCTAGAATATTTTAAAATCTGTTTAAAATAAACATGTATCTATTTTAAGCTTACTTCCTTAAGTAGTTTACTTAAAATATACAATTTCTTTTTCTAGAAGGATTTCATTTGCTAAGATTAGGTGGTATGTTCACCTATAAATACAACCCTTGTAAGCTCTAAAGGAGCATCAATTTTGAAATTTATAAGTGTTCTCCAGTTCTTCTTCTACTTGTTCTTATTCTTCTCTCTTTATTCATCTGTTCTTTCTACTTTCTTTCTTCACTTCTCATCTCTAGATGTTCATTCCTCTTTCTTCTATTTTCTTCTTTACCAATCCTACATCAAGAGGTCTTAAACGTGATTAATGCTTATGCACCACAAGTAGGATTAGATAATAGAATCAAGAAATAATTTTGAGATGACTTAGTATTATAAAAAGGATATTTAACTAAGAAAAGATTGTGATAGGTGGAAATTTAAATGGACATGTAGAAAAGGAGAATGTAGGATATGAGAGAAGTCATTGAGGTTTCGACTTTGGAATAAGGAATGAAATGGGGAATGTCACTTTAGACTTTGCTATAGCATATGATTTGGTTATAGCAAATACCTCATTTCAAAAACGAAATAAACACTTAATAGCTTTCAAGAGTGGGACCAATTCTAGCCAAATAGATTTCTTCCTAAAAAGAAAATTGGATAAATCCCTTTGTATTAATTGTAAGGTTATGTCAGGTGAGAGCTTCGCTATGCAATATAAATTATTAGTAATGAATATATATACACAAAAAGAGTCAACAAAAACGAAAGGCAATGTAATTTCAAAAATTAAATGGTGAAATTTAAAGGGAAACAACATAGAACTTTTTAGTAAAAAAATGATAGAAGAAGGAAAATGGGACACAAGAAGATAGAACAGAATTAATGTGGGATAAAATGACAACTAATATAAAAAAAAGTAGGACAAAGTATTGTAGATATATATAAAAATCGTAAATCTTCACATAAAGAAACTTGGTGGTGGAATGAGAATGTTCAAAAAGCTATAAATGCTAAACAAGAAAAGTTTAAAACATGATAAAGAAATAAAAATGATACAAATTTACAACAATACAAACTAGCAAAAAAGCTACTGAAAAGATTATTAGCGATGCTAAACACAAAGCTTATGAAAACTTATATGACAGATTAGGAACTAGACGAGGTGAAAAGAATATTTTTAAGTTGGCTAAATTAAGAGAAAATAAGGGCAAAGATTTAACACATGTTAAATATATTAAAAGCGATGACCAAAGAGTTCTAGTTAAAGATGATGATATTAAAGAAAGATAGAAAACTTATTTTTATAGTTTACTAAATGATACCCCACATGAACATTTAACATTAGATGTTAGTTTAAATAGAGAAAAAAATAAAAATATCAGTTATTTCTCAAAAATTCGAATATCTGAAGTAAAGGAAGCTCTAAGGAAAATGAAAACAGGAAATACCTTAAGCCCAGATAATATATCAATTGAGGCATGGAAGTGCATGCAAGATGTAAGTGCAACATGATTAACAAATTTTTTTAATAAGATTATAAAAACAAAGTGAATGCCAAGTGAATGGAGGAAAAACATTATAGCTCCAATCTATAAAAATAAGGGAGATATTCAAAATTGTGCAAATTATCGTGGAATAAAATTAATGAGTTATACTATGAAATTATGGGAAATAGTAATTAAACATAGACTAAGATAGGAAACTAATGTATCTGAAAATCAATTTGGTTTTATGCCAGGAAAATCAACCACTAAAGCTATTTTCTTACTTAGACGGCTATTTGAAAAGTATATAGAGAAAAAAAAGAACTTATACCTGATTTTTATTGATTTAGAAAAAGCTTATAATCGAGTACCAAGGAAGTTAATATGGCGAGTGATAAAAAAAAAGAATTAATAACAAATACATTTATATTATTAAAGATATGTACGATGGGGCTGTTACGAATGTGAGGACCATTAGTGGAGATACTAATGTCTTCTCAGTTAAAATAGGTCTACATCAAGGCTCAACCTTGAATTTTTACCTTTTTACCTTAGTAACAGATGAAATTACTAGACATCTCCAAGAAGAAGTACCTTGGTGTATGTTATATGCAGATGACACTGTTCTAATTGATGAAACTAAAGAAGGACTAAATTTAAAATTAAATAGGTGGGTAGATGCTTTAGAATCTAATGATTTTACAATTAGTCGCACAAAAATTGAATATATGAGATGCAATTTTAATAATAGTGAGAACCTGGATGAGGAACCAATTAAGATTTTAGATCAAGTAGTAACAAGAACTAATC
>JAXCLR010000081.1:3959800-3971421 GCA_035584095.1 Annona squamosa
CAAACTTTAGACCTGGGCTCCGTACACTCCACCAACAGTAGGTCAACCAACCGAGGTAGCCTCAGTTGGTAAAGTAGTTATTTATAGGTAGGAATATTTTTTATTTTTTGATTTGGTAGGAATACAAATATCTGCGTGGAATGCGTGGCTGCTTGCCCTTTTCGTCTAAGAGGGGGAAAACAACAAAAACAAAAACAAGCTCAAACCCCGAATATTCAAATAATTGGGTCCAGCCCAGAAGGCCTGAGCAACCGGTTGTGTTGATGCACGGGCGCTGCCTGTTTCGTGGACTCGTGCCCCAGTAGCCCACCCACTGTAACCGAAAAATGCTCGGATTCCACCGCTCCAAGTTCTTCGTGAACTCGTCCCATCCCGCAAACAATCGAAGCTAAGCAAGCAATCCTTCCTTACGCTTCTCGCTACTACTGCAAAACCTTCAATCTACCATTCTTGAAATCCAATTCAAGCATTAGGAAGTGTGATGCGCACAGCTTCCCATCACAGCTGCTGCTGATGATAAATCGCCACCATGTCACTGGCGCTGCTGCTTGGAATTGCAACGATGTGCATCCAAGATAGAGTTGGTGGAGCAAAAAGATAAGAACGGTGGCTGGACCAGCTGCTACTGCCAACAACTCCAGCGACGGTAGCAACGGTAACGGCGGCATCGATCGCCTGGCCAGGTGAAATGCTTTCCATGGCTTTTCCGCTCTGAGTGGCGCCGCCGTGCGTTGTCGCCTTGCTCCGGCTATCTACTTTTTTGGGTTGGATTCTAGGTTGTGGATCCCTGGCCTCACTCTCACTATGCTTGGTACCAATCGTGCCCATTCCCTTGTTGTTTGCCTTTTGGTTTTGTGGAAATGAATTTCAGCGACTGCTGATAAGTACCGTATATTCACCGTCTTGATAGATTTCTGTGAAAACTGCTGGCAATTGAAGAGGCATTGCTATGTCTGTTGAAGCAGAATCGGCTCTGGGCTAGTTGGAAGTGGAAGTCTGCGAAGTTTTTTATGCTTGGTTCTTCAAATTTGTATAGTCCAGCTTCAGGCTTTTGTAGATGCTTTCGTGCGTCCGGCTAGCATTGTTTGGGTCTCTGTTCTAACTTGAATTGGGCAGAAAATGCCGATCATTGTAGATAAGAAGAAAATACCTCCTTATTCAGCGTGGTCCTTGAATACTTTGGTAAACATTAATAATTTTCATTTACATAAATAAAATAATATATAGCGAATTTCATTTTGTATATACTGTAAGGTATGGAATAAAGGTTCTTATTTCATTGTAAGATTAACAATCCTTTTTTTGTTTTTTTCATTGTTGAGTGACAAACATATTTTTGTACTGGAGGAAGTTTGGACAAGCACATGAAACTCCCAAATCTTAGGCTATCTAGCATTTGAACCAGCCAAGTATTAGATGCCCAGTATCTTCTAGTGTTGGATCCTAGTGCAGGATTCGATCAATGGGCTGGATCTAGACATCACTTGCCAAAACACCATGTCTCAGGAGCATAATGCATTTTTTAAGATGACTAAGGAAATACCTTTCTTGTCCTATTGTTTAAATGATTTTGATTTGTATTGCAGGTATGGGAATGACTCTTACACTTAATGATCTGCAAGGTACCTTCTCAATGCTGAAGGAATTGCTTTCGGGTTTTGTCTTGCAATACTTGATTAGGCCTGAGCCCATATTACTTTGATATTGCTAACAACCAAAGCATTTCTAGTTGTCTAACAATGGGAACCAAACAGTACTGTTTACAAGTTCCATAGTGAAAATAGTTTGTCCTTACTCCTATGGATTAACTAGTGAACACTGATTCACCTGGTTTATTGGGCATATAAATGATAAATAATAAGTGACATATAGACAAAAATTAAAAAAATAATCATAAATAAAGAATGTGCTCGTTATGCAGCAACAAACAGTTTTTCTTCCTATGGGCAACCCATTCCAAAATGTACGAGCACAATGACAATCCATTCCAAAATTTATGAGCACAATGACCAAAACTCGTAGAATGCTTAACACTTAGATGACAATGATTTATTGCATAAATAATTTGATTTTCGTATGGGCAAAATAATCCAATTACTATTTCTGACTTGTCAGTATGGGATCTTAACAAGTAAATTTGTATAGTGACTGAAAATATATTAGGGCTGAAACCATGAGATTGTGTGAGTAGCAATAATTAGAAGCAAAATGATGCAGTAGCAACTGATATATTTCTGAGTCATTGAGTATACTGAATGGCTAATAGAATGCTTTCATTTGAGCACTTGTTGAATGGCACTCTGGCATCCTCATCCACATGCAAAAAAGTTAATTTCTTTGTTAGTAGTTCATCAATCGTAAAATATGGAAATTGGTGACAATTGTATTTTGCCATGGTTGTTGATTGCCCACTTGTACTGTCAAACATGGTTGGACTGATACTATTAGGGAATGTGATCAATTTGAGAAATTCTAATTGCCCTTTGGAAGTTTGATTCAGTCATCATGAACCCCCTTAATGTTCAATAGTATGGAAAAATAGAACAACAACGCTAAATAAAGATAGAACTTGCCTCCATTTGGATGTGGATCTTATTTTTCACAACAATACTGGTTGCATACTTATTTTTGTTTGTATTTGAAATTAAAATTACCTAAAATGGGGGCACAAAATCTTGTGCTTTTCCCAAGAAAGAAAATAAATGTGCTTTTTGTCTTGATCTAGTTTCCAAATAAATTCAAAATCAACATCCAAATGTGAGAAGCAATGATTTATGAAGATGTCATTAGAACGTAATTATTTATAGCCTACAGAAATTGAAAATGACATCAACGCCTACATAAACACTGTTATCTCCCTGTTTTTGTAGCATCTTGAGAAGGATTCAAAAAAAGAATAATATACAAACAAATCTACTGGTAACAATTTCTTTCTACTGAATGCCTCCACATGCAACTATATTTTGTTGGCAGGTGATGCCATTATCAGCTTTCTTTTTGAGCAAACTTTTACAGTTGCCTTCCCATTATGCAGCTGGTTTAATATTGGTTAGATGCTGTCCCGGGGGGTGCATGCACATCCATTTTTGCATAGGGAAATTGTCACCTACATGCAAACACATCATATGTGTTTTATTTCATATGCAAGACAAGCACACACCATTTCTAGGCATTTTTCTCTTGCACTATGGTCGTAAATGTACTATATCATCCTCTGCTTGACAGGAATGGCCAGTTTTCACTTACTTGGCAAGGTATGAGAAAGTTACACGTGCAGTTTTATTTATTTATTGTTGTGTGTTGCAGGGTAAATGTGGCCCTTTCAGTGTTGATGACTGCTGCAAGTACCATGACTATTTACACCTGCAAACTGCTTGTTCAGCTTAGTTGCCAAATTTCCAGTAACTGTACATTCCTGACTAGAATATCTCCATGAGAAAATCAGCCAAATACTTTGCTTCCATCTGCAAAAGGAAAAGATGACATGGAGTTCATGTATGGATGCTACAAATTGCTTCTCTAGGTGTGTTTGGAAAGTGATAAAAAAAATTGATGAAAAATTTTTGGTGTAGAAGTTTTTAAATTGATAAAAAAACGATACGATGCGATGTAATAGGGGTAATAAGGAGTAAAGAAAATAAAGTTAAAATAGATAGGTTAGTTATATAAAAATGATCGGAAAGTATAATATTTGTATATAAAAGATGTGAAGAAATAATTAAAAAAAGTTGTAGTTAAGGAAAGTGAAAAGTTTTAGATTAAAAAGTTTTAAAGTTTTCCAAACGCCTCCTTAATGTTCCCTTTATTTTTTATAAGTTGCTTCATTTTTTTTTTTTCAATTTTTCTTTAGCACTTGAGTTGTGATCATCAAGTATTTGCAGGTAGTGCTTGCCTCAGTATTTGTTGGTTCTCAAATGAATCAATACTTCCATGGTGCTGTCAAGTTAGTTTCACCCATTATGCTCCTCATTGCTGTAGCAACTGTAGCGCTTCTCTGTGGCAGTGCAATTGCACAAAATGCTGCGGCTATCCTTGCATCTGGCTGGCAAGTTGTACTTGCATTTTGTGTACTTCGTGGCAGCAGTTTCTTCTTTGGATTTGTACTTTCAAGGATGCTTGGGCTTGACATCTCGTCTTCACGAACAATCTCCATTGAGGTTGGCATGCAGGTAAGAGCATGTTTCATGATAATATTATTTGCATTTTATTAAGAAAATGCAAAGGAATCTTTGGGTGTCCTGACAATCATAGAGCTTCACATACCATTTTGTCAGTCCACGGCTTCCATCTGATGATGGACAATCTGGTCTGTGTCCTCCAAATTAGAAAGATCCGTGCTTCCAGATAACTGTAGATGTGGAACACAACACAATTGTGTATGTTTGACGGAAATTTGATTCCAAATCAGGGTGCTGGGAACTGTTTCTGGACCCTCTATCCGGCTTGTGTGGCTAAATCAATTGGTCGCATTGTGAGCATCTACACAGCGCAATCTGCTTTAGGTAGAGACCATGATACTTGATTTTTTGGCAGGGCGGGCTTCCCCTTTCATGTACTCCTGCCCATTTGCAGAACACGGTGCTTGGGGTAGTGCTTGCAGGTCAGCATTTCAAGAATCCTTTTTGACTGCAGAACCTTGCGCAGTTCCCAGTGTTTGTCATTCTCTCTATGGCAGCGTCTTGGCAGGAATCTGGCAATGCACTCCTACTGAAAGTGAGGAATGATTCATTGGCGGTAAAAGTGTCGTTTCTTTCTTCGTGGGCCTTGAAAGAGATGTTAGGGTCACTTCGTTAACATGAGAAAGTGGAGAATGGTGGAGAAAGGTGGAGGATGTACGGGCCCAATAATTTTTTCCACTCATGATTTATCACTTTAACAATCCTGTTTTTTCTTAATTTTACCCTTACATTCCGATTATTTTTCCTTCTCACTACACTTCAACTACTCTATTTATTCAATTTTTACCTATATTATTTCATATCAATTACACAAATTTTAAAATATCCTATTTTCCATCCTCTACCCCACTTTAAAATCAGCACAAACCAAACATTACTAAACGTCACCCAAGACTAGGGTAAGTTTGTTAACATTGATTTTGATGGGATTTTGAATGAGGTGGGAAATGAAAAAAAAAATTAGGATTTGTATTATTATTATGAAATAATATGGCTGAAGTTTGAATGAATAGGGTAGTTAGAAGGAAAAACGATTGGATTATATAGATAAAGTTAGAAAAATAGTATTGTTGAACTATTAAATATTGGTTGGAAAATGTGTGGGCCTTACGTTTCCCATGGAACAAGGTGCTAATGCGACGTATGCATGCCGTCATGCATTTTTAAGGCTATCTTCGCACTTCATCGATCAAATTGTGTTGCCCGTGTGCTTCTTCTGGACTAGGGTGCAATCTAAAGCTTATTAAACTCGGGTTCATCTTAGTGATTATATTAATAAAACTTTAACTCTAACCTTTATTCTAACTCTAATTGTAAAACTTAAATTTTATTTTTATTTTTTGAAAATAGGGTTTATGTTGAGTTTCGAGTTGGAATTTATATTAATTAATTTATACATTATTTAAGAGTGACAATTTTAAAATATCATGGAAATATATAACAATAGCGGGTCACATAAGTAAACATAAAGAAATATAGTTTTTTTTAAAATAGCAATATAAAGAATGTTTTTAGAAAAAAATTAATATAAAAACAAGATAAAGAAATAATATTAATAGATGTAAAAGTAAATAATAGAAATAAAAAGATGAATATGAATGAAAATAATATATTTTATTTATAATATAATTACGATATGCCAAACATGTATTCAAATATAAATATAAGTAATATAAATACACAAAATATAAAAAATTATTGTTTAAATATTCTATGTAATATATTTATAATAAATATAAAAAAATTGAGTTTCGGTTAACTTGAACTCTAATCCTATCATATTTATAAGGGATAATTTCTTTTGTATTTGTAACAAATATATATAATTCTTAATATACTCACAATATTTATAAATTTTTTTATACCCATAATATTTCATCCTAAATTTCTCTCATACATACGCCGAAATTGTCCTTTTAATGAGATACATAACGGTGGTTTTGACGGCGTAGGTATAAGAGGAATTTAGGGCGAAATGTTATAGGTATAAAAGTAATTTATGAAATGTTGTAAGTATATTAATAATTTGTGTATTTTTTATGAGTGTAAGAGAAATTATCCATATTTACAATTCGCGTTCATTGGTCTCGAATTATGAAAAGCAAATTCTAACACCCTTAAAAATTGAGCTGGGGCTCAACTCCGGCAAGTTGCACCCCTACTCACGACCACCTTCACAAAATCCCCCTAACGCATGCCGCATGGAATAACGACACATGGTGTTTGATTTTGGCTGCTGAAGTTGGGAGAACTAAAATGAGCATACTTAGTGGCTGGAACCGGGTTATAGATGTAGGGCACGTTTGATAATTTATATCTATGTTTTTCCATGGTCTCTCTCCCTTATACATTTTCTATAAATGATTTAACTATTAATAACTTTCTTTCTTTTTTCAATTTTATTCCTATACTTCAATCAATTTTTCTTACAGCTCCTTTTTTTTTTTCAACTTTGCTTATCTTTTTACATTAATCACAAAATGTTAAAATATTTTCTTTCTGAGTTTGCATACCATCTCGAAATCTCATCAAAATTTACATTACTAAATGTCACCATGGTAGTATCACTAAAAGTTGGTCAATCTCTGGACTATCCAAGCTCTAGTGTTTATATTGGAGCCCTAGTTATTTTCCCCTACTAATGTATCTTTCATTTTTTTTTTTTTTAAACGTTTATTGTTACTTCTTCTTTTCGTTCTTGGCCGTGGCTACAGTTGGCTCCTTTTACCACCGTGGCTCCATAGCCTTTTGTGAGCACAACCCGTAATTCTGAGCACCGAGGTAGCTGGTGGGCATGAGTAAGAAAATCTCAGAGCTTGGATAAAAATACAGAAAGGGTTCGATTTTGTTGCAATTTTCTCAACACTCGAAATTTCAGCTCAAAAAATAGATATAAAAGAAATTTGCGATGCAATTTAAAGCTTTGATAACTAACGTCTCCGTGTCCCGAAGTATAAATCTTGACAATAGAATTTAGTCCTTCGTGTTTCTTGGAGCTTGGCTTCTCACGTGTTGCATGTTACCGTTTTAATTCTCTCCCGTCTCCACCGTTTTCCCTGTTGTGCTGAAGAGCCTCCCGACCAGTGTCGGTAAGAACTTGCAAACGATTGCCAAGTCTGCAGATTTTTCACTAGCAAAACGCAAATTAGCGTAACGGTCATTCACAAGAATACCACAGAAGGCTTGTCACTGTCATTCGAAAGCATGACTATATTAGCAAAGAACTTACAGACCGTTTTAAGTCTGCAGATTCATTTCTGGGTCGGTCGAATCGATGTGCTCTCCTTGGCATGGACCATTCCAGTATACTTGCTGGATTACACGCAGTGAAAACCTAAAACTAAAATTTTAAAAAAACATGATGGTCTGATTATTATTGCCTGAGTCGGTCGCTAGTAAGCTCGTGTTGGAATGTGCCGTATAGAAGCCGTGAGGGGGGAAAGCCTTCAACTTCCAAGATGTCTCATTCCAACAACAACAACAAAAAAAAAAGCGTACTTTTCTCGTTATTTATATTACTTACAATTACATGCTATTTTTTCATAAAAAAACATCTCTCTCTTTTATCTTTTTAGGGTGTAAATCACAATTACTTGTCACCACTTGGGTGACCAAGTAGTCAAGGTGAGAGGGAAATTTGAAGTTTGATGGAGGCATTTGCTTTATTAACTCTCCTATGAAGTTTCCCCGTATCAATTATCTGGTCATCCAACATGAGTGAAAGAGAAAAAATAAAAAATTTCATTCGATTTCCCTCACTCTTTTGTGAGTTAAAATTTTGGGTACATCCTTCGATTATGGCAAATATTATGACACAACAACATTAAAAAATAATAATTATTACTGTAAAAAAAATATATACGATAGAATGGGTTGGGGGATTGAAAAGGGTATAGTTTAGGTAATTGAGGGTCTGAAATTAGGATATAGATTGCCAAATACAAATTATAAAACCAGATCAAATCATGTTGCCAACCCGGACAAACCCAGTACTCCAGTAGTCTCAATTTTAACACTCAATCGAATCCGTTTTTCAGGCTGAGTTTGCTGGATTTTAGTAGAGCACAACCCAACTTTTTAGACCTCAAATCCGAATGAACTCATTCTCCATCTTTTGCAACTCTGGCCGTCTCACGTGTAGCTGAAATCATTAGATGTTCCATCATAATGTGAACTGACGGAGTTTTTTTTAATAGTAGGGTGTGCACCGACGGCCCATAAACGCTCTTCAGAGTCCCGAGTCCAGACCGACGCGGGGTGTCTCCATTCCGGGGAATGGTGGGGCCATTTTCACATCTCAAATCCCATCCAACCTGCTACTTACGTGCTTGTCGTGTCGCAAAAATCCAAATTGATGCACCACGCAAGTGGGCCACCATCAAGGGGACAGTGGGGATGACGAACCCACCATCAAGACATTCACACTGAATTTAGGGCTTTTATCCATCCCTTCCAATTCAAACAATTTGTCAGGCTACACAACCACCAAGCAAAATGCCAAATCTCTTTGAGCTCCGACTTAAATACACGGATTTTGCCATAGCCTTGGGCGGCTGATTGGCCCGTTTCAATATATACTAAGGGTACGTTTGTTTAACATAAAAAAATGTCAACTAAAACTTTTCAATCTAAAACTTTTCACTCTCCATAATTATTCTATTTTTTAATTATTTTTTCACATTTTTCTACACAAACTACCCTATTTTTTCACATTCTATTAGCTTGAGCTAAGTAAATGCAAAAAATTTATTTACAATAATTTTTTATTTTTATTCGTATAGTTGTCTTCTAAGGGTATGTTTGAGAACGGATAAAACTTTTGATGAAAAGTTGTAGAGAATAAAAGTATGATGATGAATAAATAGTATAAAGTTAAAATAGATAGTTTAGTTGTGTTGGTAGTTATATACAAAAATGAAAAAAAATTATTTTAAAATAGGTTAATTGTGGAGAGTGAAAAATTTTAGATTGAAAAATTTTAACTTGACAACTTTCACTTATTCCCCAACACACCCTAAGTGCATTTAACATATAAACTGAGTTTTATCACTTTTGGATATATGTATATATTTTTTGAGATTTTTAAACATTTATATATATATATATATATATATATATATTTAAAATACACATATCTTTGAAAATTTAAAAAATATATATACGCATAAACAAAAATGGTAAAACTTAGTTTATATGTTAAATACACTTAGATAAACAAATATATGAAGTAAAAAGCACAAAAGCTGTAAACGAGTTTTTTGAGTTGGGCTAACCAAGGCAATTGCTTAGCCCAACTAACAGGATTATTCCTTATATATGAGAATAAAAAAATTCAAAACAAATAAAATACTAAATTATTTTGATTTAGATTCTCCGAAAGTTACACAGTTAAAGAGAGTAAAAAATCGTATGCGAAATTTCCAATTATGCATTCTAGAATCCTATGGATGAGATAAACAAAAAGCTTTGATATTTGGGCCATACTTTAGTTCTTTTGCAAGCAGTAAAGCTCAATGCTTTTGCAAGGTTTACCCATTTTATATTTTTATTTTTGTATGAATTTGTCAATCAAAGTAATTTTTTTTGCCTAAAGTTTAAACTTTGATTTTTAATATTTTTAGTTTCAAAAATGAAAAACGCTTATTTATTTCATTTCAACAAGATTTAGCATGTACACAACTTACATAGATGAAGATAAGATCAAATTTTATGTTCAAAAAATGTTTTTCTATTCTCATAAAATAATAATTACTTCTCACATGATCTATACAATTTTTTCAAATTTTAAACATAGAAAAGCATTTTTTTTTCATTCTACATCCCTCATCCAATTCATGTCTAGGGGTGCAACTTGAGTCGAACTCAACCTGAAGCCGACCAGCCAAATCTGAATTGAAACATTATTAAAACTGCCCATTGTAGAACCTGAACCCGAATTGAAAAAGAACTTCAATTCAAGTTGAGTAAATCCGAAGCCGAATTATATATAACACATATATTTTGTATTTATTTTATACTCTATATAAATCTAGTTCTATTTCCCTCATATATATTACATTTAATTTTTCTTATAATTAGATATTAATTTTATGTATATGTTTATAATATTAATATTAAATTGCATAATAGGAAAATAATATACCTTTTTGTTTTCTAAAACAGGCTACTAGTTTACTCTTTTTTTTTAGAAAGGACTATTAGTCTACTTAATATAAAGAGAATATTTAAATAAGATTTTCTTTTTTACGTTCTTAAACACTCTTGAATTTTTGCTTGAAAAAAAAATATCATTTTTTATTTTTTTAATGATAGATTTAAAGTTGAATAAATATAAGATTAATAACAAATATATAAAATAATTTCAACCTAAATTATAATCCGAAACTCAATCCGAGATCAAATTTCAAAAATAGGATTAATGTTTAGGTTTATGAGAAGGGTTAGGGTTAAGGTTTTCGAAATAGGGTTAAGGTTTAAGCGAACCCGAGTTTCATGAGTCTAAGTTGCACATTTATTCATGTCATGAATGGGCAATCAATGAGGCTAATAGTTTTTACACATGCATTTGACTTAAGGGTGAGAATTGAGATCAGTTGACCCATGACACGACCCTTTTTTACAAGGTAAAATCAATCTTTTTGACCGGGTATAGGAATGAGTTAAAAAGTTTAGCCCAAATTCAAAAATATGATTAGATTAGGTTGACCATATCCTGACCTGTCCCACATATATCAATTTATTAAAATTTATAAGGCTATGTTTAAATCTTATTATTATTTTCTTTTAAAATTTTCATATTTTTTTATAATTAACTATATCAACAGCAAAAGAATCTATGTATCTAAAAAACAATATAAGAATCAATAAGAGAAATTTGCATCAATATATATATATATAACACTCTTAAGTATAATTATATATTAATCCATTTTAATAAATTTATATTATATTTTTTCATATTTTGTTTTATTAATGTTGTGTTTTTCAATAATTAGTAAAATATTGAATCATATAACATTTACATTTAGTATAATGTATCTTTATATTTGATCGGTATATAAACTCTTAAAATCATCTTATTTGACCATCATTTTTTACTTGACTCGTTGTTCCAAAACTGATTCGATATCAACCTGAAATTTGTCTCGGAATCTATTAAAAAAATTAATTGTCAAACCAACTTGGTCTCCACCAAATATAAAACTATGGTTAAACTAAATCTCTAAAAACTGAAGTCAAGATTATACAAATCCTAACCCGATGCAACTTACCCCAATTTCCATCCTTAATTCAACTCTTCTAGCTAATATTGATATCTAAATAAGGCAGCAGCGAATGGTAACCCCCAGTCGCCAATAGTAAAAGTGGAAAAATATGTTGATAAAAATTTATTGATTGGTTGATTAATGAAGTGTCTTAAAATCTATGCCCCTGAAATTTCCC
>JAXCLR010000081.1:3986401-3997168 GCA_035584095.1 Annona squamosa
GTAATCTAAAAGAAAATTATTGGAATATACATACTTGTGTTTATGAAGTCAAGCCTCATGCTGAATTCTGCAACATTCTTTCAAATAATTTTGCAGTATTCTTTGAATGAATTCTGCAAGCAATTTTTCGACGCCCTATAGACACAAATAAATTGCAAATTAGTTAGTTTTATAACTAGTCAGTCATTTCTATTTAATAGCTAATGAAAATGACTCAAGTTTAGCAAATAGAAAATAAACATATCATACCAACTATTGTAGTTGAAACTAAACATTATCATACAAATTACTAAAATAGAAATTGACCACTTGTCATACCAATAAACTTAAAATATGAATCAAATTTATAACAATCTGAATTCAAACTAATAGATTTCTCATATTAACAGAAAGTATGATATAAAATAAATTTATCATGTCAACTTAAATTTAAACATAATCCACATAACAGTTATTCAAAGCAACTAAATCTTAATACACTGAGTATAATGGTTCAACATTTCAATCTATTGATACATTGGTCACCTATATATTAATATTATAAAAAAACATGTAAAATTTATGAAAAAATTATATAAATTACATCGGGTTCGGACGAGGTTGGGTTTTGGTACCGAATTTGTGCAAACTCAGTTTTGGTTTCAGGTTTCTATGGGTCGATTTGAAACCGGGTCTATTTTGAAAAAAATCTAAAAAATAAAACTCATTTTTAGTTTTAGTACCGGATCGGGTCGAGCGGGTTCAGACCAACCCTGTACCAAGTTGCACCCCTATTGATGATGCTAAATCTGGAGGAGAGATGGATGCAGTTGATGAGTAAATAGTAGTGGATATAAAAGATTTGAGAAAATGCATTGATAATTTAAAAGAATTATACAATGTAGGTATACAAGAAATGAAGGATGATATTTATTAGTTCAAGCAGATAGTCAGAAAGAAGCACTCGAATATTAAATATCAAATGGGAAAGAGAGATTTGGAGCTACTCAACAAGATGGAGAGAAATGAAAATATGGTACCACTTCATCTAAGGGTGTGTGTACTAATTAAAAAATTGTCCTTACTTTTTTCCACATTATTGTACAATTATCAAACTTTGCCATCATTTATAAATATATTTCTATATAATTATTTTTATTTTAAATATAATCATTGCCCATATCATATCAAATTTTTATTCACGACTGATTGAATGCACCCAAGTGTATTCAACCCAGTACACTTGGATGCATTTCACCTATTTTTTATTTGTTAAAATTTTTTCATACAACTATTAATCTAGATTTATTTGACGTGCGTATCAATTTTTACCTTTTTAAATTTTTTAGATTTTTTATTTTTTAAAATCAGTGACATTTTCAAAATTTTTAAATTACGAAAATGTCACTGAATTTAAAAAATAAAAAATCTAATAGTATCCAAAAAATGGTAAAAATTGATATACATGTTAAATACACGCAGATTAACAATTATATAAAAAAAATTCAGAAAAATAAATTTTTACACCCAAGTACACAAGATTAGGGCTCATTTTCATTTTTCACATTTCTAAAAATAATATTCGGATACCCCGCCTAATCTCTTTTGTTATATGATTAAGGGTGCAACTTGGGTCAAGTTGAGCTTAAACCTGACTCGCCGAACCCGATTTTAAATGGTGTTAGAACTCGCTTTTCTACAATCCGAACCCGATGAACTCGATTTATAAATGTGATAGAGTTACAGTTCAAGTGAACCCGAACCCGATTTTATTTTATATATAATATATAAACAATATTTCTTTATATTTTTTGTATTTTATATTATTTATATTCATATTTAAATACATATTCGATATATTGTAATTATATTATAAATAAAATATATTTTTTCATTTATATTTATCTTTTATTCCTATAATCTTCTTCATTGATCTTGTTTTTGATGTTACATTTTTCTAAGGATATTCTTTATAGATGAATGAACCAATTAACTTGAGCTAAGCAAATGACCCACTTAATGCACTTCAAAAAACTCATTTGCAATATTTTTTTAATTTTTTCTTCATACACTTATTTATATAATTGTATTTAATGTATAAAATAAGTTTTACAATTTTTGGATATATATATATATTTTTTAAAAATTTTAAAGATAAAAGTATTTTAAATATATATATATAAACAGATGTCTGAAAATCTCAAAAAACTATATACATATTTTCAAAAATGTTAAAACTTGGTATATGTTAAATACAATTAAATAAACAAGTATATGAAAAGAAAAAAAAAAGTTGTTGTAAATGAGTTTTTTTAAGTTGGCTAAGCAGAGCATTCGCTTAGCCCTGGCTAATAGGATCATTCATATTCTTTATATTATTATATTTTTAAAAATATATGGTTTGACTGTATATTGTTATGTTTTATTTCTATCATTTGTTATTATTATACATTTATATAAAATTTTAAACTTATTATTCTTAAATAAAATATAAATTTATCAACTTAAATTTCAATATGAAATTCAACCTAAACCTGAGTTTGAAAAATAGAGTGAAGATTTAAGTTTTACACGTAAAATTAAGTTAAAGTTAGAATTAATGTTTCATAAATAAATAGTATAAGTTGTCAACTGATGTGATATAATAGAGATAATGACGAATACTAAATATGAAAAAGTTAAAATAGATAAGTTAGTTACGTAAAAATATTGAATAATATGATAATTATATAAAAAATATGAAAAAATGATTAAAAAAAATAAGATAATTACGTAAAGTATAAAATTTTAAATTAAAAAATTTTAACTTAACAACTTTTCCTAGTTAAGAAACACACTCAGAATTAGGATTACGGCTGAGGTTTGCACCCGTGTTTACGATCGCCAGGCTTAACCTGTCCTCGTCCAATCTCGAAGCCACAGTCAGTTCCACTCCGTGGTTGCGGACTGGCCGACGCGATATCGGTGGCCTCCGTGGTACGGGTCAGCTGCATCGGCAGGTGCGCAGCGTCCGAAACTGCGACGCTGGCGTCAGCAGGGCTGGTTTCTCGAGCAGCGCATTCCGAATTTCCGATCCGACGTGCGGGATCACATCAAGCCAAAATGACATCGCGTCAACACGTGTTGCAGGTGGCCAACTGCTGCACATCCATCATTCATTCCCGTTTCAACACCTTGCGGATGCAATCGTCCGCCAATAAGGAACAATAAAAAAATTAATAATAATAATAGGATGAAAAATATAATAATATGTATTGAAAATTAAAAACCTAAAGAGTTTATTAAGGGTGTGTTTGGCAATTGAAAAAAAATAACAAGTTAAAACTTTTCAATTTAAAACCTTTTACCCTCTACAATTATCATATTTTTTAATTATTTTCTTACATTTTTCTATACAATTGTCCTACTTTTTAATCATTTATACACAACTATCCACATAACTAATTTATCTATTATAACTTTATCATTTTTACTACTCATTATTACCCTTATCATATCACATCACATCAATTGTGAGCAAGTTTCATCAAAAGTTTTATACATTGCAAAACATGCCCCAAGAATTAAAAAAATATATTTTGCCAATAGAAATATACATTCCACCGTAAACTTTTGTATCTTTGAAACACCCACTTTTGGGAATGTCTAGTGTGCTACCGTCATTTCCTCACGTCTCAACAAAAATAATTTGACATCTTGATTATCTAACAAAACTATCTTTTTAAATATTTCATTATATTTTAATTATTTCTCTATGATTATGTCATTTATTCTAATTTTGAATTTTAAATAGTTTAAATACTAAAAATATATTTTAAAATTGATAGTTAATATTAAATCATTTTATTATGTTGATTTCACACATTTGTGAATTGTAAATTCGGACACATGCATTGTGATAACAGACACATGAATAAGTTTTCAAGAAATCATAAATGATGTTAGATGCAATCAATAGATTAAATTCTTTTGTCAACTATCAAAACATTCAAGATAAAAATGTTATATATAATAAGAATTTCATAAAAGCATTCTCAATTATATCAAATGACCTTCGTGCATTTCAAAATATTTTCTTTCTAATCTTATGGACATCCCACCAACGTCCTCTAAAAGTAGAGGCCGAACTTGCTCATAAATCAAGAAAAAGGAACCCAATTTCACACCCCAGACGAGAGTTTATTTTCTACGGAAGCAGTGACAAACTTAAAATCAATTATTAAGAATCCGCCGCCAGACTTTCTCACACTCTTAATCCCTCGTGATCCTCGCGAATTAAGGTTTATTGAGCTGCTTCTTTGTCTTCTCTCTCCAACGAATTACACGAGCTAGAAAACCACGAATCAATCAAATGCACTAGAAGTGGAAACGCATCATAGACACAATTGGCAGACAACGGCTCAGGTTCTTAAAATGGCATAATATTAAATACAATTTTTTTATTTTTATTTTTATTTTTTAAGTTTTGGTTAACCAATAAGAATATGAACAGATAGTTAGTTACTTAAAGATAAAGCTTTTTTAGAAGAGAAAAATAGCATACGGTCTGTTTGGAAAAAAATAATTAGATTAGGCAATGGTCACTTTAGACCTCATTTCATACTTACCCAACAAATTTAATTATTATTTTTTTCATTTTTTAATAAAATTATTAATTTAAATATATTTAGGATGTGTGTTGTGAAGTGATAAAACTTTTAATGAAAATTTGTTATGTAAAAGTTTTTTAAATTAAAGCAAATGATGTGATATATTATGATGATGATGAGTAAAGATAATAATGTTAAAATTGACCATTTTGATGTATATTTAATTGCGTAAAAATGATTCAAAAATATATGAGTTATATAGAAATAAGTGAATAAATAATTTAAACAATATTGAAGCTACGAAGAGTTAAAAGTTTTATTTTGAAAAGTTTTGTGTTAACAAACATACCTTTAATCTATAAATAAAGTTTTATAATTTTTAGATAAATATATTGATTTTAAATTTTTAAACGCATGAGTATTTTAATAATTGAGAATGCTTCTGTAAAACCCTTTTTTATGTAACAACTCTCTCTATTTTCGAAATCTAGCTGATTAATGAAAAATCTACTCTATTTATTTTGTTTTAACAATCAGGAATGCTTCTATGAAACTTTTTTGTATGTAACCCTCTATATTTTCAAGATTTAGATGGTTGATGAAAAATATACTCTATCTATTGTTTTTAACGTCACTTATATTAATTTGAAATTCATTTCATTTGTCTAATATTACTATATATAAACCTCATTTATAAACATGTAAAATCAATGTAATAAAATTATTTAATGCTAAATATTAATTTTTAACAATCGGCAATGCTTCTATGAAGCCCCTTTTTATATAACCCTCTCTATTTTCAAGATCTAGAAGGTTAATAAAAAATCTACTCTATCTATTATTTTTAACATCACTTATATTAATTTGAAAATCATTTCATTTGTCTAATATTACTATATATAAGCTCCATTTACAATCATGTAAAATCAATGTAATAAAATGATTTAATGTTAAATATTGATTTTTAAGCAGTATTTTCAAAATCTAAACAATCTAAATTATCAGTACTAAGAAGATAAATGATCCTACAAAGTATTATTACATTATAATACACATGTGCATAAATCTAAGCATTTTTCATAATTTACATATAAATGTACATATTTTTTATTAAATGTAATTATGTGCATATTGGATTTAGATGAAACTTGATTTTTTAGCTAAATAAATAATATTAAACATAATGAATGGATTGGATTTTGCATCAATTGTCAAGTTCTAAAAATAGTGGGGTTCACATGAAACCACTCATATGTAACCCGGTGACACGGAAGCATGCCCATTTTAATAATATTTCAACAATTTAAAGATTGAAAAATAAATATATGTATAGATATTTTAAAAATAGTAACACTTAATTTATAGATTAAATATACACATATTAAAAATTTTAAGAAAAATTCTAGAAAAATAGAAATATGTTTTTTGAGGACCGGTATCGATCTGAAATGATTATGCCTCGTTAAAATATATGTTTTTTGGACAACCAAACAAAATTTATATATTTCCATTCGAGGTAAGATATGAAAATAATTGAAATTATGAATAATAATACCAAATAATATTGTTGTTAATTGTAAAAGTTGGATTACAAATGTAAAAAATTAGTATTGAAAATTATAAAAGTTGTCTTCAAAATTAAGAATTCACGTTTCATTAAAGGATCATGTACCCTTGGAAACACCCCCAACTCATAAAGTCTTGGGGGATGTTTGGTAACGTCTCACCATGGAAATCATGTTTTTTCCATGGTATTTAGTTTCTCAATGCTAATTATAATTTTATCGATCACATTATTTTTTCCACTTGTACTCCTACATTCCAATCATTTTTCCTACCAACTACATACAACATACCTATTTATTCAAACTATATATCTATCATTTCTTATCAATCGCACATTTCTCAAAAAATTCTCTTTTTCATTTCCCACCATTTCCCACAATCCCACCATTTTACACGTTACCAAACATACCCTTACATTTCCAAATACATATTGCGGCAAACACATGCAGTTAACAACACTAAGCTTCTTTTCCGTCGAAAATACCAACAAAATCGGACGGTAAAGGGGTTTGAGAAATGGATTTCATTGGCACGATGAAGGACCAACCCAAATTTAGAGTCGATGGTCGGTGGTGATGAAAAGGTTCTTGTTCAGTTAACTTTTCATAGACAAAAAGCAAGATGAACCAGGAGCAACAACTGTATTTTTAGTGGAGGCAATTTCGTTTACTTTTTGGGTGTTAAAAAAGCTTAACGGCATGGAAAAATGAAATAATAACATAATAACATTTAGTGTGAGGGTGTGTTTATTTTGGACAAAAAAATGTCAACTAAAATTTTTCAATTTTTCAATTTTCATTTTTTACAACTACTATATTTTTTAATTTTTTTTTTTTACATTTTTCTAGAGAAATTACAATACTTTTCAATTATTTTTATGCAACTACTCATATGATTAATCTGTCTATTTCAATGTTATTCTCTTTACTCTTCGTTATTTTATCTATTATACCTTATCATTTTCTATTAATTTGATAACTTTTATCTTAAAAACTTTTCATTAAAAATTTTATTTTCAACCAAACACCTTGTAAATAAGAAAAATTATATTTAAGATAAAAAAGGTTGTGCTGATTATACGTTGTATCGCCACGAAACACCCCGTGACAACGGCTAAGTACAACGTTCGATAGTAAGCACTTGAGTTTTTTTAATTATATATATATATGGGCACGTTTGGAAATCAAATATGGGAGGGAATTTGTGAGAGCACGGGTTTCAAAGCATATCATCCATCAATCAAGCATCATATTTTTACACTTTTACCCTTATATTCTAATAATTTTTCATATCAACTACTTTCTAACAAATCTATTTATTCTAATTTTATTCCTATCATTTCATATCAATCACATAATTTTTAAAATATTTTATTTTCTACGCCAAATACCATATTTCTCACGACTTTTACCTTCACAAACGTCCCCGGTATATTATTATATTCCAAACGCTGTCGTGGGACAAAAAAAATCTACGAATCTCATAAAGCACGCCAACCAGTCAAACGCTTGATCGAGCGAAGATCACGCCCTTGGCTTGTCGACCGACTTTCTTCATCCCGCATCATTGACGGTCGATGGCTCGACTCTCGGGCCGACCGAAGCAATTCTCCAGATCTCAGCGGCGCGGACGTGCCGACGAAGCTGTTCCCCGAGACTCGACACGGCGCAGACGTAAGAAGCCTTCCACGTGTGCGCCGCTGCGATCGGCCGTAGGCGAACACAGTAGTCCTCTGTTCTGCACCCACTTCCGCTTTTCATCGCGCCATTCACAACGCGACACGACCTCCAATTGCAATCAGAGCGGCGAGACCGGACACCAACGTCCTGCACCGCGTTGCCTGCTGCCAAGCGTATATACCTTTTTTATTATTATTATTATTTTAATTTTTTTATGAACTTATTAACCTAAGTATATTTAATATATGTTATAAATTTATTAGCCCAAGTATATTTAATATATGTATAAATTTTACCATTTTAAAAGTTTTTAAATATTTATTTTTAATTTTTAAAAATCAATAACATTTTAGTAATTTAACTAAAATACTCCAAAAATATAAAAATTTATACATATGTTAAATATACTTATATTAACTTTTTAGAAAAATATAAAAAATGAGAGTGTGCACCCGCGGGGAGCAGACAACGGGTGCAGGAGATCGGCGTCCGGCGAGACCACCCTGCTGCGGGATGCATCTCACCGCCACGATCCACCTCTTCCAGACAGCAACCGAAATTTTAATAGATGAATCCGGCCCGCACATCCGGAAGATGAGAGTTCTCTGTTGAACGTTATGACTTTGTTTCCCAACCGCATGTACGTCATTTTGCGTCCCTAATAAGATACGGGATGGCTCAACGGAATGAATAGGAGACAATTTATACTTCCAGTGGTGGATCGGATCCGAGCTAGGAAATGTGGGGTCCTTCTGCGTGCGGAGGTAACAACTCCCGAGGGAGGAGTAAGGGGTGTCGCAGGCGCCGCTCCCACACGTCAGTCCGTACGTGATGCATGGTTGACGTCATGACAAGCGGTGGCCGGGAAGTCACAAGAAAGAAAAGCCTGGCAGACGTCAAATCAGGCGGCGGCCCAGCCTGCCCTGCGGCCTGCGTGCGTGAGCGAGTATGCCTACAATGCACCGCACTTTTAAATGCGTCTCCGCGCTCCATTCTGCGTTTCGGGTCTGAAACGGGCTCGAAATTTCGGAGAATCCACCGTCTCACTGGTCACTCCTCGCTTTAAAAAAAACTGATTTTTTGTTTTTGTTTTAGTTTTAAAAATCTAACTATACATATTATTTAAAATATAATTTTGACTATCCATAATAAAAATTAACAAAATCATATGTTATTATAACTTCAAATATGTAAAAATCATAAAACTTACATATTTAGCAAATAAAAATTAATGTACAATATTTTAGCACAATAAAAAGGGTATTTTTAAACTCATCTAAACCAAATACATGTATATAACGTTTCAAATCATACAAATCTTATTTTGTATATTATATATAGTCTAAAAATATATATCGTTAATAGCCTTAAATTATAATTTTTTTTAATTATCACTATTATATTTGTACTATTTTCATTATGAACGGTCAAAATCATATTTTAAATAATATGTGTAGTTAAATTTTTGAAACAAAATTTACAAAAAAATCTTTTTTTTTTTTAAAGAATTTCTACGAAGAGGGTGGGAAACAAGTTGCCACCGAAGCGGTTCCTGATAATTTGAAAGTCTAATCCCAAGTTCCAACGAATTAGTCTTCGGTAAAACCTACACCATAGCTGTACAATTCCAAACATTGGAAACTCAGACTGAATTATCAATTCAAATAAACTACATAATAAATTTAAATATTTTAACATAAGAATAATTAATTTGAATTTTTGTGATGAATAGAAAATTTTGAAAGGTATCACACTGTTTGTGATGGCTAAATAATCTCAATTCATTACATCATCGCTGGCTACAAGTTAATCATAAATGAACAACCTTTAAAGAATATTTTAAAATTTTACTACAGCCTACAGCTTATACTTCTTGGTTAGCTATTCATGTGGTAAATTATGTTATTACAGATAAATATGTTATTTTCCAAATGATTAATAAATCTATAAGAATCAGTATTGAATTGATAATCCTGATTATAACACGTTTTTAACCAGAAATAGCCTAAATTAGGAAACAATACATTCTTGAATTCTTGGATTATTTCAAAACTTGGGGTGTGTTTGGCAATTGATAGAAAATGTCAAGTTAAAATTTTTCGATTTAAAACTTTTCACTTTTCGTAACCATCATATTTTTTAATCTTTTTTTCACATTTTCCTATACAACTACCATATTTTTCAATCATTTCTACGCAACTATCCACATAACTAACTTATCTATTTTAACTTTATCATTTTTACCAATCATCATTACTTCTATCATATTACGGGCGTGTTTGGTGTGATGTAAAACTTTTGATGAAAAGTTTTAGAGGTAGTAGTTGTCAAATTAATAGAAAATGATGTGATATAATAGGGATAATGATGAGAAGTAAAGAGAATAAAGTTAAAATAGATAGGTTAGTTGTATAGGTAGTTGTGTAGAAATGGTTGAAAAGTATGGTAGTTTGTATAGAAAAATGTGAAAAATAATTAAAAAAGTAGAGTAGTTATGAAGAGTAAAAAGTTTTAGGTCGAAAAGTTTTAATTGACTAGTTTTGGCCCCAAACAAACACACCCTATATCATTTGACAGCTTTTACTTTTCAAATCATTTCATTAAAAATTTTATTCATTATCAAACACACTTTTGTTATAATAAAGTCAGCGTACATTTTTTTATCAATGTACATTTTACATTTATTTTTATTTCCATTACAATAAAATATTGAAATACTCTCGCAATTTGCAAGAGGAAGATTAATCTCACTCTGATACAACAAAATTCATCTATCAAGAAAACGAATTTGGGTTATGGTCTTATGCTCCCGGGCACATATACCTATTTTTTTATTTTTTTAAAATTTTTTTTCATAGACTTGTTAACCCAAGCGTATTTAATGTATGTATTAATTTTTACAATTTTTAGAGATTTGTAGATATTTATTTCGAGTTTTTAAAAATCAACGATAT
>JAXCLR010000081.1:3997268-4008558 GCA_035584095.1 Annona squamosa
ATTTTAGTAATTTGAAGTTACCCAAAATACTACTAAATTTTCAAAAATAAAAAATAAATATCTAAAATATTCTAAAAATGGTAAAAATTTATACATATAAATTAACATTATTATAAAAAAAATTTTAAAAATAAAAAAATAAATATATACGCTTGAAAGCACGCAACACTTCAGGCCAACAAATAGAAACACAAAAGCTATCATTCAGAAGTCAGAACTGCCAACTACTGCAGGCAGCACGCGACCAAATGAACAAGTTTCACTCGTATAGCCCCCTCTCTCCGTGTCTTTCTGTAGCGCCACAGCCGACGATCACGGGAAGCTTTCCCCAGGCAGCCAAGCTCTTGCTCGCTTCCCGCGCTCGTAGAGATCTTTGGATCCACCGCTGGCTTTTACGCGCCTCGCAGGAGTGATCTGCTGGAGCCTGGAGATGCATGCAACACGTGACGTGCAACGCGTCGGATATTTGTCATTTTCAAGCAGGAAATCATGGCTAACTCCAAACCATGGAGATTTGGAGAGGATACGCAGAAAAAGCGAAAAAGCAGCCGTAGAATAAAATCGATGATGAGATGAGATAAGAAATCATTAATCAAAATAAATTGCATGATGATAGTATATACAAATGTCATTCTTAAATTCTTTTTATTACATGTCATTCTTTAGATTAAGAAAAGGAGAATTGTGCATCTGAACTGGCATAAAAATAACATGTTAATAAATGAAATCTTTCGGTCTACCTGTTTTGAAACAGAAAAAAGGATAAAAGTTTACAAGTGCGAATAAAGTAATGAAATGTAGTCTATCACGAAGTCCTACTGGTTAAAATACAAAATCGTAGGAAATAACAAGATTATCATTGAAAATATAGATAAATATATGTATAAAAAAAACTATTGTCGTGATAGTGAGAGTAAAAATAAATAAATATGGCCTCACTTTAGAACACGGAACCCTACTTAAAAACACATCAACTAGTGTCTTTTTTTTTTTTTTTCCGCGGACAATTCACCGTAGCAGTCGCAGTTCGCCCGAGCAGACAGATTTTCTGCTCGTGGGTGGACAAAACGAGGGGTGCGTGGTTTTCTTTCTACGCAGCCTGGTTGCGCCAGCTTGGGTTGGGACCGTTCCAAAATTTGCCCCAGTTTTGGAAGATTCGAGTCATCCAGAGTCATGTCATGTCTCCGCACCTACTTCGCAAGTATCCATAGCTGACCGCCATTTCTAGCGAACAATATATTGTAACAGAGTTCTTAATTTTGAGCTTTGGATGCGTATGCTTATTTTTTTTTATTTTCCATGACGCTGTTAATCTAAATCTCTTAAGTTATTAAAATACTACTAATTTTAACAAATTTTAAAAATTATCTAAAAATCTATAAAATTAGTAAAAATTAGTACACATGTTAAGTACACTTAAATTAATAATTATGTAAAAAATTTAGAAAAAAAATTGAATATAAGCACCCCAGCGTGCAACCAAAGTCCGTTCTTTTGATTCATCCATTATAAGAATTATATTTGTCACACCCAAGAGAAATGAGAGGTGATGCCACTCGGCTGGCTATGACGTTATCCGCAGCTAAATTTCTGATTCAGCTTTCTATAGACTTGTTCAACTCATTACTCACTGGGTTCTCAGTGAGCGTTACTATTCAGTATTTTTCGCGACTTAAATATTTGATTTTTGCCCAACGCTTTAATATTAATATGTATTTCATGATAAAATGCAGTGAGTCGGGGCATAGCCAAGCAGCATAGCATTCGTGTGCACATGTAAAATTCCAATATCGAGTACGAAGGAGAGCACTGCCCTGTGCCCTATTGCGATCATGTAAAAAATATATATATTAATATGGATGTTATCACTCCTACTTCAACTCGTGATTAAAGATTTTATTATTTTGTAAATTATGTCTCTCACCAGTTGATGCTTAATTGGCAAAAAAACGTCGTAAACGATATTTGAACAACGGACCAAACTCAGATCAAACTCATAGACGACTGAGCTGGTAATGGTGGTTATATTAACCCAACATTGAATTTCGTGTCTGCTAAGCCATAAATAAGTTTGGCCATGGCTAATACTGTGCTTGCCAAGAGTAATAGAAACTATCAGTATACCATGAAGCGTGATAACATTTGTAGTAAGGATTACAGACCGCGCACTTTTGCATGAAGGGCCCGTTTTATTGAGAGACCACGTGGAGGTAAGAAAGTCCCTCTCTTTATATACACGAGGCTAGGATCACTTTAGTCCAGAGTAAGCAAGGACTTTGGAGATGTTTGTCATGGTGAAACTTTCAAGAGACGTGCGATGGATCGAGGATAGAAAATAAAATATTTTAAAAATTATGTATTTGACATAAAATTATAGTGGTAAAGTTGAAATAAATAAATCTGTTTAAAGGAAGTTGATATGTAAAATGATTAAAATATAAAGATAAAAGTAAAAAAATATTATGATTGGTTAAAGGATGATGAACATTAAAAACTGTACTACAATGATTTCCCCTCACACCTTACCAAACGTGCCATTAATCAACTTACATAAAAAAAATTATTTTAAAATTTTGGTTTGTTTGTTAACTTATTATTCTAGATATATTTAATGTATAAAAAGAGTTTTACCCTTTTTGAGGATAAGTCATTCAAAAGATATGATCAATGAAATGTACATCTACTTGACTCATCTTATCTGACATTATTTCTTCTATTGACATACAATTTTTAATCCAAATTGCTTATGTGTATAAGCCTATCTGAAAATGATAAAAAAAACTCAACATTATAAAATATTTTCATATAAATACCAATTTTAATATTATTTTTAACATGTAAATTATCTAAAATATAATTATGTGTAAATAAATAATTATATAAAGTACTAATATAATTAAATACCAGTAAGCCTCATTTTGAGCCAATTACACTTCAAGTTCTTGTATATGTAAATGCACAAGTTATTATCGTGAGCTATAGATAACCTTGTTTAATAGTGAAAAGTACTAAAATAACCTTGTTTTTTAAAATCTAAAAATATATACATTATAAAATTATAAATTTTGATTTATACATTAAATATCTATAGATCAACAATATTTTGAAAAAAGTGAAAAAAGTTTATAATCGTCAGCTAAGTAAGCAAACTAATAAGATTATACCTTCTATACAAAAAAAATTTAACTATAGAATAAATAGATACAAAATATACATATCCAATTATTTTTGTCTATGCAATCTCAGTGCACCTAGGTGCATTTCACCCCTTTTTTAATTTTTTTAAATTTTTTCAGACAATTATTAATATAAATATATTTAATATGTGTATCAATTTTACCATTTTTGTAAACTTTTAGATATTTGTTTTTAATTTTTTTAAAATCAGTGAATCTCCAAAATAGTAAAAATTAATATATGTGTGTGTGTTAAATACACTTAGATTAACAATTGTATGAAAAAAATTTCAAACAATATTAAAGAATGAGTTTTTGTACCCGGCTACACTAAAGTTAAGTGTGTCCAGGTGCACCAATGTTACAATCTAGGACCTTTTCCACGACCCACACATAATAGAGGAAAATTTCTATAAATACCCTAAATAGGGAAATGTATAAAATCCTCACATCAAGGGAGAAATGCAAATAAGTAACTACAATGCGCAAGAGTCGAGCACGTGCTCTCCTAAAGGGAATCAGTGATGTTACCATCGGAGCATTGTCTTGCTGATGGTCGTGCAGATATTTAGTCTGCAACAAATTTAAGGTGTATTTAGAAAGTAAAAAAACTTTTGATGAAAAATTTTTAGGATAAAGTTTGTGAAATGAGAAGAAATTGTGGAACATAATGGGGATAATGATGAAGAGTAAATATGATAAAGTTAAAACAAATTATTAAATGTATGATAGTAATATAGAAATGATTAAAATATATGATACTTGTATAGAAAAATATGAATAAATAATAAAAAATATTATAATTTTGAAAAATAAAAATTTAAAAAATTTTGATGCAAACAAATACTTCCTTAATTATTAAACTGAACAAATAAATCAATACTAGCCAAAAAGACGAGCAGAACTAAAATACTCTTGTGATGCCGATATGATAATTGATTTATTAACAACGACAAGTCATTACATGCCTAGTTGATTTAAACCATGAAGCATTTATGCTCGAGGTATGTATTTAGCAGAGTGATCTTTCAGATCGGTCGGACTAGTCTAAAAATATTTTTTATTTTAAAAATATTTTTACAAATATGTTAATCTAATTATATTTAATCTATAAACCAAATTTACCATTTTTTGTGTATGTGTATATATTTATTTTAGATTTTAAATACAATGGCGTTTATGTTATTTTAAATACACATATTTAAAAATGGTAAACTTGATCTATAGATTAAATATATTAGATTAACGTGTTTATAAAAAATTTAAAAGAATAAAAAAAATATTTTTAGACATGTCTAAAATATATGAAATGATCAGTGCTCAAGTATTTATTTAGTACACTACTAGTCGTGTGAGCTAGTGATAACATCGTGTGCCTCTCTCATGGGAGGTTGGTTATTCAAATGTCTTCCTATACTATGAGTGAAAAAAATAGTCCCTTTAGTTTAGGAGAATTTTCAATATGTCCCTTGAAAATAGGGGTATTTACAAGGTTGTCTACTCAAGGTAAAGGTTGTAAATGTACATAATTTGTAATATTAGATGTCACTTACATGTATACAATACTAATAAAAAAGTATTTATTCAGTACTTTTCCCATAAACAATAAAACGAAAAAGCTATACCAAAAAAGACAATAAAATAAGAGCGTGTTCCAAATGATACAAGATTTTTAAATTGAATCTATATTTAGAAAGAAAATGTAATTATATATATTGAGAATGATTAAAGTTATATTGATAATAAGTAAAACTGCATTGTAAATTTAAAAAATTGTATCGAGAATTAAAAAACTGTATTGAAAATAATAAGACAAATTCAATCTAAAAGTCTCTTGTCACGTGTAACATACCCTAAACGTGCCACCTACCGAAAGCCTTACGTTCCTCCCTGAAAGCACGTGCCACGTGCCCGATACACAATCCAGATACAGTGGACTACGAATCCAGTCCATTGACCCGAGTAAAGAACTCTCATCCTCGATCAATGGTCCTTATAACATTAGAGTCCGCGACCTTCACAACGGCCAGCGGCCAGCCTGCACATTTCTTCTCTGATCCCCTCTACTTTGCCTTTTTCAGAGGCTGACGTCGACGGAAGCGTGCCATCTTCCTTAGATCTTCATTTCCGTTTCCATGACTTCCTCCCAACACCGCGAAGAGCACCACTATAGGGGCGTTCGCAAGCGCCCATGGGGCCGGTACGCCGCAGAGATACGTGATCCGTGGAAGAAGACTCGGGTCTGGCTCGGGACTTTCGACACCCCGGAGGAAGCGGCCCTGGCTTACGACGGCGCCGCTCGGACGCTTAGAGGCTCCAAGGCGAAGACAAACTTTCCAGCTCCGGCTCCGGTGCCGACTTCTCTTGCTTTAGATCTCAACATTCCGTCGGAGAGGTGGGGGCCATCGGGTTTTGTGTTGGGCGAGCTGCTGCAGAGTCGGCTGCGGAGGGAGATGCGATGCTGCGGCGACGGTTCCGGTGTGACGCCTGCAGACGAGTCGGCGGGTGATGCTGGTGTAGGGATGGGGATTGGTAGGAGGGGGTTGGGTATTGATCTTAACGAGCCGCCGCCAGCCAGTTCGTGTTTTGGGCTTAGTTGAAATGAAGCGGGAATCCCCTAATTCTCGCCCCTTGTTGGAAGAAAAAAAGAAAAGAAAAGAAAATTTCTCTTTCATGATCTTTTTCTATAGAACTCCGTTATGATTATTTTGTAGCTTAGAGAAAGTCGAGAAATGGGTTGTAGATATATCGTTTGTTATTTCGTATGTAATGATCCACGGTTTTGAAATTTTTGTTCCGTCTTTTTTCATGCTATGCGACTCCAGAGACTCGTTACGTCCAGATTGCCGTTTTTCGTTCACCAAAAAAACAACATGACGATGAAAAATGTGTATTTGTTCGGGCGAGAATGGCATGGAATCCCCAGTTTTCCAAAAATATTTATTTGTCTCATTTTCAGGAAATGATAAGACTTCCTTTTTCTATTTTTAATAAAAAATTTCCTAATTTTCATGTATCTTTTCTATTTTTCAACGATATATTTTAATGCGAGGTTCGCTTTTGTTGATGGGAGTTTTGTTGGCAGCATACTCGGGCAGTGCAGGAAGTGCACTCTCGCAACTCTCGCAACAGTGCTTTCCCCTGCTAGCCAGCTCCGTTGTCAGCCATGTTGTGAAAGCGTGAAGCGAAATGGATAATCAAGCGCTGCATTAGGTTAATTCGTCAGTATTTATTTCGAGTAGAAATAACTTCAAATAAATTTATGAAAAATTCTCTACATACTCAAAAGTGTTTGATTATTTTTCTTTTTATATTCCGAACATTTCAAAAATTCCCTTCATACTTGTGATATTTCACCCTTAATTACTTTGATAGTTTGATAAATATGCCGTCACATTCCGTGCGTTTGCATCCGTTCATTTTTTTTAATGCCAAAAATGCCCATCTCTTCTTCCTTTTAGTCAGATTTCACAAAACGACCATGGCTCGATAATAGTTGTTGCTGCTCCTCATCTTCTTTCTCTCTTTGCTTCTTTCATCATTTTCTCCTCTTTCATTATCTCCATGAATGAGAATAACGTGGATTTTGTTTAAGCCAAGGGTGGATTTTCCGTTGCGTTGTGACTCCCCAAGAAACCCCCTACTACAACCCATTTGAAACTTTCTACGACAAGCCTTCTAATTTCGTTCTTCATTCCAATTCACTTGCCACCTTCTTCACCGATTCTCTATAGAAGAAGAAGACTACTGATGCTTCCTTCGTTTCTCCTAGTGTTGTTCGATCCACCATCCACCCCAATGGTGAGAATTATCTAATGGAGTTAACCATCGAGTTCTTATTTTTATCCGTTCGTTCCTCCTAAACGTACGTGTGTTTAGTTGGTGGTAAAATTTTTGATGAAAAGTTTTTAAAGTAGAAGTTGTCAAATCAATAGAAAATGATGTGATATAATAGGGATAATGATGAGGAGTAAAGAGAATCAAGATAAAATAGATAGGTTAGTTGTATGAGTAGTTGTGTAAAAATGATTGAAAAGTAGGGTAGTTTATATAAAAAATGTGAAAAAATAATTAAAATATAGAATAATTATGGAGAGTGAAAAGTTTTAGATTGAAAAGTTTTAGTTGATACTTTTTTATCATAAACAAACATACCTTATATATCTATTATTTTTTATCAATTACACATTTTTTAAAATATATATTTTTTTATTTTTCACTATTTTTTATAATCCCACGGTTTTACCCATTACCAAATGTTTCCATCGCCAATATTGTGAAATTAGATAGAAGGGGCTTCTTGGCATTTAGAAAAAAGAAATTGATACCTATGGATTGAAGGAAACTGTTGTGTATATAAGCAGACTTTATGAAATAGTAATAATGGTAAAATATTATGAGTAGCGGGAGGAATTTATAAAATAGCGCGGGTGTGAAAGAAATAATGGTAAAACGGCATGAGTGCCTGGGGCCCGGTACACATGAAACAGAGTGGGTGTGAAAGAAATAATGATAAAAGGGTATGGGTACCTTGGTGGGGTGCGGCGGCGGTGGTTGGGTTGGAGAATGTTCCCAACAAATTTGAAAAAACTTTTCTGCCCCACCGGCTGCCGAGCGCTTGGGTACATGGGGAATCTGCAGCGGCCGGGGCCACTCATGAAGAGGTCACATGCGCGTGCGGCGGCGGCTGGCGCTGCTATCCGTTTGTGGGCCCGTGCATGGAGCGCTGAGATGTTCCCAAAAGCCGAGACAATCTCGAGCATTGCTCCGGTTGCGTGCGCGCAGGGAAGCAAATTATCTGAAGATGGACATGCTGAGCCAAAGCACGCAACTGCCGCCCACGTTAATAAATTCACTGTGCACGAGCGAGCGGTCAGAAACAAAAGGCAAAGCAAATTGGCACTGCGATCGAGCTAGTGGGACATGGAGTGCTGCTGGCGAGCTTTTCAGACCCTTCATCCCGCCCGTCCCGCGCAAGCGGGCACGTTTCTCAGCGATGTATGTATGCAGCCGCAGCGCATAGAAATCTGCTGTAGATGTCGTGCTACGTGTTGCACGGTCTTCGCAGGCCATTTGGACGTCCTCCTCGCGTAAGCAGCATTTAATCAGCTAACTTCCAATTAACCTGAGCCAGAAAATAAGCAACTTACCTTTTAAGTGTAAAAACGACAGCAAAATGACGGAAAGGGGATAAATGCCAACTAACAAAAGCAAGTCTAGATAAATATGTTTTTATCATTAAAAAAAAAAAAAGAAATCTTTAAAATTAGCCCCCTTTTTTTTTTTACTATTCAAGCAGCGACTTCTGTAATGGATCCACTCTGAAGTAAATATAGAAAAAAACTGAAAACACGTGTAATTATTTAGAAAAACTTGTCACTGTAGATGTATGTGTGTATGCAAACTAGTACTAAAGAATGTTTTGCAATATAATTTTCATTCCTTTCATCTCCAATGGACCGGGGCAATCAACCAAGAAGGTGGGATTTATATGCTGACGCTTTTGTAGCCAGGACAGCACCTGCTTTGGCTTCATTCAGTACAACAAATTTTCATAAATATAAGAATTAATTTTGCCAAGTGTAACATGAATTTAAAAGTGTTCAAAAGTATCCCACAATCTTAAATGAGATTTTTCATTTTAATACATTTTTTTATATTTTCAATATAACTTTCCTCATTTCCAATTCATATTATTACATTCTTATCACATTTCTTTATCCCATTCTAGTCACTTCCTCTTGAACAGGCTCATATGATGTCATTCAGCTAAAAAAATGCACCAATTAGATTAGCTGCATATTTAACTACATATTGGCCGCTGTACATGAATAAATGCAGGCATTTTAAAAAAATTGTTGCATATGATAACACATGCAACCAAAATGTAGTGATTTGCATTTTAGCTGCAAATATTAAAAGGTCAAATCAAATGCTTTTAAGTTGGCTATATTTTTATTATTATTTGACGCCAAATTTCTATTATGCTACAGGTACATAATTACATATAAAAAATTTGTCGCATTTTATTTACCATCTAATCAAAATCAAAAGAAGTGTAACTTCTGTGAAGAAGTAGTTCTAATTTGCTTCCACAATAACACATTTCGAAACTATTTGATACATGAGATTTCATGTATGGTACTTATCCATCCAAACGGGTGTTTTAAAAGTACCTGTGCTTAGAAGCTCTGAACCATATGACCAAACGAATCCTTAATAATCGGTGAGTTGGTTTCAATGTACTATACGACCAAGTCCAGACTCCAGATTCTGAAACGTTTAGAATACACGAGGAGATGTGCACAGGCATAGTGTAGAAGAGGTTTAGGGCCAACTAAGAAGCAGCCGCGGACGTGCACCGAAGTCAATTTTAGTGTGTGTACGTATTTAATCCCAACGCCAATCAAAATCAAAAGCGTGCAAGAAGTCCATGCATTGGGCATGGGAATCATGGGCTGAGTTTTTTTTTTCCCCCCACGGATAGCTGGGCACTTATCAGTTGACAGCATTTCGCTATCCGGAGTTCAGTGAACATAGATACATGCTTTTGTGGCAGCTGGTGCACAGAGCCTTCGAGAGGGCCGTTGAGGAGAAAGGACCGGAGCTTACGCCGACCACGCTACGCGCCCAAAAGTCATCTGCTTTCCAAGCATCTGCGGCTGCCGTTGTCTGTATCCAACCTATCGGCCGCCACTGTTTTTAAAACTTATTTTTCCCATTGCATCGTATAAACAGACAGCAACGTGTTGGTTCTGTGATTGGAGAAAATTTTCTAGACCAGGAACACGAGTAATGGCCGGAAAAATACTAGTGGGTGAAACACCATACGTCAGTTCACGGTTGGCACATGTAACGTGTGTTCACTCGGTCATTTCCTGTCTGTCAATCGGATACTCAATAAGTCGAGGTTAGAAAGCGGACAGAACTTAAAATGGTGGTGCAGGACGCGGATGGGACGACGGACCGCGTATAAAAAACGGGTGTGGTTAGCCACGCGGTTTCACACCCGCCGACCGAAGAGCAGCGGCCGCTGCTCCAGTGCAAATTTGTTCCTGCGTATATCTCTTCTCTCCACAACGTGTCGCACAAATGAGAAAAGTCAGCAATAGACTGCCCGAGTATCATCATCAGGACCGTCGATTCTGCCCCCCGAATTTGTACAGACCATATTCGTTTCCGGTGTTGGGTGTGGCGACTTTCAAATCGAGGGCATCGTTTTCCTTCTCCCCGCCCCCTCGCAAGAACTTGCCTCGACCATCTTCGCAGGCCGTTTCTAGCGCGTCAGCTTACGTACGGCGATCGAAGCCGTCCTTGCGGCCTCACGTACCTCACATTGTTCAAATGAGGGTGCAAAGTACGCGGATTAACGCGATTCAGGAAATACTCCCACGTGACACTGTAAGGTAGCATGTTACTTTGGATTAATGAAACGTTTGAGAATGTTAAAGTCTGCGAATTTATGGGATGGGCTGAGCGGAGGAAAGAAAATATTTTAAGAATTATACAATTGATACGAAATAATGGAGTAAAAATTAGATTAAAAAGGTAACTAAAAGAAAATATTGAAATATAAGAATAAAATTAAAAGAAATAAGGTTGTTAGATTATTAAATAACAAGGAGGATCCCATGCGTTCGGCCATGGAACCTCCCAAAAATTTTTTTTGGTTTTTTTATAAAGACATAGAGTTAGTTATATTAACCTATAAACTAAAATTTACTATTTTTGGTGCTTTTAAATATTATTATTTTTAAAAATAGTAGCATTTTTCGTAATTTTCTAACTTAGAAATTACAAAAAAGCTTTTGTATTTAAAAATAAAAATACTTTTTTTTTATGAAAGAATTACTCTACCCCGATCCCCCCCAGTGAGAGAGACGTTCGAGGTGGAGTAATCCGGAATATTCATTGCCATATAAATGTCGGTACAGATTTTCTGAACAATAGCTTGTGGGGGAGTTCCCCACCATGACACACAATCCATGTCAGACCTAGAGGTCAGATCCGCGATAGCATGAGCTACCGAGTTTCCCTGTCTAAGGACATGAAGAGCCGAGAAATGAGCATTTTCATGAAGAAAAGATCTAATCTCAGATATAAGATGGCCCGCA
>JAXCLR010000081.1:4011022-4030608 GCA_035584095.1 Annona squamosa
TTAGTTGTATGGGTAGTTGTGTAGAAATGATTGAAAAGTAGGGTAGTTTGTGTAGAAAAATGTGAAAAAATAATTAATAAATAGAATAATTATGGAGAGTGAAAAGTTTTAGACTCAAAAGTTTTAGTTGACATTTTTTGATGCGAAACAAAATAAAATAAAATAAAATAGCATGTTAGGATGAAAAATAACAGTAATCGCAACTAAATTTTTGAAGACATTTGTTTTCGTTGTGGGGGGCACGATTTATATTTTATGCTACAAGAAACTATATTTTTAGCAAACCATTTAGGCAACTAAAGCACTGGTAATAGAAAAGTGTATATGAAAAAATTTATTGTTTATGATGATGCTTTCATTAGTGATACTTTTATAGGCAATAGAAAATTTTCTTACTTATAGTAAAATTTTGGCAATCAAATCAAAATTTAATTGCCCAAACAGAAAAAATAAATTATTGGCAACTAAAATTTTTTTGGATGATTGCCATTTGAAATTTTACAAATTATTTGTAATCAAGTTTTCCTTTAAAAATCAAATCTTAACCTTTGAGGAGAAAATTTTAATGGACAAAAATCAAAATGTCACAATAGATAGCATATAAAGACAAAAACATATGCACTAAAAAAATGATATAACTCAGTAGAAATTAAGATGATGATGAAAAACAAGATCTTTTAGAGATTTCTTGTGGCTAGAATGAATGCTTCTAGCAGTATTGGAACTTATTTATGGCACGATAAATTCGAATTGTAGATATGATAGGGTTAGGGTCCAAGTAAATGCAAACCCGATTTGTAAATATAATAAGGTTTAGGTTCAAGTAAACTCAAACCCGAAGTGCCCCACCCAATTTCTCATTTGTTATTTATTATAAAATATATTACATACATAATATTTAAACAATATTTTTTTGTGTATTTTATGTTATTTATATTTATATTTGAATATGTGTTTGACATATTGTAATTATATTATGAATAAAAGATCTTCTTTTTATTTATATTTATCTTTTTTCTGTAATTTATCTTTACATCCATTAATTTTTTTTTCTTATCTTGTTTTTGTTAAATTTTTTCTAAAAATATTCTTTATGTTGCTATATTTTTTAAAAGTTTGTAGTTTGATTATATATTATTATATCTACTTACATGAATTATTATTATTATATATTCATATGAAATTCTAAACTTATTACTATTAAGTAAAAAGCAAATTCATCTATAGAAATTTCAACCTGAAACTCAATGCAAATCCAATTTTTAAAAATATAGTTAGGGTTTAGATTTTATAAATAAGGCTAGAGTTAGAGTTAATATTTTATAAATAGAATTAGAGCTTGAGGTGAACTCACTTTCATGAGCTCGAGTTGCACTTTAGAGATTAGATTTTGTTGAGTTGGTTGACCATTCGGATATGGGCCGTAGCCCAACAAATGCTTGCGATTTTATATGGGACCTGAATCTTGGACTTTGGTGTCGGTTATATGACGTTCTCTTGTTTTTGGTTGTGAACTGCATATAGTGCACACGAAGCCGCATTCGAAGATAATATGCGCCACCTCCAAGCGTTAAAAGAAATGACAATGCTACTTCTAAGCCCAGGCCCTGTTGCTTTCAAACTTAAGTCCATAGCTGCAGGAGTTTTTTTTTTTTTTTTTTTGGTTATGCATGGAGTTTTACTTTATGACATTTTATATTTTCGTTTAGGGTGTGTTTAGAAAGTGATAACACTTTCAGAAGATAATGATGAGAAGTAAATAAAATAAAATTTAAATATATAAATTAGTTGTCTGGATAATTATGTAAAAATGATTGAAAAATAAAGTAATTATATAAGAAGAGGTAAAGAGGTAATTAAAAATATAACAGTTGTAGATAGTAGAATGTTTTAGTTATAACTAAATACACCTTTAATTTTTTTAAATCAAGTTCATGAATTCTTACAAAGTTCCTTACATTATCAAGGAGGGGAGTAAAACTCCTCGTATGAGAGACCATAGCTTCTAAACATGGGGATGAAATTTCTATTCGTGGGAGCCAACCCAACCATGACTTCCCCAACCATCTCCAAGTAGACGATGTGACCAACCGAGATACACTATGTTAGTTAGTTGCAAGAATCTTGATTGTTACGAACATACATAAGTTTCGTAGTTCAATTGTTAAGAATTACCGTGCTATGATTTCTCTTTTCTTTCTAGGGTTGGGGTGGTACATGCTGCCATTTTAAACATTTACTTTCATTCTTGTTCTGGTTCCCGTTGCTTATTAGTAAATGCTTGTTCTAAAGGATTGAAGGTGCTTCAATAGGATGGAGAAATGAGATGAGCACCTGATAATGCATATTGGAAATGAAAAAGTTGTATTAAAAATATAAAAAATTGTCTTGAAAATAAAAAATTCATTCACATATATATTGTTTAACCATTCAAATTCATTGAAACGTTCCTTAAACCTAGGCTCCGCTTTTATGTGATCAAGTTGCTAAGATTCTGCTTCTATATAATTGAGTTACATAGAAGTAATTATATGTAACCCTATAAATTTTTAAAATATTGATGATTGATGCAAAATTTAACTTATTCATTACATCTAATACCATTTATTTAATTAGATGACTAAATTTTATCTAAATCAAATATGTGCATTATCGACGTTTGCTCAAATATATGTTCATGTATACATTAGGAAAATGTGTAGATTCGTTCGCATATATATTAGAGTACGATAATACTTTATATAATAATTTATCCATATAATAATTATATTTTAGATTGTTTAGATGTTTAAAAAACTACTTAAAATTAATATTTAATATTTAATTATTTTATTATATTAATTTTATACATTTACCGATGAGATTCATGAACAATAAAACTTTACGAATAAAATAGTTTCCATAATAACATAGATGATGCTAAAGAAGAAAGAGAAAGTAAATTTTTCTTCAACCATTAAAAGATGAAGTGTGTTATGTGGCAAAGTGAAACCTTCCTAAATTTTATCTTATATTAGTTTTCGGTTTATTTGCCTATCAATAATTTTAATTTACCCATATCGAAAACTAGAGCTGCTCGTACATGGCTTCATATATCCCTTTAATCGCTGATTTCGTTTTGATTGGATCAATTTCGGAAAATGTAATACTTATTATTTATAAGGCCGCAAGGTTTTATATTGCTCCCCTCATCCCTAGTGTTTAATAAGATTTTTCCTCCTGGGATATTCCTCACCTCTCTCAGAACTGTTGCTAGAGAAGAGTTGTTTGATTCAGCAGGCAAACTTAGAACTGCCTCATGGTCGTTAAATCTAACTTATATGGTAAATGCAGAATTTGAAAACATTGATCAGACTTAGTGGCATCGCTCTTATTACAGTCTTACTTGGAGTAAGAAGTATTTACGACCGTCTAACACTGCAGCGATAAATAAACAGATAGATGTAAAGAGGCCGACAAAAAATTAATGAGCACTGATGATTTCAGAACAGAGACTGTTCCAAAAAAAAAAAAGATAAATATCAAATGATCAATATCTTAAAGAATCAAAGTTCCACTCAACAAATAGATGTTTTTTTTTTCAACTATCCCATTAATTGTTCCCGTTGCGTTAATTGGAGGTGTTTAGAGTCGTTAGAAGGCGGGGGAAGTTTCTTGTTTTTATTGGTGCACCTGGATGTCATAAAAGCATATGTTGTAGATGGATCAGTTCAGTAAATTCCCATTCATGATGCGAGGAATTTCGAACAAGTCGACCTAAAACCCAACCTACATAATAGTCTCGCAACGACTTTCCATGTGAAAACTTCTTTAACAATTCACGCAACAACTTATATAAGGTTGTCCATTGAGGCGTTTTATTGACTGAAGTTTTGAGTTTGATGCCACTGCATGCCGTCTGCAGCTTATTTAACGGCAGTGCATTTAATGAAAATAAATCTTTTTCTAATGATAAATCCAGATAAAGGTCTGACTAATGTAAAGAGTCTAATTTCATCAATATATATATATATATATATATATATATATTTAGGTGCAGCATCATTGAAATGGGTCCCACATGATCATCAAATTATAATATACTCCACCCGTTGCATTTGGAATAATGTATTCTATTACCATACTAATTTTCATCATAATCAGATATGTATATGGCCCCCATCTGAAAATGGTACAAATTCAACATAATAAAATAATTTGATGTAAATAACAATTTAAAAGTAATTTTTTCAACATCTGAATCATCTAAACTATGATTTATATATATATATATATATAAATAATTATATAAAATTTTATTTCATTTTAATATGTGTAGAGCCCATTTTTAGGCAATTGCACCGCTATTCCAGTGCAATAAGTCTAAAGTGCGAAACAAGCTAATAGGAGAGGCTCTTGGGAGCAACATAATTTGCTATTTATCCTTTATTTTCTTAATTATATTTTGTCTTTCTCCCCATGTCTCTTCTATCTGTCCAAATGCACGGAAAAGTAAATAAGGTCAGTCATGGTGTGAAATTTTTTTTTTTTTTTTTCCTTAAAGGGTGTGTTTTGAAAATGATATAATTTTTAAATGAAATTTTTTTAAAAATAAAGAAAATTATGTGATATGATAAGATTAATAATGATGAACTTAAAGAATTAAGTTAAAATAGATATTTTAATTGTAAGGATAATTGTATAGAAATGACTAAAATGAGAAAAAAATTAAAAATACAATAATAATAAAAATAAAATATTTTAAATTAAAAAGTTTTTGTTTAGTAACTTTTATGTAAAGCCAAACATGCCCTAAAAAAGTAAATAAAAGATTTATGTAATTTTTTTGATAATAAATAATATGATATGGTACAGGTAAAGATTATAACTAAACAAAATAAAAAAATGATTACACGAAAAGATATAAAAAATATTAAAATGTAGATAACTTTTTGACGCTTTTTATACAGTCTCTCTACTGACTGTTCTACTCGTTTCCGTGCAATTGTCATTATTCTTACGTACCCCTGTTCTACTTTTCGCCTTATGGGTATGCCAGAATTAGAATTTATATTGATAGCTAAGCATAATTCAAAATGACAGCAAATCACACACACACACAAAAAAAAAAAACAAAACAAAGAAGACAGCAAATCAAGATCGTATTAATTACGACGAACATGCGTTTCTGACGTGAGTTTGGTGCACGTAGTTACGATAGGTCGACGCAGACTTCTCGATCAACTGGGCCATCCCACTCAAATGCACGTGCAAACAAAGAGCAGGAGTACCTACGGATGATGCAATAGAGTGGTCCAAGGTTCGTCCGTCGTTTGCTTGCATTGCATGCTTGACGGCCTTGACGTCGTATCTATGTTTAGGGGCATGCATGTGGGAGTTTTCTCACTGTTTTCCGTTAATCTAGTTTCCTTCTTCCCTGTCTTTCCCCCTGTTTTAGCCAATTCTGCGATGGAACGCTGAAAACCTCTCCTTCCTTCTCTTGCATTCCACTGCAAGAAGAGGAGGCCATGTCCGCATCCTACGGTAGAATCCCAAGAAGCCGCAGCAGCGCCGGGCAACACACGTGCGCCATTTGCACCTCTCACGCCCAAGCTTCCTTCCGCCGGAGCCGCAAAGAGCTCGCCAGAGACAGCCACCTCCACGCCTCCATTGCCCCACCTTCCCCATGCATCGATCCCGCCCAGATTCCATGTGCCGTAGGCGACTCCAGACATTCCGGAGACGATGCCTCTGTAGCGTCTGCGATGCGCAGACGGTCGTTGATTCTGGATCGCTGGGCCACGCAGCAGGCCCGGGAGGCCATCACGACGTTGGAGAGGAAGGAGAACGAGGCGGAGCTCGCGGCGCTGTCGCATGCACAGCCGGTGTCGGCGTTGGGGTCTGCTTTCCTCCGGGACCGGTCGCCCGCCCCGTCGGACGGCTCCGTCGGCATTCACGGCCTGCGCACTTCGTCGCTGGTGCAGAGGTGGAAGGAATTCGAGGCGTCAGCCAACAGCAGGGCGAATGCCGTCAGCAATGCGTCGAGCGAGATTTCGACGGAGGATGAGCGGTTCGTTGCGGCGGAGGAATCCATGATTGGTTGGGAGTCTGATCAGACGGTTCCAAGCGAGCCGCGCTCTTCCGTTTGGGCTTCGGATTGCGGGGAGAGCGAAAGAGGGCGGGTGGCGGAGACCATCAGACGGCTATCGTCGATCTCTCGGGCGCCGAGTTCGGCCAGTTCTTGGAGCGATGACATTGACAGCGAGCAGGCCTTTCCAAGGGAAGCATTTCCTCCAGAGCATTCGACATTGGAGAATGCCGGATTCCAAGCTCCTGGCAGGAATCCTGCTCGGTTTAGGCGCCCACAGCTTGTTCATGGTCTGCTTCAGCGGATTCAGGAAGAGCGACGGAGCGAACTTACTCGGATGGTCGACAGACGAGCGGTATCTCGCTTTTCACACAGGCGACGAATTCAGGTCAGTCGATTTCGTTGGAATTATGTTTCTGCTGAGGTCAATGAAACGATTTTATCAATGCACAGAAAAAATAGCCTTTCTAAGTTGAATTTCGATGGTACTATGCTTTTTTTTTTTTTTTTTCTCTCAGGCACTGCTAAGATACAGACTGCTCCGACGGAATGCGGCATGCGAATCTCAGTCCGACCCCACTTCAACGGCAATTGATTTAGATCAGTTGCAGAATGCAACTTCCGATCTTACTGTCGAGGTGTTGATCATTTTATTTTCACCCCATATTTCTAAGTTGGCCGTATGATCATCTACTGCCAGTCATAATACCCATTTTTTATTTTAAAACTTTTTTAAATAAGATGATTAATCTATGTATTTATTATATAAATGGCCACAATGCCCCCGTGTTTAGAAATATAAAATAAATAAATACATATATATATATCTTCATAATTGGCAAGACTTAATTTATATATAACATACATATAGATTAACCAGATCACTGATCTTTACGACTGGTCTGAGATCCCTGGTCAAAAAATATATTTTTTTGTTTTTTTATGAAAATAACTTAAATATTTTTGTATTTAAAAATTCAAAATAAATATATATACATATTCAAAAATGGTAAAATTTTGTTTATAGATTAAATATAACTAGATTAACATGTTTATAAAAATATTTTTTAAAAAAACAAAAAAAATATTTTTTGACTAGCAGTCGGCTCGATTAACTATTTTATTAAAAAAATTTCAAAAAAATAAAAAATAAGCATTATGGCGGGTCGTAGATGATGGACCCTCACTTCTAATTGACTTTTAATTTGTTAACTTAATTAGATTCTTGGGAGCACTTTAATTACGTTGCTAATTATTTTATCTCTGGTTCCTCCAAATTCTAATGGTTGTCCTACTAAGAGTAATGTTGCTCTTCCTAATTCCAATTGAGGAAATAGTGAATAATTTTGATCACTTAACGATAGGGTCCGGCTTCCTCAATCACTTAAAGATTGTGTGTGTTCGTGTGGGTGAGCATCGTCCAGTCATCCAAATCCAAATTAATCAAATTCCTTTTGTTTTATATGTAGCAGGGCGAGTCTTGATCACAGAAGCCAGCAAGACATTCATATTACCCCCCAAATTAATCAGAATGCCTCAATTTCAAACGATTCGAGCAACTGCAGTTCACCATGCCCGAACGGCTCACTTGATCCACAGCACTCTGACCTAACGGAGGAGATTGAGAGTGGAATCCAGCAGTTTCAGGAGCCTGACGTGAGACATGAAGAATGCCAACCCAGACTCATTTTGCTGCCTGGAGAAGGTGAGGAGATGCTAGAAGAAGCCCGCCAAAGTTCAGATGTTCCATGCCAGGACAGAGGCCTAGAGGCTGCCGATTTTGTGCCATCCTTACCCAGCTGGGAACCTGACGTTGTGATGTCAGAAGTTGTCGATGAGAACCAGCAGAACGCCGCTGTCTGGTCTCCTGATGATTTTCATCAAGAGAGGTCGTGGGACAACAGCCAAATGCAATCCAATGCGTGGGTCGATGACATTTCAGGCAATGCGGAGATACGCGAACTTGTTGAACGGTATTGTGTTTGCTTTGTCATTTATTATCTATATAAGAAGATCTAACCCTTCCTCTGTCAACAAGACCAGCAAGGCAGCAATTCTATCCTGCATAAGAAAAAAAAATGTGGGCATAGTTGGCAATTCTTGCATGTGGGATGTCCTCTAATCATGCAAATTTCTGTTGGACAGTGTCTGCCCACTTGTTCAGGCCTGCCTACAGTATTGCCTTTCATGATTGAAACTGAAAACAATTTTTACTTGCTTCTGTACTGGTATTTGGCTGATAAAGTTTGACGCGCCATTATTTTTACTTGAGGGCTTTGAATGAGCGTATCTTCTTTGAATAAGATCTTGTTGGCATGCCTTCTTTATCTTCTATGCAGAAGAAGAGTGACGCTAACGCTGGCAAGTGATTTCCGGGAGAGAATGAACAGCTTAATCCTATCCTTTTTACAAAGACGAGTAAATCAGACTTCTACTGATGATGGCTACAGTGTTGCAGATGAAGAGCAAGGGAGTTTCGTTCACTTGCAAAATCAGGAAGCTGAGACTGTTGATCCAGTTGCATCCACATCCTTGCAATTGCCTCTGCCAACTTATTCCTATAATAACCAGGAAAGCTGGCAGATCTCTCCATTGACACGCTATCCATCTTGTTCACCAGTAAGTTCGAAGTTCGAGACGCACGTGAACTGAATATTTTCCCCTAGACTCAACGAAGGGGAACTGATATCGGTTGGGTGGCACCATTTCATTTCTCTGAAACACTGCTATTCTGTGCTTCAACTTCCAAATAACATTTGAAATTGCTGTAATTCTGGTTGCCAATGGAATGGGCCCAAACTTGACCTTTGCATAGATTATATTTATTCAAGTGTGTATCAATCCAATTCAACAGAGCATAAAGATGCAACTTTAGTGTATGTGCTGTGACAAATTCTTCTTGCCACATGCATGAAACTTGGTTTTTCCATGGTTACAGGAAATGGAACTCATATGTGATTTGAGAGGGGACATGGCAAGGCTATCTAAGGAAATGAGCGAGCTGAAGAAAACTATAGATAGTTGCATGCAGATACAGGTGGAGATCAAAGATTCCATTAAAAAGGAAAATTTTCCTTCAACTGGACAGTTGGGTAAGTTATAAGCTTGCTGCTGTATAAGTGGCATTTGCCATCATTACTAAGAAATGTTTACTGTTGGTTCTAATTCACGGCTTTTCCTAAAAAAATTCATTTCTACGGATACTGCTTGCTAGATTTGTCCAAACTCAGGACATGGAATTTGCAGCGCTAGCTAGGGTACATTATGACGATGTATGATACCTCAAAAAAATGTGATGTACAGGAATCCCATCTGCTCTGATGTTCCACACAGCCCCATATTCATGTTTATCTCAATAGATTTTTTAAAAAAAAAAAATTCTCATCAGCGGTTGACACTCAGTGTAGCAGCCAGAATTTTAGAGTCTTTGGTCTGTTAAATACTATGATGACAACATTTAATGTGAAGTGTGAACTAAGATGATACGGATTATTTTCAGGTGGAAACCATGATTTTTTCATGATATATCCGTTTCCATTTCTGTTTTGTGGCATTCTACTGTTTTCCTGTTTGCGATATAGGGAAAATTCATTAATTTCATCTGAAGGACTTTCCAGATTTCACCGCATATCATTTCTTAGTTTGTTTGTGCTGCGCGTAATATTTTTAGCAATAGTAGAATATTATCTTGGGTTGCGATCGTATGCACCTGGGTGCATTGAGCCGGTGTACTACACTTTTTTTTAAAATTTTTCTGAAAATTTTTCCATGAAGTTGTTAATCTAGGTGTATTTAACATATGTATCAATTTTTACTATTTTTAGAGACTATTAAATATATTTTTTTAGATTTTTAAAAATCAGTGGCACTGATTTTTAAAAATCTAAAAAAAATCTAAAAATCTCCAAAATTGTTAAAAATTATTATATATGTTAAATACACTTAGATTAACCGTTTTGTAAAAAAAAATTCAAAAAAAAAAAAAATGGTCAATGCAGCCACGTGCGTACAACTGCAGCCCTGTTATCTTTCCCTGTTCCACTTGAACATTTCGCAGTGGGAGTCATTGAAAATTGTGTCAGCAGGCGGTAGTCATAGGGAGGCATTGCAGTCTTCCACCCAAGTGCCACTGATGAGAGGAAAGTGCTGCATCTGTTATGAAATGCAAGTCGACTCTCTTCTTTACAAGTATGTGATTTTGAACACCCATGTCTCGATATTTTGTAGAACTCATTGAAGATGAAGTATCCCTGGATGACTTTGATTGACAAGAGTTCCAAAGAAATGCTTCCACTTATAAATTAGAACAAAGATTGTGTACGTTGAGATACATATATGATGTATCCACGTTAGCTTACACGTGTCGTTTGAACACAAGTCAGCTGAGATTCATCCATTTTGTATTCATGAAGGCTTTTCTGCTGAAAGGACCAGTCCAATATCTTTTCTCTTCCTATATCTTTGCCATCTGGATATAACAGAAAGCTAAATTAACCAGGAGACTCTGGTTCATGACAAATCCTTACCAAGACTAGTTGGAATTGTCCAATTTTAAGTAGAATTTTTTTAAAGAGTAATTTTAAGTAGATTTTAACTTTGCACTTGATTTCCTCTAGTCCTTTATCTTCTTGAATGTGAACCTTCCAATTAAACCTTTTCCCACTTTCGTTGCATTAAACAGTTCCTCTTTTTCTTTTTTCCCCTCTGTTTTACTTCCAGGTGTGGACATATGTGTACGTGTTTTAAATGTGCTCAGGAGTTGCAATCGAGCAGCGGTAAATGCCCGTTCTGTCGAGCTCCCATCATAGATGTCGTGCGTGCATATTCTGACCCCTGAAGAAAAAATTTCTGCATATGTTTCTGACTTTGGTTATTACTGAAGGCTCAACAGGTTTGTCCCAAGGCCACACTACCGTCATGTTGGCCAACTGTTCCATAACGTTCCTGTTTGGATAGGCATAGAGGGGGTAGTCTTTCGGCCCTTTTACATTATATTTCTACCCACCATACACGCCACATTAAAAAATCAAGGTTAATTACATCTACTTTCCCCTTTTGTTATGATTGCCTTTCTTCATTGGTACCCTTGTATTTTTTCTTCCTTACTGTCTGACTAATTCCAGGGATCATTCCATATTTTTGTTACCACTTTCCCATTCCACGTTCACCGTGCAGTTGTTTCCTTTTTACATTTCATTCTCTTTTCCTTACACGCTTCATTGCACTGTATCATAACCTAACCAAGCAAGCCCAATTTGTAGAATCGGAAAGGATGAGTGACTAGCCCAACCTGCAACATGGCCCCATTTTTCTGGTGAGCGGCAGCAGATCAGCACAGTCGAATCACCCCCATTCCAGCGACTCAAACATTCGAACAGCACACGGGTGGAGAGTTTTCTCCGGCAGAAATCAGTTAAGGGCCTGTTTGGTCGTACCTAGCAAAATCCTACTATTAGGAAGTTTGCGGGAAACATGAACGAGCAACTTCTGGGTGAAAATTTTTGCTAAAAATAGCATGTTTTTCCCAGAGATGTAGTGTTTCTAGATGTGGCCAAACACTCATAATTTTAGAATTATTAGTGGCCCAAACAGGCTCTAGACCATATACCACTCCTTTGCCAACATAACCTGGATTCAATTTACATCGTTGTGCATCTTGGAAGACAGATTGCTGTCTACATATTAACTGTTGCATTCTTACCATGTTGTATGCATACTATAGGGTATGCAAAAATTCTGTAGAAAACAATGTATCACTAGTACGATTTTAACTACCAGTACATTGTATATTTACTATTTGTTTAATTTTTATATTGTTCGTGTAAAAAATCGTTTACAGCCAGTAAAAACTCCATGCCTGTTGGTGGAAGCTGGAAACTGCGCAAAGTTGATCATCAGCGAACTTCCAGCACGTTTTGCCTGCGTATGTAGAGCAGGAATATGCCCTTTTCTTTAGGGTCCTACTTCAGTTGTAATGTGGTATCGGTTCCTATTGAGGTTGTTACATGTTCGGAGGGTAATTTCATAACCAATTCTGAATTTCTGACTCTTATAATGAAAAGGGAAGACGAAGTTTTTCGCGCATTGTAATGTAATTTTAGTTGATTGGGTTGCCTTAATATCTATTTTATAAATGATTTGAATAGCACAAATTATATGAGTAACAATTATGTATGTTATTAGCTAAATTTTAGTAAATTAAAAGGGTGAGTATTAGTTTTTGTTTTTCTAGTTTTAGTGTTGTTTGGGCACTATTGGGTGCTCATGGGCTGCTTTCACGACCGATGTAAGATAACATAACCTCTCCTTGCATATACCAGAGCCTTAGGTTGAATTTCCTTATCTATCTCTTTTTCCTTGGGTGGAGTTGTTGCATCCTCGGCTTGGATACCAATTTGATAGGTTCTCATGAGTTTTCTCAACCCTAAAAGCTAGCTTGAGATTTGAATTATCCTCTCACACTTTAATTGCATACCCAATTCCTTCCACAACTAATGTAGGATAACCTAATAGACACTATTCGTGCTAGTTACTGGTTAAGTTCGTGAATTAAAGCAAGCTATATTAGGTCAAAGTTTGACTACTTTCTAACAATTTTGAAGTTGTTTGGTAGCATACAAATATTTCAAACTAAAATTTTCAATTTAGAACTTTTCACTCTTCATAACTACCATATTTTTAACCATTTATTTATTTTTTCCTATCCAATTAATTTATTTTTCAATTATTTTATATGATTATTCATACAACTAATTTATCTATTTTAACTTTATTCTTTTTACTTTTCATCATTACCCGTATTGTATAATTTTATTTTCTCACATTTAAAAATTTTTTATCATTTCTCAAACACATTTTTTGTCGAAATTTATTTTTTTATATCGAGTCAAAACAAAGTTGGTATAATCATACTTTTTTCGGTAGGTCTTAAGACAAACTTTAAGTCAATCTTAAGCCAGCATCAAACATAAGTTTGGTAAAAAATATAGGTCGAATAGGATAATTTTGAAAATTTATACACGTATCAATCATAGAGAAAGATCTTTGCTATATTTAAATGTTGTACGATTTAATATTTTACTAATTAATAAAAACAAAAAATCATTACTAAAAATAAACATGAGTAAATATAGTGTATCTTTATTAAAATATATTAATAAAGTAAATAAATGGTACCTTTATTAAAATAAATTAGTAAAACATATTTTATTTAGAATCGATTTTAACATTTTTAAAAATATTTTCCAAAAATGATAACATTTTATGCCACCATTTCTAAATTTCTGAAAAAATATATATATAATTATCCTATTTACTCTCATTTTATTCTTATCATGTCATGTCACATTCACACTTTTTAAAGACCTGACTTTCCTTCTTCTTACTAATTTCATTTCTTTTAGGGCAAGCCTTTGAATGTAAAAAACTATAGAATATAGGGAAAGCATAGGTTTCACCCAATTAGCTGCAACAACAATGGCCAATATGTAGATACAGTAAATGGTGAAATGACAAGTGGGTCTCTTTTTCCAAATGATCTCTAACGTTGACGCGGTTCATCTAGTCCCCATTGCTTTAGGGAAGCTGATAGGTAGCCAATGAGGGTGCCACTACTTTCCACAATTTTTCATCTCACACTATACCAATACATTCTCCGACACGTCCTTATTTTCTTTTCTTTTTCTCGAAGCACTTTATAAGGTTTTGATAACTAAGGTTCCGTTTAGCTGCACATTATAGATGAGAACAAGTTCTCTTGAGAATGTTTTGAAGTATTTAAGGATTTTAGCTTACACTTTGGAATCCAAAATTTCACAAGAGCAAAATAAATATGCTTCTTGGCTTGAATATAAGCACACCCAAATAAATCCTAACTCAACTTAAGTTAGGTGGCAACAACTCCATCACCTTGCATTAATAGAATCCATTTTTTATGGTATTTGGAGCAAGCATTATAACCATCAAATTTTCTTTTCCTTCGTGTATCTTCTCACCTTTCATCCTTTCATTCATTATAACCATCTATAATTTCATTTCTTATACAATTACTTTGTTTTTCAATTATTTTTGCACAACTACTCATAAAACTAATTTATATATTTTAATTTTATTTTATTTATTTCTCATCATTACCCTTATCATATCTTATTATTTTTTTCTAATTAAAAAGCTTTTATATCAAAAACTTTTCGGTCAAAAATTTTATTACTTACCAAACACACTTTATATATACTTTCAAAATTAAAATAAAATATCAAAACAGTTTAAAATTTGCCAAAATTCACAATGATAAAATACAAGGAGCCTTCGCATGAATAACAAATCTTTTTTTAAAAAAATAATAATTCTGACCAGCCCCATGAGATCGTTCGACATTATAAAAACGCCAGTCGCACTAACGCGATAAAAGATTACAGTGTGTCATCTTTAGTGTAGGCTCGGTCGATGATGAATCAAAAATCCACTCTGCCTAATCAGAATCGTTTTTTTAACTACGAAATCAAGTTTTATCTAAGTACTATGTGGATAGACCCCATTTTAAAAATGTATAAAATCGAGGTTGAATTTATTTATAAATAGATTTTAAAATTGCATATTCAGCATTAAAATTTCATTTGGCTGAATGATATGGCCAATGCCTCGCCGATTCAGTAGACATCAATAGGAAATTTGGGTTATGTGGTGGTTAATTCTAAAACCCCAAGTCCCACTCAATTTAAAATTTAAATTATAATCCCATTTATATTAATTGGGTAGGGGTTATAAATAGGGTAAAATCATAATGTTTTATGTCCGGTCGTTCTGAGAAATTGTTTTCGATCATCTGTGACAGTCATTTGATCAAGCGAAAGTATTATGAGCATTTGGATGCGTTTTTAAAACATAGCATTTTTTTATTGGTATTGTAAATTTTACATATTAACATTTAATGTTACAGATCAAGTTTATTCGTAATCTTGGAGGCGACAAGCTACACCAATTTTCACTATGAAGACTACAAGCTTCTCAAGTCCATTCATAATCCCAAAGACAATTGGCTCCACCAATTTCAGCTCAACTTATACATCAAGGGAGACTAATGCTCCCGCCATTTTTTCAAGAGTGACTCGATGCCTCCAAAACTCCGGAGGTGGATTCGAAACCACGACTGCTTGCATGTTAACGATTTTATGACCAAACGAGCGCCCCTCGTTTGGCTTACAACGAAGGATTTGATGTTGAAATTAATGGTACAGAAATTTTACAAGAAAGTGCTTGTATCTGCTCCTGTCAAGCTATGCATCGCATCATCTCCTTTTCTCTCACACGACTCCCATTCTCAATGCCATTTTCCCCTTGCTTCTCTTCTCCCTCCTCACTAGCAGCTCCTCCCACACGGAAGATCGGGGCTCGGGCGTCTCCCTCTTGGATGGGACCCCTCTCGTTGAAAGATCAGGGCTTCGGCATCTCTCTGCTCATCTTCAAACTTCCCGCGCTAGAGGCATCATATAGCTCAGCTTCCACGACTGAATATGGAAAGGTATCGATAATGACGCGCTTCCTACTAAAAAATTCCTTCTTTTGAAACCATGTTCTTCCGAGGTAAATACGTTGGGAAGGCGGCCTTCCAATAATCTAATGGTAACAGTTTCTTTGTATTCGCATTTTTGGATTTGTTGGATAGCATGTAGAAAGATACCATTTTTGAGCTAAATTTTTGCTTCACTCATCATCTGTTATGGCAATGTGCTGAAAATATATCAATGCAATCCCATAACCAATGTGCTTCTCAAATTTCTAATAGATTTCGTGCGAACGAGAATTTCAAGCGCATATGATTACCAAATTTGGGTTTCTGCACAACAAAATGAGGGTTCTATTCTGTCTTCCAATATTAGGAAACACATGAATCGCAGCTGCAATCAAACCATCGTGTCACTATTAAGCTATGGAGAACACAAACGTTGTGAGTTGCGAAGGACGTTTTTTCTCTCCATGCAATGTATCGGAGACACCGCATCCGTTCTCACCATCCTCGCTTTGGCTCTATCCTCATTTGCTTTGGCAGCTACCAGCAAAGATGTTGTTAAGATTTGTGTCTTGCAATCTGCATATAGAATATTTTTATGGGGGTTTTATGTAAGAGTGCACGGTGAATGCATGAGAGAATGAATACGAGTTTTGTGTAAATATCCATATGAATTTCTATTTATAGGAGCATCAATTAGGGATTCAGTTGAGTCTTTAGAAGTATCCCATTAGAGTGTAAGAAAAAGGGTTATCAGATTGATTTTTTTTGGGACGTGTGTGAGATATTTAGAAAATAAATATGAATTATTCTGTACATATTTTCGTAACTTATTTATTATAATAGATCATTATTTCTTTATTAGTTTTTTCTTTTTATGTTGAAGGGTTTTTTATGTAAATCTTTGCGTTTTAAGTATGTAATTTTATGATTAATTTTTAAATCTTATTTTATTATATATGCTTTTGTTGTAATCCCTATAAACTTAAATCACGCTTTCTAACATGTATTTTCCTCCAAACATCCATCCAACCATCTATGAGGACTACAAAAAGCACAATCCAACAGACCCAAGAATGTGAACACAAAGAAATTATTTAATCTTCACCATTGTGGCTGAGCTCTATGATGCCTTCATTGTGGAAAGTTTGAAGATGAGCAGGAAAATACTTGAGCCTTGATATTTCACATGAGATGAGTCACCGGCAAGAAGGGAGATGCCTAAGCCCTAAATTTTCTCTTGGGAAGAGATACTTGTGATAAGGGAGACAAGAGGAGCATGAGAGAGAAAGAAGAGAGGAGTGAGTGCAAACGTGGGACATGCAAGAGAAAGAAAGGTGTGGGTTACAACTTGATACGAGCAGGTAGGGGGAACTCCTTGTAAAATTTTCATACCGTTAATCGGACCATCAGGCCATTGGTTTTAAAAATACATCTAATGGCTCATAGCAATTCTGCCTAAAATGGCTATCAAATGTGGGTATGAGTTTAAATTTGGATAAATTGGTTTTTGATTAGGCTAACAACTGCATATTTAAGATCTCTTCGGAATATACATTTCTAAACAATCTAAAAAACAATAGTGCATGGTTTAGAAAATTATATTTTCTAACAAAATAAAAGAACAAAATTAACGGATGTAAAAATAAATAATAAAGACACATGTAAATAAAATGAAGTAATTTTCCTATAATATAATTTCGACATAAAAAAACATTTAATCAATCATAAAGTTAGTTTTTATGCAATAATTTTTTTTATTAAGAGGATGTTTGTTTACTTTCAAAACTTTTCAACCTAAGGGTATGTTTAAGAATGGATAAAACTTTTGATGAAAAGTTGTAAAGAGTAAAAATTGTCAAATGATGTGATGTGATAGGAGTAATGAAGATGAGTAAATAAGACAAAGTTGAAATAGATAAGTTAGTTGTGTGGATAATTGTGTAGAAATGATTGAAAAATAGGATAGTTGTATAGAAAAATGTGAAAAAAATGATTAAAAAATACAATAGTGATAGAGAGTAAAAAGTTTTAAATTAAAAAGTTTTAACTTGACAATTTTTACTCATTAACAAACACACCCTAAAACTTTTTATTCTCCCTAACTAACATATTTTTTATTATTTATTCACTTATTCATACATAACTACTCTATTTTTAAATGATTTATATACAACTATTCAAACATCTAACGTATCTATTTTAATTGTATCTTATTCTATCGTATCATTTTATCCCATTTTAAAAAAAATTTATAAAAGATTTTATTAATTTCCAAATACACTATAAAGATATAAAATATCTATTTTGGGTTCCAGCTTTGAAAAAGTAATTCCCGCTCGAGACCTATACGAGGGTTCAGTGTCGCCAGACGGAATTTTGGGTCTGAACATGGTTGAAATTCAAGTTTAAAATGTACAAGTTAATCGATTTCGCAAAATTTTTGTATTGACTATTGACTAGTATTTTATCCTATATAGATAATATATAAAATATAAGAAAAACGAAATCACGCAATTAGACAAGTGCACCTAACTTTCAATAAATCGACCTTCATTTTCTGTACAGCCTACGCATATTAACAACTAAATTAGTTTATCTTGAACAGGGTTCTGTAGTAGCATTGGCTTATAAATTCAAATTCATTTTTGTTTATTACAAAAGTGCTCATAAATTTCAATAAATTGACCTCTATTTTTTTTAAAGCTCGTGCATGTTCGTGACTAAATTAATTTATCTTTAATTGAAATTTTTATTAGCATTGGATACAAACGAGTTTATTTTGGTTTAAATGTCAAAACACGCGCTTTGACTCATTGAGAGTTCAAAATTAAAATTGAACGTTATAATTGTTTAAGTAATTTTTTTTTAGCTGGAGTTTAAATTGTTATAGACCGAGGAAGTGTCTGGATGGTAAGAAAAAATGGTGATAAAATTTTCGAAATGGATAAAATAATAATTACAAATAAAGAAAGTAGAGTTGAGACAATATGCTAGTTGTATGTAATTTATAAATTATTATAAAAAGATACTTGGCAAAATATAGGAAAATTTCCCCTCTGCTTCTCAGATGTTGCTGTTCATGAGTTGATGACATAAACAGTGTTATTGCACCTCAGTAAGAAGAAAAATTATACGAGAATTGAGAAAATTGCATGAGAAATAAGAAAATTATTATTTTATGGGAATAGAGATGGTATTTTTGGAAAAGAAATGATTTCGTTCGGTTCTCGTCTCGTCTATGTTATGAGGGTCTATTTAGTGTTTAATAAAACATTTTGAAGAGAAAAAATTCAAAATAAGCTAAAATCATGTAACATGAGACTAAGATGAGTAAAAGCAATAAAGTTAAAATATCAATAATACTTTTCAATCAAAATATATATACACACAATGGTCATATGAAAATTTATGAAGAAATAATCAAAAAGTAAAATAATTGTATAAAAATATGAATAAATAATTAGAAAATAAAATTGTTGAAGGAAAAAAAGTTTTAGAGGAATTATTTTTAAAATTTTAAATATTAAAAGCCCTTAATTTAGTTAGTATTCAACACACTGAGTTTTTAATATTTATCATAAATGCTCAGCAAAATACTTGTATGGTATCGAATAACAACATATACTATGTTAATTGCTAATTATTGTTATCTTAGTTAGTTATGTATGTTATTAACAAAGGTAACAACATGAGTTCAAATTACGCATGGGTGTTTGACTTTGTGAGAGTTAGTTTTACTTATAAAAATAAGTAAGAGTGTGACTTGGGCCAGATTGTACCTAACTTTGGCTAGCAAACCTAATTCTAATAGTGTTAAAATTCATTTTTTTTTAACCCAAGTTTGTTTATCCTCAAACTTGATTTGTCAATATGGCCGAGTTAGAATTCAAGTAAATCGAACCCAAACCCGATTTCCATTTTATATTATTAAGAAATATATTATATACATAATTATTAATTAATATTTTTATATTTTGTGCATTTTATGTTATTTATATTTGAACACAT
>JAXCLR010000081.1:4030708-4059221 GCA_035584095.1 Annona squamosa
TTTTTAATATTTTTATATTTTGTGCATTTTATGTTATTTATATTTGAACACATGTTTGAAATATTGTAATTGTATTACAGATAGAGTATATTATTTTCATTTTCATTTATCTTTTATTTATATCATTTACTTTTACATCCATTAATCTTGTTAATTTATCTTATTTTTATGTTAATTTTTTTCTATAAATATCCTTGATATTTCATATTTTTAAAAAGTTTATAGTTTGAGTATATTTTATTATGCTTACATATATGATTTATTATTATATATATTTATAAGAAATTTTAAACTTATCACTCTTAAATAAAATATAAATACGTCAACTTAAATTATAGCTTAGAATTCAATCCGAACCCTTGGGGTTAGGATTAAGTTTATGATTATAAATATAGTTAAGGTTGAGATTGAAGTGAACTGGAGTTCCACGAGCTTAAGTTTCATCCTTAAGTGGAAGTTTATTATCACTCATGTAAATAAATAAAAGTTTGGTGTCTCTCAACTGAGCTTGATAGCAATATGAGAAAAGGTGTAATATTGCACGACAATTTTTTTTTTTTTAAAAAACTACATTAATCAAGGTTTCAGGAAAAAGTTCTAAATTCAACTCAAGTTGGGTTGTATTCAACCCCAACCTTGCGTATCTTGACCCATAGCTATCAACAAACAAACATGTTTAAAATGACATGTAGAAATAATGATTAGCTACCAATGGGCAAGAGTGCTCATGATCGTAGTCTTGTTAACTTGCTCATCCAACTTTGTTTATAAATGAGTTTGGATTGAGATTTTTGAATAAGTGGTTGTGATTTGTAACCCATTTAACCATTTAATTTAAAAAATGTATTAGGATTAATATTTTATGACCCGTCAACTTGTTTAGTAATCCGATTAAATCATTTATCTTGTTCAACTCATTTAACTTATTAAAGTTATATATAAATGTAAACTCTTTGGTTATTTTTCTTGCTAAGTTTTCTTCCTGTTATATAATTTTCATTTTTCAATTACAACCCTAATTCTATTTTTCTCATTACTGCCTTATTGTTATTTCCTCTGTATTGAAAATACCCTCTTTTTTCTCCCTATGAAATTATCATTTGCCAAATTTTAGGCATTTTGTTACTTGCTATTGTAACATCTCACATTGATTAGGGGAATGAGAGAGTTTGGGTTATAAGTGGAGGTTCTAGTTGAATAGTTGATGCGCATTTTGAGGAAAGTCCATAAGAACAAAATTGTGCGCATGCAAGGCCTAAAGTGGACAATAGCTGCAAATGTTGGTCAGGACGTAATAAAATAGCATCAGAGTCAACTCACAATATCCTATTGGTGTGGCCAATGGAAACTTATCTAGCGAGGACGCTAAAGCCCTAAGTGAAGTAGATGTAATATCTTACATCGATTAGGATGAATAAAGGAGTTTGGGCTAGAAATGAAGGTTCTGGTGAAATGGTCAAGGTGCCTTTTGGGATGAGTTCAGACAAACAAAACTTTGCAAGCATAAAGCCCAAATCAAACAATACCTGCGATTGTTGACTAAGGTGTGACAAAATAGTATCAGAGCCGACTTCTGGTATCTTGCCTGTGTGTTCAGTGGGAACTCATCCAATGAAGATGTTAGAGCCCCAAGGGGGATAAATGTAACATACCACATTGATTAAAACTAAAGGTGTTAACGGATCGAGTTGAACAGGTTGGAGCTTAATCCCATTCCTAACCTATTTAACATATCTCAGCTAGGGGTGGGAATCGGGACGGGTCAGGGTATGCCCAACTTTGACCATACATTTCAAAAATCTGGTTTGACCCTTATTTTTTTCCGGGTCGGGATAAGATCGGTTTGACCCTTATTTTTTTCACTAGGTCCCGGGACAAAATTCAGGTTGGGAACGGGTCGGGTAAAAACTACGGGTCAAGTAAGAAATTTTTAAAAATTTATGAAACGATCAGGCACATTACCACTCCCTCTAATTTCATTAAACAATTCAATTGCTTCATTTAGAATCTTAGTTTTGGCATACCTGTTAGGCAAAAGAAAAAGAAAATAAGACTATGAAAATGAATGACTCCCCCTTTAATCAATGCATTTTACCTAAGCGCATCTTCCCTCGGCATTGTATAATAGATTTCTCTTGCAGACTCTTCACACCTCTCATGCAAATAAATCAACAGCTACTTGCTCTGAAGTTCTGTTGTTGTTTTTCCACCAAGCTTGGAAATAGAACTCATCACACCAACAAGAGATGCAAGGTCGGCACGCATGCAACCTTGTCCTAAAGAAATTCTATTGCCACAAAGACCGAAGATAACTTTTTTGAAAAAAAAAAAATCAATGCAGAGGAAATAGATACTCTGGAGTCTACATGCAAGCAGTGCTGGGGTACGGTGACGAATGATGAAACAATCGTCCACGTGTTTGTCTGAACATGCCAGCAGAAGATAAGTTTATTTATATGATAATAAAATAGGGAACAAACTCGGCAGGAATTATCGCTGGGCGGAATGAAGAATGCAGGCTAAGGGTACCCACTAGCGTGTGATGGGGGGCGGGTAGAGTACCAGGGGCAAGCTTCCAAAATGCCTTTTTTGTGTGAATTTCGAGAAGCACGGAGGTGGTGGCTACCTTTAGTTGGACCGGCGATTAGTGACATTGGCTGGATTTGCAGCCGGATTTGATCTATTCTCTGGAATCGATGCGGTAGTGGATGATCATGGCTGCCGCTGGATTTGGATTTAGCCTGCAGGAGGGAACGACGATGGCGACAGCAGACGACTGCTTCTCTAGGGGGAACGGCGACGGCAGACAATTGCTACTTGAGCGAGAATGGCAACGATGATGGCAGACGGCTGCTGCTCGAGCGGGAATGGCAACGTCAACGGGCGAGTAATTTGGGCGGGGCTGTTGCGGGAAGCCGAGATGGGAACGAATAAAGCTAGGGTTTGTTTTTCAAGTCTAAAGTCTGAACTCTAAGGTATATGAGACTTTTGGGTAGAGCAACGGGTCAGCGCGTCGGGACGGGTCAATGGGTACAAGTGGACCGGGATTTGCTAGGTCCGCCCCGCCCCGCCCTTTTCTGAAAAATTCAAAAATCCGACCTGCCCCGCCCCGGTTTAAAATAGGGTCTGGTCGGGACGGGTCACGGGTCGACCCGCCCCGATTCCCACCCCTAATCTCAACCCTAATCGGTTTATTAACTCATTTAAAAAACTTCAACCCTAACCTATTTACAACTCATTTAATAAACGGGTTAATGTGTTGTGTTTATTACTAGTTTTAGTGCTAAAAACCTTCAATAAAGTCTGTAAAATTAAATAAATAAAATAACTTGAAATTAATATAATTTTTTTTTGGCTTGAAAACATTAGCTCTATTGCGTTCGTATGACAGCAGATCTGAAGGTAATGGCGCAGTGGGTGCCGACATCTGCTTAGTCTTCGTGCATGCGGTGGCAGATCTGAAGGTTGCAGCGGGTGCCGACGTTTGCCGAGTCTTCATACGTGTGTCGCCAGATCTGAATGTTGCAATGGGTGTTGACTTTTGTCGAGTCTTTGTGCGTGCGGTGTTGCAGATATGAAGGTCGCAACGTGTCGACGTCTGCCGAGTCTTCGTGCGTGCGACAGTAGATTGAAGACTGCAGCGGGTGCCAACTGCCGATGTCTGCCGAGTGCCGAATATAATGTTCGTTCCTTTGCAGTTTGCATGCAAGACTTTCAACAACTCAACGGACCGGAGAGGTACACAATGGCGAGAGGAGGCAAGCTAGCATTTCCAGTGGCGAGTGAGAGAAGAGAGAGAGGGTGATGAAGAGAGCCAACGTAGTCCACAAATCGATGACAGGTGATGAGCGAGAACTGGAGCGAGCAGGAGAGAAAAGAGAGAAAAATAGTGGGTGAGGGAGACACTCAGACACTCTATGCCCTTGAAGAATACTCTAGTCGATGTAATTGCAACATTAAATGTGATTCATTTATTTGTATGTGGCTTTCTTGACAACACAGTGCAGCGCAGTTGTCATGGGTTGTTGAGCGGGAGGGTCAAAAGCAGTTGGTGCTTTTGTAGAAGGGGTCCTAACTTTAAAATATGGTTGTTTGTGTAACGGCAAATCCAAGGGAACTTCAAATCTTAGTCTCGGCTGCGACGACAGAAGTTAATATCATGTGCGAGCACTGGGCGGGACAGGGTGCAGAGAGCGGGAAGCCGGGAACTGACTAAATTTATATACATAGTTGTATATAATATATTATAAATGAGTTATAAGGGTAATACATATTGGACGGGTTATATAAAAGGGTTGGACGGGTTGTAAAGTCTCTAATTTAATCCGTTTATTTAATTAAATGGTTAAATAAGTTGGCGAATCATAATCTATTTATTCAAAAATTTCAATATAAACTCATTTATTACCGAGTTAGATAAGCGGGTTGATGGGTTGACCATGACCATTGACACTCTTAATTAAGACGAAGAAGAGAACTTGAGCTATAGGTAGAGGTTCTAGTTGAATGGTTGATGTACCTTTCAAAATGAGCTCAGAAGGACCAAACAATGCGGCTGAAAAGACTTAAAGCGGATAATATCTACGATTGTCAGCTAATGCGTGCAGCTATACAACTCGTTAACAACCTCTGAATTCTTTTATTAAATGAGTTGTAAATGAATTAGAATTTAAGTTTTTTAAATGAATTAATAAATAAATTAAGATTAAAATATTTTAAATCAGTCAAATTAAAATTAAGCTCCAACTCTCCATCCGTTAATACGTGCACGAGCAGTGGTGGCGCAGTACTCACGTGCCAGCCTTGCCCGAGTCGGTTCGTCTATTATAAACAGGAGCGCGGCTGCTGTCATCCCTCCATTTTTTCGACGTCTTGCCCTCTACCACCTCCCCGAATTTCAGTATTCACGATGCCGCTCTTCATTTCCGATGAAGAGTTCGAGCGCACCGCCAACGACGCATCCGCCTTGGCGGAGAAAGCTGATTCCTACATAAGAGAGCTCCAGCGCCAGCTGGAGACGGCGAAGGCGCAGGCCAACGCTTCTTCCATCACGACCGAACAAACCTGCACTCTTCTTGATCAGAAATACATCTCGCTATCTTTGGAATACGCGAAGATCGATTCGCAGAACGCCCAGCTCTCTGCTGCCCTAGAAAGCAAGATTTCCGAGCTTGCGGAGGCCCAGGCCCAGAAGCACCAGCTCCACCTCCAGGCGGTAAGCTCCATTTCCTCATTTTGCTGTTTGCGTCGTTGCCAATCCCGGTCTCTTGAATCTCAACAATGACGCAAAGCTGCGGACGAGCGAACTTTGTAGCTGGACTGTGAAATTGGAAGAATCGCCCAAGACTGCTTGAGAAATGCATTCGAGCTGGCTTTCCAGTCCGAGCTGCTCGAGTGATTTGAAAGATGAGTTTATCGTCCGTGGAACTATTATCCGGAAAGAAATTTTGTGATTTAGTTGGCGAATGATGCATTTGCTTGAAATGTGGTTGGATGTGATCGTTCTTTTCGCAACTATGCAGTTCACAAATCACTAGCTCTTTATTTTGTTATTATTTCAGATAGGAAAAGATGGGGAAGTTGAGCGTTTGTCTGTTGAAGCCTCAGAGATACAGAAATCAAAGAGGCAGTTACTTGAAATGCTGGAGCATAAGGAGTCGGAAATTGCAGAGAAGGATTCTACAATTCAGAGCTATCTTGACAAGATTGTAATCTGCAGAACCTTATCCAGTTATTTGTTCATTCTTTTATTATTTCTTTAACAAAAAAAGAGGAGCTGTTATGAATTCAACGTTTAACGCAATGTCTTCATGTTGGAGCAAATATTTTTAATTGACATGCCAGTTGAATTTGATATCTGGATGACTCAATTTTGGTCCAATGGTAGTAGCACCTTTCTCAAAAATGGGATTTTGGAAGGCATGATTCTTGAACACAAATAGTAGGTTAATGATGATCCAAGAACATCATGGTCAGTCAGTCTTGGTTCATGGAGTCTGTATTTCGTTGTATTTCATGGAAGAATTTTAAAAAATTGAATGATGATTCAATTGTTGACTATTGTCATAATTTTAGATTGGTTCCTTCTTTATTGTTGTTCTTGGAAGAATCAGTCCTTTTATTCCAAAATTGGGCACCAAGGAATAATTAAAAAAAAAAAACTGTATCATCCCTAGAAAATATTGAACTGCTTTGTGCCAAGTTTTCCTAATGAGTCAAGATTGGTTGTCTGGTTGGCTGTACCCATTTTAGATATGGATATGAAGTTCCTCTGCCTTATAGTCTGTGTCAAGGCTGTTGGCTACTTGCTTTCTCAGGCTTGGAGTTCATATAAGGAGTCTATTTTGTAAGTAGCTTAATATACCATTAAAATTTTCAAAGTTAGTTGTATGATACTGCTTTCGCATGCCCTAGTGGTGGCTTTTTAAACGTGGACTTAATATTTGTTATGTACTATTTGCTCACTCTTTCATAAAGGCCATGTTACATGAATGGAGACTACTCACAAAAACAAGATAAAAACAAGGGAAAAAAATAGTCATTGATGATTAATATTCATAAAATTAGCTCACATGAAACAGAATTCATTACAGAGTTGAAGTGAAAAACTTTTGGCAAAGAGTAAGGAAGCATTACTATTTACCATATTTATTTCATCTTTACTGGAGGTTGTGGACCCTCTCTGGCTTCCTGCAAATTTTTTAATTACTTAAATACTGTTGAAGGTCAAATTGACAGACGCTTCTGGTGTGAAGGAAGCAAAATTACATGATTCTCTAGCTGAGTTCGCACGTTCTCATGCTGAATGTGCTCGACTTTCCCAGGTCAGTTGATATTGGATCTTACTACTTTGTCACCATAAGCAATCTTGTACTAACAATTTAGTTGTTTGCTGCGTTAAATTTTTGGTAGTAAAATTTATGGTTGAAATATGTCTGTGTGACAATTTGGATTTCTACTGTATGCTGGTAGCAAGAAATAAGGCTTTCAATCTTTCCGGAGATCTATTTTATTTTTATAAAAAATCCAAAAGTAATGGCTCAAATCTGTATTTTCTGGTCCTGACAGTTTTAACTTAGGGTTAAATATTGTCATGGCTTTCTGTAGAGGTGAAACTTGTGTTCCCCTTCCCGTAGTATTCCACGGAATCAGATTCAGCAAATTGTTAGCCTACCTGTGGTGGATGAAATTATTAGAGCATTTTCAAGAACAAAAAAGGAACCTTGGAAAGGAAAAACTCACTGGCTAGGGAAAGGAAGATGTTATAATGTTCTGCAATGTAGCCAATTAGCCGTCATGTATTGCACTTGGTTGTAGATTGGAAGAGCCAGCAAAAGAGATCTGAGTGTTGAGTTGCACAGCACTATTAAAAACCGAAATCACTGATCGAGGGTATGGTTCATTTTTTAAGGGTTACTTCAGAAAATATGATCAGTTGATGCTGATTCAAATTAACGAGTTCAGTTCAAACATCGTTTTGTAGGATGAAATTTCAATTCAATGTATTCAATATAGTTATTGTGTCACCAGCTTTTTTTGTCAGATTCTTCTGGCTAGGGGCTGCTTCTTCCTGTTGAGGAAGTTCAGCTTGACTGGTTCTGTCCATTTAGAAATGTTGTGTGTTTGGGAATGAGGAGAAATGGTGGAAAAAAAAGGAATATGTTAGAGGAAAAGAAAGGAGATGATGGGATGTGAGAAGTGTTAATGAACAAAAATGAAGTAAAAATAGTGAATTATGGTTGAAAGTAGAGATAATAGGGATGATGATGAGGTTACTAGATAGTTAATGTTTCAAGCCATGCTGAAGAATTGGTGCAAAAGGGTGAAATTTTCCCACTCCTTTCCCACGTTCCCAAACAGGGCCCATGGATATGGAACCCGAGGTATGATTCATTTATAATGTGATTTTAAAAGCAAGCTGGGATTCATTTATGCTTTTGCTGATCTTCTATTGCCTCTTTTTGTCTTTCTTTTTCTCAATTTCTATTGAATCACCTGATTATAGTAGTACTAGTTTTTAGTGTTCCTTTATAAACTTTTTTTAATAATCAGATTTGAGGGATATCATGTGACTCTGTTGCATGGCCAGGAGAAGGAATTGGTTGAAAGGCACAATGTGTGGCTTAATGAAGAGCTGACTGCTAAAGTTAACAGTCTAATTGAAATTCGCAAATCACAGACTGATATGGTGGCTGTTATGTCTGCTAAACTTGCTGATGTAAGTATGCTGTATGATTATATTAACTGTGTAGTCTATGGTTATCCCCATAATTTTTCTGGCATACCTTGCAGGCTGAGAAACAATATAGTGAATGTTCGGTGTCTTTAAAGCACTATAAAGAACGAGTCAGAGAACTGGAAGCAAACCTTACATCTGTTCAGGAGGTAAGATATGTTTTACTGGCTTATTCTCCTACGTTCTCATGACTTCTCACGCTCCCTCCCTCCCTCTCTTTATATATGTATATAAATATTGTGTGACATGCCTTAGCATATACAGGAATTGTGCTCAAGCAAAGCTGCTGCTGCTGCAACTGAAGGGCAGCTATCTGAGGAGTTAGCAACTGTGAGTTTTTTTTTTTTTTTTTCCCTGAAACATCCTTTCACTTGATTATCAACATCATCATAAGCTGTTTCCCACCCATGTGAGGTCAGTTCAGTGGATTCTGCTGTGCCATTCTTGACGATCATAAACCATTGTTTTCATATCCTATTTAATTACATCTGTTCATATTTTTCTGGATCTTCCTCTCAATTTTTTATTGCCTTCTATTTGAATGAAACTCAGCTCCCCTAACTGGTTAGAAGTTCATGATTTTCATTTGATAAATTTTGAAGATGCAATTAATGAACTGGCTGAGCAAAATATTTTGATTAGAATGCATCCTTGAGGGCCGTGGTTGTGCTATTTGGCAAGTTAAAGGACAACGTGGGGATAGCCAAGCTTTAGTTAGATTTAAGTCAGACTAAAAGCTAAGGCCAGTTGTTCTGGGCTTAACAAAATCAAATTTGGATTTCTAGGCATGAGTTTAGTTTTATAATCTCAGCTTGAGCTTGATCTTGAGGAAGTAAAATTAGAGGATCTCATCAATATGGGGTTTAGCAATGTCAAAAGTAGGGATCTCATCGATATGAGGTTTGGTAATGGCAATATATTCATGATCCATATACACATGACCTTCACTCCATTTCTTGGAGAGCTGGATCTTGTGATTTGAGCTTTCTTCAGGTACATCAGTGGTGAGGCTTCTCATTGTTTCAGGTTATACCCTCAGTTATGTATATAATTGATGAACAAGCCAACCTCAAGCTCTAGTCAAATTGAGTTCCCTATTGAGCTGAGCAGGGTTGGTGTTACCAAAGTTGGAGCTTGTTTTGTATTAATAGGTACAAGCAACTTGAGTTTGAGGATCAAAATCGCCTTGGCTCTCTAAGCCCTTGGAAATTACCTGATGAAGTGCCTTTATCGAGGGAGGCAGTGTTGAATTGCTTTCTGTGATTCAATGTCGGTAATCATGGCTGTTTGGAATTTGCATTTAAAATCTACTGTGGTAACATAATTTTCTTCAAGCATAGTATACCACAGTGCTGTCTGATTTAGGGGAAGCCTGAGCGAGTATATGGCGAAGAATAATATACAAAAAGGAATTTATGTTTTCTAGGATTGCCATGATGTATCTAATGCACGGACAGACCAAGATGAATGATGGTTCAAATTTCAAGCCAATCAACACCAAGTTGGACCAAATACTTAACTGAAGGATTATGTATGGTCTGGCGTTATTTCCTATTCAATTCTTCTCATTATGGGCGTGGTTGTGAAGTGATAAAACTTTTGAATGAAAAGTTTTTGGTGAAGTTGTTAAATTGATAGAAAATAATATGATATGATAGGAGTAATGATGAGGTGTAAAGTGAATAAAGTTAAAATATATAGGTTAGCTGTATAAAAATAATTAAAAAATAGGATAGTTGTATAGGAAGATGCGAAGAAATAATTTTAAAATATGTTAATTATGGGGAGTGAAAAGTTTTAGATCGAAAAGTTTTAGTTTGAAAAGTTTTTGTTAAAAACAAACATGCCCTATGTTGTAGATTAAGCTGATTGTGTTGGTTCTTGATTGATGCAACTTCTATAAAGTTTGCATTGGATCCTTTAATCCTTCTGGATTATGCCCCATATTAGTGCCTGCAGCATTATTTCTCTAATCTTGTTCTCTTATTGAAGGCAAATTCTGTGTTCCATATGATTGCATGCTGCACTGGTGACTCCATTTGTGTTCAGTCATGATGGTGAATAATTTGGTGATCTTGGTTGCAGTGATATTTGGAATTAATACATGTCACCCTGGCATTCATGCAGATCAAATGAAAGTAACTTTGCTCTGTCATGGTTTTAAATTGATGGTTCAGTAATCCAGACTTCCAACTTTGGATTCCTGTTCGTTGAAATAGGGCTTGTTAGATGTTGGTTTCCGTTGACTGTGCTAAATGACCACCTTGTTTTCTTTCTTCAAAATTCTTGTAAGTGATTTAACTTTACAAAAACTTTTCTTATACGTTAGAGAAACTACTTTATACACATCAATATGCTAGCTGTGATACGCAAACAGTTTCCAGCCGTGATTTAGCCTTTCCTGTGCTCAGAGGTGGTTCTGTTCTTGTCAATTTGACTGTATGATGTTTCCCTTACTGCCATCAGAATCTGTTGCCCCAGTAGAAGTTCCTGGTGCACCAAATACACTGGATATGAACTTCATCTTGCAAAATCACGACCCGTTTTCAAATCCAACAAATAAGCTTATCTCCTTTTTTGGTGTAACATCTTGAAATAAACCGTTTGTCATTTTCTTATAATTATCCATTATCTCCTTGGCTTGTTTGGTAAAGGACCAAGATAATGTGCAGCATGGGAACTCTCTTGGTATTGCAAATTGAGGAATGAGGAGTCACCCGTGTCTCACTTTTGTGACACTTACTGCATAGTTCTTGGTGTTAAGGTTATGGTCCAGTTATCAAACTGGTCGAGTGTTTTGTAACTCTAGTTAGATTCGAACCTGTTAGACTGGTAGCATTGGAAATCTTAAAAACCCATGGGTTCCTAATTTTAAAGGAATTCCTGCTGAGATGATGGACCTACTGTAGGCACCTCTACATGAGCTTCAGATGGGGGGGGGGGGGGGGGGTAAATCAGGTTGTGTTGACTCAGGTTAGGGTAAACATTACCCAAACCCACTTTGTAAAATCTCAACTCAATACTACTGTCAGTGTATTTTTCACACATTAACCTAACCCTATTTTTACCTTATAAAAATTGGTTCAGTTTGGGTTAGAAATCGGGTTAATAAATATATAATATTTAAAAATATTCTGCTTAATTAAATCTATTTTTAGATTTAAATTTATATGAAAGAATAAAAATTAATTCTTTTTATTGGTCTATTTTCCAATTCATGATTTATATAATAATATAATTGGTAAATATTCTTATTTCAAAGCAATAATATCTAATTAATTCCTATGTATTATATATTTGTGTATGACTTTTTAAGATTCTATTATATTTTACGTTGATATATGAAATTGGTTTGGATCGACAATCATCTAACCTAAACAAACCCACTTTTGAAATTCGGTTGTTTTAATTTGGGTTATATAATTTATTTTTTTTCCAAAATGGCTAACCTAACCATAATATAAATCGGGTTGGGTTAATAGGTTTGAGTTGAGACCAATCTTATTTACACCTCTAGCTTCAGGTGACCAAAGATGAACTGATGCCATAGGTATTTTTTTGTGTCTCTTCCTGCACAGTTTTTCGGTGTTATTCAAGGTAATCAGAACTGGAGCAGTTATTGAACTAGTCAATGTCTAGTTAGATTCGAACCTGTTAGACTGGTTAATTAATCTGGTTTGATGTTAGGATAATATAATTATGTTGTATTTAATATTTTAAATTTATCTAAATATCAACAAATATTAAAAATTCAAAAATTGTCATATGTAATACATGTAATTCTAAAGTCGAAGGCATAAAAATAACATATGAAAATCAAAATGAAGAAACAGCATAATCATGTAAAAATTTTAAAGAATGCAAATTAAACATGAGCATTCCAGTGTCAGAAAAACATATCAATCATCTATGCCTTGCAGATCAAATTCATTAAGGTATTAACAGTAACAAATATTTACTCTGTCCTGACTGCAAGAAATTACATGGCATTGAAGACGGAAAGAAAACAACAAAGGTAGTGGCTCTACATAGTATTGATTATAAGAAATTATACAGAAAATTGCAAGCCTTTTTATGGACAGCTGGCCGCCAGTGAGATGTTTCCATTTCTTTCCTTTCAATCTCATAGCTCGTACAATTCATTGCACCAGGCAGTGCTGCATGTGTTCATTCTTCCATTGGAATGAGAAGCACTTGAAGTGTTTTTGATTTTTGTTGTTGTTGATTTGCTAAACTTTTGGACCTTTTTATGGTTGAAACATGGTTTAAATGTTTCTTCTTCTCCTTTTTTTTTTTTTTTTGTTATTCAACTGAAGGGGGCCTATTTGAACTGGATATATTATCAGTTCCTGGTTGGACTGGTTGAACCTGTAGGTTTATTATATTGGTATTGGGGTTACTTTCAGGATCTTTGGAAAGAGAGGACCTCAAATATTGGTCTCTTCTGTTGACGCTTAATGGTTTTCTTCTTTATCAATTATTATTTTTCTTAGAAAAATTGTCTCCAACTGTTTTCCGGATTATTATGTACTGGATGCAGTAATTAGATTCCAGTCTTTCTTTAGTCCTAATTTTCATAGTCCAACTAACTGCTCTTTTTTTGAGTTTAAAGGTTAATAAGCTTGTTGAATTGTACAAAGCAAGTGCTGAAGAATGGTCCAGAAAGGCAGGTGACCTTGACGGAGTGATAAAAGCTCTTGAAGTATGAATTTTCTCCACTGCTTGTGACTAGTTTAGTGTTCATTTTGGCTTGCATTCATATTCAGTCTGTTACTCCATTTTGCATACACTGCAGACACATCTGAGTGAAGTAGAAAATGATTACAAAGAGAAGCTGGATAAGGAAGCTTCAGCTAGAAAAAATATTGAGAAGGTATTTTAGTGACATTTAGTCCATGCAGAGGCTTTACTCTTGAGGTTTAATTTTCGCTTCTCAAATAATGCTTTTAGGAAGGTGGTAATTATCTCTCTCTTTTATTTAATTTTTTAGCTTTAAATTTCTATCCTTCATCTTTGAAAAATGGTTTGCTGTTGGTTGAATTTGTATGCTCATTCCAAATTTGTCTTTTTGTTATTCCTTTGTGGTGTTGTTAGGTTGCTGCAGACTTGAAAGAGAAACTGGAGAAGTGTGAACTGGAGATTGAGAATGTTAGGAAGGCTAACGAATTAAGCCTTGTGCCAATTTCTTCTTTTCAGAGTGATTCTGTTGGAGATGAAAGGTAAGTAATGATATGTTTCTCTTAACTGTAGAATGATGTCTAATAATGCAAGTTGCGCAAAATATGTTTTGTTTGCACCCCCTACCCCAACCCCCCTAAATTTTTTTTTCCTACATGTGCTTGCACTCAAGTAATGGATGGGCTATGTGTTGAAGGAACTCATATGCTGCACCTGTAATTTCAGTGGGTTGAAATAAGGGCATGTGTTCAATGGCCTGTGCTGCCCTTGGTAGTAAGAAATCTCCATGGATTTGGAAATGCCAAGGGAAAATATAAAGGTAAGCTGAACAAAACAAGTGCAGAGATTTCTGTGTACACGGCTTTGCATATTTTATTAAATGGAGATAAAACCATGGTCTATGAAAATAACTATGATGGAGGGGATCTTAGAGTGAAGCTGGCTATTTGTGGATGTGCAGTTTTTGTTGAATAGTGTTTCTATATAAAGGTACGCAACACTTATAGGTGGAAGGCCAGGTGAGGATGGAGGCCAATATTCTGGGATTGCTCTTTGCATATGTTGTTTGGGGTAGAAATTAGGCTTCTGCATGCACGAAATACTTAACGACATTCTGTCTTTTCTGGTCCCAAGAAAATGCAAATATTCCTGAATATCTTTGTCATAGTCAGGGAAGGTGTGCAATGGAATTCCTATCTTCTTCTGGTTTTTGTGCTTTTTTGCTTATGTATCATGCCACTTTTGGGTTGTTCCCTCTTTTCAACTACTTTTCTTTAAATTAAACTCATCTTTGGTCTACTGAGCAAAACTTTCATTCATTTACTTATGTTTCTTATTTCCATGTCAATATGCTTTCTTCTATAGGTCGATTGGTGGAGAAACTAATGATGACAGTCTGGTTTTACCGAATATACCAGCAGGTGTCTCAGGAACTGCATTAGCCGCTTCCCTTCTGCGTGATGGTTGGAGTGTATGTATCTTTCTCTTTGATTCTTGATTTTCTTTATATTCTTCCCTTCTAATCTATTTGTTCTTTGATTTTAGCTTGCCAAAATGTATGGAAAATATCAAGAGGCTGTTGATGCACTGCGCCATGAGCAGCTGGAACGAAAACATTCTCAAGCCATTTTGGAACGAGTATGTAATAATTTTTTGCTTAGTAGCTAACAATCACCAGGATTCTTGTATTATTATGTAGCCGAAAAGTGAAACTTTTTTTTTTTTTTTTAATAAATGCCTTTCTCCCAAGATTGCAGCTGACTAGATAAGATGGTTTATCTTTTTGGTTTTTCATTAGTTCATTAATTATCAATCATCTAGAGCAATATTTTTAGTCGGATTTGCTGTTCCATTGTGCCTGTGTACTTCAATGATGCAATCATTTGAGAAAGTGATCTTCATTCTTAGTTATAATTGCTTTAAGCTTGTTCTTGATCCACAAATTCTTTCTCCTGTCCAGTCTCTAAAATGCTAGTCATGCATTCACCACATTTTTTTTTTTTAAAACTCAGTATTTGCCATATTCCAGAGGATGAATGCACAAAGATCTCATAGCTATGCTTAATGCTTTCCAGGTTCATTAGGGTTGTAGGCCAAAAGCATTGTCTTTACGCTCTACAGTGACTACTTGAATGAAGCCTTTACCTTAATAGTTTATTCCCATTGTATGGTTGGGCATCCTTTTGGTTGTCTCTTTTCATGGTTTGCCACTCTCTCCTGTTTATATGGCTGTATAGACTCTTGACATCATAAATTGCCACCTGTTTTCCCCTTTTATGGCACAGTGTGTAGTCTCTCTTAACCATCCACATACCATCCAGCTTTTTCTTTTGGGGTCATGTTATTTTTTAATGTGTAATCGTTAGAGAGCTTTTCCAGTATTGTGACCATTGCCTGTGCTCTTCTTTATATATTGCTGATTTGCTTTTGTAGTGTAATATTTGTGATGGTAGAATGCAGTATCTGTATAGCATATGCAACACGCAACACGCAACACATCGAATACCCTCACTTCCTTACCTGGATTATTTGGGGCTGTGGATGCTGAAAGACAACTTCTTGTTTTTGTTCGCTTATACGGATGAAGGTCACTGTAATTTGTAGACCTTCCTGTTGGATGGCCGTTGTTGGAGAACTCCACATGATGAATGTCTTATGACAGATGTGGGAGGGGATAACATTATGGGTCCTTTTGGGAAGATGTAACAGTGGGAAAGCGAGAATGGGAAGAAGTGAGAGGGTGATGTGATATGATAGGACTAGTAATTAGGAATAAAAAGAATAAAGTTAAAACAAATAAGATAGTTGTATGAAAAGAATGTGAAAACATGATTGAAACATAGAAATAATAATATAAAAAAATAGGGTGGGTAAGTCGTTAGGATATCAAATCATATAAAAAAGGCGCGTAGGAGGGAGTGGTAAATTTTGTTATTATAAATATTTTTTAACTTTAACTTGTTCTCAATAGGACCCTATGAGTTTAGAAAAGAAAAAAAATAAAATCAAAGTGACTGTCTGGCATACAATGGTTGGCCACAGTTTGCGCCAATGCTAGTGATTAGAGTAAAGATGCCACCAATCCTAGCTAATTTCCTCAAAATGTAATCTTATTGTCAAGGTTTTCTAAAAAAGCTTGCTTTAAAGAAATAATAAAACTGCATCTGTACTGAATCATGATGAAATTTTAGATTTTCTGACATCATGGTCAAACTTCTTGTCTCTTGATTTTTATATTGCTCCTCCATCTGAGTTTCTCTTAACTTTTAAATTCTTCTGGACCCGATTATTAAAATTCAAAAAATAGTATTCAACTTGAAGGATATTGTGGACACATATATCTGTCAGTTTATTGTTCAAGGCTGATTTCTGTCCGTTTTGTCACATCTGCAGATTCTCTATGAGATACAAGAGAAAGCTGAAGTCATTTTAGATGAACGAGGTAACTTATTCTTATGGACCTGCACAGTTTATCGAATACATAACGAGGGCATATTTTTGTTCTTTACATAATTATGTTAGCTTGTTCTTGTTATGCATGCTTATTTAGGCTTTTGGTTCCCTACGCTGTGATTCCAGATATCTTGTTTCTTTAAATTGATTCTTTCTGCATGGTTAAAAAGCCTAACGATAGTAGTAATTATAGAGCTATGGTCTCTTAGCTAAATTTGCAGCGACTTCCAGTTGTATGTTGTGGATTGATTTAAGTGGTGTCACTATCCTATTTTGCTACAAGTCCTCCCATGCATTGCCCTGGGTTGTGCAGGATGACAAGGTGTTTTCAATTGTCCAGCTTGCATAATAGAAAGATTGGGCTAACTGATGCTGCTTTGAAAGCAACGCAGATTGTTTGGCAATGAATCATTGTGGAGAAGTTAAAAGTTGTTTTTTTGATTGGGAGGTTGAATTGTCGGTTTTGAAGGATTTGTTTTCCATTTGATTCATATATTTCTGATCTTTTAAGAATTGTTTGGTATTCATAGTTTACATGGCTATGGTAGTCTCTGTGTAGAGATGGCAGTACCATTGGTGTAACTCATATCATATTAAAAAAAACACCTCTTACTTTTTTTTAAAGCACTATTCAGAAGTAAATAATAGCTTCTTGAGTTCTAATTGTTTTTCTCCTTTTCTTATCCTTGACAATTTACCCATCAAATAACATAAAACTACCTCATGTAATTGCTTGGTTTTCCTGGAAAAATATATTCTCCTCTTTTTTGTATTCATTAAATAGCCATGGTTGCTATAGAATGATGCCACCATCCTATAAAAATAAGAAAAGCATCTACTTGATAGTCCATGTATAGTGCTTCCCTTCCTCTCTTCATTTCTTCTTCTTGTTGCTTCCAATTTGAGCAGCTGGATAAGGTGCTTTATGCTATATTTTTATGCTTAAACCTTTTTGTACAGCTGACTTACCTTCCTCTTACCCTTTCAGATCTCTACAATAAAATTCCTGAAACTTCTTCTTTTTCTTGCTTCAAATTTGAGCAGATGAATAAAGTTTTTTATGTTGCATTTTTATGCTTAAACCTTTTTGTACAGCTGACTTACCTTCCTCTTACCCTTTCGGATTTCTAAATAAAATTCCTGAAAAAGTAAATGATTTCCTCTCTTTTCCTTGAATGATTTATGCCATGTTAGATACAGAAGCTTTTAGTGAATTTCTATGTGCCATTGATAATAATGCTTGCCTCCAGCAATCCAATTATTTTTTATCATTGAACTTCTTTGGATTGCTTAATTAGTTCTTTGCATCTTGATATGAAGCTCTAAAGAAAAAGGACTTCCATCTATTGCTTTTGCTTCTGTTGTTTTTCTCTTGAATTTATTGCTTATAATAATTTAATCTACCTCAGCTGAACATGAGAAATTGGTAGAAGCATACAGTTTGATGCATCAGAAGTTGCAACAGTCACTTGCTGAGTTGGCACAGTCTGAGAATAACATCCTTGAATTGAAGGTATCTGATTTTTTTAATGACTTATTAAAAACTCTAGTTGTTTTCTGATTCTTCTCCACATGGTTAATTTTCCAGGCTAAATTGAAGAGGCAAGAACGGGACTATGATTTAGTGCAAAAAGAGGTGCTTGACCTCCGAAAACAGGTGGTGTAACATTCATTTTTTGAGTTTACATTTTAATGACATCCCTCTTTCATAAGTTATGGTTAGATGATAGAACATTGAATAGCGATTTGCTTTGGTTCCATTAGATGGTGAATGATGGTCATCAGAATACAAAGTGCAGAACCCCATGGGTTTTGATACTAGTACCAAGGATGCAACTTTGCTGATATGTGGTGAATGATATGTCAGGTGACAGTCCTTCTGAAGGAATGCCGGGATACCCAACTCCGTTGTGGGATGTCTAATCAAGATTTCTCTGATGTCTCCACTATTGCTGATGCGGGTGAAGTGGAGGACAGGACAGAATCTGAAGAGGTTATATCAGAACGCACGGTGTGTAGTCCTCCTTTTAGTCATCCTCAGTCTTTGGAATTTCTCATCGGGTGGTCTGATTAATCCTCAACTTTGCTTTTCCTTTTAATGAATCAGTTGACGTTTAAGGATATAGAAGGATTAGTTGAGCAAAATGTCAAGCTTCGAAGTCTTGTACAGAGTCTCTCAAATCAGATTGAAGAAAAAGATGCAGAATTAAGGGTGAGTTTTTTTCAAAAATGTTTGAAGTGTTTTGCAATTATGATGCCATTTCTGGCATTGTTTCTGCTGTTTCTCAGACCTTTGGGGTCTGAATTTTGTTTAATGCATTTTTCATTGATGTGTTTGGAAAATGGGCTTGGCGTGTATGTTAGGGTGTTTAGTGTGGTGTAGTAGAATGTAATCATTGAAATGATAAAATAACAGCGCGAGTAGAACGTAGTAGGTTGTATATTTGAGAAAGGATATGGATGATTGGAAGAAAAGAGGTGAAAGATTGGAAGGTAAGGTATATGGAGAGATGAACAAGTGAAAAGGTAAGAAAGAGCGATCGTAAGGTAGTGATAATGACTGGAATGTAGGCTGTGGTTGATAATTTCTTGTTTGGTTGAATGAAAGAACAGTGTGCATTAGAGGATTGTAGTGACTTTACACCCAAACACACCTCTATGCATTTGTTCAAACATCCCCACAGGATAATGTAGTGACTTCACACCCAAGTACACGCCTCTATGCATTCGTTTGAACATCCCCAAACTTCTGTAAATGCTTTTTTTTCTTTTTTTTTTTCTTTTAATATACTTTTTAGGTGTGAGACAAGGAATTGTTTTCCTTTGTCTCTAAAGGGGTGTGAGTAAATACATCTTGTTAGTTAACATGTGTGGTTCCATGCTGCGGTTCAGTCCTGCTTGAGTGCCAATTAAATTTTCTGCTTTTCTATAAGAATAAAATGCCTTGCATTGCCATATACGCATTATTATTGTAGAATGTTTCTCTGGTAATATCTTTACTGCACTGATTGTTGCTGATCTGTGATGATGATGCACTGACTTGGAGTGATGATGTGTCTTTGCAGGAAAATTTTGCAAAAGAGCTTAAAAAACACACAGATGAAGCTTCAACCAAAGTTGAAGCTGTTTTAAAAAGGTCGGAGGAACAAGGGCAGATGATAGAATCTCTTCACAGTTCTGTAAGCAGGCAGTTCTTTTTTCATTAAAAACTCTTTTCTTGCTGCTGGAAACATGCAGGATGCATATTGTGTAATTACATTTTCAGTTATTTTAATGCTTGCAAAAAGTATTGAGCTTTCTTTTCACAGGTGGCTATGTACAAAAGATTATACGAGGAGGAGTTAAAACGCTTTGCACCTCATCCTACTTCTTCAGATGCTAATACAGGTGTCACCACCTTGATCTTTTTTGTGTACACAGTTTCTGGTCACTAATTCTCGTTTGCAGGAATTAACTTTTTTTGGATTTCATTTGACATGTAAGCACTTTGTGCCTATTTCCGTGTATGAGATAAACTAGAAAAAATAAAACAGGGTTTGTGTTTGGATTACAACATTTTTGAATTAATCATATATCTGTTTTTCCTGCATGCATATTTGATATTTGATGCATTTTTTTACAGAGGGTGGAAGGAAGGACCTGATGCTTTTATTTGAGGATTCCCAGGTATGCAATTCATAATGTGTGGACAGAAAGGTTTACTTTATGGTCCAGGGTTGTAAAGTTACTTCCAAATATTTTTGCAGGCAGCCACCAAAAAGTCTCTTGAGCAAGCTATTGAGCGTGCTAGGAATCTTGAAGATGAATTGGCTAAATCAAGGTGGAACTTTAATGAATTTGTTGCTTCCCATCAACATATGGCTTTAGTCTTTGACATGTTCTATTTTGAATTGAATTTTGTTGCTTTCTTCTGTGAATGGTTTGCATTGTGTCCCATAGCTTTGTCTTCAGACTATTTATAAATTTCTGGTCTTATTTATTTATTTGGAGCATTATTTAAATTGAATGCCAGTTAGAATTGGTTTTGGATGAGGAACAGAATACACATGGGAAAATTCTAATGATACTATGGACAGGTCGTGGCATTTATGCATGGTAACTTGCTACATTTTTCTTTACAGTCCTGCACCCTGAGTATATAACATAGAAATCACATTTGGAAAGGATGGACAATTAGCTAAAGTAGCAGGTACTGTAGTGAAACTGATTGCAAAAGAGGGTAAATTGATCAAGTTAAGATTACCATCTAGGGAGTTCCGTTTGATATCCCAAAACTTCTCAGCAGCCACCAATGGTAAGTTTTATAATAAGATGATAATAATAAAAAACAATTCTCAAAGGTAATATTGATCAATAGGATTAGTGATTGGATGACATGTTGCATGACTTATTTTCAATTTTAAAGTGTACCAGAGATCTGTTACTTAATGGCACATGTATATAAGATAGTCGCACAATTCTTAATCTAAATATGCACAGAATTGCATTTATTCTCTGGCCTATTTGGCAATGTGCTGATGGAATGTTGATGACTTAATTGGAACAAATCAAAGCTGTCAGCAACTGAAGACAGGAATTTGAGATTAATATTCACAGCTGTCAATTGTATCTTATTCGAGTTTGGAATATTTTCTTATCAATATCAAGAGGGAATTCTTTGTCTTCTTAGTCTCTCTTCCTCTCCCTCATGCACATGCACATTGTCTTTAAAAGAAGCTTACAATGGGATTATGTCAGCCGTCTGTATTCACCACATTGACACTAACCTTCGATGATGGTAATTCTCAAATATTTGTGCTTTTTCACCTCATTGACACCTTCAATGATGGTAGTTCTCAAATGTTCCTGCTGATCTGTTTCTTCCAAACATTTGATTTTGTCTATTACGTTTATTTTCCATTCCACCCTTTGAAAGCACATAACAGGTGATGAGTACATGGATTGAGCTGATTGTTTATATGTTAGACCATTATATAATGAATCAGTTACTTTTGCCTAGATGATCTTGGATAATGTACAAGCATGCCTTCCATTTAACTGCTAGAAAGCTACTGCGAAGCACAGTTGATCCGTTTGGTGGACTTGGAAGGTGACATTACCCATAACATCTAACATTCAAGGAGATATGCTCTCTTAATTATATTCCTATTTAAATGGGAAATGATATATCGGACATCTCTGAGCATAAAAAGAATTCACTTTCTTTGAGAGGGGATTAGTGGAACAGAAGTTGTAGCTGGCTTCCTTTGGCTGACCTAAAGCTTTCCAGTATTATTTTTAAGAGATGAGTAATATCAGTGCGTTTTAAAACCTTTTTTATGTGCGTGTGGGTATTGTTTTCTGTATTTCTCACAGGGATGATATTGGACTCCTGCTTTGTGTTTGTCATTTTTATCTATTGCTCCTTGCATTAAAAAAAAAAAGCAATCTGAAGTATTTCATGAAATCAGTTCCATTGAAATTTTTTACAGAAATCCTCAATGTAGGCCCGGGGCCCTGCCATGCTGTTTTTAATTGGATCTATTAAACTATCATGCTTATCTATGTATTTAAAGGGCTGTAGCAAGCTATATGCAACTGGTTACTTTTTTAATTTTAGAAGTCTTAAATAACTCATTGTTATGTATTTATTCAAGATTCTAACAGAAATTTTAATTGAAAAAGTTGTGTATTCTGCAAAACTAAAAATCATCCAACAATGATCATAGAACTGTTAAAATTTCGCAATGCATATTTTACTCAAATGACATGACCGTCAAAATTTAGAAATGAACATATAACATAGGACAATTTATTATATGTGATTTTTGGAATTATGAATAAATATATAGAGATGAATATTATAAGTGGTTTAGATTAAGATTTTTTTTTTTTTTTTTTGAATAAAAAGGCAACTGGTTTCATATGTGCACAACTGCATTTAAATATGATCCAAAGAATTTTGTTGATTAGAAAGTCATGTAGTTTGATAGCTAAGAAAATGAAAATCTTAAGATCTGCATGATTAACATTTTAACATCTCACCTAAGTTTCTGATGGAGATGATTTTTGAGTGCATCATGAAACATCTGGAGACAGGCATGATGGTTGCCCTCGTTGCAGGTAAAACTGAGCTGAAATGGAGCAGATTAATAAAAACTTGCAACTGGGTTCATGAAAACATATCCTATAGCATATAAAGTTCTATTCTAATTTATTTTAGTTTCTTGCTTATGATGTCTGCTTATGTTTTAAGTATTGGTAACCTGATATAGTTTTTCAGGAGCGAATCTCTCTCATTACGAACAGAGCGTGATAAACTAGTGATGGAAGCAGATTTTGCTAGAGAGAAACTGGATAGTTTCAAGAAGGAATATGAGCATCAGGTATATTTTGCATTGCAGATTTTTGTTCTTCTTCTTAATTATTTCTAATGCACCATGGATTACATGTCAGAAAAATGAAACCAATGGAGTTCTCGCTAGAAATGTGGAGTTCTCACAGTTGATAGTCGACTATCAACGAAGGCTTCGTGAAAGTGCTGATTCTGTGAATGCTTCTGATGAGCTTGTTCGCAAAATGTCAATGGAGGTAGAGGTTTCTGGTTTTCATCTGTTCATTTAACTTTAAGTTGTACTTATGTTATCTTGTCATCAACAGGTCTCTGTTTTGAAGAATGAAAGGGACATCCTGGTAAATTCTGAGAAAAGAGCATCCAATGAAGTTCGTAGTTTGACAGAGAGAGTGCATCGTTTACAGGTGCAGTACTTGATGGTTTATGGAGAACGATCTTCACTTTGTTCCTTCATTTTCTCATTTGCTTGTTTTTGAATCTTCGATATGCATTTTAGGCAACTTTAGACACCATTCAAAGTGCTGAAGAGGTTCGTGAGGTATGCTAATTTTTTCAAATAGAATTTTGTGGTATCCTGATTTTAGTTTCCTATCTTTCATTTTAGTGATTCTTGAAAACCATTGGTGTATTCGATTTTATTTGTTTTTTTTTTTTTTCATTGGGCTTGAAGGATGCAAGGGCTATGGAAAGAAGAAAACAGGAAGAGTACTTGAGGAAAATTGAAGTATGCTACGTTTTTTGTTCTAGTCTTGGGCTTGTTACTGTTTTGACAGCCTGTATGCTATGTTTGGTTTGGGTAAAGTTATTGAGATGCTTGCTGACCTCTTCTTTTTATTTCTGGCACAATGATGATTTGATTTTTCTAGAGGGAATGGGCTGAGGCTAAGAAAGCACTTCAAGAGGAACGGGATCGGGTTCGCACTCTTACCCTTGGTAAGGAAGAAACATTAAAGGATGCAATGAGGCAAGTAGAAGGATTGGGAAAAGAATTAGCAGAAGCTTTGCGTGCTGTTGCTGCTGCAGAAGCAAAGGCTTTCAAAGCTGAGGTCTCACTTTATATTTACTGAAATGGTAAAAATGCTATTTGATGTTTCTGTGCATAGTAATTGACATGCTGAGACTGTCATTTCATTCAGGCTCATTCTTCAGACTTGGAGGCAAAACTTAAATGCTCTGTCAAAATGGTATATGCTTCTATCTTCTTTTACCTATACCATTGTTATGGTTTGACCCTAATTGCCAAGAAAGGCGCAACAAAATCCATGCAGCCGACCCCACCTAGGTGGGAAATGACTTATGGTGATGATGATTATTATGGTTTGACTGCTACTTAGATTTTCTCTCCTTCGAAAGGTTCCAAAATTGTTTCTCCTTCTCTTGTAATCTCTGATTTGGTCTTAATGGCTTTATCACGGCTGAGCGTATCTTGATTCATGGACCTTTGGACCACTTCCACACCCTTATACGTTGTTAGCTTCTTGTGTACTTGAGGTCATGATTCTTCTGTAATTTATACATGGTGTATTCATGACATTCTGTCTTCCTTCACCTTTTAGGGCCCATATTTCCTTAATGTAATCTGTAGTTATGTTATTGCATTGCATTACATTGTTCAGCTCAGTGTTTGCTTTATCTATTTCATCTTTGATAGTTTTAGGAGGCCATTGATAAAATATCTAATTTCATTTATTCTAGTTTTATTGATAATTTTGGAGATGTGGTTGATATTATCTCCAATATATATATTGTTTACGGTTTATTGATAATATCACAAATGTCATTTTTAAAATAAATTGCACAATTTTTTTTCCTCTAGGAACCTTTGTTCCTTTCTTCTATCATCATTGTTAATAATGTTAGAGACATTGTTGATATTACCTCTATGGGATATTTTTTAAATGCACCCAGGTGCATTTAGCTTCAACGCTCCCGAGTGTATTTAATATATATATATATTTAAAAATTTCTTGTGAAACTTTTTTCATAAAAGTGTTAATCTAAGTTTGTTTAACACGTATCAATTTTTAACATTTTTGGAGATTTTAGATTAAATGTTAAATAAACTTAGATTAACAATTTTATGAAAAAAGTTTCACAAAAAAAGGTATTTGCACCCAATTACACTGAAGTTAAGTGAACTCGAGTGCACTTGATTGGAACTCTTCCTCTAATTTGTCTATAGTTTACGATTTGTTGATAATTACGCAAATATCATTGTTTTAAAATAAATTGAAACAATTGTTTCATTTGGGCACCTTTGACCATTTCTTTCATCATCGTCGACAATATTGGAGACATTTTATATTATTTCTAATTTATCCATATTGTTTAAAATTTATCGATGATAACATAAATCTCATTGTTTTAAAGTAAATTGAAAATATATCTTTAGGGTACTTTTCGATTATTTCTTCCCCATTTATTCTCAAAACAATTCCATATTCAAATCATTATGTGCTTGTATTTGTTTAGCATATATTGCTTATATCTGTTTATAACAAATGTATTTGCATTGATCATTACGTGTTAGCATTAAAGTAATGGCTCTTGCTCAAATACCTATATATATATTTATTGGGCTTCGCTTCTATGAAGTCCCTTCTATGTAACCTTTTTTATTTTTAATATCTAGATCGTTGATGGAAAATCCATTCAACCTATTGTATTTATAATAATTTATATTATCATGGAAATCTTTTCATTTGTTTAGTATTGCTGTATATGAGTTTCATCTATAAGTATGTAAAACTAGTATAATAAAATGATTTAATACTAACTATCAAATTTGAAATAGTATTTTCAAATTCTAAGCCATCTTCATTTACATGAATGAAAGATTCTATAAAATATTATTACATTTTAATATGTATGTGAATAGATCTAATCATTTTTCCTAATTTACATACAAATATATCTATTTTTAAGCAAATATGGCCATGCACATACTTGATTTGGATGAAACTTAGTCGTTTGACTAAACAAATAATGTTAAATATAATGAACGGAGTGAGTTTTGCATCGATTATTGACATCTTAAAAACTGTGGGTTATATGAAACCGCTTTGATGTAACCGATTACATAGATGCAAAGCCCATATTTATTTGCCATGGAATTTATTAAAAGTTCTGAATTTTCATTTTTTCAATTAAAATTTTGGATACAAATGATGTTATCTTGAATAAAATTGATAGTAATTTTTTGGAAAATTCCCAAATATACCCGCAAATATAATTTATGGATTTCAGTAATTTCTCCTATGCTGACAAATTTTATCCAAAATTCCTCTTATACCTATGCTGTTAAGAGCAACACCAACATCTATTACATGCTGGAATGACCAATTTACCCATTCTAATTTATGGCTGAATTGTTTCAAGCCTTGTTCATCTTTCCCTGTGAAGCTGGCAGTGGCCTGTTGATTGCTTCATCTCTCTCCTATGGAAGTTGACATCGTTGAGTAGTTTGCCTTGGCATTCTTTTTGATTGCTGGTTGTGACCAGATTGTGATGGTAAGCTTCATTTTGTTGGTTGGCAGTGATGTGGCGTTGATGGTGTGGGTAGTAGTAGGTGGGTGTGCATGGCTGTGACGTCCGTAGCTGCTGTGAATGCGCTTGGATGAAGAAGTTGTCGGATATCAAGGATGGCTGGATTTGGAGGTGACGAACAGGATGATTTTAATGGAGGTTTGAAGCTCCAATTTATTGGCTGCTGTCATTGTCTTCCCCAAACCAGGGCAGCAAGACTACAAAATGGAACCAATGTGTCAGCGCCAAATTCGACCCAAACCTTGTTGAAATCTGGCCATTCGAATCTGCACGCTGTTGCTAATTTGAATTTGTCTTTTCTTCTGGCGAACCTCCAGAAAGTGCAGGCCAATGTCCATCCGCAGCACTAGATCCCATTAAAATGCCCATCTAGTAGCGGCTGATGAGCAAGAACCTAATGCATTATTGATGTCCATCAAAATTAGTAAAAAAACCATGACAGATCCTCTGCGAAGCCTGACAATCGCCGTCTTGCTGTTGTCATGTTTTCCACGATCTACTGACTTTACGACTGTAGCCAACCCATTAGGAGGGGGGGTGACAAAGATGGGGCAGGGAGAAGAAGAGAAAATGAAGAGATTCAACAGGAAAGTGCAGCGAGATTGGTAGGAGTGTTGTTTTGGTGGCACTGTCATGGTGGTTGGCTCTGATTATTGTCCAATTGCTGTGCACACAAGATTGCTAGTGTTGACAGCAATGGAGCTCGTTTTGAGAAAGAAGATGCCTTGGATTATGACACTTCAGGAGGAAATTGGAATTGGGGCTCATGTGGACTCAAATAACAGGGTGATGCTCTGTTGGTGATGGATGGTTGCTGCAGATCTGCATTGTTGGCATCAGAGATGATGAGGATTACCAGGATTGTAGACGGAGGAGTGGTGACGGATAATTTGGAATTTAGAAAATGTTAAAGCTTAAAAAGTTGAAATTGTAAATCTAACTGATGGATATTCATGGCATGGAGGATTTTTGAGATAAATTTGTGGAGGAATTAATATGAAAATTCACATGTATATTTGTGAATTTCCCTAATTTTTTGGACTGCTGGCATATCCCTAAATACCGATAAAGAAAAAGTGGTGAGGAGAAGTGTAATGTGTTTGTTTGTCCCTGTGGAGCTGTGTGGACTACATTACGTTTGTTAACATACAATGTGGACGTTCAATTGACTATGATGTTTTGTTCTGGAAGTACATCATACCTGAAAGGCATTTTTCAATATCTTGCAAGATGTCAAGAAGATGAGGCTCTGTACGAACCTTTCCCTATCAGAAAGGCAGTTCTTTAGGGTACGTTCGGTAACATTTGAATGTGAGAACCATGGTTTTCCCATGGGATTTGGTTTCCCAAGTTCAATTATTGTTCCATCAATCACACTATTTTTCCCACTTTTACCCCTATATTCCAATCATTTTCCCTACCGACTATATACAACAAATCTATTTATTCTAACTATACCCCTATCATTTCTTATCAATCACACATTTATCAAAATATTTTCTTTTCTATTTCCCACAATCCCACAATTTTACGCATTACCAAATGTCCTTCCTTAATCTCAACAGAGTCCATTAGCTTGCCATCTGCCTTCTTCCCTGTGGGGAGTAGGTCTCTAGGCCCAAGAATCTATATCCCAAGTGCACCTAAACTCTGTGTTACCTTAGTTTTCCGGTCTCAGTGATCTTTTGGAATGTGATAGTCCTTTGATATAAGTCGAGAAATGCTTCCATGGTATTGCTGTGTGAGCTCTTGATTCAAATGGAGAATGTTTGGGCCCACTCATGAATATTGAAAGGGCAGTGAGTAATAAATGATGCTTAAATTAGATCGATCCATTATCCACTGGCATTGTCGAAGTTGTATGCTGTCAAAAGTGTTTAAAATTGTGAAGCTTACTTTAATGATTAAGTCAGCCTATTTTTGCGCTGCCAATCTAGGTGAACACAAAGGATGGTTCCAGTGGATGTTGCCGGAGCATCATTTTGACCTGATGGCTCTGGAGCAATATAATGTTCTGGAGTGGCATGTTTGCAAATTAGGATTTCTCCTTTTGATATTTTTTACAACAAAGCAGAGCTGCTGTTATAGAATATCCTTTTAGATTACCCCTGTCAATTTTGTTGGTTATATCTGAATCTAAGAAAGTTTATCCAAGTAGAAGTAGCACCGGTTAGGAAAATAGAGTTTATTCAAGTAGAAGGTGGTAGAAGAATGAGAGGAAGACCCAAAAAAACATGGATGGAAGTAATTAAACAAGATTTAAAAAT
>JAXCLR010000081.1:4059321-4087935 GCA_035584095.1 Annona squamosa
AATGGCGTAACAGAATCCATGCAGCCGACCCCACATAGGTGGGAAATGGCTTATGATGATGATGATGATGATGATATCTGAATCTAAGAAAGCAAATGTAGCTTTTCGAACAATGCACGGGCCACTGTCATTTGAAATAAATCTGTAATTGGCCAATCACACGTTCAGCTGGAATGGTTCTCTCTGCAAAAACCTGGAGTAGTTAGTTATATTTTACAAATAAATCGGTAGTTGACGTAATAAAAAAAATGTCGGTCAGTTGAAATCCTTTTCTAGAATAGATGACATCAGTGTCTATTCTTACCTTTGCCATTTTACCTTGTTGGAAATCTAGTGGTGTGGGGTTTGCCTCCTGTTTATAGCTGTTAAATTTTGAGGTGGTAGCATATTGTTGACGGCTCAGTCACTCCCAAAGGCACTATTTTGGTAGTCATATTATTTTGCCATGTTACCATGTGGGAGTCTAGCTTTGTGGGGTTTGATTCCTGCTTAGCTGTTATGTTTTGTGGTGTTGATGGCTCAGTCACTCCCAAAGGTATCATTTTAGTAGTTCTATTATTTTCATTGAGATTTGCAATTGTTTGGTTTGTTTCTTACCCCTCTTCCTCTGCTATGTTGTTCTTCAATGGTCCTAGCTGAATAATATAGGTGTAAATGGGTTAGTTGACCTACCCTTAAACCTTATTCAGGCAGTCCCTTGTCCAAGTTCAACCCATGTATTTTACTTGTTAAAGGTCGACCCTAAACCTAATTTTGGAAAATGGGTCAAACTTGGGTTGGTTTCAGGTTGGCAATACAGGCTGGAGATGTGGGGAAAATTTAAAAGATTTGATATCTTCAACTCCAATCACAAATTCAAGTTACTTCCACAATAAATTTAGAAGTTGACTGCTAAAACATTTGACTAGTAAATTAAATTAAAGCATTGTCAGTATCAGTTCTTGTAGTTGGAATTGGAAATAGGATTTTGGGTTTTGTAGTATGAGTAGGTCTGGTTGGGTCACACTGGACTGGGGCATGGTTGACCTACCTCAACTCCTTCTTCAGATTTGGATTAGGGACTTCTGACCTGCCTTGGTCTTGGGTCAGCCAACTTGCCTACCCAACTGGGTCTAAAACAGGTTGGGCAGGGTGTGTGACAAGTGAACCCGACCCCCATTTATGCACCCTTGCTTAAGAATGATCTGCTTCCTCTGCATCTTGCATCTCTTGCTTTGCTATATTGCTCTTCAATGGTCTTTAATAGTTGGTTAAGAATGATCTGCTTTTCTACTTTATATCTTTTTATTGCTGCCCTGACTGTCTTCACTTTGTTCTCTTTTTTTCTTCTTCCAAAATTTATTTGTTAGGTTGCCAGTGAAGACGATGGATCTAGTCATCCTGTCGGCCTTGGTGATGAGGTTGTTTACATTTTTCACTTTTGGTTTGTTTTGTTTCACTTTTGTGGAAAAATCTAGGCAGTCGGCTGAGGCTGCAATTAATTCAAGCCTTGAATTGGCCATATGATGATTGTGTTGTCCGATATTCTATTATAATGGTTAAAAGTTTATTAAAATCATTGTAATCAGGATTGTTGTTTAAACCCTGTACCAACTAATCTGGGATCACTGTACATACTTATCTGACATTTTAACTCCTATCAGTGGCATGGCTCTCCTTGTTTATTTTAATTCTCAGTGTTTATAATGTAGATCTGATCTACGTAGATGATGGGGATAATTCTTTTTAATTACAAATGATTTTTTAAAAACTACATTTTGGTGAAAGAACATGTTCATGTCATTATTATAGGATATTTGGGGTGTCATGCAAACAAGGGTGTCGGAGAATGTGGGTTGAGTAATGGTGTACTTAATCATTCATAATAATTAACGAACTAATATGATAAAATTTGATAATTAATAAACAATTATATGCTTATCACATTTGGATGATTTATATGCATTTATCTATCCGATCTTGTGGAAGATGAATTCGAGAATTGCAACTGCCTTTAAGTCAGTCAATTTTAGATTTGAAGTTAATCACAAAATTTGTATGCAAGTTCTTATATCAGTCAATTTTAAGATTTTCGACAGAAGTGATTTTGTGCATTTTGATTCTCTCTAAGGTGGGTATTATTTAAGGATACAGTTATTTAGCTTTGATTCTGTCCAAGTAGGCCATAAAATTTTATCAAAGTTAATTGTGTTTTCACTAACAAAATTCATTTCAGTTGATTTGAACATGATAAATTGTTAAACTAATTTGTTATTTATATTTGTTGTACTTTTTATTTAATTCATTGAATACAAGTTTTGTTCATTTAATGGTTCGTTCACTGAATTGTAGAAGGTAAAAGAAGATATGGATAAACTGAAAGAGGAGGCAGAAGCCAACAAGGATCATATGCTGCAGGTTCCCCTTTTCCTACTTGGACATTGTTATCTGTTGCTGTTGACATTTGAAACAACATTAGTCAGAAAAATAACTGATTCCTCCACCTCCAAAACAGTATAAGGAAATTGCAAGAGTGAACGAAGTTGCGTTGAAGCAGATTGAATCTGCTCACGAAAAGTTCAAGGCTGAGGTAGATATGTGTACCTACTGTCAAATTTGCTACCATTATTTGACTAAAACTTTATTTCAGTTTGAGTAACATGCACAGATATGGTTGTTTAATTGGGTTCATAAATGCTGTTTTGTACAGGCTGCTAAATTAAAGAAGTCACTGGAAGATGAAATTCTCTTTCTCAAGGGAAGACTTTCTGAACTTGAAAATGAACTTCTGTTGAAGTCCGCAGAAGCTGCATCAGCAGTTTCAGGAAAAGAAGAAGCATTATGTTCTGCATTTGCTGAAATTGATTGTCTAAAGGAAGAGACTGCGAATAAAACGTGAGTATTATTTGATGATATGCTATTAGCTCCCTTGTTGTAATTATGCCTTTTACATGATGAGAGGTGTTTCCTGAATAAAACTATTCTTGTTGCAGGTCTCAGATTGTAACCATGGAAATTCAGGTATCTTCTTTAAAGGAAGATCTCGAAAAGGAGCACCGACGGTGGCGTGATAGTCAGGAAAATTATGAACGCCAGGTCTTGTTTTTTAAATAGAGATTTGAAGTTGTTAAATTGTCACGTCATTCATCATTTTTATCAACAATATTTTTTCCATGGTTTTTGGAACATTTTGCTTTCAATAAAGTTTGTGTAGGATGAATTAGTAAATTAATGTATTGAAATGTTATGCCAAAAAAGAATGGATCTTAAAACATTATATGCCTGTTTATCTTCTGGCGCCAAAAATCATTTCCATGGAAACAATCAACAGCTTGGAAGTCTTTTATTCTTCAGGGGGGATGAGTATGGCTCATGGTCCATGACTTGGGGGTCTGAATCCCAGTCTAGGGAGAACTTACCTCAGATGTCAGGTTTATGAAATTTTAGCTGGTACCAACTCACAAGTGACATCTAGAAATTTTGTGGATATGTAGGTAATTTTGTTCAAAAGTTGTAAAAATAAAAAATCATTTGAATTTTTTCCCTCTTTCTAATTTTTAATTTTCATCACCAAAACCATGAGAGAAGCTCATTGCCTATATAGACAGACCATTGAGAAGTTTTTGAAAGCCTGAGGATTATTTCACATGGAATGTCCTAGTGTTGCAATTTACAAACTTGCTTAGTTCTCTCCAGTTAATTTAAGTCAATTGTGAGATTTAGAATTGTGAAAGTCGGGGCTGGAGATTCTGTTGTGGAAACAAGTCGTAAAGAACCATGAGAACCTTTTTCAAGTAAGTTTGCTCACAAATACACTCCACATTTGAATGACTCCTGTCTAGAAAGAGAGGTTGGTTGAATTTTCTGGTGGTGCCATCTCACATACCAATAATACTGTTTTATTTGTGTATGCATGCATCACACATTTAAAACATCTGTCTAGAAAGATAGGTTTGTGAGTGCCACCACTGCACACACCAACGATACTGTATCATTTGCGTATGCATGTATGCATATACTTATGAATTGAAGGATATCATTTGCGTATGCATGTATGCATATACTTATTAATTGAAGGATATCATTTGCGTATGCATGTATGCATATACTTATTAATTGAAAGGCTATCATTTGCATATGCATGTATGCGTATTCTTATTAATTGAAGGAGACACAGATAGCTTTAATGTCATTGTAACCGTTTTATGAAGGACTTGGAATTTGGGGCTAGTATTGCATTTTTAGTCTGAGGATGAATTATTATTATTTCTTCTATCGGCTACAAAAAGTGTGTTGTTAATCCTAATTATCACATCTGACAGGTTATTCTCCAATCTGAGACAATCCAGGAGCTGACAAAAACTTCCCAGGCCTTAGCCTTACTTCAGGATGAAACGTCTGAGTTGCGCAAATTGGTCGGTGCTCAAAAGAGCCAATATGTAATTACCTCCTCTGCCTAATGCATTTTCTGTTAAATCTATTTTTGCCTATAATAGTTATAGGCTATTTATCATCATGCTCTTAACTATAAGTTTGACAGACAAATCTGGGCTCTGTCATTCCTTATTGAATTTTCATGTTCCAAATTCAGGCAAATGAAGTTACGCTTAACTTTATTTTAAGATAAGTGAAAACAAGTGAAAAAATTTAAAAAAGCAAAATGCACTTTGGAGTGACAGATGAACATGCTTTTGTTTCTTGCCTCTTGCCTTTGCGCTCGCTAGTGAAAAAAAAAAAAAAAAAAAAAACTTCTCATGCAAATTAACACCTTGACTGCTTTATCTTCCTATGATGTCATAATAATTATCTTCCTATATCTCATAGAAAAAACATTTTATAGAGCTTTGGTTTGTCTAATGCATGAAATAGTTTTCTGAATCATGAGTGATTTGGTAACTTCTGAAATGTTGTGGTCTTGATGAAAATCATGATGCTGTGCACCTGCGTATTTATTAGATGTGATAGTTACTTTGTATATCAGAATGATATTGGTATTTTCAATATGACACAAAGTTTGAGAAATATTGATACCTTGGCTTTGCTTTTCTTCTTGGTGCTCCCATCTACTATTGTGATATATCAATATTGTGAAGAGTGCTGCTTTGAGGAAGTTATATTCCTTGCTGATGCTCATAAATGTTGATTCTAATAACTATTCCTTAAATGGGATTGGTCATCTGCAGCCACAACAGGAATCTTAATTGTTTATTTCTGTGCATAGGCTGATATGTGTTTTTTGGCTCAGATTGTTTTAGCTTCCAGGAGGTTTGACGTCCTCCCTCCGTAGAATTAATATAATGAAGAATCATTTTCTTTTTTCTTTTTCATTCTTTTTGTGAATCAGCAGGTGGCAGAGAAGTGAGATAAATTAAATATTTATGGGTTTTTTTTATTGATTTGATGGTTTTATGACACTAATTAGTCACAGTTGGAGGATGGTTTCCTGAGTCTCCATGATTACTAGTAAATGTCCTTTTGAATTTTTGTTCTTCTTCACTGCAAAGAGATTATGAGGGATAATTACAGTGTTTTATTTTATTCTTAATGCTAAAAACCTAGATTTGACATGAATTTAGGGAATTGATATTCTAACTTCCATTGCCAAGGAGAAAAGATAACTTTAGTGGCCAACTATTCAGCTGTAAAAACTTTTCTCCATGCACTAGCGGAAGCTTAATTATTATGGATACTTGAACATAAAAATATGTTAAAGACTTTCTAGGTATTTTAATTAATTAAGGAGTTGAACAGATATATAGGTATGTGTTAAGTGCTTGTTTGGTGTTTGAAATTAATTAAAATGTTTGCAGCTTATTCTTTAATTTAAATGTAATCTCGTAGATAACAAATGTGAACTGGGTGAAGGCTCACCCTGATGTAGTGCTTTTATGAAATGCTCTGGAATCTTGTGCAGGATACATTAAATGAAACATGGGCACATGAGAAAAAAGTCCTTGAGAACTCAAAAGAGGAAGCTGAGACAAAGTACAAGGAACTTGATGAACAGGTGGATGTGGACTCTGATCCCTTGCTTGATTACAGCAAATTGATTTTGCACTGTTCTTTGTCCTTCATATTTTTGGTTGATGAAATGATTCCTTGAAACCAATTGATTTGTTATATAGGAATAAATCTAATATTCATTTGTATGTATTTATTTGAGCTTCACATACACAAACCCAATTCAACGCGACCCAAGGTGAATAACAATAATTGTGCATTTTCATAGACGAGATTAATGAGTTTGTTTTGTTCTTTTTTTTTTAAAGTCAAATAAATCAAGGGTTTTCAAATTGTTATCCAAATAATCCAGTCGATTGCGTTAAAGAAACCTTCAGAGGAAAGAGCACAAGGGAACTCTGATATAACTCATGAATCAGCAGAGGGGTCTCTAGATGCTAAGATGAATCAATCAATGGTGTATGATTGGTCGATCATGGATGCGAACTTTGAAAAGTTAGGATTTTCACTTGAAAATATCATTCATATATTTGTGCTGGAAGAAGCTCAAGTTATCTCCAAAGCTTTGGGAGCACAAGTCAATTTACTGATTTGTAAAGTTGGTTGACTAACAAATTGGAATGAATATTGGTTCACTAACAAATTGCAACGAATTGTCTTCCACAAGGTCTGATGTTTCTACTTTTGTTACTACTGACTTAAGCTAATGCCATACCATATTACAATTATTCTTGGCCATTAACATCTGAATTTTTCATTTTTGTCCGTGCTGACATATGGGATATGCCAACTTCCAAAAAGAGGTTGCATTCCTGCATATCTTAACTTTGTTTCCACAGTTGAGAAAAGTTCAATAATTAAACTCATAGAAAAACTTTCTTACATAGTTTCGCTAGCACAGTGTTTAATATATTGATTTTATCAGTGAGTTTCTAGCGAGAAAGTATTGGATGAACTAAAGAGACAACAGTTAATTTCCTCAATTCATTGACTTATTGTGGTTTACCAATAAAATTTTCAATTTATTGAGAAATTGCACCAGTTTTTTTTTTTTTTTTTTTTTGGCAAGTGAAACTATTTTATTGCCTAGTAAATACAAAGGGTGCTTTTGGAGGTAAAAAAACAAAATTTTGATGAAGTAATTCGATTTTTTCATGTGGATGACCAATTGTAGAGTAGGCAACAAATCCTTATTTAGGACTTCATTTGGGTGGGCAGTTGGCCAAAAGTTCCGCTGGTTAAAGCACGAGGGAAGGAGTATAATACTTTTCATGGGCTATTTTGTGTTGGTTTCCGCATGTGGCCGTTCTCTATCCGAACAATATTTTGGCAGGTAGTGGTAAAAATAGGTTTTAATACTATTGCTTGTGTGATGCTAGGACATTGCAAAGACCAATCATGGTGAGGTTGAAAACCCTACGATGGCAAAATAGACACCAATCTTGGTGAGGTTGAAATCCCTACTGTGGCAAAATAGCTAAAAGATTACTTGGTTTGCTAAGTCAAGGATAACTGAACCTTACAAAGAGGGAATAAATGATTGCTTAAACATAACTTGTATTTCAAAACTTTGTTTGGATAGCAGTTCTCTATTCAAACAATGTTTTGGTAGGTAGTGGTTGATGTGAGACGAGTATGGAAGAAGAAAGAAGAAAGAGGAAAGACCCTCTTAAGGGGATGATGAGGAAAGAAACAGAAAGGAATTAGAAGAATTAAGGGTGAGAGAATTAGAAGAGAGTTGTACGAGAGAATTTTAGGGAAAACAAAATCTCAAATCAATTATCAAAATAAGCTGTCAAATATAAACCTTATGTAATCCTTTTTATAGAAATGTAACTTAAACAATAAGAAAGTGAAACTCTACGCAATTTGTTAACTTGCGTACTAGGCTAACTCATGCAACAAGTAACTTGTGTGCATCTTTTATCTAATCTATTTTTGCCCTGCATTATGTAATTTTTGTTGCATTAAATGTATATTGGATTAAAAATTAATAATCTATATTTGAATGAGAACTAATTGAATGTCTACATGATATAATAGTTTTCTTTGATGTCTGTTTGATGAACTTTCCAACAGATGGAGAGTGTAGGGTTCTTTGATTGTTTCGGTGAATTGTTTTCGTACATAAATGCAATACTCAGGGTATTTGTATTGTTAGGTTCCTTCTTGTTGTGAGCATACATAAACCATCTCTTCAGATTTTCAAATGTAATTTGAATGAGATTGAATGATTAAGTGTTTTCATATATTTTTAAGTCTTGTGTGGGTTTGCTGTACTGGCAGGCTATGTCCTGGTGGTCAGTTGAAGTTATTCTGGCAATTTTTGTTTCCCCTCGTTAGATTTGCAGTCTCCTCAAGTCTTTCCAAGGCTGCATTATATGTACTTCATTCTGGTCTTAAAAAAACTTCAGATTCTGAAAATTAATATACATTAGGGGAATCATTCGACTAGAGTGCCCATTTTTCTTATTGATAATTTTTTTAGAAAAATATATACATGGTCTCTCCTCCTGACTCGTATTCTCTGTTCAGAACAAGATATTACACAACCGGTTAGAAGCACTGCACATCAACTTAGCTGAAAAGGAACATGCATCTGTTGGTGCAAAGTCAGATTCGCGGGGGCATGATGACCTTCAAACTGTGATTATTTATCTGCGGCGGTCAAAGGAGATAGTGAGTGGCTCACCTTTGTTATCTTTGTGTGGTTGCTGTTTCTTCTTCTAATGTGTAATGTCACTCTTCCTTTCCTATTTTCTCCAGGCAGAAACAGAAATATCTTTGCTAAAACAAGAAAAATTACGATTGCAGTCTCAAGTACGTTTTCTTGTGCTAGTTTTTCCACTGGCAACGGTACATAATTGATTAATTGAGAACTGAGGTGGTGATGGGATATTTACCAAATATCTTGCTTTTGCCATTAATTGTTGCATCATTATTATGAGGTGGGACTGTTGCATCTCTTTCTCACGCACAGAGTAAACATGGTCATGAAAATTTGCAATTCTGGTGGAAATTTTGGTTTTGGCAAATTTTGAAATATTTTTGCTGTGGTCAAGAGCAAATATAGCGTTTTGGTGGAAGCTCAAATTCAAGGCTTCATCAAAATGTAGCTAACTGAACATGGAAAAAGACAGAAAGTACTGTTAGTTCTATATTTTATTATTCTAGAGAATTTTTATTGGATATGTTTTATATAGTAGTTTATGTTACATAGAACCGAATATAAATGTTATAAAATTATAAAAATATATATTTTTGCAATATATATTTTTTATTTCATATTTTATTGTTTATTTTTATAAGAATATATAAATTTTGATATCTATGTATCACACTATTTATTTTAGAACATGCTAAAGTGTTGCATGCATCACTTTCGACTCTTATGGTGAAGCCACTTATTTTTCTAATTTGAAATTATTATTTTAAAGAAGAAGCCATTTTCTCGCTATGCTATTGGTTTTTCATGATGGAAATTACAGTAGTGGTACACTTTTCACATTTGCTGTGACATCAATATTCTAGGGTTGTAGGCTCTTCATATGATCTATTATTCATTCCTATCCCGACGACAACAATATCATTGACCAAGACAGTTTAAAATGGATTCTTTTGGAGTCAAATACTTTTCCAATGCTATGTGATAGAGTTCCACTTGGTGTGACATACAGTCATGAAGGAGGCCTTATGTATATAAGAGAGTAAATTTTGCAGTCTGGAAAAAAAAGAAAAAAAGAAAAAATGAAAAAGGAAAGGCTATACTGAAGGGAAGGCTGTATCGAGACTAGCTAGCTAGGCTGCAAAGCTGTTGGTGCGCACCCACAAGTCCATTACGTCATGCAAACTCTTGTGATATCTATAGAATATCTTTAATTTTAATTTTCTTATTTGTTGATTTTTATTCTAAATCCAAGCTGTCGATCATATTTTGTTCCATTTATTATTTCATGATATCAAATATCATGTTATCTAAATTTGTATATAATCCATAACAAGTGTAAATGCATGAGGTTATTTATAAATATATTTTGAAGATTATTAATTGTAATAGGTTTCAATTCACTTGATTTTTTGTATATAGGCTAAATAAGTAGTGTTAAACATAATGGATGGATTGAATGTGAAAAAAAATTTTAAAAGTCAAGGAGTTGTAAACTACAGCTGGCTGTATTGAAGATATTCTCATATGTGTGTGTACTTTAACTAGTTCTTTGGTATTCAATGAGCTGCTATGAGAAAGAACAATTATATCACACCTGCAGCACCTGCAGGCTGTTTTAAATCATATTCAACTAGTATATAGCTCATTCCATTACTTCTTTATTCCTAACTGGCATTTAAATGGCCGCTATTATCATTTGATAAAAACTTTGTAATCAGCTTGTAATCGTCGAATCTCTGTAAATGTAGCTTGAAAGTGCTTTGAAAGCTTCTGAGGCTGCTCAGGCTTCACTTCATGTCGAGCGTGCAAATGCTAGAGCAGCCATGTTCACGGATGAGGAATTTAATTCTCTCAAGCTTCAGGTGGCCTCGCTGATTTTTTGCTCCTAGACATGTTCACCTTCAGAACAACTAACATTTGATGCATCCATTCTTGGTTTTTACATTCATCACCTTGCATGCTGTTACAGGTGACAGAGATAAACTTGCTCCGTGAAAGCAATATGCAGCTACGAGAGGAGAACAAACACAACTTCGAGGAATGCCAGGTTTGACTTTTAGAGATGTTGTACTACATGAAAGGACTGTAGTTTATTGATACATCATGTCAATCTTTTCCCAACAAATTGTAGGCAACTTCATTGCTTGTTTATAATGCAAATATTTTTCTCTCAGAAATTTCGTGAAGTTGCTCAAAAGGCGAAAATGGAGCTTGAGCATTCAAGCAATGTGCTTAGGGAGAAAGAAACTGAGCTAGATGTTTTTCGTAAGGATTTAGAGAGCAAAAATGCAGAGCTAGAGCATTTGGAGCACAGGGTCACTGAGGTATCTTTTAACTACTGAAAATTTGAAACCAAAGCCTCCCACCTTAAATCCACCAGTACATTCAGACATGCTTTTAATTATACAAATTCCTTGGTCAACAACTGAGTTCTACCTTTTCTGAAGCTACTTGAGAGGTCCAGATCTGTTGATCCTGAGGAATATAGTCGAATGAAGGCAGACTTTGAACAGATTCAGGTAAATTACTGTACATTCTGACACCATTTATCAACTTCTCAGTTGCTGCATGTAGAAGTGTGGAACTGATTTTTTTGCTTTCGGTAGACATGACTGGTCCATTTTTACTTGACGTGCCATGCCATTGCTTGGTTTTGAGTGTATATATAATTCAGCTATTTGTAAATTCCTTAAAATTGCAACATCTCAAGAGCAATTCATATGCACTAAGAGAAATTGTTTGTAATGTATCTCTACCAACTGATTGGGATAAGATGCATTGTTAAAAGTAGATGCTGGGCAGGCTCCGCGATGAGCTGGGCTGCATCACAATTGCGCCTATCTCAACATTCATAGTACCAATAAGGCTAGGGTTCTAAACTGGTTGGCTTCACAAAGGTCGCACAACAATCCTATCCATGGTGTGATAAAATTAAAATATGAAGGCTAACTTTGAATTGCAAGAATTCATAAAATGCAAAGTCCCAATCTGCTTTGATGATGTAACATACTGAGATGTCATCATTTCCCAATGAATAATGGGTTCAACTTCTATGAAACTGTTTTCATAGAAGTGAATTCATGAAACCTCTCTGTTTAGGCCCACATCGATTATATGAAATCCAATTTTCCCTTTGCACGAAGAATTTTTTGTAACTATGAAACCGAGTTTCCTTCAAATTAGAAATTTGCATGGGCCCTATCTGCTGAAATTGTTAAATCCATCTAATAATTGTTTGATTTATATATTCATTTCAAAGTTATTGATTCAACATCTAAAAATATCTAAAACATTTTTCTATGGGCATGTTTAGCAAATGCCAAAATTTTCAACTCAAAACTTTTCAATCTACACTACTAACCTATTTTTTAATTATTTTTTTTTACATCTTCCCATACAACTACTCTACTTTTTCAATCATTTCTAGACAACTACCAATATGACTAACTAATCTATTTTAACTTTATTATCTTCACTCCTCATCGTTACCCTTATTGTATCACATCTTTTTTCTATCAACTCAAAAACTTCTACACTACCTCATATAAAAAAAAAATTGCAGACAAATTTTATCATTTCCCAAACACATCCTACATGGATAAATGATTTTATAAATTATTGTAACATTTTAATGCATTTGTGAATGAATCAAAAGTGATTTTCAAATTTTACACGTGATTATATATTTTTTAGCAGTTTTTGGCCCACCCAAGAATGATTGAAATGACTTGTGGTACTATGACAAAAAAATATTATTAAACAAAATGACTGGATTAGATTTTGATTTTTTTATCAAGTTGGGCCTCATCTGGGGGGTTTCATCTTTTACAGTGAAAGCTTTCCCATCTATATTTGCTTGAAATGTTTATCCAATTGAAATTAGATATTTCTATTGCAATTTTAATCCTGGAAAAAACCTGATTTAGGTTTAGTAACTAGAGACTGATCCATGTATCTGAATCTGATCTAAGAGATACTTGAGGATTTTGATGGAAAAAGTGGCTATTTGTGTTGATCAATAATGCAACAGCTGCAAAGAGTCAGATTAGAAAACTGGTTAACCTTATTCTTCTGCAGTTAAGAAGGTTATTTCACTCTTCAGTCAAGTCTTTGTTAGCTGAATTTCTTGGCCGAGTTTTATCTCTGTCTTCATTGCATTAGGTCTTTTATGCTCGATTTCTTGATCTCTGTCTTTCCTTTCCATATTTTGATTTAGCTAAAGGGGAGAGAACTGGAAGCTGAGGTTGAAGAGGCAAATAAGCTTTTGTCGGAGAAGCAGGAAAGAGTTTCTTTCTTGGAGCAAAGCCTCACTAGCTGCCAGATGGAATTGGATGATTTGCAAAAGAAAATTTCTCATTTCCATCAAAATGAGGTGCTTATGTTATGTCTAATGCTGACTTTCATCTTGTTCTTGTTCATATTTCTTTTTCTTTTCTTTTCTTTTTTATGGCTCATTTAGTCAAACCTCGTTTCTTGTTGCATGCAGGTCAATCTCAAGTTAGAAAATGAGAAGCAAAAGAGGCTTGTGTCGCATTCAAAGGTTTTAAGCTTCCTGACTCTTGGTGGAACTTTTTAGCAGTCTCTTGATATTCTTTTGATTGCGTAAGTTACCAGGTACATTGTGGGTTCACTTTGTATTATTCTGTTCATGGTACAGAGGAAAGTTGAGATCCTTGCAAAGGAGAAGGATGAACTAAACAGAGAGAAACAATTGCTTTTGAAGCAAATAGAAGAATACAAATCAGGTACAATTTTTCTTGTTAGCCACGAATTACAAGGTTTATTCATTTACTTAAAATTACGGATTTAATCCTTTTCTACAGGTAGGATGCACCCTGTGGAGAGTGCAAATGAGCAAGCCATCATGGAGAAAGACACCAGGATACAGGTTGATGCCTCAGTTATTTGGATCTTTTATATTATTATTGTTATTCTTAATATTATTGGCATCATTTGATATTAGCTAACTGTTCGAATTAGACATTGGAAAGAATTCTTGAGAAGGAGCGGGAGGAATTGCGGAAGGAAAAATTAAGGAGGCAGAAAACTGAGAATACAGTTGCATCTTCCTTGAGGACGGTTCTGCAGGTTCTCTATATTCAGATATTTCATCTCTATGATTTGATATGTGATAAGTTTTCTGTTGAACTAAAGAAACTTTGTTCATATTACCCATGATTTAATTTTTCTGTTGAACTAGAAATTCAGTCATGTCCCACAATTTTATTCACCAGGTGTGTCTCAGTTGGATTGGAGATGGAATTATTTTTGAATAAATAGTATTTTTTTAGGTTGAGTGGAGGTCCAAACGTGTGGATGAGCAAGTAGTAATTTTCTATGTGCTGCTCACTACCATGATGGATATGTGTTTGGTGCTCAATTGAAATTCCACTCACATAAACCACTGATCTTTCATAGTTTGGCCTGATCGGTTCTCGTTGCAGGGGTGAATAATTTGCATAAATATGGCTGAATTTGCTCTTTTTTTGTAAATTAATTTTGTGATATTTTATGATCAGCATGTTTGGATCATCATCATCATCATCATCATCATCATCATCATTATAAGTCATTTCCCACCTAGGTGGGGTTGGTTGCATGGATTTTGTTGCGCCATTCTTGGCGATTTAAGACTAAATTTTTTGTAATTTGTAATATTTTTAAATCTTGTTTAATTACTTCAATTCATGTTTTTTTTTGGGTCTTCCTCTCATTCTTCTACCACTTTCTACTTGAATAGGCTCTGTTTTCCCAACCGATGCTACTTCAGGCCTCCTTTTAACATGACCTATTTTCTCTCATTTTATCATAATTTGGTCTCACTTTTATATTTTCTCGAATTATTTCATTCCTAATTTTATTTTCTCTTGTTTTACCAGTCTTCCGCCTTAACATTCTCATTTCTGCTACGCTCATTTTTTGTATATGTTGTTCTTTAACTACCAAAGATTCTGCCTTATAAAGCATAGCAGGTCTAATCGCACCCTTATAAAATTTTTCTTTTAGTTTGATTGGAACTCGACGGTCACATAAAATTCCTGACGTACTTCGCCGTTTCTTCCATTCTACTTGAATTCTATGTTTTATATCTTTCTCAATTTTCCCGTTCTCTTGAACTATCGATCATAAGTACTAGAAGTGATTATTTCTTGTTACTACTTGATCTAAAATCTTAATTGGTTCCTTATCCAAGTTCTCACTTGTTAAAATTGCATTTCATATATTTATTTTTTGTGCGATTAATTCTAAAACCATTAGATTCTAAAGCATCTACCCACTAAGGTAAAAAGGTAAGGACTCAAGGCTGAGCCTTGATATAAACTTATTTTAACTGGGAAAATATTAGCATCTCCATTAAAGGTCCTCAAATTTGTAACAACCCCCTCGTACATATCTTCAATAATATCAATGTATCTGTTATTAATTGTTTTTTTTCATCACTTGCTATATTTACTTTCTTGTCACTCGATCATATGCTTTTTCTAAATCAATAAAAAATATGTATAAGTTCTTTTTCTTCTCCTTATATTTTTCAAATAGTTGTCTAAGTAAGAAAATAACTTCAGTGGTTGATTTTCCTGGCATAAAACCAAATTGATTTTCAGATATATTAGTTTCTCGTCTTAGTCTATGTTCAATTACTCTTTCTTATAATTTCATAGTATGACTCATCAGTTTTATTTCATGATAATTTGCACAATTTTGAATATCTTCCTTATTTTTATAGATTGAAACTATAATGATTTTACTTCATTCACTTGACACTAACTTTGCTTTTATTATCTTATTAAAGAAATTTGTTAACCATGTTGCACCTACTTCTTCCATGCGCTTCCATGCCTGGATTGGTATATTTTTTAGGCCTAAGACTTTTCCTGTTTTTATTTTTCTTAGAACCTCGTTTACTTTAGATATTCAATTTTTTGGGAAATAACTAATATTCCTATTTTCTTCTCTATTTGAACTAACATCTAATGTTAAATGTTTGTGTGGGGTATCATTTAGTAAACTATAAAATAAATTTTCCATCTTTCTTTAATATCATCATCTTTGACTGGAACTCTTTAGTCCTCACTTTTAATACATCTAACATGTGTTAAATTTTTGCCTTTATTTTCTCTTAATTTAGCAAACTTTAAAATATCATTTTCTCTTTGTCTAGTTCCTAATCTGTCATATAAGTTGTCATAAGCTTTGTATTTAACATCGCTAATAATCTTTTTAGTAGTTTTTTTTTTTGGTAGTTTGTATTGTTGTGAGTTTGTATCATTTTTATTTCTTTGTCATGTTCTAAACTTCTCTTGTTTAGCATTTATAGCTTTTTGAACATCCTCATTCCACCACTAAGTTTTCCTATGTGAGGATCTATGATTTTTATATATACTTACAATACTTTGTCCTACTTTTACGTTAGTTGTCATTGTATCCCACATTGATTCTACGCCATCTTCTTGTGTATCACATTTTCCTTTTTCTATCATTCTTTTACTAAAAGGTCTCATCTTGTTTCTCTTTAATTCCACCATTTAATTTTTGGAGTTATATTGCCTTTAGTTTTTGTTGACTCTTTTTGTGTGTATATATCCATCACTAATAATGTATGCTGTATAGCTAAGCTCTCACTTGGGACAACTAGGGGTGCAACTTGGGCCGGGTTTGGCCCGAACCTAAAAAATGTAGTGTTGAAACTCTAAAATTTTCAACCCGAACTCGAACCAAATTCAAATAGGTCTCGGTTTCGGGTTCAGGCAAGCCCGAACCCTGTAAACCCGAGCCCGAATTTGCATTTATATAAAATATATAATTTATATTACTAATGGATGGATGATGGACAACAGGAGTACGGCATCGTAGGCATGGACGGCTCATCTCCGAGACAATCTAATGTCTTAAGTGATTTCAACAAAATACCTATTCCCAATTTACATTACGATACAGGTCTAACAGTTTTTTAAAAAAATTTACTCTTCACACCTTTTCTACTGAAGCCTTTTGACCAACGAAATCCTGTGATACTAAATATTAAATTTTTTTGAGATCTTTTTTTCCAATGGGAAAATTGATGAGAACTTTAAAATTATAGTTGTAAAATAAGCTTAAAACGATAGAGGAGTAAAAAAAAAATACAATTAATGATTAATAATACAATTTTATTGACAATGTTTACACAATTCATATTCTACTTGATACAAAGAGAATGCTCACAACAGGTTTCTTTCTTTCTACTCTTAAGTGGTATTTGAATTTTTCTTAATTTCATATAATAAATTGTTTTTAAACTTTTTTATACAATAGATTTGTGATAAAAAATTATATATAAGATGAGTAACAAAGACATATTAATAGGAGATGTCAACTCGAAACTCAACCCGAAACTCAACTTGAGCTCGAATTTCAAAAATAGGTTTAGGGTTGAGGTTTACAAATAGGGTTAGGGTTAGGGCTGAAGTTTTACGAATAGAGTTAGGGTTAGGGTTGAGGTGAACCCGAGTTTCATGAGCCTGAGTTGCACACCTAGGGATAACCTTACAATTAATACAAAGGGATCTATTTAATTTTCTTATAAAGAAGAAATTTACTTGGCTGGAATTGGTCCTACTCTTGAAAGTTATCAAGTGTTCATCTTGTTTTGAAATACGGTATTTGCTAAAACCAAATCATATGCTAGCAAAGTCCAAAATGATATTCCCCATGTCATTCCTTATTCCAAAGCCGAAGCCTCCATGACTTCTCTCATATCTTACATTTTCCTACATGTCCATTTTAATCTCTTCCTATCACAACCTTTTCCGAGTTAGGTATCCTTTGCATTACACTATCTAAGTCATCCCAAAATCGTTTCTTGATTCTATCATCTAATCTTACTTGTGGTGCATATGCACTAATCAGATTTATGACCTCTACACCTAATACAAGTTTTATTTGAATAATTCTATCATTTACTCCATTGACATCTACAACTTTATTTATGAATTTGTTATTTACTACTATCCCTACACCATTTCTATTATTATCCTTTCCTATATACCATAATTTGAATCCATTAATCTCTTTAGCCTTCTTTCCTTTCCATCTAGTCTCTTGAATGCATGCTATATCAATCTACTACTTCCATACTTTTCCCTGAAAGAATGCTAACATTCCATGAGGCAAAACGGATCTTATGTTTTGGTACCACCTTCTTCCCTAGACTACGTTCATAAAGGCATGAGAACCTTTGCCTACTTCTCGCCACAACCGGACGTTGTGGTGTATTGCTTCTAGGTAAACGCCCTAGCAACCCTTGCTCATTTCTCACTACAGCCAGGCTCCACTGTAGTGCGTCGCTGGCCAGAAATCCTTTAACATCCTCACAACATCTTTATAGGTCTCAAGAGAAATCATTTTTCCTTTTTTGTTGCTGTTACCATTTGGTCTAATGATTAGTTCTCTTTTTACCTGTTGCAGGAGAAGAAGAAGGTGTATGAGGAACTAGAGAAGCATAGGCTTGCTAAGGGTAACCTATTAGAGGTTTGTAAATCTTTGTGAAGTTTAGGAAAGTAATTCATTAATCTTTCAGATGCTTTATGTATAAATTCCCTATTTGAGTGAAATTTATATCTTCCCAAATGTGCAGATTGATAATCTTCTGTGTCCATTATCTAACGGAGTCCCTCTTTTTTTTTTTTTTTAATTTCTTTTTACAACATAACTTATATTTTCTTACAATTCAAGCCCGATTCACCTTACAATTTTTCATTTTACATATTTCCTCTACTGATAATTACCAAGAATATACATCAACAGGGGAGGCCACCGAACCTTCTCAAAAAAGGTAACACAGTGTTCCCGGTGGGGATTGAAACCCTGACCTCTTGGATACAAGCTAGGACCAACCGGGCTATGCCCGTGTTTGACGGAATCCCTCCTTGTTGATATAAGAGCTTGATGGAGATCTTGATATGCTACACTATTCATGCATCTTTAGGCACTAGCATAGAGTTATGGTTGATTTGCTTATTTTTTTATAAATTTCATTTGGATCACCTAATTTTTGGATTGATTTGTAAGTAATTTTTGGGGATTTTTTTTATGTTTCTTGTAGTTTTTATAATTTCTAAAAGGCTAAGACGGTTGATTACTGAATATAGTTTTCTTATTTCACTTGCTTCTGTATTGATCATTGCGTACAGTTTTCTTTATTTTCTTGCTCCTAAATTCTCTCCGAATGTGCCTCTTTCTTCGAGTTCTCTTCTATCTTTTTTAAATTCTCTTTTGTTTTTCTGAATTCTTCTTTTCCTCCATTTTATGGATCTTTCCTCTTCGTATGAATATCTCCTGATCCTTTTGCACATCATACATGTATGATGCATCAATATATAAAGGGGAAATAATCCTAGTTGACTTTACTTTTTCCGGTAGCATTAGTAGTTCTCCAACAAGTTCAGCTGCGGCAGTGATCTGGTGGCTGCATACATCCTTGGCACCTTTAATTTCTTAATATTTTTCTTCTCTTGAAATAATGACTAGAGAGGAAGCTACACAAATACTTCTCTTTCTGCTGCTACTCTAGGATGCCGCCTTTTGCTACTGTTGTGTATAGAAGGTGGTGCTTTCCTTTTACAGCCATATGGAAGCAGCATTGAGTTGTCGGACATGGTTACTCATTAGGACCCTTCCCTGAGGCCATTTCATGTAGCTAGTCAATTCTCCTTCTTAATAAGGTGTCCAGTTGTCTTCCTGCTTTATTTGATTGGCTAGCTAGCTAGAACTTGCCCACCACTCCCAAACCTAAATCGGGGGATCACTTCTCTAAAGGCTATTGGAATGTAAGTTTCAGACTTGCAACATGGAGCAAGGATTAGGAATGTGGGACTAATCTGGAAAAAATCTCAAGATCTCCAGATGTTTGCCCTAAACCTGCATGAACATGCGAATGATAGTTCAGGAAGTTGTGGGCTTTGGAGGAGGTTGGGCTTGACAACTCAGCCAAGACAGTCCTAAATTTCCCATTCCTGTACTGGGTGACATAGTTGTATGCATCTTCTTCTTTGTCCATAACGTATTTTTTGATTACATGCTTTCAATTAATTATGTTGCTTAAGTATGCCAACATTACTTATCAAAAAAAAAAAAAAAAAAAAAAGGTATGCCAATATTTTAGATGCAGATGGAGTATTGATTTCTGTTCATGTAAAATGTAAGACCTGCTACTTATCAGATACACACAAATCCATTTTGCATACTGACATTATGTAGATTTGTGTGTTGGAGAATCATCTATGATTTTGACTTTATTGCTGGCAGCTGATGAGCTATTTTTGTTTCCATCATCTATTGATTTCTGTTTTTAATAGTTCTTTTGCTATTATGTGCAGAGCAACAAAATCTCAGGAATTCAGGTCCCTTCAGAGACTAGCTTAGAGGACCAGACTTCTGCTTATTTCTTGGCTGTTGATAAATTTGAAGGAGCAGCTCATTCTGCTCTTGATTCTCATCCCAACAATGCAGAACTTACGCTAGCAGCAGAAACGTCTGAGGCTGCAACTGCTGGTCATTTTTCCCTTAAATCTCTTTTGCTTTTCTTTTTCCAATTGTTCCTTCTTTTGACTATATCGAAAGTGGCAACCAGGGAAATTATTTTATCAAACCTGAATTACTTTATTCTCAATCTTCAGGTCACCAGCCTCCTACACAACCGATGAGTGTCAGGTCTCCCTCACTGGACCAGTCTGCAACCCCTCAAGTGCCTGAAGTGGAGAAAATGGCCAGTGCTCCCAAATTGCACACTGAAACTAGGAGGCCTGGAAGGAAGCTAGTTCGACCGCCACTTGAACAACCACCGGAGGCTCCTGTTGATGCTGAGGTTTCAGAGATCCAGAGGTCTTTTACACCAACTGAGGGGAAACATGAACCATCTCAGAGTGATCCAGAACCCCAAGGTGTGATTTCTTTGCCGCCAGTGCATGCTGCTCGAAAACGACCAGTTTCATTTGTTAGTTCAGAGTCAGGGGTAGAAGAAGCTCTCAATCAGCAAGAATCAATGAAGAAGCCCAAGGGTTCGCCTTCCTGTCAAGAAGGTGATGAAGAAACTATTCATCCTCAGGATTTTGAGAAGCCCCGGACCTCGGAGGAGCAGCAGGATGTTGTAGAAGATGCAGCTCCTGGTGCAAATGTGGCTGTTGTTGCTGCCAAGGATGAAGGGATGGGTACTGTTAAGGAATTAGAGGTGCCAAACAAAGATTCAGTTCAGAATGAGTCACACATATTGCCAGAAGAGCTCCTGGAGAAACCAAAAGAAGCATCAGACATGCCTGGACAGCTGCAAGCTGGTGAAGCAAATGATGATCGACAACAGCTCACAGGAGAAGCTGAAAATGAGAGGGAAGAGGGAGAGCTGGAACCTGATGTTTCCCAACCAGAAGATGGTGCTGATATGCCTGCATTGATGGATGCGGGACCTGAGGATAGCCAAGGTGAAGCTGTTGATGCAGCACCTGACATCAATAATGATGGAGCGGCCGTGGAAATGGGTGATCCAGTGGCAGAGATTCCATCCCCTTCTGAGGTCCCGGAAAATGATGAGAAGAAAGTAGGTTCTGAGATGCTAGAAGAAGTCGCTGCTGAGGGTTCAGATAGGTCCAGCAATAATGCTGGAAATGAACAGGCTGCTGAGTCTAATCAGAGCCCTGAAGCTGTTTCTGGGGCGGCTCATGAGGGACAGTCGAATGTGACTATGGAGATTGAGATCACAAGGCAGAGTAGCACCAATGTTACACCAGAAACTGTAACTGAAGGAAGAGAACCACTGGGCAGGAGCAGTACCACCATAGACTTGACTGAGAGGGCAAGAGTGAGGAGTCAGCAACGACAATATGGATTGCTTTCTCCTGCTGCCCCAAGAGGGCGTGGTAGACTTGCTGGCAATCTCCTGGTAATTTTTATAATCGTTCTTTTCTACTCAATTTCTATAGTTGCTGGCAAATAACTTACTATACTATTGAACGTTATGTTTTAGAAGTTGCTCCCCACCGTTTTCATCTCATTTTTTCAGTAATAACCACTTCTGAGACAAATGAGATAGGGGGCACAGCGATAAGTCAATATGATGCTTAGTAGCTTCAATTTCGTCTATTAATTTTCCAATGTTTGTTATCTTTGTTTATCCCCAGAATGCGGGTGGACGGCGGGGCCTTGGAAGAAGAGGTGGACGAGGTGGGAGAAGAGGTGGACAAGGTGGGAGACTATAGGAGTAGCACTGGGGTCCCTTTATCCCCAGAGTGCGGGTGGAGGGCGGGGCCTTGGGAGAAGAGGTGGACAAGGTGGGAGAAGAGGTGGAGGAGGTGGGAGACATAGGAGTAGCACTGGGGTCCCTTCATAATTTATATACAAAAAACAATGTTGCTTTCTCAAGCTGATGGCTTGTGGCTGGAGAATTTTGGTAGCTTTTTGACTGCTAATTTTGCTGCCATTGAAGAATTCCTATGATAGGTCCATGGCAGTGATATGATGAAGAAGGCGCAAGTGTGGCTTTGCGAACAACTGTTTGGTTTTCAAGATCGATGGTCTGGTGGATAGTTTGAGGCATCTCCTTGGAAATTGCCTGCCCTTGCGAAAATCTACCTGAGTTGCTTTTGCTCATCTGAGACGGCTGCAAGGTAAGACTGTAATTCAAATGATTCAAAAGAGACTTTAGCTAGATTCACAGTTGTGCTCTGCTGCGACCTTGAATGTGTAATATCTTCTCCACTCCTATAAGCAGCCTCCTCCAGTGCATCTTTTTGCAATGTTGTCGCATCATTTGCATTTTCTTGGTTGCTTGGTTCAAGTTTTCGTATGCCCCTACTTGGGCCTTTTGTATATTCTTCTATCAATCTCGGTTCTGCTTCTATGTTCGTTAGTCGTTACATCTGATTGAGCTCTCCTTTGAATCGGGTGGGATTGGCTATGTTGTTCAGAGCGCTCGAAGTACCTGATACACGGTCATATCCATAGCAATTTGCAGGGGTCATGTTCTATCTGCCGATACAAGCTTTGACGAGAAACGTGTTAGTGGTACTTTGTTTCTCTGTTGTTTCCCTCTATTTCTACCATATTTCCAATCATTTCCATCAAAAATGAAATTAGTGGTGCCCCTTGCTCCCTATAAAAGTGAGATGGTTTCAACACAGCCTTCTGTTTTAAAGAATAAGGTTTTCAGTAACGAAGAGCATTCCTAACTTGTTATCTGGGGAAGCAGCGTTGTTTTTGGGAATATTTGTAAAATGTTGTGTATGTTTGGTATTTGCAAAAATGAGTGGGTATATATGATCAAATTTAGTGGGTGAATTGAAAATTTTCCATTTGCCAATTTATTGTAGTTACGATCTTTTTCTAAAAAAAATTATTAAATTGCTATAGATGGGAGTGTGGCTGGAGAACTTGTTAAACAATATTTTGTGGTAGTGACTGCAATATTCACTGGTGTGATAGGATTCTGATGAATGATGAGTGACTGCATGGATAGGCGGATCGTGTGCATTTTTTTGGCAAATAGCTTATCGGTAAAGTGAAAAGTCACCAATGTACGCTCCGAATGGTCTGGCGTCGACCCAGTTGGATTTGCCAGGTGGGAAAACTGTAAATTCAGCAGATGATTCTGCTAAACTTGTAATCATAGGCCTGTAACTTATGAGACGAGCGACAGCCCATGTGGAAATTCGCGTGGATGTTAGGCATTCATCCCGTCCGCCCACTATTTCTCATCAGAAGTCCGCCAAACACGTTTACCCAACTGGGATCAGCACTAGCGCATTAGCAGGTTGGGATTTCGGGTCCTTATTTACAAACATGTGACCATAGTTCATTACCCTACGCAATCATAAAATGCTATCGGATCAGATGTTTATACGTATAATAATAATTCAATATAATGACGGGAGACCCTTATTCGTCGGCCGCAATATATTAAAATTTGCTCGCTGGTATTTTTTACTGTGTTTTGATCCTGTTTATGTTTTAAGTACTAGTATCATCTTGGATAGGTTTTGTTTACATTAGGCTGTCATGGAAACACGTGTGTGATTACTGGACGCACACAAATGCTAAGACTCAACGGGCATAGGAAAGCTGCGGTCGGCATGTTCTATCGGCCCAAAAATATGGCTTTGAGAATGGGATATATGCTGCTCGCTGGTGGTCCCACGTGACATGGCTTAGGTCTTATCCCTCCCTCTCTCCCTCTTTTCCTAAATCATAATCTTTTCAACTTTTGTTTTGCCATCTTTTCTTTTGATAAAGTGAATGAGATGACTGAGAAACATACACCGGAAGAGGAAATTGCCCGATGGCATGCTTAATTCAATGACTTGAATTTGGACCACCAACAACCTTCCCTCGGATGAATCGGTTAGCATTTCAGTACAGAGAGAGAGAGAGAGAGAGAGAGTGTTACATGGTGGATGGGTGGGTTAATAATGTTACTCTGGATAATAATATTCCTCCCTCTCTTTCGAGGAAATTAAGGGTAAATTCTGTTGAAATTTACTTCTAATTCCATTTATATCTGTGAATTTTTAAAAATTCTTAATATACCTATGTATTTTAACTAAAATTCCACTTATACTCTTGTCATTGGGAATCCTTGTAAAATACGCCGTTATTACCCTTATAAATTATGAAAATATTTATCTATAATAATGATTTTATAGTTAAAAATTTACATTCCAATAAATTCTTAGCACGTCTACAACTACAAAATAATTTATTATTTAAATGCACATTTTTAGCTTTGAGCAAACTAAACTCAAAAGATTTTAGAGCTTAGGCATATTTATTATTTTACAAGGATGTTAGTGGCTCTTTTAACGGATTTCTAATTTCAAATGAATACACGTGGTATTTGCCAAGAAATTTATGTTTAGGTGATTGAGTCGTTCTCGTCGGTATTTGTTGGAGCCTACTAACACTCCCTGAAAGAAAGGAGATTGAAACAGAGCATGCACTGTCACAGAACAACAGTGCACCGTTTACATGTGCCCACGCCAGATGCTCCCAGCATTGCCCGAGGGCAGTGCATGCTGCTTCCCTCCTGAAAAGAGACGTTAGGGCAAGAAAGGAAATAAGAGACACACACACACCCAAACAAAATAATGACAGCTGCGCTGATGTTTGGGTTCCAGTATTTCCACTGCTTTTTCAAACGGTAAGATTAAGATAAAATATAAAAACCAAGTATGCACGAGAAAGAGCGAGAGAGAATGTGTCAGTCAGTCTATGCGTGGTACGAAATGTTGTGGATAGCCAGGGATGGACATTCCAACAAGCAAATTCCAAGCACCCACTTATTAGCATTAGCAACTGATTCTCAATTCGACAGCTTTGTAACTTGAGCTCGGATAGATTTTTCTTTGATGTTGGCCGGATAGATTGTTGCGGACGCGATATATGCGTAGACTCAAAATGGTAATTATTCTCCATTGAAAGCATCGAGAACGTTAAAGAGGGAGCTTTAAGACGGGCAGGGCTTTAATTAATGAATGATAATTGATCCTCATTAATATTATCCAATTCGTTCGTAGAGTAATTTCTTCCCCATAACTCCACTTCTCTCTCATCTCATGCCATCCCACGCCTGTGTTCGTACGTGTAAATGTGTAATGGAATAGGTTAGGCCATGCAGTATGCAGTCTCTGTCAAGGCATTCATGCCGACCTGTTTTCTCTCTTTAATTTTTAAGCGAAGCATATCAGCTTAACTAGATTTTACGGCCACAATAACACAATCAAAACCATGTAGAAGCATCCACGCTACTTAAAGAGTCAAGATATAACCAATCAAACTTAAGTACTTCTGTTAGAAATCCCAATCGAACCACAGAAGGAAGAGAAGGTAAATTTTATTAGAAAAAAAAAAAAAAGAAGGTTAGAGTGGGAGGAAACGCTTTTTGGATGTCCATTGATGCATTTGTGCTGTGTGAGTTACAAGATCAAAGGTGAATATATATGTATATGAGTCCTAATTTTTGGAAGCCCGGCTCTATGGAGGCTTCCGTGAAGCCAGCTCAAAAACTTACTTTTTTAAAAAAAATTTGATTTTTTCCATGGGTAAGTAAATCAAGGTGTATTAAATTTATAAACTAAGTTTTACCATTTTTGAATTTTTTAAATATTTTTTTATTTTTAAATACAATGACATTTTCGTAATTTTTGGTTCTTATAAAATTTGTAGCATATAAAACTTTTTGGTCGTGTAGGATCGAATCGCTAGCTACATGGACAGCAACCAACAACGATATATATATGTGTGTGTCGTCTTGCGTCCGTGAAGTAATAGCTTACCTCAATTGGAAATTATCAAATTGATTGGGGGTGTTTTCAGTTTGGAGTGATGAGCTGTTGAGATGTAACGACGGCAACTACGCGGCAAGCCAAGTGCCCGTGCCGTTCCAACATCCAACGCGAGATCCACGCACTTGGATGGATATATCATCTCACATAAAAATAAAAATAACGTATCACTGCCTACAGCCGCTGCAAATACAATACAAACACCTCTGGCCCAATGGCATCCATTCCTATAATATATATCATCAGCTCACATCTTTGGGCAATCATTCCACTGCCCACTCGCGGCCGGCCGGTGATCACTTATTATGCATATATCAACGAGCTAGGATCGCGGTTCAGAAGACGAGTGTCTCGCGTGCATATGGAAAATTGGAAATAGGTGGGTAGGGTAGGCGAGTCCTTGAACGAGGATGGCTGGGACTCTTTCTCTCCCTCGAGAAGAGATGGATTCCTTCCTGTGTTGTTTGGGATGTATTTATGGAAGATAAGTAAATAAAACGTACAGGTCTTTAAACCGCCAGGAGCAATCAATTCCAAGACTTGCCAGTGCCCGGACCGTTTCGTAAGCCCTCTTTTTTTTTTTTTTTTGCCTGCTGCATTATTTTATTGGGGTACTTTTTTTTCGCTGCTTTTGGAAGTTATATAATTACAATTTAATGAGAAGTATATTTTTTTCAAAAAATTTAGGCTTACCGGATAGACCATCTTGGAGATTTTCTACACAGGAAACCATACTCGGTACGAACGGTCCTAATGCCTGCGCTCTTTGGTACTTAATTGCCCACATAATTTTCAAAGATTAAGTTGACCTCTTAACCGCTTAATTATTATATTTTTCATTTTTAATCTATATTATAACCATTTTTATACAATTATTTTATTTATTTCCATTTACTTTTGTCATATTATACTATTTTCATACTTTTTTAACTTCTCTGCCTCTTCCTGCACATTTCATTGGATGAACTCCCTGCTAAAAAGAAATAGGATATTAAAGTAGTTCTAATGTCAAATTAGATTAAAAGAGTTTTTTTTTGCATTTTTAAAATACATTTGATAATGAGGAAAAATGGAGAAAATTTATCAAAAAAATATAGTATGGTAGGAGTAATTATTAAAAATAAGAAAACGAAATATAAAATAAATAGGGTGATTATAAGAAAATAATGTTAAAAATAATTGTAATTTAGAGATGATAATGACAATAATAATAATAAGAATTAATTAGTATAATTAAGTAGGTAAGAAGTTATATTGGAGAAAAAAAGCATAAAATGTTGAGAAATTTTAGGTAAAATGAGGAAAAATTCGTAAAGAAAATTTTAAAAAAGAGACAGAGTAATGTAATATACTAAAAGTAACGATTAAAAGAAAATAAAATAAGGATATAATACATAATGTAATGACATAGAAATACATGGAAATAATTGAACTATAAATATAACAACAGAAAAATAAAATTTTTTAAAATTTTATTCGAACACTACATGGGTTCACGAAAAAAAAGAAATTTTTTTAATTAAGTATTTGACAAATGAATTAGTTTGCAATTGCTCAGTAAAAATAAAGTTAATGATCATTTTAGGTCACTAACGCTATACGCCAGCCTGAAATGCGGGGCAATTTGGGGACCGAGAAATTATTTCTATTTTTGTTAAAGGGTTCATGTCAAATACAACAACAAGTATTGCTTCTATTTTAATATGTGATTACAAATTTATAAAATTAGCAAATACAACCACAAATTTTTACCATATTTCAAATTTGACCATATATTGTTGTCAAAATACTGTTGACTACTTAGACCTAGATTTAGAAAAACAAGTTATTAGTGGATATGGCTATTAAAATTATGAAACTAGAATAACATTTAGTAGAACACGTGAAAATGGGTCGATGGAACTACGTTTTAGACAGAAGTATTCTTACTAGAATACTTGAGGATTGCAATATTTTAAATATATGGTAAAAATGTGCAGTGATATTTCTCATTTTCATAAATATTTGGTTGTACGTGGAACCAGAGGTGAAGCTTGTGGTCATATCAAGAATTAACCTTTTTTTATAAATATACAGGCTTTATGTAAATCATTTTTCTCGTGAATTTTACTAAAATTTTTGAAGTTGTTCGGTATTTTATTTTACTTTTTAAAATCAATAAAATGAGCATAGGCACATGCACTCGTGCATATTCATTGGAAGAAAGATCTTTCCTTGTACAATACCGTCTTCCATTTCACACGAATGAAGGTTTTTTTCATAAGTTAAAATAAAATTCTAAATATAAATAAATTTAAAAATGACGGAGTTTTACAAAAGGGGGAATCTAGGCATGGCTTATGTATTTATAAAAAAAAAAAATTAAAAATCCAACAAGATAAGGGCCCATGATTGTATGGGTAATGAAAATATTGTTGCCGTTGTTGAATTATCACATAAAAATAAATAACAACCCCTTGTTTTTAATATTAAAAATATATTTTAAAAAAATCTAAAATATTTGTAATATTTATATCTATAATATAGATAATTTACAATGCAACAAAATAACTTTAATTAGGGTCACGATTTGCATTAACTTTTTTTTTTATTTAAAAAAATTTTTTTTTATACAAGTGTCAATCTAAGTGTATTTTTATTATTTTTAGAGTATTTTAGATATTTATTTTTTATTTTTAAAAATCAGTGACATTTTAGCTA
>JAXCLR010000081.1:4093243-4103262 GCA_035584095.1 Annona squamosa
ATTGGTTGTATGCTTATGATTATTATTATTTCTATAATTTTGGGGCTTGATTGATTGGTGGTGGGTCATATCGAATAATTATAGCGAGTTGTGCTGTAGGCGATGTTGTTTGCGGAAGGTCCGGGGACCACGTCCGGGTGCGGCGTGTCAATGCGAGCCGGGCAATCAGGCATGGGTCGATGTGGTTTTTCCTACTCGGGCCGTCGTAAGCGGTGTTCCCGTAAATAATGCCGACCGCGCGACCAAGAATTCAGGGTCGTTTTGGGGCGTGAGCCCCATGCTCGGAAAATTGTAGGCCCCACCGTGATTTGAACGGATAACGTACTCGCTACATGATAGGTGGTCTTAGTTGGCCCCAGCAAATGCAATCATTACGACCACTCTTACCTATTACAACTTTTCGCGTGGTCCACAATCACCGCCCATCTCATGAACGGACCTGATCTCTCCACCGCTTTATTTTTATTATTATTATTTTTTTCGGTGGTGTTCGGTATCAGATTTTTTTCTTTTTTTAAATTCACCGTCGGAAAACAGCATGCGTGTTCCCACCGTCGCGCACTCCCCGTACTTCGATTGAAAAACCAACAGCCGCTTGTCGGTAACCATTTTATATTTTATAAAATAATTCATCTAAATTAATAGAAAATACACGATTGACGATTCTGATTTTATCGTGAAAATAATTAATCTTGTGCATTTAAATGATAGAGATGGAATTTACTTGCAGCTTTCCAAGGAGTGTCACGCACCCTATAATCCCGTTCGGTTCCACCCGACGGCTGGGATACAAAATCATGGGGTGAGTCCACACTGCGTATTTAACACCATACGTATCAATACTCTAAAATATGGTTTTATTTCGCCACGATGAAAGAATTTATGTAGATCATGTTTTGACTAAAATTATTTAGAAGGAATGATTAGAAATAACGTATCATTTTATTACCAGAAGACGTGCGAAGGGGGTTGGCCCCTCCAAAGAGACAGCTGCAACTCTATAAAATTTCAAGCATCATGAGAGTATTTGGTGGCATTTGAAAAAATAATCAATAAAGAGGGGTTAGATTCTAGTACAACCTGTTTGGAAGGGGCCAGGATGCGTTTTTGCGTGGACCAACTTGTAAATGAGTAGAATCCTGTAAGATGCTCTCGCAGGAAAAGCGTCCACCGAAGGATAATACCCACGGCGAGGTTACCCAAGGGAGCGGCGAGCAAGTAACGAACATTGGTTCCTCTGACTGTGATCTGCCACCATGCAGAGCAGCAGCACGTCCGTAATTGCAAGCTGAATTGTAACTGATAATCTGTACTTGCGAGGTATAATTCGGGTTGTTGGGAAATGTTATTGGTGCCCGATCAGGAATCGACGTGGAATTTGTCGAGGTATGCATGCGTCTTTCTGTCATGTGCAAATGGCGAACACCGCATCCAACCCCCACCACGAAAGTCGCTCTTCTGGGGAAGCCTTTTCTTGGAGAATATTACCTGATGCAATCATGAAGAGGCAGCAGGAAATTTCACTTTTTTTAGACCGGGTCATGCATCACGTCGAAAATGATCCCTGACTACGTCTCACCCGACTGCTGCAACTGGTCCTCCTCCTCATCAAATCTGCTTGACCCGAAGGAATGAGAGATCAGTACTGGATGCATAATTGGATATGCCCCACACCACTAGAAAATGAACTGCCAGACCGTTTGGTCGCTAATCCTTTTCCAGACCCATTTCGCTGCCATTGTTAGATTTACTTTCGTGACTAGCCTTAATTAGGAGGTGGTCCAAACAAAATGGTTGGGGCTAGTCTTGGCTACAAGCAGAAAAAGCTCGCAATCGCCATCTCGGTCCAGTTCAGACCGCGACTTGGTTCGCTGAGGACTAGTTGGTTTTCTTCCTTGGCTTTTCTGCTTGTAGCTTCTAGTTGCTGCTTCACAGCGTATCTGTGTTCGCATTGCCGTTTGAATTCTTGAGTACAACCTGTATCGAAAATGACTTGAAGGGTTCTACTACACGAGCTTAACAAACACCACTTTTTTAAAACTTTTTATCTGATAGATTTTCAATTGGGCGGGCCAAGGCCCTACTCAATCAGCTCTACACAAGTGTTCAATCCAAAAACCGGCCCAGCTTCCAGCACAAGGAAGACTACGATCATTTCAGGCTGCATTGTGCATTTCAATGGCTTTTGCATCCAACGGAAATCTATTCCACCCAAATATGGATGGTTAACATGTAGACAATGCCCAGCTCTCTGATTCTACGAGGAAATAACATTCTCTTTTGAATGCAAGGAATTAATATAGCGCACATGCCTTCCTTGGTATTACGAGTCATCCTAAGCTCGCTGTGCTTCTTCTAAGTAGGCGTTGAATTCCTCTCTGGCTTTGCGCAGGCGTGGCGTAATGCAAGTAACTGGCGAAGAAGCGTATGATTCGGGAGCTGAAGTGGAGAATCGAACATGCCGAGTCGACTCGTGAGATTTCCTGGTCGTGCTCTTCTTCAGGCCACCCTTCCTGTCACTATCAAAGACGAAAGCCGTTGCGACCGGCGAGTGAGCATCGTTGGTGGTGTTCCTTATCAGCTCGAGTGGAAGGTCGAAGTATAGCTGCATGGAGTCATGACTATCATCGTGCATGATTGCAGATGAAGACCACGACCCGCATTCAAATTTCTCCAAAGAAACCACCCTTGAAATGAGGTCACCATCTTCTACTCTTTTGGGCCTCACTTGTTTTGCTTTATTACTGAATCCCGGCAAAAACAAGCACAGAGCTCCACATTTGAAGCCATCATCGTCAAAGGGATCCGATGCCCTGGCAGCAGGAGCAGCAGCTGCACTGTCTTTTCCTTTGCAGTAGCCATCATCGCTGTGGTCTTCAATTGGGGTGTTGAGCTTTTTAGAGCAGAGATCAAATTCAATGGAGGGCGGACATGAACTCTGTTCAGCGCAAGACTTGCTCTTCCTCAGGCCTTCTGGTTCTTTGGAGAAGCGTTGGAAAACATACGAATGTTGGCGAGTAAGAGAGATGACGGAGAGAGGAGATGCCTGACTTTGGTTCTTCCAATGCTTTCGATTACTCACAGAAGCCACCCCTGAGTTTGGGGAGGAGGCAACTGAGCCAGGTAGGCTGGAACTAAGGAACTTGGGTTTTGGGGGTGGCAGCGCTAACGCAGCAAGTACATCGGCACTTGCTATGGCGGCAGCAGCAGCAGCAGCAGACTTCTCGTCGCCTGATTTTGTTGATTGTATCAAAGATACTGGATCCACACTGACCTGTTTCTCCTTCAGTATCAAGGAGTGTAGGGTTTCCTGGGGAGGAGAGACTTCGGAATCCTTGGTAGCCATTGCCGGCAAATTATCTCTGCTGCTCCCCCTGTAGCGATCATCTATTTCTAGAGTGGGTGTTTCAGCTGCTTGCTGAGGGTGTTGAGTAATGGGCGACTCTGTTTCAGAGCAATAGAGAGACATGGCGTTGATGGTTTCAAGTTGAAGCGATTAAGCAGGCGTATTTGAAGGAGAGGATGATGAGCAGAACGTGAGGAGCACCATGATTATCGCAGTAGTGACTTGCATGAACTTCAAATGAATTTTTTTCCCTCTTGTCCTTGACTCCAGATGTCCAACTCCTACCATCCAATAAACTTTTTAAAAAATAAGTAAAAAAGGATTGCAGCTTGTGGAGTGAGCCTCCTCTCCCAGTTTGGGTCAACGTGAGATTCAAAGGAAAAAAAAAAAAAAAAGAAAAAAGAAAAAAGTCAAACACTAATAGAACCGTTTACATGAATGTGCAAAACTATCACCCCATTAGGTGTGCAACCCGATCAGATTTATTGGGTTAGACCTTAATCCTAATTCATTTATTAAATCTTTATCATAATTTATTTGTTAATTCATTTAAAAATCTCAACTCTAATTAATTTTTTTACCCATTTAATAAACAAATTAGCAGATATCAGCAACTAATTTATTAAAAACTACGTAACATAAATAAATTTAGACTTAAAATATTAACAGCTTAGAAACAAATTAGCTAATCATAAGAAGTTGGATATAGTTGTTCCAAATCTCAATATTTTAATAAACACCTAGCAAATGATAACAACAATTTTTGCATTAATATATATTAAAAAAAAAAAAACCTAAAACATTAGAGTTTGAATTTACATAATGAGGTAGCGGGTTAGTGAGTCGGACGGGTTAAATGGATTACTAAATGTGTTAGGTGAGTCAATCCATTTTAAAACAGGTTGGACAAATAAATCCACAGGTCGACCTATTTACGCTGCACCCCTACACCCCATAGTCCATAGTACCGATCGCCAAAATTGGGATTACGTGAACAAAAGCTTTTATTTTCAATAAAAAGCAATGTTAGAAATAGAATATGAATTACTGACGTGTTGGCAGAATACTGAGGAATTATCAGAACCACATGTCAAAAGCATAAACCGTGAACATGCACAATTCTCCCTTTGTTCCTTCTCCAACCGCTTTCGGATAAGAGAAATCTTGGGCTGGCCATAACAAACAAGATTCAGATCCAGTAATTTTGGGCGGGCGATGAGAAATTCAAGGAACACAGATCAATATATCTTACCGATGGACGTGCATTAGGGTTGAGAAATGACATAACAAACAGGATTCCTCATTATTTTAAATGATTAGGTGGGGTTTCGACATGCAATGAACTCAAGAGGGTTAGCAAGCCATTCAACATTACCAGATTCTTTACATTGTAAGCGATGCACATACTCAAGAAAATCATGTTAATGTGTACACAGACACCCATGAATTGGGGATCCAGGACCCAAAAAAAGAAAAAAAGAAAAAAAATCATTGGAGGGAGTTGTAGAACAGAATTAATACAACGGATATACCAATGAGAACCGGCAATCCTGTTACTAAATACAGAGCTCCATAACCCTGCATGCGAATTGGCCATTCTTATTAGAAAATTTCAAAAAAAAAAACGGAAAAATACTGGTTTTTGAAGATAGCTCGTTCATATTCCCAAGGAATTATTGCAGAAATGAATACAAAGTTTAACTAGTATTGCATTTATGTGTCTAAATTTGCTAAAATTACAAATATGCCCATAAAGAGTCTGCATAAGATTGCAAGAATATCCCTTTAGTTAGAATACCATTAAAATTTTTGTAAAATGATGAAAATGTCCTTTCAAGTCAAGTTATATACCTGCAATATTTGCAAATATTCTAGACCTATTTTCTAGTTATTAATTTATATATTTACATTTTTTTTTTTTGCAAATATGTTTATAATATTTCCAAAAATTACAAGCGTATCCCTCAACTTAAATGGCATTATCGTTATTTTACAAAAATCTAATAGTATTTTAATGGAAGTAACACGCTTACAATTTTATCAAACATCGTTAGTATACTTGCAATTTCAGCAAACTTAGAAACATGTAATATTAGTCAAACATTTTAGGCATATTTGCAAAAATTCCTATTTCCAAAGATTGAGTTATGCCTTTGTGAAACCTACTTTTATGTAAGCTCATCCGTAACTTTGATGACTGATAAGCAATTCATTTCATATCTTGTATCTAACATCATTTTTGACAATATTGTATATGGGCTATATTTGAAAATGCAGAAAATCAATGTCAAAAAATGTTTTAATGATAAATATCAATTTTTTTAAGCAAATAAACATCAATTTTTAAATTTTATTTTTAACATCTAAGCCGCCAAAATATCATTATAATGTGGTAATGCATATGTGAATATATTCATGTATTTTTCATAGTTTACGCATGAATATGTATATTCTTAAGCAAATGTAACCCAAGTACATCTTTGATTTAGAAGAAACTTAATCTCGTAGTTAAATAAATGATGCTAAATGCAATTGATGAAGTAGATTTCCACCAATCATTGAAGTAGAAAAAATTAATTAGGGTTACATGAAATTGACTCTCAAATGATGGGAGGGGTCAGTCACCCACCGCAAACATCAATTAATTTTGCAGTAGTTCAAGGTAGTTGACAAGAAAAACTTTTGGCGGAGAAAGAAGTAATTAGACAATCAAACAACAGAACCTTATCCCTGAATTTACGATGCTAAACATTTTATTTTTAAATCTTCCCTCTATCGCCATGCCTCACAACTACAGGCTTGACGATTTTGGAAAGTACGGGTTTGCATTCATTTGCATTCCATGCATAGCAGATGAGTTAGTTTGAACCACCAACATGGTCGAACCCCCAATGAGATAGCCATGCCTCAGCTGCTTAGGAGTAAGAGACCAAGTTAAAATTTTACATGAAAAATAATTGCAGTTGAGGAAACGTACCACAGCAGGAGGAACTTCTAATTCATCACTTTCTTCACTTTCGTCAATCTCAGCGGCAGAATCCCAGTCAATCTTAAGTCTCTTTGCAGCCTCTTTAGGATCAACACCAGTGTCAGTGGCTCTTGCATATAGAGATCTGCTAGGCTTGCGCTTTTCTGCTGCAACCTGTTTAAATAAACAAGAAATCATAAGTTGATTCTTCAATAATAAGCTACACGCAGTTCACCCGAAAAGACAAAAGGATCAATATGAGCACCAGTTATCATGGCTTAGAAATGGTCCAGAATTCTTGACCATTGTAACATGGATGTCATGCATGCAGGACTCAGCTATAAAATGTAAATCAGGCCATGTCATGGAGAAATATAATTTACACATTAGATGTGCACGTGATGCTAGGGATGGGTTCAGAGTATTGTAGTGACTTAATGATTAACTAAAGCATTTTCGGGAAAGAGACACCAGGTAAGGCTTCCGTTACATGCTTCATTACTCTGTGATATTTCCAATGCAATCTTTGATTTATCGTAACACATGAGACTACTTATAAATTTTAATAATCAGTAGTTCTTCAGTACCAAAATTAGGCAGATCTCTAGCATTTATCTCAAAGAAATGGAAATCCATCCTATATTTCAGAGCATTGATTTGGGATGTCCATGTTCTTAAGATCCAAAGTATCAAAGTATTCTTTCAAGGATCTTCACAGTTAGTGTGATAACAAAAATCCATGGATGGCCCACACCCGATGGTTGTCATAGGTTACTTGGAACCCATCAGCCTACAAGTAAAACTTGTTGCCAGCAAAGATATAAAATAGAAGTCTACGTTCAGCCAATCAACAGAAAAGTGGATCGGTTGGACATCTTAGAACCCCTAATGAGGTGATATTCGAGACATATCCCATTTTTGGCTGATCCTACTGAATACATAAGCTTAACCATATAAGCATAGGTTAATTGTTCAACATTGAAAAATAAAGTGAAATCGGAACCTCAGGCAGATGATAGTGCTATCCCTCTTGCAAAACAAACTCACTCATAAAAAGTCATTCAGATTGCCTTTTAGAGTACCTCAAGATTGGGCCAATTGATCATTTCTTCATGAAGCATCTGAAGTGCAGCACGATTTTCAGGAATCCTTCCCTCGTTTACCTACAAAATAAAGCAGAGGTATAATGAGCATTTCACCAGATGATAAATCAAATTCCCCAAAAAAGGAAACATTTCTTCCAAGGCTTTCTTTTATTTACTTAGATTCTACCCACAAAGCCTGTCATGAGGCACATATGCCTAGCCCAATCAGTAGTCAAACAGTAATGCTCGACTGATATGAATGTTTGAGCCCGAGTTAGAATCTCTGGTGAGACTTAAGCCGTCTCATGCAAGTTATCATGAAATGGTAGCAATAGTAGCAGCAACAGAAATGAAACCGTATACAAACAACGTAGTCTACTTATTGGATTTCAAGCAATGAAGGGAAGGCACAAACATCTTCCAGAGCAGCAGCCAAATCATCTCTGGTCACATCATTGGATTCCTCAATGCCAAGCGATCTCTTTCGTTCGGCCTCTCTCGGATCCTCGATCATGAGTGTCAACTTAACCTGAAGGATAACCGATTGAAAAAGAAAAGAAATGCGAATAGATAAGAATAAGCTGACTTTAAAAATTTTTATCATTACAAACAAATCTGAAGAATAGTAGCGAAAAGACACAAATCCGTTTTCAGGCTGTTGTTTTCATTTGGGTGACAGGAACGCCTTGCTCATCCCCAGAATCATCTGATTCCACAAAACATCAATTCATACTCAACAACTCACTTCTTCTCTTTATTTTCAAAAAATAAAAAAATAAAAAATAAAAATCACTGTTCTAAATAATGCTGTTTTGCCCCCTTATATCACCACATTCCTGGAGACCTATTTTCCTTCTCCAACTGCAGTCGCACGAACAAATTATTCAGCAAATCATCATGCAATGTTCCAATTTAGTCTTTTCACAAGCAATGAAAGATGGGAAAAAGATTTTTTTAAAAAAAAAAAAATCAACTTTTTGCAGCTGGGTGATGGCAAGCTATAAAATGTGCATTCGGATGTAAAAATAATAAAAATTGTGTCGGCTCATGCAGTAGAGTCCCAAAAATGCGTCAGGAAGGTGCGAGTGGCAGACATCGGATGCTCTAGAACAGCAGGGGGAGGCCAAATCATGGCGGAAGGATGTAGTAAGGGAAGATTCTAAGAAACGTGCTTGGTTGGGGCATGATCCTTGATTCATACGGATGAAAGAACAGTACGTGTGGTACTCTTCTCAATTACATTGCTTTCGAGCTGACACAAACGCAAAACATACCTCGCTGAAAAGCATGTCTCTGTTTTTCCGCAAAAGCTCCAGCACCTGAAACAGTCGGATTTTAAACGAAAACCAAGAAAAAATTAGAAAGAGGTACATTTTACTGATAAACGGGCTATCGAAACTGAGACAGGAAGATAGAGTGAGGGGTAGAGAAAAAGAGACTCTTTTTATGTCGCGCACGCGTTCTTCGTCATCAGGGCTGGCATCCCGTTCTTCTTCGGTTTGCGGCGGCCGCAGTTCCGTCTCTTCCTTTCCCACGGAGACGATGCTGGGCCCACGGCGACGGCGGAAGCTGGAAGTGGAGGAGGGTGGGGATGCAGCGATGGAGAGAGAAGAGAGGAAGCAGCGACGATGAAGACGGCAGCGGTGGTTGTCGGGAAGGTTTAGAGAGTCGAAAGACGGCCTGGGCAGATGCAGAGAGATCGCCATGGTGGGTCCCCACAGCCGGGGAGTTGTAGAAACGGCAGTTTCGAGCCCGAGCTCCCGCTGCTTATCGGTGGTCGGTGCGAGTGCGAGGAAGAAGATTGCGGATTGTTGCGAACGTGGAAGCTGGCTACACGTGTATGGTTCAAGGAAGGCTCGATCAAAAAGAACTTGCTAGCGCTTGAGCCTCACTCAACTGAAATTGAAGGTGGTAATTGGCAAATTAGTTAACTTTCAAAAAATTAATGAAAAGGTCGTGCAGAACGTGGGACTCAACTTCTGTATCAGCATGTTTAAGAAAGAGTGTTTTACAAAATTGAATATGAAATTATATATTGATGTTACAAAAATACATTGCATTAAAATAGTTTTTATACAAACCAAAAAGATAATTATTAAAATTTAAACAATGAAAAGAAAACGTAAGATGGTCGTAAATAGTTGTAATGACACATCTCATAAAAATGGTGAAAGTGTGTTCCAGTGCAATTTCTATCCAATTTCAATCCAAACATACTCATTATGTAAATATCAAGATAATGTTGGATAAACTTTAAGCTTGCACATAGTACAGTACATCTCTCTTTCTGTCCAAGGGCTGTATTTACGGGTGAGAATTAGAACGGGCCATACCGAGTTAAGGTTTACTAAACCTTAATTCTACTTTTTAAAAATTTAGTTCGATCATTTTTTTATACCAAATCAGGATAAGATAGATTTAATCATAACTTATTTTAATAGGTTCTACGACAAACTTCATGTTATTATCGAACTCATTTCAAAATAGCTAGTCAAGTCAAAAATGCAAGTTAAATAAGAAAATTTAAAAAAATTATATCCCTATCAAACATAAATATACATTTATACTATATTTAAATATTATATGCTTTAATATTTTACTAATTATTAAAAAATACATA
>JAXCLR010000081.1:4103406-4127456 GCA_035584095.1 Annona squamosa
TCTAAATAAATTGATTTTTTTATTATTGATGGAGTTAAATATGAAAAAGTGAGAATTTTAAAAGAAAATAATAATAATAATATTTAAACATAAGTTTATAATTTTTAATAAATTAATATACGCAGTGGGTGAGACTAACTTTATTTTCGAATTTCGGTCAAAAATTTTAATCCATCCATGTACATCGAAAAATGTTTTGATTTTACCCGGCCAGGCGTCAAACTAGCCCCAGTTCCGACCCGTAGCGATATTCTCAGAAGCCGGCCGGCTGAGCTGTGCAATTGTAAAAGCAAGAGCGTGGGGCTGGGATTGGGAGGGAGTTTGTGGAAGAGTCCGTCCACGAGAGAGTATGGGCGGTGGTGGAAATGGAATCCCGATTCATCCGGCCGTTGCTCCGCTGGCCCACCTGTTGGGAACGTGGAAAGGGCAAGGCGAAGGGGGCTATCCCACCATTAATTCCTTCTACTATGGCGAAGAGCTCGCTTTTTCTCACTCCGGAAAGGTCCTAGCACACACTCTCGATAAAATTCAAAACTGATTTCCCATTCTCGCTTTTGGGGATTTTTTTTTTTTTTTTTGGTTTCGTCGTTGGAGAGGAAACAGAAGTTCAAGCAATATGGGTCTTTCTATCTATGCGCAATATCATTGCTGCAATCTTCATTTCGTTCCTCTTCACCACGGATTTACAAATACGAACAGGTCTGCAGTTAGAAATCTCAGTTGGATGGATCCCTCTTTCTTGGTAGCATTCAGTATTGCATACTGATAATTGGAATACAGTTCTCGGGCCGGCTGGAGATGTAAGATTACCCATAATTTTCGGGAATGCGCTCGGAATCGGACCACCTGTAATGCCCGATGATCTTTGGTATACTCTAGCAAGTACTGACCATGGCATAAACCTTCTCATGTATTTCCTCTTTCTTAGTGTATAAGTTAAAGAGAAGCGTTTGAACTTCATGTCTCTTGTTTTATGGCTATTGTTTTATTTATTTGCTCATTTAAGTACTTCACGACCAGCCTGTGATAGCTTATTCTCAAAAGACTTGGAAGTTGGCCTCTGGAGAGCCTATGCATGCAGAGACTGGTTACTGGCGGCCCAAAGCTGACGGATCAATCGAAGTTGTGATTGCGCAGAGCACTGGTCTTGTGGAGGTTCAGGTACTTGCATTGTCGATTTTGCTAGCAGGCTAGCAACAGCATCCCAAAACTGTTTTGTTGCTTTGCAGCTGGAACAAAGACAATGATGGAACTACACTTAACAAAAACAACAACAACAACAACAAAAAGAAAAAAGACAATGATTGAACTGACACATTATTGCAGTTTATCCCCATTTTCGAATGTTTACAGTATAATGGAATGTGTATTCAGATTTGTCGTTCTTGCAACATCCAATGCCATAAAATATAAACTCTAAATGGGTGCCTATGATTTGAATAGTTGGAAATGGATAGCAAAATAGAAATGAAGTTGCCTGCGCAGGGGATTCCGCGGACTATGAAATTAATGACATTAAATTAGAAAGGATTTTGATCGAAAATATAAGTGATGATAAGAAGTTAGGTTTGATATAACAGATGAATGCCATAGTCACTTATTGTTTCCATAAGGATGCATTTTCATCCCCATTTCCTCCCCTGTTATAGTCTCTTGGACCATATTAATAAATCATTAGCTTCAAGATATCCTGCACTCGCAGAATTGGTGGAAATCTTGTCACTTCAACGAGATAAGAAGGTGGTAATCGTCACCAGTATACTACTGTGATGGTCTGGCGGAGGCTGACTTCTTTCAGGACAGTATGCTTGGTTTTTGTGCATAAATGAATTTTATTATTTCGTTTGCATTTTCTATTGTTCTACGGACTACATAGGCTTCCATACAATAAATTTCATCTCTGTTCTGCTGTGCTACTGCTGTGATTTACTTGCAGAAAGGGACTTATGATGCTGAGAAAAAAGTTGTGAAGCTTCGAAGCGAACTTGTAGGAAATGCATCGAAGGTAACTGGCAGTGTGCATTCGCAATTTGGCCTTTTGCCTTCCTCATCCTGTAGACATTTCTATGTAAACAAATCATGTCTGCTATTTTCCACCATGATATCTACTTTTGATGCAGTGGCTATTGCTAGTCCTGCATGAGTTACCATCTTTTTCATCACACTCAAGCAAATCAAGCATTGAGCCTACCACTTGTTTTGAACCTATTGAATCTGAGCAGCAGCAGTTTTTTTTCCCCCTTTTGGCCAGGTGAAGGAGGTAACCCGCGTTTTCGAGGTGGTCAATGGTGAATTATCTTATGTAGTTCAGATGGCTACGCATCTGACTAGCCTTCAACCACATTTAAAAGCCTTGCTTAAGAAGATATGAGACATTACCATCAAGAAAAATATATATATGGTACATTTGTTTGAGACCTAGACAATACATTCTGTATTTCAGTGTTTTTCTATTACACAGTGGAAGCGGCTGATGGATGCGTGGAATGAAAGAAAAACTAAAAATGAAGTACAAAAATCCCAAAAAACTGGTTGGGACTTTCACCATTGAATCTTGCAGATGTGCCTCCAGAGATCGTTGGTAACATTGCCTCTGACCACGTAAATACTGTTGTCTAGGGCTAAATTATCGTTTTTCTAAGTAAATTTATTTAAGTTCGTTACAGTATTAAACTTTAGTAAATTACCTTCAATCTCGTTAAAGACCATTTATGCCCACGCGAGTCTATTTATTAATCTTGCTTCGTCTTTTTTTTTTTTTTAATCAAAATCGAATCTTGCTTCATTTTCAATATGCTTCAATGAACTTACATTTGAGAACGAATAAAACCTACGCATGTTATATCAAATTTCATCAAGCCTTGTGACGTCTTTTATAGTTCACTAATTTTCCATAAGTTTGCAGCAGCTTATTTTAATGTCTACTAAAATAGACCGAAGTCTAATAAAGTCCTTTGGCCCCATTAATGTCTAACAGAAGTACCCTAAAAGGTCATTAACGCCTATAAAAGATTGTTAAAATCGTAGCTTTATGAAACTTTTCTAAAAATATTGATTATCTTAACCTCGTCTCTAATTTAGCTTGTCCAAATCGAACCCTTCTTTGCTGAACAATTTAGCATGGTAGTTGGGACCAACTCTGTGGTATGATATTCACGTGAATCTTTTTTATGAACGCAAAAGCCAGGAAAAGCTTAACAGAAAACTTTCGCAAGAATTTGACAGTTAATATACATTAGCTCCAAAAGACATGAAACAAAAGGAGAAGTAAATAAATAAATAGAACAAAACACTGTGATAAAAACAGAAGAACCAATTCAACCTGGGGCCACGGATTCTATGATGCTAAGTGAGATGAAATTATAGACACGACTTAACAGAATAGGTTCACGAGACTGTAAAAGCTCAGACCATTCCTTTTGGGTGATGACTGTCAGCAGATCTAGCAACTTGGTTAGAGCATTGATCAGCAGCTCCGAAAACCCCAATTGGGCAGCTGTCAACATTTCACAACAAAATCTGTGGACGATTCTTCTGTTCCTTCGCCAACTCTTCCAGTCGGTTAACGACTTTATGAGCAACATTGTTATATGATTTGGAGACTTCGCAGTAAGGCAAGGACATCACTATCGGATTGCCTTCATCTGATGTTCTTCTAACATCCACCTCCAAGGGTATCTGAAAAAAATTAGACAAGATAAAATAAAACAAAAAAAAACAGACAACATGCAGGTCAAATGGATGCATGTCTCAACATTCTATCCAAAGTAAATCAAAGAGGTGGAATTAGCAACCAAGCATTGCACAACCTAATACAAGCGTGCTTGTTTTTTTTACAGGCCAACAAAGTTAGGAACTGATAAGATCAAACTACCCCTATGTACCGATATTACGTTACTTTTTCACATCACCATCTATCTGTTTTCAAAAATAACAGCAACAACAACAATAATATTGTCTTTAGTTACCATCACCTTCCCCGTTACCCTACTTTTATTTTTCTTCCTTTTTCAACGTCTTTTGTACCCTAAACTGAACATTCACTAAACTAGGGGTGTAAATTGGGTCGGGTTTACTCGGGTTGGACCTTTAAAATCTCAACTCATCCCTACTTTCAACCCTATTTTTTACACTTTAACCTAACCCTATTTTAACCCTACAGAAATCGGTTTGGTTTGGTTAGAGGCTAGTAATTATATAATATTTAAAAAAATTCTTAATTAAATCTATTTTAAAATAAAAACTTATACGAAAGAATAAAACTTAATTTTTTTATAGGAATACTTTCAAATTTATGACCTGTAAAATGATATGATTGTTAAATAATCTTATTTCAAAGCAATGGTGTCTAGTTAATTCCTATGTATTATATGATAATGTAAGATTATTTATTAATAATTTCTTATACTATATGCTAATATATGAAATTGGTTCGGGTTGTCAGTCATCCAACCCAAACTAGCCCACATTTGAAATCAGGTCAGTTCAAATCAGGTTATGTAGTTAATTTTTTTCAAAATGCTTAACTCGACTCTATTATAAATCGGGTTGGGTTAGTCAAAGTGCAGGTTGAAATAAACCCTATTTACTCCCCTACTCTAAACATAAATGAAAAGGACACCTCTACCTCTCCTTTAATTTATGGAACATCTACCCCATCTCAACCTACTCCTAATGGTCAAATTTTTCTTCATTATTTCCCATATCCCCAATTATAGTCCCATCTTATTTTATTTTTATGTTTGTTGATTTGATATCACCTTTATCTTACTGAAATCATTTGTGTTTTCTTTTACATTTACATTAAGAAAATGCAAGAACCTTGGCAATAGGAACCATAAAAAGGTTTTGGAAACTTTTATGTTGGATGAATGAATGAAGGATTGGTTGAAAAGATGAGGATGAACATGTGACAGCATTAAGGTTTTGGCATTTTGTATTGAGTATACACCCTTAGAAAACATAATGATTGATATCCTGCCACTAGATTTTATTTGATGTTCTTGCCACTAGAAATTTGAAGGGTTGGTATGTACATCACCAATGAAAACCATATCCATCTCATCGGCAGTCCTCCGAGCACCGCCACTGCCAAAGATGTATGATGCTTCCCCACAGTGAGGACACCTAAAGCAGCTCATGTTTTCTACGAGTCCCAATACCTGCCAAAAACCTCAAATTCAGTTATCAGTAGCAAAAAGGTTTAACAGAAGCATTCCTTCCAGCACATGGCATAAATGACAATAAACATCCAAAAGGTCAATGGCAGTGGCTTTGGATGACATTTCAGCTCTTCAGATCAGAAAAAAGCTGAACCTCTACAAATATCTACATAAAAAATGAAAGGCTTGCTGTTACAGTGGACTGAAATGCACCTACTATTAATCAGCAACATCCCATGCCAATTTCGTCTTTGGACTCAGGTTGGGAGCTATGTTCAAGTTCAGCATGTTGAGACCATTAACTTGCTGGTGATGCATGCCATAGAAGAGGCATTCTATGGTGTTCATTTGGCCGATTTAAATAAATAATTAAAAAAAAGCCACAGCAAAGTTCACTCCCCAATAAAATAATTACAATATTAGTCAGCTATATTTATTACAGCCACGACAAGAATAAAACTGGCAGGATCAACCAAAACTGATTTAAGCCAGGCCTGACGAACAGGGTGGACACGAAGCAAAGTGGGTACCAAAAAGGTTGAATGAAAATTCATGAATCAGTATCCTTTCATTGGCTTGGGTCTATTCAATGTCCCTAGGAACCCAGTTGTTAATTGTCAGTCTTCACAATGCATCCAAAGAACCAAAAAAAAAAAAAAAAAAAAGGATGCAAGTTTCCCAGGAGTTCTATTTTCATTTCTGCAGAAGCTACAGACCAAGTAAGATGAGTGAAATTTCCTTAAAATACAAGTATCCATACGGATGATTATCAGAATCATATTAATATGACAACTATATACTGCAAAGAGTGCACAAATTGGCAAAAAATACAAAAAAGAGTAAGTGGGAGTGTATTCCTTGCCAAATATCCTTCTCCATTTCTCAGATGAAACATCTGCCATTAATCTAAATATCCATGGTCATTGAACAGACAGACAGGGATTACTATGAAGAGTCTTAATTATCACTTTATGTGTCAATATACACATTCAGGTCTTTCTGTCGAGAGGATCTACCATTCTACCCCACAACAATGCCCACACCCACATACAATCATGGTGGCATTTGCAAAACAGCAGCATTGCTTCTTGTAAGTCTTGAAAGCAACTTCCAAATATCAAGACAACTAATTTCAGAGTTTTATTGTAGGAACTCCACATAAGACATGCCCAGTGAATTTGATGCACCCTTATCCCTAATGCATTCTTATAAATCACCAAATGGCACTTACAGTCTTTCCTGCAACAGCACATGCAATTGATTTTATTAACCTCAAAACAAAAAAAATAAGGCAGAGAACTTTCTCCTCTGAATCCAACCTCGTTGAAGACAACATCAAGCAAGAGAACATGATGTTGGTACTCCAAAAAATAGCCAAGGGAGAAATAGAAAAAGAAGAATGAAAAGTTCATACAGGAACTTCAACTTTACGGAACATATTAGCTCCTCTACGGGCATCTATAAGTGCAACATCCTGAGGAGTTGAAACAATCAAAGCACCTGCAACACAAAACCACTAGCAATCATAGTGTTGTCAGCAAAACTGTTTTCCCCTTAATGAATTGTCAATAAGGCAGCAAGCAAAGGAAAATAATGGTGAAATTCAAGCCAGGGAAGGCTTTCGATGGACATTAGATCTTGCGAGCACAATTTTACAGCTTTTCCAGAAACATTTTTCAAATGCTGAATAACTTCTAGAATATCAACCTCTCACAGGCCAATTGAAGAACCAGCACAGTTATATTTTGATTACAACCATGTCGTGCAAGTGAAAGTAACAAGATTCAGCATTAGGTTTAGATGAATGTATTTTATGGGCACAGTTTAGATTTTCATTTGTGGATCTGTTGGGCACATTTATCTTATGCAGGTTAAACTAACAACATTTATTTTATGAAACCAACAACCCTACTTTTTTCTCATAATTAATTATATTTCCAACAATTTTCCTCCACTTTATACATAAAGCATATCAATGTTATCTTTATTCGCTTTATTTTCAATCATGACACCTCATGTTGTTATATAATTTCCTTCCATTTCTCAATACTTTCCAAATTTCAAAATTTCATCCTCTTTTCTACCTCCTTTCCCATTTCCCATAGGAGCTTTAAGTCTCCTCTTTCTAAATCCTAATTCCTTCTAAGTTTTCTTTCATTCTCTGTATTCTAAATTTAAAAGGAAAAGAAAAAACACTTCAAGGTATGATTCTTTCACCACCTGACAGTTGCAGACGCTGTGAAATAGACAACTGTGCATCGCCCGTGCCTGGTGGCATATCCACAACAAGTATATCAAGCTCTCCCCAGCAAACTCCCCGAGTCAATTTTTCAAGAGCACTCATCACCTGCTAGGAATCAAGCAGCACACAGATGCGCATTAAGAGTTCTTCCTAGCATGATCCTCCTGCAAACACCTTTTCTGGGTAAAAAGATAGGAGAATTGCTAAAAACAAACCATTGGGCCTCTCCATATGATTGGAGCATCCTTGTCCACAAGAAATCCAATTGACATACAGCGCACTCCATGGTTTTCAATGGGGATCATCTTCATATCTACAGAAACTACAAAATGATCACCTCACCAGGATATTTCCTCAGCAAGAAATGCTGTTGTAGTAAATGCATGTATGGTTCGAACCTGCGTAAATGAATAGTTTCCTATATTTATGCAAGCAAACTATAGCCTAATAATCACACCATTTGACCTCAAAACCTACATAGATACTTCTGGCTAATGCTTGTGAGAAAGTAGCTTCATGTGGAACAGAATCAGAAGCAATTCACTGGTGCTAGGTTTGGTATCTGCAAATTTTTTTTTCAAAAAAAAAAAAGTCCAACAGTGAAAGTAAATGGTTTAAGCAAACAGGAAAAGAATCAATCACCTTCATTCACTTCAGGCTTTCTGTTTAGTCTCATCATGGTAGGGATGGATGGACCATACACATCGGCATCCAATAAACCTACTTTCAATTGGCATGTATTTGCAAGTGCGACTGCCAAATTAACTGCACATCCAGAAAAGCATCACCCCATTAGCCCTCAGGAGCTTATTCCTACCATACAAGAGAAAGAATACAACGAAACATATAAGCATGCAGGAATTTAGTTCTGGATCCAACATTTCCATTCAATACTGTGAATATTATGCAGTCAGCCATCTCATTCTCAAGCTTCAAGACTTTAGCACCCATACTTCACAATCAGTCATGCCAGTAATTAAAGGCACCAGGTGAATATTTCTAAAAGATGACCTTCTCCAATTACAAGATTTCGCTTAGAAAATAAACAAAGCCCAAACTAACATCAGATTATGTATTGTATGGTTAGGTTCACGATTTTAAACAGAAGGCAGTACCTAAAACCACAGGAAAAAGAAGCGCAATTCACCTGCGGTGGTGGACTTGCCAACGCCGCCTTTCCCAGAAGCTATGGCTATGATATCCTTGACTCCCTCAATTGAACTTTTGTTGGCGACTTTCTTCTCGCTGGCAGCAACAGCATAATCCCTTATAAGTCGCACCTCCTACAAATGAAAAATAGAAAACTCCCTTCAAAAAAAATTTCTGGAAAGAAAATGAAAAGGGAGGAAGGCGGATTGATAGAATTACCGAGAAAGGAATTGGAGAGGAAAGAGATGATTTAATCGAGTGTTTTAACTGCGAGAGCTTGATAAAACCCATCGCAGAAAATTTTCGATCTGTAAAACCCAGCTCTGCTCTGTTCCTGCGCGGTCTCACAGCTCAAAAGGCGGACCACTGGTGTCCAGCACACGCTGCGGCCGGACGCAAAACCTTTTTTTTTTTTTTTTTTTTTTTAATCTCCACCGTGTACGTATTTTTTGGATTTATTACTAAAATACCCATACTTATTTAAAAGGGGCGTGAGCATCTATGAGACTATGACCGCTAAAAGTATTAAAAAAAATTTTAATTTTCTAAAATGGTTAGTCTAAGTATGTTTAATTTATAAACTTTTAAAAATTTTCAAAATGGTTAGTCTAATTATATTTAATTTATAAACTAATTTTAACATGTGAAAATATATTTTTTAAAATTTTTAAATAAGGGAGTATTTTGGTCATTTTAAGTATGAAAAGTGATCTAGTGCTCTGGAAGCCCCAATGCTCTCGTGTGCGTGTACTCTTTTTTTTTTTTTTTGGAAATTTTTTAGTGAAATTATCAATGTAAGTGTATTTAATATGTTTATCAATTTTCACTATTTTTTAATTTTTTAAATATTTTTTCAGATTTTTAAAAATCAGTAACATTTTTAAAAATCTGAAAAAATTTAAAAAATTTTCAAAAATGATAAAAATTGGTAAACATAGTAAATATACTTAGATTAATATTTGTATAAAAAAATTTCAAAAGTAATACAATAAAATAGGTATATGCATTTGGGAGCATGGAGACTCAATGCTCCTAAAAATACTAGATTACGTTTCTTTAAGTATCGAAAATGACTAAATATCTCTATATTAAAAAAATTTTTAAATACTTATACATCTATAAAAAATGATAAATTTTGATTTATAAATTAAGAACACCTACATTAATAGTCTCATATTAAAAAATATAATAATACATTTTTGGGCTACGCGGCCATCACTCGGTAAGAATGAAAAAACATATACATATCTCAAAAATTAGTAAAATTTAGTTTGTAAATTAAATATACTTAAATTAATAGATTTATAGAAAATAACAAAAACATGTGGTCGGCCTGAGTGGGCCAGATATGATCTCATTCACCCACGATGAATTCTTTTTAGTGATCTTAATGTGCATACGTAGCTTGTGGTGGCGCACTTTTGACCCGGTGAGTCCGTGATCGAGATCATACTCATAGACTACGTGCTTAGCTTCTTCTAATTCCTCCGCACCACCGTTTTTCCTTGTTTGGATATCCGAAACGGGAAAGGTGACGTCGCGAAGAACGCTTTCAGCCCTTCCCCAACCAATCTTGTCACGTGGACCCCACGACGAAAGAGTGCACTAATTTAGCGCCGGAATCCATATATGTATCAGCCTAATTATTAAGTGGGTCGATAATCAGCATGAATTTCGTGTTAATCTAGTATTTCCAAGGTGATGTTGTAGGCATTGGGCCTAAAATTCTCACTGATTACTTCGAGTTTTTACTCTCTTGAACAAGTTGACTTAATGCACTATTAAATGTGATCAACTTCACACTCAATTGAACAACATGAGATAGACGAAGGCATAGATCAGTGGGTTCGCACCGTGTGTGATTCAGAGTTCAAACCCAGACAGAGGAAGCACGGTCTCCATGTAAAGTAAAATAATAATAATAATAATAATAATAATAATAATAAATTGAACTCACGAGCATAATTAATAGAAATGATGAATGCAGATTAAAAAAAATCAATATTTAGGACTAAATCTATTCCGAAAGTTATCAAACGGTATAAAATCCAGAAAACGAACAAGTTGTTCAAAAAAGTTCATTTCACACATCGGCCATTGATTTTAATTAGTTAGGCTAAATATTCAAACTAAACAAATTGAAATTTTGAAAAATCATACCCCATATCAACGATGCTGTGGCTTTTTGGGGTTTAAATCACGTGAATAGTGCAATTGTTTGACCGCAATAATATGCAACAGCAAACGCAAAGACCAGGTTTAAAAAATAATAATAATAATAAAACAAACAAACAATAGAATGGAAATCTGCTTCTCGGCACAAATCAAACACGTTATATTTATAACGAATCACTCAAATGAGATTATATAATATACAACAATCCTCAACCCACAAGATATACAGCTTACAACTGGCTGCGTAAAGGACTGCATTGAGGCATGCATGAAAGAAATGGGAGTCGTGTTTAAAAATATACTCCAGTTAAAGAAGCTCAGCCCATAGCTAGGACTTAGGACACTTCTTTCCCCCCAGATCAGGCTCTCCAAAGAATCAGAAACAACTTTTCGCAGGTTCAAAAATTGGTAGCTCCACTACGTGAGCAAGCGGGGTCCATTCTCAGCAGCTACCCTCACGTGTTCTTGAATGTGGGGTCTGGTCATTTGCACATCACGTCCAAAGTGAGTTTTTGCTTTTGCATACGGAGCATCCCTTGCTGAAAAAGAGAATATGCAAGCACCTCAATACCATTCAAGTGATAGAGCAAGTTCCTGAAGGATTTGAATGCACACATAGGATTTGTCAACCCTACCAGCAAGTTTCTGGGCTCGCAGAATATTCTGTCGTCGTTTCCACCAACAAATAGAGCAGATGACAATAAGGGCAAAAGCTACAAATGACCCCAGTGCAATGGCAATCTTAGAGCCAGTTGAGAGATGTGGCCCACATGTTGGTAGGCCAGGTATGCCACAAAGGCCTCCATTGTCAGTAAAACTGTATATACCGAGGAGGACATCAGACATCTTAGTAAGCAATAGCATACACAACTGGACGCCACATACAGGAGTCTTGTGATTATAGAAGTACTGAACTCATTGACTGTAAGCAAGAAAGTCATCAGTGAAATGCACTTGTGAGAATCTGATTGTTGAAATCATCATCCTTATCCTTACATGCTTGAGATTCATCGATAGAATGCTCTGAAGATCATTCCTTCCCCATTAAGCTGAATGTACTAGCTAATGGAAAATCAGGATCTTGTAATCAACATGACTTCTTGTCAATAAATGGCCTCATGATTTGAACACTATGAATTTAGAGCATGAATTCCACATGGATGAGTTACCTCTATTCTAAAAGTGGTGCAAAAGTGTTGACTGTAATTTGCCCCTTAATATTATCAACTCCTACTGAAAGCATTTGATTTCTACTAGTTATAAAGAAAAATAAATATAGGCCACATTGAACTAGTTATCATTCTTGTAAATGAGAGAGGTTACTTGAAGCTAGCTCCATGCAGTGGAAGTCCTCCAAGTTTCCCAGGGACTCTTCCAGATAGAGAGTTTCCATTAAGATCCCTGCATCATGAACTAGTTTTGAGTCATTTGAATACCTGTCAAGTGTCAATGCACCAAGATCCAGTGAAAAGTAAATGCTTCCAGATGCTTCTTACAATCTCCGTAATGATGATAATTCACCAAGGCTTTCAGGAATTGAACCATTGAGCATGTTGTATGAGAGATCCCTGTGGAGCAAAACAACAAACAATTAGTTACTATACAACAAAGTTTTGATTGATCGATTAGGATACTAAATGGTGCTAAATCATTCACTAAAACTGATGCTTTGTTTGTAAGGTATGATCTTGTCAGCTGGGCTAACATAATCAATTGTCAGCCGGGCTAACATAATCAATTGTCAGCCTGTGCTATATCTCCCATTTTTTGTTTTTTTATAAAATTGTTAATCTAAGTGTATTTAATCTATCAACCAAGTTTTACCATTTTTAGAAATGTTTATATTTTTTTATTTTTAAACATAGTGGTATGTTAGTCATTTTAAACCATTGAAAATTTTTTAAAAAATACCTTTGTGTTTAAAAATCCAAAAAATATATGTACAAATCTCCAAAATTTGTAAAACTTGATTTATAGATTAAATACACCTCGATTAAAAGTTTTCTTAAAAAATAAGATATATAATCCAGGCAAACAACTAATCTTGTTAGCCCGGGCTAATAGGATCACGCCTCCTGTTTTACTTTTAACAGTCTTTGTTGAAGAGGTCTGCATGTACACGCTTGCAGTTTATTTGAACAGTACAGTTCACTTCAAGCTACAATCTAGGAGAGGTTTATCATATTATTGTTTTCATCATAGCATGATGGACCAAATTCTTACAACCTATACAAACTGCAATATGATTTTGAAAGTTTTGGCTCAAGAATTCCATAATGCACAATAGTGTAATTTAGCCATTTGAAGAGAGAAGAATGATTTGTAAGATAACCTGGAGAATCTCTTTTGTAATCTTTGCACTAAATGTAGAGTTTATAATATATATAAATCTAAATCCCACTCATTGCTTGGTGAGGAACTGTAGATGAATGTGCCCTAAAGGACTACCAAGTTGGAAGATATAGTTCCCAATCTTTGGTCTTCCTCTTCTTCTGCTTCGCAAACTATTATCACTCATACTTCAAGGGGTAACCACTGAATTTCTTTCTTACAAACCAAACTAAAACTGTCAAGAGCAACTGGAAAACAATAGATATATCTCTAGAATATGTCAATTGGCATGGAGAAGGAAAAGAGTGCAGACTGGTTCCGGGGTAAAAGAGACCACTAATTTGAGTAACAGGAAGAAAAAATAGCTAATTTTTCATGTTCTTTATAGCATATGCAAAATACTTACAAAATTTCTAACCCAGCAATTGTTCCTATTGAGAACGGAATAGGACCATGAATGCTGTTTCCACTCAAGTTTCTACACAAAGAGGAGAGACAACAAGCAAATAAGTGATAATTAGAAAGACATGTATTCATGTGCATAAAACATAGCTTGCGATTCTAGGTTAAGGTAAAGAATGCAACCACAGAGCACTACGCAGTGAAGTTACTTGGGTAGGGCACAAATTAAAGAAGTACACAAGCATTCTTATCAAAGCCTGCTGAGAAGAGAACAGACAAATGGAACCATATTTATACATGTTTTGCAGATGCCTCAGCCTGGATATGTCAGTTGGCAAGAAACCCTTCAAACCTTGATTGTCTAGACCTCTGCACAGACACAAGCAAAGTTACGGTAAAATAAAATGATAACATGTTCTGCACTTTCACATAAAGGACTCCTTTTCGTACGGAAAAAAGATAAATCTTGGACCAAAAAGTAGCTGACAACTAGAATTAAAGAATTCGTCTTGATTGTGACACAAAAACCAAAAAAAAGGAAGTTTTTTTTTTTTTTTTTTGTATTTTGCAGTTCTTCCCCAGTGATGTCTAAACAATCACCATTGATTGTGAAATATAGCGCATTGCTTTTTGAATGACAACTAAAGATTCAGAACCTTTTGTGAAAACTGATGCTTCCAAAGTTTACGTGCTAAGAAGATTTATCACAATGCAAAAGGTTGAGAACAGGAGATCAGCATTGGATTAATCTTCTAAATCAGCAGTTTTAGTAAGGAATTTAAGTTTTTCTCTCAAAGGAAAATCATAAAAATTCTGCAAACAGAATATGCCTATGAAAACAATCCAACCAATGAAATCAATAGTGGAGAATTTACTATCAAAAAAAATCATGGAGACTCTACTGCATGATAATAATGATGATAATGATGGTAAATATTGATGATGATGTTGATGATAACGATGATGATGATAAGATCCAGGCCCACACGCATACTGAGCTACAATATTGACGGAAAGATTCTAAGTGTGAACAGGAGATTACAGTCCATCAATGACCCAAGTGCCACTGTCTTTGTCCAACTGGCAATCAACACCATTCCAAGGATGTTGTTGGGGTACGCAAGGGTCACCATTCCACCCAAAACGAAGAGGAAGCCCCAGCGCATTCTTCACAGCTTGCAAAGCCCTAACTGTGAGAGGACAACAGCAACATTATTTTAGCAACTGTTAGCAAATAGTTTGACTATAGGAACCACGTCCATCCAAACAATCAATGAAATCACGTATAATGCTTTCATCCGCAACATGGAATGTCTATGTGTGTTTGTCTAAGAAATAAGAACGTAATTTGAGTCTTTAACATAAGGCCTGACTATTATTAACATAAGACCAATGAAGTAAAATTAATGTCTTGCATTATCTGAAAATAATAGCATTATATCCAGAACAAAATAATTGACAACAAGAGGTTAAGAGCAATAAAACTTTAGCATAAAGAAACAACAACTAATTAGAAAACTTTAGCCAGGAAAAAGAATGCAATCATCTTTTATTTCAGCAAAAGATCCAAATTGCATTAATCAGCCCTTCCAAAATAAGAAGTATGGTAAGTTCCTTCATTTACACATAGTGCCTAGTGCTAGCTACCTTCTTCTGCTGAAGTTTTGGACTCTGCAGCGATAACCTCGAAGACCTCAATGGCACTGAGAATAGCACGATGTCCATTTGCAGGGTGCAATGTTATTGTTAGAGTCCTCCCATTAACAGCAATAGTCTTGTTCAGGACCAAAGCAGTATAAGGCCTCCCAGTCATATGAATAATGTCAACATTCTTGAACTCTACATTGCCATTTATTAGTACGTCAAATACCCGTTGGCCTTCACTTGTAATTCCTGCTTCAATTTCTGCAAAGTGCAGCCAGATGGAATAGTTTGTCTTGGGTTCCACCTCCATACTAAATGACAAGTCAGGCTGAATAGCAGTACTAAGAATGGCAGACTGATAAATCTTTTCTGGGTAGTAATTTGGTGGACTTGAGGCCCCCTTGATGCTCATTTCAGTGGACATAAGCTGATCAGAACCATGCTCAAAACTTTGAACTGGATACCAGAATCTATCTCCGCCCCAGTGGTTCCCATGGTAATCTTCATCAAATGCTGGTTTCCCAACACCACATGTTATCCTTTTGGCAGTTCTAAGGATAGTCCCCCTACCCCACTGCGGCCCAAAATTGTATGCATTTTCATCAACTTGCAGTATTTCAATTGAAAGGATGGATGGATCCCCATGACCTGTACTATGAAAGCAAAATGAAACAGAACTGTCTGTAATAAATATCAAGGCTTCTGTGAATGACTGCTCATCAGTGGTGGTCCATCCTGACCTTAAAGAATATATCTGAGTTCCTTCCAATGAAATATCAAATAATGGCTCATTATCAATGTTAGGTTGTGCAACCAAAGCAAAAAAGACTCTGACTGAGTAGTGTCTATTGCGTATGCGATGAACATTGTAGCAGTTCTCGGCTCCATCAGACAGAGGGAAATAGCGAAGTGTTTGTAGTGGAGGAACAATGCGACTTGTGTGTTTTGAAATTCCAGGTCTGCCTCCTGTGTAAGCAAAATCCTTGAGCCAGAGAGTACCAGTTGGTTTGGTACGAGAATTTTCACGAGCCCCACAGCTTATGCGAAGTGCAAATGGGTCTGCCAAAAAGAAGGCCATATATAAGAATTCAAAAGTTAAAAGAAAGAAGCAACAAAATTAATTGAACAGATAAAACTCCATCCTACCAAAGCTAATAGTCTCAACCTTCAGGTGGTTTTGACCAGAAGCTAAGAAGTAGGCAAGAAGCCAAATTTCTATTACTGTTTGAAAAGGGCATCAAATTTGCGAGGTAGCAGTGCAATGCAGATAAAGAAGAGAGGCAGGCGATCCAACATTGATGTGAGTGAAGGTTAAATACTTGAGATTCTTATTACTGGCAATAAATTAGAACCTCAAATTGAACTCTCACGATCCCATCTCGTGAGCATCTGCTGAACTCAGGTACAAGGGACTGCTGAACTCGGACACAAGAACAATCGAACTGTTGGCTATCACTAAACTACCATACAATGCTAACAGAACGAATCCCCCCACCCTCCACGACCCGCTTACCAGTTTATAACCAATAAGCATCAATGGCAATGGCCAGTTAGACAGGCCCACCGACCTATAAAACATCCTCCCAGTCTGCCCCGTAATGCATAGCTAGAGACAAAAAAATCATACTCTTTTCTGACCATAGTATGACATATTCTCGACTTGTAATTTTCCTATTATCATTCATTATGACAGAAAAGCTCTTTCCTCAGTTGATTTAAACCATTTTGAAAGGTTCTAAAAACTCATCAAGATGAATTCTATGCGTCATCTCCACACTAGTCCAACCACACAAAATTCTCACTTGGATGATCCTAAAATTTCATCGACTGAATCACCCGTGCCCGGGAACCATAAAACAGAGAAATGCAGGTGCATATTAAATCTTCGACTGCTTAACCCTATCTATTCGGTTTTACGCGCATAGCCGCATACTACTCCATACCATGTTTCGATTTCGAGTGAAAAAACCAAAATGGAAAACAGAGCGTACCTTTCCGGGGAGCAGCTGCTGAAGATAGGTTCAAGATGGAGGAGAACAGCAGTGGCAGTAGAATGAGGCATTTCTGATACAAAAACCCCTCCATTCTTCTCCGCCTCCCTCGCACACACTCCTAGTTAAAAGCTCGGCCCTTTTTTTTTTTTTTTTTTTTTTTTTTTTTTTATTTTTATGGGGGAGGAAAGATATCTGTGAGCTTGGGAGCAGCTGGTGCTAATCACTGGAAATTTTTAATGACGTAAGTACGAAGGATCCTTGCATTTCTTCATGCGCTGTAAGCAAGCGCATCAGCCAGATAACCCTAGAAAATCTACCATAATCCAATACGTTAATGAATTTTATAATTATAAAAATGTACTTATAATCTATTAGTTTTACTATTTTCATAGCAATTTTTAATTTAATCTCATCTATCAAGCAATCCTTATGCTACTTTTCGAGTTCTTCATTATTTCAAGATTTTTATTCAAAAAATTGTTAGACCGACTGATAGTCTATATACTTCTTAGATGCTTACGCATGCATAACATTTTTCTAATTTTCTATTTTTTTAGTGGAATGAATATTAGGCGTGTGGGATTCACGTTGACCGTTGTGTTCTGCAGTTTGAGTGTTGTTTATGGTTCTATCCAATCGTGCGGCGCATTTGCTTGGTTGGAACCACGTATATCAATGTATTTAAAGTAGAATGTAAATAATAATTAATAAATATAATTATCTGAATAAATAAAAGTAGGCAGGTACATTAACAAAAATTAACAAACAAAATAGAAGCATAACAAGAGGAAAATGCTACAGAAAAATGCAATCGAAATATGCCGTTTAAAAGGAGAAATAATAATATATAATCAAATTGATTCAGCATGGTGCAGCCTTACGGTCTGCGAGACTGCGACAGGCTGTATATTTCAACAGTCGCGATGGAGGAGAAACATGTGACGGGGATGGCGGAGACAAGCAGACGTGGAGACAGTTGTGGCGCAATCAACGGCGCAGCATGTTCAGCGTCAACAGCCCTTGACAACTCCTCCGGAGGATCTGTAGTGCTTTCTTAAACGTACACGTGGCATGCACCACCATAATCGGACCGTTCAAATGAGGGGGCCAGGGCTCAAAACCATGATATTGAACATGGTCGGGGTATACATTTACAAGAAAGTCCCGGTTCAATTTCATTAATATTGACTATTATTGATCTTTTTTTATGAATATTTTACCGTCATCTCAACTAAAGAAAATAATCTCGTTAGTTCAGAATAAGTAAATATTTCATTTAGCTCTTTTTGAAAAATTTATTTATAATAATTTTTTATTTTTTCTTCGTGTATTTATTTATCTAATTATATTTAATATATAAACTAAGTTTTATCAATTTTGGATATGCTTATATATTTTTTGTGATTTTTAAATATCTGTGTATATATATGTATTTAAACTACTTTAACTTTAAAAATTTTAAAAAATATAAACATATTTGAAAATAATAAAAACTTAATTTATATATTAAATATATCTAGATAAACAAATATGAAAAAAAAAGCAAAAGAAAGTTGTCGTAAATAAATTTTTTAATACAAACAAAACAGGACATTTGATTTGTCCGAACTAACAGTATCAGTCATTCTCAACTAATATTATAATTAAATTTTCTAAGACATTCTTATGAATTTCATACAATATTTTAATAAATATCTAACAAGAACACTCAATTCTTCATAGGCTAGAAAGTCCCACAATAAGCGCCAGAACTCGAACTCGGTTGCGGCGGCCATTAACGATTAACAAAAAAATTTGCAATGGTCAGCGCTGCAACGCAGCCAGTGAAGTCCGAGTCTTGTTAGATCTGGGTAGTTATTGACTTTGTGACTTACGCTGACACGAGCAATGCAATGGATTTATCGATTTGGAAAATGGAAACGGAACGGAAAAATAGTCCAACGAAAACTATTTGAAGTTCGCCAGCAGAGTAATCTCGAGGGGGGAAAAAAAAGTTCGCCAGTAGATGCGCAATGTTAAAAATATATAGATTTTTTTATTTTTTTATTTTTTTATACGTACATAGGCCTCATTTGTTTTTTTTTCCTGAAATCTGGCTGTAGGCTATCACCGCAAACAAGATAGATTTTCCATCTTATGAAAATTTACAATTTTTAAAATTTGTGTGCCATTTTATTTTAAATTTGAAATTTAAAAATAAAATAAAATGCCAAATAAATTTAAAAAGGTCAATTTTTACAATATGAGATATGTTGGTTTGGCATAAAAAAATTACAAATTAAAAATTAAAAAACAAGGGTATATTGCCGGGACTAGTAGGATTATCTTTTACTACTTTGTATATAATTATTTTCATGTCTATTGAAGGTGTTCTTTTAGAACGATACTTTAAAATTTTTATTATTATTTACAATATTTAATTTTTTAGCTTCTTCTATTACATATTTTTTTATTAAGTCACTCAGCTTGGATGACTAAATATCTAATAAAAGTGTACTCCCGTGGATGAGTAGTGAGACTAATATCTTTACCCAACTTTCATCGTTGGAATTCTCTACCATAACACCTAATATATACTCTTTTTATAAGTATATTTAATATGTATTATACTGAAGCCCTGAGACATTATTATAAATTTAAAGATATTGTTTCATCTAATAATTAGAAAAACACAACTATCATCTTACTAAAGAAAGACTAAATTGCTCCCGAGACAATTTTTTGGTTAAAATTTTGCTCAGGTGGGATTCAAACACATTGTGTCAACTGAAATGTTTTAGTAAGACTAAATTGCTCCTGAGACAATTTTTTGGTCAAAATTTTGCTCAGGTGTGATTCAAACACATTGTGTCAACTGAAATGTCTTATTGATTATCCAAGCGATGACCTATTACACACCTCTTCATTTCAATTATTTTCTATTCACAAATTTGGTTACAAACTTATGTTCCAAAATTAATACTTATAAGATAACCACATAAGACTTCTAATTCAAATTTTAAAATCTCGATCCAAACCTTAGTTGCAACTCTATTAGAAGTTTGTGTGTGATTTCAATGAGTATAATCCACGTTTAAGTTTTAAAGAGCTTCAAAAAGGCCAAGTAAATAATACTAACATGTTGGATACATCTTTTTTAGCAATCCAACAATAGCCCAGACCATTAGGAGTACAACTTAGGTAAGGTAATCATCGGAACCTACCAAATTGACCTTAAATAGGATAGGGTATGGTAGAAAATTTTACGCGTGGACACGAGTAAAATAAAAATCATTACCCAACTTCTAAATAGGGTAAATGCATGGTACACACGTCGAGTACCGAAAACCGACCTGAATACATGATTATCCTAATACGTAAATAACTATAAATATATATAAATATGTATATATAAATAAATACGTAATAGTTTGTTTCTCCCCATTCACCAATAAATGATTATTAGTTTGATTTTCTTATTTATTTTTTTATAAATTGCATAAGGTTTGTATTTGTAATGATAAATAATCATAACATGAATATAGAAGATGGTGTTAATGTGATTATTATATAGATAATGAGGTTACAAAGAATGTAAAAATAAATATAAACAACAACAAAATAAAATTAATTATAAATTATAAAGTCTAAAATGTAAATGAATACTTCTTTATATTATTTAAAACAACACAAAAAATATTCACATGTCGCCATTGGTGGTTGTACAAAAAATATTCAAGGAAACTAATCTCGAGTTCAAAAGTTTTCAAAGTCCAAGAGCTTTGTGAAAAAGACGTCAAATCAACCGGGCACGCGGGCAGACGGGAGAGCCGTACTGAGCATGGCCAGCTGAGACCGAGAAATTGTGATGCCAATTATTTTTTAGCGCATGAAAGTCATCCACCATTCCACCCATCCGTCGCATTTGACTATGACGGGAAAATGTTGTGTCAGCTTTCTTCAAATATTGGCCTTGGATAGGGCAAATGCATGTATGACATCATTTGGCTCTATTAATATCTGAAGACAGTTTTTACAATGAGTTTTATGAAAATCCAAACAGACCCTAAGACAAAAACGACAACCGACCTTATGAGCAATTCTGCAAAGAGTAGAGTAGGATAAACTTTTTTAAAAATAGAATATTGGTAAAGTAAATTGCTATCCAAACCGAACCAACTTGAGTTTCATTCAAAACTACTTCAAATCGGTAAGCTCTCATCTTGTTACACACATGAGCTCGTGTTTATTTCAGTAAGACCATGGATTGGATGGGCCACGGAGCCTCAGGACATTTGCTAAAATTTTACTATGGTTCTAAATTCTAAAACATAAGAGAAGGAGAGCAGGTAGAACTTAAAAGAGAGCAGTACACAAATGCTCTCAACTAGCAGGAAAAAATACAGGTTAGCATCTTCAAAGACGGCAAGTAACTTATCACCCCAAATTCTCTACACCAGCCCATGTTGAGGTGTGATTTGGTAAAATGGGGAAAGAAAAAAGCAGAGCAAAGCAAGAAAAAATAGTTCATCATCACATAATAATAACCTTTTTCTTTCTACATTCATCTGAATTCAACAGCCTTCTTTGTTGGGGCCGCCCTGTTGTCGAGGGATATGTGGAGAAGAAGATCGGACACTCGCCGGGCCGACGGCCGCTCGGCTGGAGCAGTCCTAGTGCATTGCAGTGCAACTTCGAGCACGTCGAACATGGTGGATTGTTCGTCAAGGGACAGCGGCTTCAATGCTGGGTCCAGCAGCTCTTCTCTGCTGAGTCCCCCCTGCATGTGCGACTCAGCCCATCTCACCATGTCAATGTCTTCTCCAAACATCTTGTCCGTCGGCATTCGTCCACTCACTAGCTCCATCAGAACTATCCCCATGCTGTATACATCGCTCTTCTCTGTAGCCCCCATAGAGTAAGCATACTCTGTGAGAGGAAAAATAACAAACACAGAAAAAAATATTGTTAATCTCTTGGCCATCCCAGCATTTTTGAAGTCCTTTGGTTGCTATAGTACCTGGCGCAATGTAGCCATATGATCCGGCAAACCAAGCAGTCGACTCTGTTCCGCAACTGCTGGAGTCTGCGTTCTCCTTCACAGCCTTGGCCAATCCAAAATCGCCCAAATGGGCTTCCATATCAGCATCGAGCAGCACGTTGCTGGACTTGATATCGCGATGAACGATCCTTGGGACGCAGTCGTGATGGAGATACTCCACGCCACGAGCCAGCCCAATTGCAACTCGCAATCGGTCGTCCCATTGCAGCTTCCTCTTCTTCGGCCGCTGCGAGTGGCTGTGCAACCAGTCCCAAATACTCCCATTCTCCATATACTCGTACACGAGCAGATTCGCGTTCCCACCTCGGCTGCTAACACAACCCATCAGCTTCACCAGATGCCTGTGCCTGATCCTCCCAAGCGTCTGGATCTCCCTTGAAAAGCTCCGGTCGAACAGAAGATCATCCTTCCTCCGCATCTTCTTAACCGCCACGGTCTCTCCCGTTGGCAATTCAGCCTTGTACACTGTTCCTGTTCCACCTGATCCGATCACGAATTCGTCACTGAGATTGTTTGTGGCCTCCATGATATCCTGCCACTTGAATTCCCTCTTCGCAGCCCGTTGGAAGAGTAGCCGGCGTTGAGTGTTTGATGAGCTAGAGGAGTATGTGCAGTTCACTTCGCGGGCGTTTCTTGGTGATCCCCAACTGCTAGCCACAGCTGCCACCACTGCAAACAAGAGAACAATCGCGGCTAAGGTTGAGGCGGCAACTATCACGCCTACAGCAGCTGCATTCAAACTGGATCCACGGCCGCCGGAACTACGATTATCGTCACAGGGACTCAGAGGGCTGCCACATAGTTGTACATTGGCGGAGAAGGACTGGGCAGGCCAGTGGGAGAAGTCCTTGTCCAGAGGGCCTTGAAGGTGGTTGTAGGACAGATCAAGCGTGCCCAAGCTGCTCATTTCGCTGATCTGACGCGGGATTTCTCCATCAAAGTAGTTATGAGAGAGATTGAGGACTTCGAGCTTGGACAATGTGGCGAGAGAGAGGGGTATCTCGCCGGTGAGATTATTGTAGCTGAGGTCTAAAATGCTCTGAAGATTGCGCAATTCCCCCAGCTCAATAGGAACTGAGCCCCCAAAAGCATTATGGGATAGGCGAAGCTCGTAAAGGCTTGCTAGCTTGCTAATCTCATGAGGAATAGGGCCGGCGAATTGATTGCGGTCGAGATTCAACACGTAAAGGTCAGCCATGTTGCCAATTTCAGAAGGGAGAGTTCCGGTCAGGAAATTACCGTCCATCGAGAGCACGAGAAGGCTAGTGCAGTCGAAGACCTGTGGAGAAAGAGGCCCCTCGAATCTGTTCGACGAGAGCTTGAGCTCTCCCAACCGAGGCAAGCTGCCAAGCCACGATGGCACAGGCCCTGTTAAAAGGTTCCCGTTTAGATCAACGTGCGTGAGCTTTTTGCATGCCGAGAGCTCATCCGGCACTGTTCCATTGAGCGAATTGCTCGAGAGATCGAGAAGCTCCAGATCCCTGATCTTCCCCAGCAGCGGAGGGATCTCTCCCTCGAAACGGTTACTCCCCAATCGGACCCGCGACAGAGCCGGTGAATTTCCCAACTGGGGAGGAATCCGACCACCGAATGAATTGTTCGTAACATCAAAAGACAGGAGAGACTGAGAGCCACACAGAGAAAGAATGCTGCCGCTGAACTGATTGTTTGAGAGATTGATTCTCGTCAGATTCCTGAGCATAATCAGACTATCCGGAATTCTACCGCTGAGCGAATTGTTATAAAGCAGCAGCTGCTCCAGCGACTGGAGAAATCCGAATGATCCGGGAATCGCACCCGAGAGACGATTGTCCGCCAAATCAAGAACCGTCAGCTCCCTGCAGTTCCCTAACGTGGCTGGAATAACCCCATAGAGATCATTCTGTCTGAAATCAACGAAACGTAGCTTT
>JAXCLR010000081.1:4132104-4161843 GCA_035584095.1 Annona squamosa
CTTTACTCCTCATCATTACTCCTATTATATCACATCACTTTTTATTGATTTGACAACTTCTACTCCAAAAACTTTTTATCAAAAATTTTACCTCCAACCAAACACACCTTTAATTTATCAAAATGTATATCGTTACTATCTTAGAAATGGCAATTAATGGCAATTGTTTCTTTCATAACATGTAGAGTCTTGATCGATCTCTCTCCTTTTTTTTTTAAACTGATATATTTACGGCTTTTTTCCTCTCAAACGGTTCTTTTTTTCTAATCATGCATCCGCCGACGAGGCGCGTGTATATGCAGGCCATTGTCCTACAAGAGTATGCTTTTCTTCTTGAGTTTTCTCGTTCTGATTTATGACGTGTGATCTTGGAAGTCAACATCAAAGACCCGCATCATTCCAACATGCAAGACGAATTCCAACGCATGCATGCGCCTATTGGTATAGTATGTTCACGCAGGAATTATTTGCTACGTAGCCCGAATCTTTCGCAAGGCGTACATGGATTTTCCATTCGCCCGGAAGGCCAACTCCGAACCAGCCATCATCCAAATCTGACCGTCCATGGCCACCATCTGAAGCCCGATCGAGCCGCCACGATTTTCCGCAGATAAAGCATCGGAGAATGTAAGTGCATGAGGATTAAATGAGATGCAAATACATATTAGCCGGGCCCCATACACTCGTTGCATGCCGAGCTGCAAACTCAGCAGAGCTTAAGGGTGGATCCGGCTCTTGTTTCATTCTCCTGTTGGCTAGTGTGTCCAAGGTCAGAAAAATGAAAAACGTCAAGATAATCAGGCCCATGAAATGTTTTCTATTTGTTAATTTACTTTAAACCATGAAAACTTAATTAGGACGTATCCAGCCCATCAACGGTCAGGATTACGAGATTAGGGGCCCACCTGCAGAAACCGAAAACTAAAGGATAACATCATACAACTCCCATTTATTTATGCTCGACGGCGCCTATACCAATCGATTATTGTTTGGTTGGAGTCACCAAATCCGGATGTCTTCTTCTCCGGGCATTTTTATTAATTATGTATACAACCACACCTCAAAAATTATATTTTTTAAATGTGATTACGACCTTTTTCTTTTTGGTATGGCACAAACTACTCTATTATAGAAAGGTATTGGTATAGCACACTCATGCAAATGCAAGTGGCTTTGTTGCGGATAGGACATGTCCCGAAAATTTTTTGCTGTTAGGATTAGCCCCAACCAGCTTTTATATTCTTGTTTGTAGCTTAACCATAAGCTACGTATCTTTGCATCTGGTGGATAGAAATAGAACATCTTTTTTCTAATGGAGGGTTTGAAACTAATCTCGGTCTTGGTAAACCACCCCTCTTTGCTTGCTTTCTTATCACTATATCTTCTGCCTCAAAGATCTAATCCATTCTCTCTCCTGTCACAATGATTCATTGTATCATTAATTATGATTCATTAATTTATAAATATACTTGGTTCTTGGAATTTACAACATTCATCTCCGCCGTACAAAGTTAACACAAAAAATCAAATAAGGTGTGGAGAACTAGAGCCTATGGATTTTATTTTTTTTATACAACAAACAAGAAAGTTACAACAAGATTTTGGGCTTATTTGGCCTGACCGTAAATTTACCATATACCATGCATTAAATGTTAAGCATCAATTCAAAGCATATTTATACTAGGCAACTTCTGCAGCAAAAACTTTTGAGCGCAAGAAATAAGATTTCGTTTGGCCCCATGTTTGATGACTAGAAAAATTACTATTTTAAAGTATTTTTTGAATTAATGTTTGATAAACAAGCATTATGTATAGTATTTTATGTAAAAATACACTTAAAAATTGTTAAGAGGAAAACCACCAGAAACTTCTAATGGCTGAGAAGGGAGCAAATCACCCGTCAAACAAAGCCTAAATCGAGCCAAATATCTACAAAAAGCGGAAGGTTTTAGCCCCAAATGACAGCGTTAGCTCATCCACAAACTAACTGCACAAGACAATACCTAGGCTGAAATACTAATTAATTACAAGATTTTGTTTGGGAATTGGCTTAAGGGAAAAAAAAATTCTTCTTGGGATTAATTTCTTCGTTGATGTGGAAAAGAGGGGACTGATCTTCTAAAGATGCCCTCAACATAAGCATAGTTTGCAACTGTTCAAAGTTTGAACATCAAGCCCTCAAAAAATGATATCAAACGGATCATCTTCCCACCTACCTCCCTGAATAATAAACTGTTAGATCGTTTTCATGCTGGGTGAGCTACAGTTCTAGGTCCCGTTCGGCTGGCGGAACAAGGCAGTCAACGCTGATCGGCATATATCCCAAATTCACATTGGCCAGAAGGCCTAAGACATATGCTCTGTACACTCCGGGTATGACTCAGGTAATATTCAATATAAACCGAACCAATCCAATCCATTTTGGCAGAAACAGGTTGGCTGAATCAGATATTAGATCGAAGAAGTTGGGATCAAATTATAGATTACGTCAAACTCAACCCAATTAATGATTGATTTATAAATTGGGTTGGTTAGGTGTGATAGTTAAGAAACTTAAGGAATCCACTCCAAACTATTTTTTTCACTTAAAAGATCTCGAGACCTGACGTTCTTTTTTTTTCTTTTTTTTTTTGGTCTGTAAAGGGCTTCTAAAAATGCATTTGTATTTTGTTTACTATATTCAGCTAATTAATTATTCTTAACCTTCTCTTTCATCTAACTTAAGCAGCCCAGATCTCTCTGATGAGTATTTTGGATGTGCAGAGGTCTGTAGACACGGCTGTTGCACACTTCCACGCGAAATCTAGATGCCTGCAGCTGTAAAGCATGCATCACTAAAGCACAGCCATTTTCTCCCAATTTGGCCTAAGCATAGACATTATATTATAGGATGCTTTCATTTATGTGCTGGAGAGAAGACAATCGATGGACGATTATTTGCGGACATCTTTTGTATTATTAAATAAACGTAGGATGCGAATTACATGAATACATGCCAAACCAAGGGTCAATTTTTTGTCGCGGATGACGAAGATAATGATTTGTTTATGGATATTTTAATTCCAAATGTCAATAAGAATTATGATAAATTCATACCAACTGATTGACGATAATAACCATTTGAAACCTACAAATAGTCCACCTGCCAACATACGCAATGGACGATCCAACAAAGATTAGACCGTCCAATACCACACCAAGAAGACCGGCTTCAGCTCTGAATGATATATATCATGCCAGCGCACCCAAAGGAGGAGAATATGGTTTCATTCATCAATAGCATCAGTGATGTAATCCTCGCAAATACTGTTGCATCAGAATCAGATTGCCCAGTGCCCAAAATTTCACAAGGTCATAACTTGAAAATTAGGCATCCCCAATCCATCGTTGGCCCACCAGATCGACGATCTGGGGCATGAAGCATCAGGACAACCTAAGTCCAAAGGCAGTTCAACCTGCAGGCTGCCCTCAGATCAAGTAGGCATGCTATATATACATTGGGCGCTGATCCCATATGCGGTCAGCCGTGTGATCAAACCCCTCAATTTTTTTTTTTTCAAACTTGCAGGCCCTATCTAAATAGGTAATCACAAATTTCTTTCAGAAAATTGTGACTTGTCTAGGTATGTTTTTTGTAATTTTTAAAATAAAAAATTGGATTTTTCATCTGCTTGATTTCAGAAAATCCAAAAAAAAAAACCTAGACAAGTCGAAAATTTCTGGAAAAAAATATGTGAAGGCCTATCTAGGTGGGGGCATGAAAGTGAAAAGATTTCTAATAATTATATGGGAGGCTGGGGGCTGATCCCATTCCCACGGCTGACCACATGCCGTTAACTGTATGCAATCAGCCCCCATATACACTTTTATACAAATGTACGGCAGAAGGTGACTGCTTAATCTCTCTGAGAAGGAAAGAAAACCTGGAAGAGATAATTCCTGTAAACCGAAATTACTAGCTTTTCCTTCTCTTAAAGTCTCGGAGAACCTTTTCCCGTTCTATGCGTGATGCAGAGAGTAGCCACTTGCTGAATTCAAGCTTCTCCATGCCCATAAACTGAGCAAGCAGATCAAACTCACTGCTCTTTTTCTGTTTCAGAGGATCGTCCTCTCTTGGATCATTTCTGCTGCCTGATTTCTCAGGGACGCTGTTATCATTACTTCCAACTGAACTCACATTTTTTATCGTATGCCTTTTTTGGGGATTTTTGCTACCTGATGCTCGATTTGCAACCATACCATCATCATTCTCACATACCCCAGCATCTTCATTTGCCTTCCTTTTACTTGAAACATTGCTGTTTGGCAAGCTTTTTCTCATGTTGTTATCATCATTCTCAATACAACTTGCATCCTTTTCACGTTGGGAACCAGTTCTTATATTGATGATGTCTTCATTGCGATGAGCATATAGGACGCCTGCAGTGTAGATAATATACAAACTCAATTCAATTAATTGCATAAATAACAGTAAATAGCCACAGAAAATTTAAATTTCCATTACATGGTTGCAAATAGATTTGAACAGAGAAGGGTGCATTTTGAGCATATTAGTGACTAGTCAAACAAGTTGTCCAATATATTTAGTATAAAACCCTAGCAAAGATCCCCAATCCATCTTTAAAAATTCATTCTAATGCATCCACTCATAAGAAACAGGCAACATGGAGATGCATATAGTGCTCGCCCTATGACCATGTCCTTGTCTTCAAAGTACGCAAGATGCAAATGTTACAAAATAATATAGAGGAGATATTTCATAACCCAACTGAATAAGTTCAGCGATAGAGATCTTATCCAGCAGGAATAAAATAAGTTCATCATGAAGCTATTCATGAAAAGATCAACACTGCCAGAACGGGGCAGTCTTGGCAATTGGGATCTAGCAAACCCATGCCCTTCACTGGCATTTTCCATAGGGTAACAAGGCCGAGATCAAACCACTTCCTGACATAAGCCATATTAGCCTTCCCTTTTAGAACCTGGTTTTTAATGGAGGTTATTTTGACTCAGGCTGGGCATATGTTATCTGCCTGATAACCTGTTGTTTCTTAAATATATCATAAAATATAAACACAATTACATACATATGAGATGGAGATAGTATGTTTCTGTACTATAGAACAATTGCAAGGATAGAATGATGAAAAAACCTGCCTGAAGTTTATAAACTAACAATAGTGATGAAATCAACAAATCAAATTGGCATCCTGTTACTCCAGGACAAGCATAAAGATATTTTAAAAAATCTACATAATAATAATAATAATAAATCTCCTTACCCAATTCATTGAGAACTGGTTCATCTTCCCCATGCATCCATGATATCCCAGATTTCCTACCTTCAGGCCCGGACATAAATGAATCATTTGCTTTCTTTGGGCAAGGATGGTCAGCAAATTTCCCGCCTATTGGAAAGCTCTTTGCAGGACATGTTCCATTCTCAGTTAAATCCTCCTCCTCACTATGAGAATCTCCATCCTCAAGATCATGCCTTTCATGCAACTCAATAATCTCACTTGTAAAAAGCTTATCAGAGAGATCACGGAATAGATTGCAGATCCCAAAAAGCTCACCTTGAAATTGCTTGCAGTCCTGAAAACAATCCAGTAAACGGTAACCATCATAAAGACAATGTCGTAAGAGAGCATGAAACAGGCAAGATAAATGCAACCACGAAAAAGGGTTGTTTGTTGCACCTGAACACCTTCAAAATAACGTTTTTCCATTTTTCCTGAAACAGCAATGTTAGACAGTTGTTGTTTGTATATTTGGCGTGTATATACAAGTTCCTCAATGGAACCAGCAGAAAGAAGCCGAAACACTATAACATGCCGTTTTTGCCCATAGCGAAATGAGCGATCCTGTGCCTGCAAGTCTTGAGAAGGATTCCAGTTTGGATCAAAAATCACCACACGGTTTGCACTGACAAGATTCAAACCAAGCCCACCAGCCCTCGTTGAGATGAGGAACACCTAAGGCCACAAAAAAGCATTCAACAAGTTGACTCCTTGGATATATATTTTTTTCTGATAATAAATCCTTAGATTTTAGTTAGAAAGCTCAACAAAAAAGCTTACTTGCTTGCTTGGGCTAGAGTTAAATTCATCAACAAGAGTTTGACGACAGCTCATCGGGGTTGCACCATCAAGTCTTGAAAAGCAGTAGCCTTTCCGGATAAGAAACTTCTCCAGTATGTCCAGCATCCTTTAAAAAAGACATTGCAGTGTTAGGGATCAGGATATCTCATAGCTTGCTGTTGCTGATACATCACAATATATCCAATTTACAAGTACATCTCTAATAAACTAATGAACTGCTGCAGCATAAGAACCACTTGGCACTAAATCAGCACTAGCAACAAGTAGCAGATGAATGAGAAAAATGGACAAATTTTAAACCTAAAGTTGACTTTGTACAATTATAAATAGACACAATAGACTCTCTAAAATATTTTCATAGAATTTTAAAGTCAAATTTGACTTTGTCCAATTCCGATAGACACAATAAACTCCCTAAAATTCAATAAAAAAAAAAATAAACTCCCTAAAATATTTGCATTCAATTATAAAGCCAAAATTGACTGGGAACACATAATCAATTGCATTGTCTGGGGTAAATGGTTGAATTGAACAATGGCAGGTGCATATCCGGTGACAGAAAAATAAAAATAGATACAGACTCACCTAACAGAATAGCTGAATAGAAGAATCTTGTTGCCCTGAGAAACCCATGATGACATCAGTTGTTCCAATGCTCGCATTTTCCCACAATGTTCCACCTTGCTAAGGTCCATGAAACTCTCACTTTGAGCAGTTCCACCAACCAAATCAATATCAGCACCAAAGACAGCTGAGGCAAATTCTGCATCTTTCTTTTGCTTATCTATGTCATCCTTAGGATTAGGTTTAATCAACTCCAGGTGATTACTTATCTGGAAGGAAGAATGAAATTCAACTCAGTGCCAAAAGAAAGACAACAATAGACACAGAGAATGCATTTAAATACCAACCAAAAACTCCCAAAAAGAAGTGAAAAAAACAACACAAATTAATATAACATCAGCATTCATAATGTCATTCCTCTGCATAACGATTTGGCTGTTTGCAAGTTTGATTCGAGCAGAGTGTATGGAACATAAGGGGGAAAAAACTCAAAGTGTACAGCTCTCTTAACTGAAAGCAATACCATAATTTCGGCTTTCCAAGTTTACCACAGAGAGAATTGAAATTACGTTACCTGCTGAAGCTTTACAAGGCAAGGAAGAACAAGGCAGAATGGGCAAGATTCACATCCTTCAGGGTTGTCCCTATGAAGATATGGCCAGATGATACCATTTGGGACAGTTCTGTTGCAGCACTCAACCTGAGTTAGAGGACTTCCACAGCCACACGGCAGGTCTTTATTTATAAGGCATTGGATATCTGGTAATCCTAACATCCTCCTGTAAACACGCTTTTGCAACTCAGTCATAGCACAAAAAACAACATTATCCTCTTTCCCCATCATGAGATGCCCAATGGTTTCTTCTTTGGTCCTCCTCAAAAGATACTTGCGGAGAACTTGAACTAAATGCTGCTTGCGCTTGTCAGCAATCTGAACAAATCTTTCAGGGGCACTTGATCTCTGTCCATGCTTAAGTGGTTCATCATAGAATTCACGAAAATGTTCCCGTGTTCCCAAGCATCCAGGTGCAACCCAGTCAAATAAGTTAAACAACTCCATTATTTTATTCTGCATTATAGTTCCTGTGAGACCAAAGCGATTGGGTGTTTTGATTCTTAGGCATGCTCCGTATAGTTTTGATTTTTCATTTTTCAAACGATGAGCCTCATCAACAATCACAATATCCCACCGAACCTCTGATAGAATTTCATCATGAATTCTGAATGTGTCAAAACTGGTGATAAGTATCTCAACACTTCGTGTCTCCACTTTCTCAAAAATCATGCTTCGGTTTGGTCCATGATAGACAGCAACATGGAATGAACCCCACTCAGAAAACTCATTCTCCCAATTCTGGATAACAGATGTTGGACAAATAATCAAAACGAGATCCTTACCACCCAAATGATCCTTCTTGATCCACTTAGAATCCTCTGGATTTTCTCCTTTTCCTAACACAGCAGCCAGGAAAGCAATTGTTTGGATGGTCTTTCCAAGACCCCTGCCCAAGATATAGAATTTTTTTTTTTTTTTTAAAAAAAAGAAGGAAGATGAAGAAATGAACTCAAAGCATGGAGCGGACAACAGTGAATGATGGTTATATTGGTCACTATAAATGAACATGAAAGTCAAACAATGGAAAATAGAAATGTAAAGACAAAAACTATGGCGGAACAGGTGAAAAAAAAAAAAAAAAATGGGTCTCACCTTTGTCCAAACAATTACCCTATCTATTTTAACTTGATTCTCTCTAATCCTAACCTTTAACTCTATCATATTACGTTACTTTCCTACTGTTTCATTATTTTTCTCATTTCCATTTTCCCACTTTTACTTTTACATCTTCCCAAATGGTAAAATCCGAAAAATCTTTGCAGATATTCTCGATTTACTCAAGTTAAACTGCAGAAACTGTAGCAAATTCGTATGCTTGCTGTGCAAAAAGGAACACATAAATAGACAGAATCCTAATAGATTTGTGAATGGGAAGCTGATGCCTCCTCCATCAAGAAGATGTTAGCAAAATCTGCGACTGTAATTTGGTATTAATGAATCCAGCACTGCCACGAGAGTCTCACGAGATGCTCAATGGCTGGAACACCAAGAGTACGTCTAGAAATATAATATGAGTACAGAATTATCTATACCTATGGGAAAATTTAAACAAAGAAGTGGTTAATCAATTCAATTCAAATGAATCAGTATCGATCCATAAATTCATCATCAAAAATCATATCTATTTAATTAAAGACTGTAAATGACTTAGGAAAAATGTTGTGCAATACTCACATGTCGTCCCCAAGGATGCCACCATGATTCTTTTGATACAAATTATACAAGAATTTGACACCCAGTTTTTGATGTTCGAGTAGCCGACAATTAATAGATGCAGGAACCTGAAACGTGAGTAGAGTTACCACAACAATTTTACAACTGATAAAAACAGAGAGAGAGAACTTTGAAATCCAATATTATCACTAAAATAATGATAATATATAGATCTCAAATGGATCAGCTGCCCTTGAAAGTGGGAAAGAGAATTCACCTGGACGATTGAAGATTCGTTAGCTGAAGAGAGAACCAGCGGCTCGAAAGGCCCCTTCTGATTGTATTGTAAAAAGGAAGGAACGACTGGCTCGGACACGATGCGGATCACGTCTTCTTCTTCCTCTTCTTCATCGGTGCCGTCTTTAAGACCGCCACGGTCAACTTTCCGCTTTTGTGGGAGATGGGAGCATGAGAGGGAGAGAGGCGGCGGGTCTTGGAGGCGTAGAAGCTGCTGGGAGAGAGAAGATTTAGGGGGCTTTCTGAGGGGAGGGTTGAATTCTTGGTGGTTCGAGGAACCGGTGAATTTGGAGGAAGAAAAGGAAGATGGAATAGTGCAGGGTTTGAGAGTCTCCTTGAGGCTGTTCAGCGACATGGATTGATCTGAGAGAGAAAATGGCGAAGTCGAAGAATAACAGTTGCTGCGCGCGGGGGAAGTCCTAGGAGAAACAGAAATTTGATTTCAGGGGTCATGATTTAGGACGTTCAAAACTTTGAACTTTGAAGAACTGCCCCATCCTTTTGTCGGTTATCAAATTCCGATGCCCTTCTTCGTGTTTGCGGGGGCGTTTGCCGCCAGAACGCAACAAGATTTGGGGCTTTTTTTTTTTTTTTTTTTTTCCTGGTCTCCCCAATGCCGAGTGATTTTTATTTTTTTTTCTGTCAGTCGTTGCTTTCATTTCATTTTATCCTAGTATACGCATATACCTTTCAAGGTAAAGATTTTTTTTTTTTAAATGTTTAAGTTATATAATATAATAACGGTAAAATATAAATAAATAAGATAATAATAGAATGATTGAAACGTAGATTAAAAAAATGAAAAAAAGATATTTCTTAAAAAAAAAATATGGCCGAGAGAGGTGGAAACTTGTGTTTACCACTCACGTTTGTTAACATAATGTGCCTAAAAGTTGTCCTGCTACCAATAGGACCATCAGACAAAAAGAGTGAAATAGTGCTAAAATGTGTTTTCGGTCTACACTAAAGTTGGACGTCTCACATAAGATATTAAAAAAAAAATTTTTAAATTTTTTTACTCTCAATAATTATCATATTTTTTAATCATTTTTATATCTTTTTATATAACTACCATACTTTTTTTCATCAAAAAACTATCGTACTAAGTAACTATTTATATAAATAACTTATTTATTTTAATTTTATTACCACTTTCCAATTGAGTTAAAAAAATATTGACTAAAACTTTTCAATAAAAAAACTTTTCACTTTTTATTTTCTTATATGAATTATGTTACTTTTCGATTATTTATAAATAATTATCTATATAACTAATTTATGCACTTTAACTTTATTTAATTTACACCTCTTCATTATTCCTGTCATATTGCATCATTTCTATCAATTTGACAATTTTTATTCTAAAAATTTTTTAAAAAATTTTAACCTTAGCCAAATACAACAAAAAGAATTATAACAAAATACACTGGATTTCACAAAAATAGATGGAAAATATTGAAATATAAAGATAATAATTGAAAAAATACAGTAATTAAGTTCTTTGGTGCATACCGATAAGTGGAATTTTTTTTTTCCTTTTACAAAAAAAAACTCTAAGATGCAATATTTAATTATGTTCAGAGCTTATGCTTTTCTGTTATTATTTTTTATAATTTTACCCATAAATAATGGTTTGGAATTGCATATTCCCCCCCCCCCTTTTTACAAAATTTCAATTTTAATAATTTTAGAATGAAAAATTTAAGGAAGCACTCATCTACAAATGGGCCTAAAATCAAAATCTAACTTACCTATTATATATAAAATTATTTATTTCAGTAGCATACCAAATATGTGCATTAGCCTCATTTGAAAAATATGCAAATTTAATGTAATAAATTATTTGATTTAATTATCAAGTTTAAAATTGTATTTTCATGAACTAAACCTTTTAAAATGTCATTTATTTACACAGAGATAAATGATTATAAAGTATTATTATATTATAATGCACTAGTGAATAAACCTAAGGAATTTTAATAATGTACCCATAACTATTACTATAGTAAAATAAATGATATTAAGTTAAATGAATGGTGTAATTTTAATTTCATGATTGACGTCTATTTGCAGTAGAAAATGTCCTAACTAGGTCAAAATCAATCGATAGCATCCCAACATTTTCTTCTTATAATTTTTATCCATACTGATTAATTTTCCAAACTACCTCTATTTACAAACTTTGTTTGGAAAATACCTTGCCCACAATTATTTGTTGCACAAAAATTCTATCATGCCATCCATAAATCAAGTTAGTTAAGGGTACCCTAAGTTTTTTAATAAAGGACTTTTCCCAAATATACAAGTTATGTTCTTCTATAAAATATATCAATTATATTTTATTCTAATCTTGAACATACACACGAATGATTTTGATTTCCAAATACATTCACTACATTTTTATTTGATTTCAACAATGCTTATTTCATTACAAATGTAAATACATAATATTAGTTAATACGTAAAATTATTAATGTGTTAATCAAGTTTAGAGCTAGATTAAAAGAATTGAACCACATAACTCATTCTTGCCTTAATTGCATAAAAGCTCTAATTTGATAAGCCTATTTTCATTTTTTTGTTTTATTTCATCTTTTATTATTTTACATTAGAAATATTTTGAAAATTTATGAAAATATAATTAACATTTAAACAGACTAAGTCTTTAATGGAATAGACATTTCTAAGATTAAGAGCGAATATAGTAGTAAATTTAGAATTATGGTCAAATATAGTATATATATTTGTAAAAAGTCATTTTATGAATGTATATACCTCACTTATATCTTTCTCTATGTAAAATTTGAAAACTTTTATGGATGATTTCGATATTTTTATTTTTGAAAATAAATAAAATAGGCATGATATCCACACATATTTGTTGATTCTAAAGATAAAAAATAAAAAAAATAAAAACATTGTTGAGCAAGCTAAAAAGCTTGTATGGAAGTCATCTTCATTGGATGAAAAATATATTTTTTCTATTATATTTTATATCATTTATATTATCGTGTAAATTCTTTCACTTATCTAGTATCATTATATGTATGTCCCATATATAAATACATAAAATCAATATAATGCAATGTGCTAATATTAAAAATCAATTTAAAATTAATATTTTTAATATTTAAAATATTATTATTGTATGGATAAATAATTTTACAAAATATTATTATACTCTAATATATATATAAATAAATTTAAGTATTTTTCATAATTTTCAAGTGAATTTATTTATGACTAAGCAAATATAGCTTATACACATAATTAATTTGGATAAAATTTTATCTTCTAGCTAAACAAATAATGTCAAATATAGTTAATGAATCGAATTTTTGTGTAGATTATCAATGTACTAAAAAAGAAAGAATTACATGAAAAATTAATAGGATGCAATCAGGTCTGTGAAACTCAAGTTTGCCTCAATACTAATCCTATCTCTATTTATAAAATCGAAACTCTAATTTTAATATTATTTATAAATCTAAACTTATGAAAATCATGTTCAGGCTATAACTTGGGTTGACAATTTTCATTGATTTAAAATTAATAATTTTAAATTTTGTATATAAATATTTAATAATAGCAAATTATTTAAGGAAAAACTAATACAACATAAATAACTAATTTTTAAAAATATAATAATATATAATTTTTTGTAAAAGAATATTTAATATTTTAAAATAAGATAAAAGAAAATTAATAAACATAAAAGTAAATAATAATATAAATATAAAAAGATAAATGGAAATGGAAATAATATAATTTCAATGTAATGAATATTTATTCAAACATAAATATAAATGCAAATATATATAAATATGAAAAATATTGTTTCGGTGTTATATAAGTAATATATTTTATATTAAATATAAAAACAAAGAAATTAGACTTAAGTGAGGATTTGCTTAAACTCTAACCTTACTTACAAGCCGGGTTTTCGAGGTTTCTAAAATTAAAGAAAAACCCCATACATTACATCTTTTTGGTTTTGAAAGGTTGAGAACAACCTGGCTCAAATTGCAACCCATACTACATAAAATTTTCAGGGGTTCGTACATTATAAAAAACAAAAATAAAAGATCAGGGCCATATGTAAATATTGCCCAATGAGATGCGGACTCTAAGTCAATGTATGATGGATCAAATTTGACCCCCTTCTCATAAAATTAAATAGTGACGGGAACATTTGTTTTTCAAAACAATTTTTATAAATAAAATAAAATTTTAATTAGTACTAAGAGGTAAACATTTCAAATTTCCAAAACGAGGCTTATTTTGCATTAACAATTTCATCACTACACCTTTTTCTCATCCAAAAGATTTATTAACATTCCGGTGATTTACTTTTGTTTTCAATAATTACCCTTCGTCTGTTATACCAAAATTTCATCATGTTATTCTGATACGTTGATTTCAATATAATATAAAATTATGACTACTGAAAGTCAAATCAACTTACTCTTAGGAAACAGGAGCAGTTTCTATTCAAATCAATTCGCCCCAATCATTAGGCCCCAAGTGCGGCCCACAGGTGTTTAACACATCAAAGATGAATGGGTTGTCCATCAATGCCACTGCAGGGGTGAGTGAGACACGAGTTGTGGACCTTCAAGTTCAAAGCATAGTAATTAAGTATACCCAAAATGTGCACCATCAATCATACTATTGCCGCAGACACCATCAACTAGAAACCCTGACCAGAACCAAGTTTAGCTACATTTGCAATTTTCTAGGGTATTCGAGAGGAGACGATTGTCCATCCAAATTTAGATGACTCATTTATTAGACAGCATGTGCCATGAGACGGCCATATTGTTTCGTTTTTCGTGGCAGTCACTGTCTTTTATTCGTGGGAATGGCTGGTTACAAAGTTTTGGCATGGTCCAGCTAGGCGCGTGAAGTAGGCTTGCTTAGTTTTGTCGGGCATTGGTCAGTTTCCAAAAGACTGCCATCCATTCCACTGCATGGATCACACAATTCCATGAATGGAAAGCTGGCTTTTTTACTTGGCCATTGCTGATAAAAAGGCATTCATTGTCAACATAAATTCTTTACAGGGAAACAACAAAGAAAAGAAAAGAAAAGAAAAGAAATTCAGTTTACTATCCAATCCTTTCCTTCAGTTGCATGGTCCTCTATTAGCAAGCTACCAGAATTGTATGAGCTTGGTATTTACTTATTTTGGTTCAACCAAGATTGCTCCCTCTGGCCATTTGACCGAGGAAATCAAAAGGGGAGAAGCAGAAGCCAAAGACTGTTGCTTTTATACTCGGCCTTTCTTCTTACACTTTGTTGTTGGGTAGAATACTTGATCGTAATGCTCCGAACCCACTTGCTACACTCAACATGTCTCAGGCTCTCAGCTTACCAATTCTCAACGCAGAAACAAGACGATTGGCAAATACTGAGCCAATTAACCTCCGTGATTCTTGTCCAACGAATATGGATTACTCAGAAGAGAGAAGAAAATAAGGGATAATAAAAGAAGAGAATGAAACCCATTTGCGAAATGGGAGCTAGGTTGAAGGTATAGAGATGGAAATATCTGCCAAAACCAAGGTGCCTAGATTGGTTTTTGAAACACATAAACACTAAGCAGGACAAGAGGATATTCTCGAGAAAATTCAACATATCATGCTTCTATTGGAGCTTATAATTTATAAAATGGAAAGCATGACCTCTGTTTTACCATATCAATGACCTGCACGTCTCGGGAAAGACATCAAAGCCTCAGCCGCTGTCATCAGCTTGAGACATTGATCCTTAAGAAAGCCAGGAAGTGGGATTTCAATGGACATCAATCAATGCGCTCTGACATCGTCTGAAAAAATTTATAAAAGTAGGAATGTAGGATGTAAAACATGCAGAACAGTTAACGGGGATACCATATAACTAAAAACTAACACTAGTGAATCTCTCTCTCTCTCCCAATCTCGAGAAACCGACCGGCAGCATGACTTCGGTCTATACTGTCCATGCAATTGTAATCCCATAGCTATGAATTATGGGCGATCCATAATCAATATATCATTGCTCTCTTCGAGTACCGAATACACATGGCACTAATCCTCTGCGTAAACCAGTTACCATCGCTTCTACCACTTCTCCATGCATTCCAAAGCTCAGATGCCAAATTTTCCGACCCAATCCGCGCACCCAAATCCCATGACTGTTAAAATGCGTCTGCTTGGTTCTGTTTGGATATGTACCTAGCTAGCCAAACATAGCCGACTGCATGGAAGATTGGATCGGCCAACAGGTGCCGCTGCAGTCTCGCTTGCAGAGCGTGGCTGCCTTTCACAGCTACGTAACGGCGGAAATCTAGCAGACGCGGCGCCATGTTAAATCCGTTTTTCTCGCCCACGTGCACACTGCGCCGAAAAAACCAGATGCGATCAGGGCTGTTCACCAACTGGCCCACCCAATGCACTGCGAAAGAGAGGCGGGCCCTGCATGGCGGAAAAGCCAGCCCTCCTCTCCCGCCTCGATCTCGAACAGTCCGCACCGTCCCACGGGTCGGAGCGTCGGATGGGGTTAGTTAACGCGGCCGGTCACGGACGGAGGACGTATATACCGTCGCGACAGAAGCCCCGTCCTACAAGCGAGAGCGATGCCATGCCCGTAGGAGAGACTACGCGAATAGGTGCTCCTGCAGGGCGGCAGCAACCGCCACACGCGTAAACCTCACAGATGAAGGTTATATTAGCCGTCCAATATATACCCAGTACATGTGATACAGGTTTTATATCTCGAACTACCCAGTTATACTGCCTTTTAAGTGCTCGAATTGGGCTTTTTTTACGAGCGTCCCCAACAAAGGCAGCCAGCTGCCGCGTTTCGAGTGTAGTTTTTCAGATGCCGCCGAGTCGAAAACGGAGGCCTGCAGCATAAACGGTCATGATCGATGGATTGAGTGCCACGTCTGCAGATGCCGGGTGCCCGGGTGTTCGATCCTCATGCCAAATAGCTGCGCTGGAAATAAATACGTGTTTATTTTATTCAGAAAAGCTTTGGTACACTCGAATACCATCGACATCATACTCGAGCAGTGCTCCCCAAATCCGATCCATAATTAGAAAAATATAACATAGGACTCACCTGAAACCGTCCAAATATCCATGTTATTTTCTGAACATCTCACTATAGCAAAAATAGGGCCTGATCACACAGTTATCATAAACTATCCAAATAAGGGCAACGATAAGTGTTAGTCACAGCGATGAAGTTAAATAATAATAAGATAATTACATGTTGTCTGAGATGGATTTTAATTGGCTTGGATCATGGAAGATGGGAGTGAAATACAAGGCAGAAGTATGCAGATGCAAAAAAGAGAGAGATGGTCTCGCAGCGGCGGGGGCGTGTGTAATATAAGCTCGTCTTGTGTATGTGAGATGATCCGGTAAGACCGCGAGGCGAGAGGCGCCCCCTCCCTTCCTCGGCTTTCTTTCCGACTTTTCCCCACGGAACGAGCAGAGCGAGGGAGAGAGAGAAGGAGACGCAGCTTCGTCTCGTAAATTCGCACAGAAGGAAGCCAAGCATTTCGTCGAGGAGAAGAAGAGGAGGAGAGGAAGGCGCAATGCCTGCTCAGAAGCGTCCTTCCGACAATCTCAAGGTGGAAGAAGAAGATGAAGAAGATTCGCAGCAGCCGCAGCAGCTGCAGCAGCAACAGTCGAGAAAAGAAGACGACGACGACGAGGGAGGAGGAGTTGACGAGGCTGATGGTATGTATCGGTATTTGAAATCTCATTGGCGGAAGAAAAGGGAACGCGAGAAAATCACGAGCTTTCTTCTTCTCTGTTCTGCAGATTCCGACGGAAGCCCTTCGCATAGCGCCGGGAAAGACGACGAGTATGACCACTTCCTTTTCCGCTTTTGCTCTTCCTCTTTTACTACCACGATGCCGTTGTTCTTGTTGTTACGGCTGTTGTGTATTAGGCGATCTGTTGGTTTGTGAATCCTTGAGTTCTTCTCCCGCCGCCGGTCTAGCTGCGAGCGTCGCGGCTGCTGCACCGCTGTTCGTCTGCGTTGTGGATCTCGCGGCACCTTGGACGTTTCGATCTCTGTTGTCTTCCGGGAGTCTTACGCTGCGATCGCTTGTGTTCGATTTCGACGAGCAGTGTATTTTTTCGGAAGTTTAAGATCTGGGTTTGCCCTCGGAAAGCATTTTAGCTGATCGTAGTAAGCTGATGATGATGTTTTCTGGTATGTAACAGTGGGGGTGGCGGTCGTTGAGCCTATCCAAGATTCGGGTTTCGTTTAGCTGGGGGCTCTGGCCTGTTGTCGGCGCATCTTGTCAGTGGGCTTGTGAAGCGGTGAGTCATGGTGGAATGGTGAAACACCTTGAGCTTATCATGAGCCTCGATCTTTGGAAGAGCGACACGGCTATGTTATATGCATGTTGGTCGTGCCATGATCGGGATAGTTGTTTTGGTGGGCGGGCATGTGGGTGGCGTTCATCTCTGCAGCAGAAATAGTTTCAGTCCTTTGAGCAATGGGTCTCTTCGAAGCAGTGGGGCGGAGGAAGTGAGAAGTTCAATGCCCACTGATTAGATTAGTTCAGTCCGAGTTTGCATGGATTTCTGTGTTTGCATGGTGTTCAGTGCTTCCTTCATTACCTCCGGAGTCCAGATAGGCTGCAGATATAGGACCTGTGAAAATGGAAGCCTAGATCATTTGGTGCCCATGAGGAGCGTCGTCCAATTCCAATTGATGGGGGGCTGGAGGACTAGAGAATAGTGGGTCAAGTCCAACTGCTGTCACGGTTTGACCTATTACCCACCTATGCGATGGCCGACTTAACGAAGGTTGCAGATTATATGTTTTCTATTGCTAAGAAGGGTGGGATTAAAGATAGGTATCTTCATGATTTCTGGTGAAATCATGAAATTTCTAGCAATCTAGCAACTAACAAATGCACGAGAAATTTTCCTGGTTTCTCTTGCTCCTTTTTGGAGGAGTTGAGTCTAAAATTCTGTGATGGAAGAGATTGAGATGCTGAGTTTTGGAGCATTTAAATTACTTCTGAACAGCGTTGGAGGGTACTCCACTGACTAGGAAGTTTATGGAGAACGAGAACACAAATTTTGGAAATTTAAGATGAGAAAGGAGAAGATATATGTGGGACAAACCTCTCAAACCATTTCCATTTTTTTCTTTTTTTGTTTCTGTTTGTTTGGTTTCCATGTTGAAAGGAAAGTACTTTTGCAGAATCTCTTTTATGCTTACATCATAAGAAAGGCCACAGAATCTCTTTTGCGCTTACATCATGAGAAAGGCCTCTGTTAATAATTCACAAGGGAACATTGCATGTTTCCTGATGCACGATATGATTGCAATTTGATTGGAGTTCATGATCAGATGACATGATCATTGGACTGAATTATATGTATGGTCAGCAATGTAGGATCATATAGATTCTTTGGTCATGAGCAGCTGAGCACACTGATGTTGTACATTGAGTTTTGGGACACCAATGAACATTATCTACGTGGCATGAGACAGCATTGCAGTGATTTGGATTTCTATACTTTGGCCATTAGATATATTTCCACTTTTATTGATTCTTTTTAGGTGAAATGAAGTAGCACAAATGCTGTCAATATCTCTTATATAGATTTCTAAATTAATTATTTTCTGATACTTTTGTTTTTGTTCTTTTCGTGTTTTGGTTGCAGCTTCATTGTAGTAAAGTTGGCAGACATTCGCAAAGAAGTACAATGCCCTATATGTCTAGGTACGGATGTCTGATATGGCTATGTTGTATCATTTTCTTGGTTAATCCTACAGAAAGATAGTGGTGTGAAATCACAAGAAAAGTGGAATGTTACAAAAAATGTGCTCCTTTGGTGCAGAAAAATGATGCAATTGAAGTTTGACATCCACTAGTAAAAAGGACATAAGTGCTTGAAATTTCCATTTCATTTGATTTGTTATATGTGCTAATTGATTTTCCAAGATGCTCAGTTGTCACACAGACTGAGAGTCTCAGCAGTTGGTTCGTAGTGTGGGTCAACACAAGTTTTATTATTTATGTTGATCGGAATGAAAGTGGTAATAATTGATAAAAACTATTCAGTGATTAAATTATGTTGGGTAACAAAAATAAAGAGATGCAATGTCACGTGCATTTCCTATAGTAAAGAGCAATCTCCCTTCTATGGACCAAGAAAAAGTTTCTAATTCTTCTCTTGCATTTCTGGAAAAAGAAATAAAACAAAAATGATGTAAATCCCTTACTATCTTCTTCAGTTCCAACTTCCATGTTTCAGAGGCTTAGAGTAAAGCCATCTTTTCCTATGAGGGAGTGGTTTTGAACCCAATCGGACTGAAGAACTGAAGCTCGCAAATCTGTTTCCTGTACACTTATTCTGTTTCTTTAAAACATTAATGATATTTCTTGAGAGGTTTTTTGGACCTTTACTAGTAGGATCAGTCAAATAACAATTGGCTCAATTGTGAAACACAACTGAAGTCCCAAGTTGACCAGGTTTACCCCTAGGTTCCTCCATTTTGTTATTTCATTTGGTCCATGAGCATTGTTATTTAGTGAAATGAAAACCTTTTATTCATAGTAGAAGGATTGAAAGCAGCACTTATCTTGCTGCCGATTTTCTAGTTCCAATATTCTGGTTATTTCTCTCACTTGTTGGTCTTGTTGGACTTCTTCCATTGTGTGCTTGTTGAACTATGCAACAAGATCCTTCTTGGATGCACACCTATTTGTGCTTCGTGAATCACTTTACGTGTTTCAGTTTACATTGCCATTTTTCGAGCTCACTCTTCAATATGTCTAATTTATTTTTTGATCTTAATTTGTCAGTTTCAATGGCATTCAGAAGATGAAAACTTTCTTAAATCCCCTTTGACACTGACCCTCTTTTGAAATAAGAAACAATACTTACATTTGGGAGTGACAACTTGATTGCACATTCTGCACTGTCATTGTTGAGTGAGTACCTGATGACCATCCTGTTTTAAAGAAAACAACAGTTTGCCGGTGCGCCACTTGCTAATGAAAAAAAATGTTCTCGTTTGAATTTCCAGCTTCTATCCCCTTTTATTTCGTCTAATTTTAAGATTTCTGAAAATATTTGGTTTGTTGCAATTAGAGCATTTTTTATGTAATTGGTAACTCCATCTAGAAGCTGCTTTATTCCTAAATGGGAAGCCAACAAGAAAAGACTTTTTAAGTCCTCATGATTGGCATGATAATAAGTTCATAACTTATGTTGTTCTTTGGTTTTAGTTCGATGCAATGATGCTTCGATTTCTCAAAGAAAATTTTTAAATAAGTTTCTATTAGTAACCTGTAGGCATGTCATTTATATTGCAATAATAAGTTCTCACAACTTTTCTTTGTTTCTTTCTTGTTAATGTTTCATTCCATGTGATGACTCGAATACTCATAAAGTGTACAATATGCAGTCTGGATTTAATTGACATTCCTGACCTCATAACATTAAATTTTAGCCACTAACTTTCAATGAGGCTGGATGACTAATTATGAATCCAAAGAAGCAGAGAGGGAGTAGTTATGAGATTTTCCATCAAAAGTTTCATGACCATTATCTTGTTCCTATGTGCTAGGTATTATCCGGAAGACAAGGACTGTCATGGAGTGCTTGCATCGTTTTTGTAGAGAATGCATTGACAAATCTATGCGACTTGGGTACATCCTTATTATCATTATTGATTGCAACTTGTTTTTCTTCATTGAATTTGAACATGCCAATGGCATCCTAGCTCCGAAGTTTATATACTGCCACTAAGATGACAAGTTAAAGAACTATGCTCTCAATACCTTTGTTTAAACAGTTTTTTGTGGCTGAACTAGTGGCATTCGCAGTTACCACCTTAGATTGATGGTGTATCATCTAGTATCTAGTCTGCACTTGGCCTGCTTTTCCTCTTTCCAGAATCTGCTTACATGTACTTGGCCACTTATGCCATTTTTATGGAACATTACCACCTTCTGTATAAGCAACCGAGTATTATTGCAGGAACAATGAGTGTCCTGCATGCCGGACACATTGTGCAAGTCGTCGTTCTTTGAGAGATGATCCAAACTATGATGCCTTAATTGCAGCTTTATATCCAGATATAGATAAGTATGAGGAAGAGGTAATTTTGTGGATAAATTTTTCTGTGCTAGGTATGTGTTTCGCTGGTATTTCCATCATGATATTATTGGATTCATTCTTACTGAATATTTGGTGGCAGGAACTGGCTTTTCATGAAGAGGAAAAAACTCGCAACAAACAGGTTAGGTTCTGTTGCACATTATCACCTCCATTATCTGAACCTTAACCCGAATGTTTGTTGACCATGCTACATTGGTGCTTGGTTGCTTTTATATCCAAGCAAAGTTATCTGATGTTGCCAGAATACTGTCATCTTTGTTGTAAACATTTGTATGGCAATATGCCATCACTTTGTATTACTGAATGTTTAGCGCACCCAATTTTAAAGTATTTGTTTTTGCCTGTGCTGGCGACACTTGTGTTCCTCAATGTTTCTTATTTTGTGCTCCTCAAAGCAGATCCAAGCATCAATAGCTCAGACACTCCGACGACAATCAGAAGCACTTGCACTCGGCAGGCGACGTACCGCTCCCAGACAGCCAGCAACTTTTAGAAGATCCAGTAGAACATTCCGTTTAAGGGGGAGAAATCGGCATACTCAGGACACTGGTCTGGCAGGATCTGAAGAAGAAGACGATGACGCAAATGGCAATGATGGAGGGAAAGATTCTTATTCAGGTGATGAACGCTGTACTGATGTCAGACCAAAGAGATCCAAGAGGCAGCGGTTTGCAGCTGCATTAACCAGCAGCAGCAACATGGATGGTGGGTGTGATGAAATTGATGATACAGAAGCTGGCAGGGACAGCAGAGGTGCTTCTCCTGCACGGGCAGGAACTCCAGAAGTTCTTGTCTGGGGCAAGGGAGGCACTAGGAGCCATACTAGGTATGGTAGTATAAGTGGCTCAAATGGCAAAAATGCACGGAACAGCCGATTGTCAAAGTTAATTGATTATCTCCGGAACTTGGAGGATAATGATGATGAGGTACGTAGAGCCAGCAACCCATTTGTTCCTTGAATTCCTGTCATCATATTGTAATAACATCTGATCATCTATCCAGTTTGATGTACATCTCATGCTGCTTCCATGGGATGACAAGCTACCGAGTCTACAGCGACCTTACCTTTGCTGCCGCCCAACTGTGTCTGTCAGACATCTGTGCCAAGTGCAGTTTCTCTCTTACCCTTTGATTGTAATGATGTTTTATGGTTGAGTCCTGCGATGGACTATAGTGATTGTTCCCTTGTTTGAAAAAGCAGTGATAAATCCAATACAAAACATGTCATATACTTAAGTCAGTATAGCTGACCAAGATTTGAGCCACATCCTGCATGGGGCATGGCTTACCAAACTGGTTTGACAATCTTAACCTTCTGATTTAATGGATTTACTTCACAGCTCTGTTGTTACTTCAGGTGTCCATTTTGTAAGCTGTTAATTATTGAGAATTATTCCATTCATTGGATGAGAGGCCCAATCCTTGGATGGTCTGAATATGTGGATGTAGATGCAAGGGAATGAATCACCACATTTTTTTTTATTGGTATTCTATACATTTGGACGACTAATCTTACAATCAAGCACCTTCATCGCCCTCATACAGTGGAAGAAACTTTTCTCTAAATGCCCCCACCACTGGTAGAAATCTGTAATACCCAGCGGAAATTGTAAATAATTACACCTGCACTATGCTGAGATTGAAACCATGCCAGCCACAAGGGAGCCACTGTACATACCACTGGGGCACTGCCTCAGTGGCAATGAATCATCACATTTAAGATGGTGAACTTATTACCATATAATGAACTGCATTTTCAATCTGTGTGCCTCCAATATTTTACTGATGGACAATGGGTGTTTCCTTGCCACAGTTCATTGCTCTTCAAATTGCTGTACAAGCAGAAGAAGTCGAAATATTGGTGGTGAAAGAGCAGTTCTCTAATTCTACAGCTCATCATAAATTGACAGTTGATGCCTCATCCTCCACGGACAATGTAGTTCCAAAAATGCAGGTAGGTCCCTGCAAAGAAGAGAAGAAACTGCAAATATTGGATGCACAAGAAACACTAGCAGGGCTCCATGCAAGCGGCATTGCCAGACGAGGCAATCTGGTGAGGTTTCTCTCCAATAGATCAACAGACAAATTTTCGCACTGCCCTAGTACGGTAGTGCTAGCCAGCTAACCCCGTAATTGGGTGGAACATCCGAACCGTGCAGGATATGGGCCCCATAATTCGTATATCCAATTTTGACCATTTGTTTGTGCATCGAATAAGTTTCCTTGGCTGATTATCCAAATTATTAAACTTGTATAAAGGTATCAATTCAATTGTGCTGGCCAGATGTGTTAGATATTCTCCAGTGGAATATATACCTTGTGCAAGGTTCAGTTGTCCACCTCATATGCTAGAGCTAGCATATGTAGTTCAAAATATCTTGAGCAGAGGAGGTACGCATGGGCAGAGGAAATCATCTCTCTTGCACTCTGTGCGGTGCTACTGAATTTTTACTATCTCATTTGTTTTTCAGGTTTTGGTGTATCGAAGTAGGATAAAATCGGGGCAGGCTTAGGATGCATTGGAGCGTGATGCTTGTCTATCCATGAATGGCTTGTAGCATTTGCTGTTTAAGGAGATGCACGCATCGCTGTGTATATATCTATGTGTTGAGTCATCAAGTAACTGATATTGTTGTAATTTCATTTGCATGCCCCCATAAAAATTTTGTAAGGCTGATTATATTTGAGAGGGGAAGAATTACCCAAAACCGAAACATTCTCAGTTTGTAGAGATGGGGATGTTGTGCCATACTATAACACTGGATTCGCAATTTCCTTGTCCAATATTATATCCTATAAGAAAGTGGCACAGTAAATACAGGAATCGTTGCTGACAATTTCTGTGTATTTTCATCTAACTTCTTGATATGTGAGCCATGAGAATATCGAGTACATTCTGTTTGAGGTGGTTTTGTCTCTTTTCGACTAAGCCTCTTTTGGCGAAAGGGGAAAGAAAATTTCCTCTAGGAGATGGAAATTGTAACTCCTTAGCAATTCTTTTTCACAAAAAAAAATATATATCTTTTGTTCTGAAAAAATAATCCATTTTTCTTTATTCACTGTATGATTGGTATAAAACTTTTTGTATCACCACCGTTGACCGTTATAGTATTTTTCTTTTTAGTAAGGTTTTCACAACCGATGTGGGATAGCATGGGTCTCAGGTTAGATTCCTGTCAACCTGTTTTCCCATTTGTCAAGCCCAAAGCTAGCTTGAGAGGTAATGCTTTCTCAAGCACTTTTAAAGTTTTAACTGCATATACAGTCCATTCCACAATCCTCCGCCGCATTTGAGAGGTAGAAGACTCCTGTAGAAAATGATGACATAAGTAGCATACCTTTTATCTTTTCTTAGATCGATGTAGCGTTTAATTATCCATAATCAACTTACTTTTTCTAAAACGTCAGGGGATTAGCAAATATGTCCGTATAGTTTGATCAATATTAGTATTTAGCACATGAAAAAAGCTCGCTTTTCTCATTTCGAAAATTAAGAAAGGATTAAAATAATTCAAAAAAATAAAAATTTTATAGATATAGAAAGATATGCTTAGCCCTATAAAAAAAGATTAAGAGCGTATTTGGCAATTTAGAAAAGTTGTCAAATTAAAACTTTTTAATCTAAAATTTGTCACTTTTCATAATTATTATTTTTTAAATTATTTTTTACACATTTTTTTATCCAACAACCCTACTTTTCAATCATTTCTACACAACTACCAATACAACTAACTTATTTATTTTAAATTTATTCTCTTTACTCTCTATCGTTACCCCTACAACATGACATTATTTTCTACTAATTTGACAAGTTTTATATAAAAAAAATTTCATTAAAAGTTTTACAACTTCCCAAACACACCCTAAGTATATAAATGCATTGGATTGGGCGCCCTTCATATATAGAAAGATCCATTCATGTGGTCCACTGTCGTCACATATATTAGAATGCAATAAAATTTTATACAATTATTTATTTATATAAAAAATCATACTCTGGACAGTTTATATTTTAGAAATATCATTTTAAACTTAATATTTACGTTAAACTATTTTATTACATTGATTTTGTACCATTTTAAGATAGGGACTATCCACATGTTGGATTTGATGAAAGTTGGTATGCTAATAAAGTAAAAATTCTAAATACAGTGGGTGGAGTAAATTTTTCATTCATGATCATGTAGGGCCTATGGTGCATAGACTGTACGGCGCAGTCGCATGCACCAAAATATTTTCAATATATATGTATATATTTCTACTTGTACCCAACATTAGGAGTATAACTTGGGTTAGATTATACAGAATTGAGGTAAACTCTAATCAGAGTCTATCAGATTAATCTTAATCCTAATCTTAGAATACAAATTATTCTCAAACTAACAGAAACTGAAATCTATGATTCATCAACTCATGTAATCTTTAACATAATTCGTGCTTCTTTTAGCTGCCTAGAAATCACCATGCTGTCAAATGCACTTTGATCCAAACTGATGAGCACCTATGAAAGAGGCGTGTTCCTATGCATTCGGCCGTGAGAATCTTTTATATTGTTTCAGAAAATTACGTAAATATTATTGTGTTTAAAAATAAAAATACTTAAAATCATCCAAAAATAGTAAAACTTGATGCGTACATCAAACACAATTAACCTTTCATGTTTTAAAAAAAAATAAAAACAAAATAATTATGGGGAAGTCCAATGGCCGGAAGATCCTCCCTCTTGAAATGGCCCCATATATGTCCTTAAGTGCATTTAACGTCAAAGTAGTCTGAATGCTAACCTTTAGAAAACAGAGCATCAAGGAATTCACAACAACGGACAAAACGTGTCCCACGAAATTAAATTTAATTAGGTAAATTTTCGAAAAGGTACATGAAAGTAATTTAAATTTGGGTCATATAATACTAGAAATATTTCTTATTATGCATTTTTAATTACACATTTATCAAATTTATTTTAAAATAGATTTTTATAGTATTAGAATGGAACAAGGTTGAATTTCTTTGCAATATATGTTAACAGTTAAAGATTTGAATTTTTAAATCAACATATATCCATTTTTATTTGAACACATTTGGGACATGTTTGGCAAATATAAAAATTTTTCAGACTAAAACTCTTCAATCACTACAACTGTTATTTTTTAAATTTTTTACATCCTCCTATATAATTATTATACTTTTCAATTATTTTTATACAACGACTTATACAACTAACATATCTATTTTAACTTTATTTTCTTTACTTGTCGTCATTATCCTTATCATATCGTATCATTTTTTATAAATTCAAAACCTTTTACCCTAAAAACTTTTCATATAAAAGTTTTATCACTTCTTAAACACACCCTAGAGTAAATTAGATCGAACTATGATGTAGTTGTATTGAATTATTTTCAATAAATTAAATGAGATTTGATGAATGTATAAAATTAGACATTACTTATTAATCTTAAAGCATTTTCAATGATATTAATACTAAAACGAGTGATGAAATTCATCTCCAAATAGCATTGTATGAGTGCACATGTAAATGAAAGACATGGAGTATATATATAAAGTTTAGACCCGGTCGAATTTTGGTACCAAGTTGATATAAATACAATTTTAGTTTTGAGTTGAAACCGAGTCCGTTTTGAAAAAAATTTGAAAAAAAAAAAAACATATGTCAGATTTTTCAGGATCGAGTTGGCTTTGGGGGAATGGATGGGATTGGGCTGATACCATTGTTGGGGGAATGGATGGGATTGGGCTGATACCACACCCCCTACACACGTATTTAATTTGGCTTGTATGCCGTTGTCAAACGGAAAAAGAAATTTGTTCGCGGCAATTTTTAGTATTTATAAATAAAGGGAAACCATCGGTCATGTTTTATCTAATTAAAGTTGCCCGAATTAACAGATTGCCAAATTGCCAATATCAAGATACGGAGAGCAAATGAGGAACGAAAAGAAAAGGGACCGTAAGAACGTTCATGCCGATGGATTCCGGGTAGCGGGCTCAAAATTTTATTTTATTTTTTCGATTTTTTAATAGGTATGCAAGTTCTACTTAGATTTTTTTTCTCCTGTTAAAATTTTCAATTTTTGAAAATTGTTTGGTATTTGTCCATGCCTATTTTATCTATTTTCAAAAATATAAAAAAATATATCATAGAAATTCAGAAAATTGCTAAACATAACAGGAGAAAAGATTTAGATAGGATCTGCGTATATATAAAAAATTAAAATTTTCTGGGTGTCCGTGTAGAAAAGGACCTTTTCTACAATTACAATGAAAATTTGGCATTTGAAGTTCGCAATTATGTATTGACAAAATTTTTATCAATCGCACTTGACACGACATATTCTTTTATAAAATTTAAGCTTCGTCTGGATTAAACGCTAAGTGAATCCCAATCTAATTTTTAAATAGTAGTTAAATAAACCGAATTGAATTTAAGGATATGTTTGGCTTCAAAAAAAAGTTTTCAAACTAAAACTTCTCATCCTTTGCAACTATCATATATTTTTAGTCATTTATTTGTATTTCTTATACAACTAATTTACTTTTCAATTATTTTTTTTACACAACTGCAAGCGCAACTAACCAATTTATTTTAACTAATTCTCTTTACTTTTATCATTGCCCTTTGTTATATCACATTATTTTCTAACAATTATAAAACTTTTTATATAAAAATTTTCATTTAAAAATGTTATTATTTTTTAAACACACTATAAATTGTTTATTGTTAGTCGTTGAATGAGCCAATGTTTTAGCTTAAAGATGAGCCCAATACAAAAACAAGCCGAGAAGCTAGAGAAGAATTTATACACGGCTTATACCAAGTATGTTCAATGTGTTTAACCCTAATTTTAAACATATCCACTATATTTCTAAAATTTCAAAACAAATTTAATGCTAAAAATGTTCATTCCATTATAGACGAGGGTCTTATTTAATGGGTTAAATCATGGTTGGGCTTGATCAATCCAATACCATTGACAGGTAATGCTTAAATGTACCCGGGTGCATTTAATCTATTTTATTATTTTTTTGAAAAATTTTTATACAATTGTTATGTATCAATTTTTACTATTTGTGAAGATTTTTAATTTTTTAAAATCAGTAATATTTTAGTAATTAAAAAATAAGTGGATATTTGACCCGCATCAAACAAGATCTCAACATTGATAAGTTTGAGGTGGCCAGTCGAAAGTGCAGTATTCTAGGTATTCTTGTAAGCCATCTTTGGAGAAAGCTTAGAGTGAAACAATGATGGTGTGCTGGGGAAGCAACAAAATTTTCGTTGCAAAACTTTTGATGTAGAAGTTTTAGAATTAGTAAAAAATGATGTGATATAATGTAAATAATAATAATGAGTAAATATAATAAAAGTAAAATAAATAGGTTAGTTATATGAGTAATTTTGTAAAAATGATCGAAACATAGGATAATTGCATAAGAAGATGTGAAAAAATAGAGTAGTTATAGAAAGTGAAAAAATTTAGAGTGAAAATTTTTAGTTGAAAAAGTTTTATGGTTTCCCAAACACCTTAACCTGATTTTAGTTTTCTTCCCCCAAAGCTGATGTTGCTGCTTGTCTAGTCATTGCCTTTTGTTGTAGCTGCCTCTTGTGCTTAGGTAGGGGTGCCTTGGGCCCATGAAACTCGAATTTACCTCAAACATAATCCCTAATTATAAAATATTAACCCTAACCTCAACCCTAATGCTATTTGTAAAACTTAAAACCTAATCTTGTTTTTAAAAATCAGGTTCGAGTTGAAATTTTTACGGATGAATTTACACTTTATTTAAAAGTGAGAAGCCTACTGTATTTTTCAATCATTTTTACTCAACTATACATGCAACTAATATATCTATTTTAACTTTATTCTCTTTATTTCTTATTATTATCTCTATCATATCATATCATTTTATTTTATTTTGACAATTTTTATACTAAAAATTTTTGGTTAAAAGTTCTTGAATCATAGGAATGGATGTAATATGATAGAGATAATAACGATGAATAAAGAAAATAAAATTAAAATAAACATGTTATTAATATATAATAATAACAAATCATGTAAGTAAAAATAATAATAATATATAGTCAAACTATATATTCTTTAAAAAAAGAAATATAAAGAATATTTTTAGAAAAAATTAAAATATAAAATAAGAGAAATGGAAAAATCAATTGATGTAAAAGTAAATGATAAAAATAAAAGATAAATATAAGGATAAATTCCTTATATACCCACAAATTTACTCATAATTCCACTTATACCTATGAATTTTTATCATAATTCTACTTATCCTCATGTTGTTAGGGATCCGTTAGAAAGGTCGTTAACCCTTTGCGAAA
>JAXCLR010000081.1:4165307-4189393 GCA_035584095.1 Annona squamosa
TTCTATACAACTACCCTACTTTTCAATCATTTCTACACAACTACCAACACAACAAACCTATCTATTTTAACTTTATCCTATTTATTCCTCATTATTACTCCTATCATATCACATCATTTGACAACTTATCATCTCTATAATTTTTCATCAAAAGTTTTATCCATTCCCAAACACACCCTAAAATGGAGGAATCAAAGACATTCAATATTTGATTAGAGGGATGTCCTAATCTTTGATGTCATAATAGTGAAATATCTCCATTTTTCATTTTGAGAAGTCCTTTTACAAGTTATCCAAGATATAGAGGCCTTGACAAATTTTTCCTTCACAAATCTTCTTCCTTGTGGCCCTATCCTGAAAAGTTATAGAATTTGGAAAAAAAAATAGCATTACAATTTAATTCAATAGTGATCTCATCGACAAATAGTAAGTTGGATGTTAGCCGTGGTACTTATAAAACATCAAAAGTTAGCTTAGTTTTTCCAATTCCTTATAAAGGAATTTTTTGTCCATTGCCAATAGTGATTGGTAATAATGCAATTTTAGTTTCAATATTAGTTAAGCACTAAATATTACTACTCATATGATCGGTAGCACTAGGATCTATTATCCATCCATCACTGTGAGAGGAAAGGAAGAAAGTTGTACCAAAGGATTAGGCAAGATATGTAGAGCTTTTTTAGATTTGAACTGGAGAGGGAGCTCCTATGCTTAAATGCATAAGTTGTTGATGCTGTTTGGAGATGCTTTTTAAGGAAAGTTGAGAAGTAGAGAAATTAAAATAAGCAACACTCCTTTTTTCAGAGTCATTTTCTTTAAAAATTCATAGTTGGGGAAGTAGAACCCAACATTGATCTTTTAAGTGTTCCAGTCTGTTGCATTGATCACAGTAGGGATGATTTTCTCTTCCTCGTAGGTGGATGATACTGTCTTAATTCATCTCATCTCCTTTTCATTTATCCTAAATAGTCAATAAAATTTTGCTCTGGATTTTGTTTAACTTTGACAATTTCTTGTTGCAATTCAAAAATTTGGGAAATATTTTCTACTTGACCATAAATGTAACACCCCAACCCCGAAAAATAACACTTTTATGTTGAACTTAGACCTGAGGGTTATCTACCAGGATTTATCGTGTGTGGGCTTAAAACTCACTTGCATAAAAGATAACAATACTTTGACAATTTGCAATTAATAAATTAAATTAAACAAAAATAACGGTGGAATATTGTTCACCCAAGTCATCACATAATGTTATATTATTACAATGCCATTATAGGAAATATAATTAAACAACTAGTTAAACTAAATCTAGTCATGCTTGTGCCTTAACTTTAGAAAATCATCTAAGTGCCACCTATAGGATTATCTATAGAACAATAATGACATACAAAAGGCATGAATAAACTCAGTAAAAAGGATAAATGAATCTTATGCATTTTATAGTCTCTAAAATGCAATATATCTCTATGTATCCCTAAATTTAATTCAATATCTAGCTTAGTGGATCCATCTACCAAGCTTAATCTACACAATGTTATGCATTATCATCTTAGACATGCCTTAGACCGTGATCCGATCATAAATAATACATATGGCCTACCTAACTCTATGATTCAAGGCCCCAGTGGAGAATCAAAGCTTCCCATTTGATTTAAAAGGTCAAAAAATTTAGAAATTGACTCTTGGATCACCCAAATTGGAGTTCGGGGTCTATTTTTATGAAAGATCATGCATAGATGGCTCTGGATGTGCCACGTGGCAAGCCGAAGTCGGCTGCTACAACACGGGCTGGTGGAGTGGGCCACTATCTGGGCTTGGGCATTGAGCCCACCTGCTGTCATTCAGGTCGATCCCCCTCGGGTATGTTCTACCGAGTCAAGCCGAGTGTTGTTGTCATTGGAGCTCGTCGCCGCCGTCGCCAACGCGCCTCTGCTGGGCTTTACCTGGCCTAGCTTATTTGATTCTACTGGGCTTCATTTGAGTCCAATCTAATGCCAACCTGCGAGCCAGCGTTGAACTGGGCTTGCTTAGGCGGCATGTCCGTCGAGGCAGAAAGAGGGAGATGAATCAAAGGTTTTTTGTGAATTTTCTTGACAAAGGAGCTTTTGTAAATTTCCAACTTCTTGGGGTTTTCTGTGCAAAATCTCCCTAAACATCCCCAATTCTATCGCTTTCTTCCTTGCTCATCCAGATGGGTTGTGGTAGTCATAGCTGCCTAAAAAATTATCCGTTTTTAGCCCCAAAATTTATTTTAGACTAATAAATATTAGTATTATCAATAGATTTGCTAACATTTTCTTAGATTTCTACACATGAAATTTTAATCGCACAAAAATTTGGGATTGGATTTTTTGGCAATGGGTTTATCTCTGGATGTTGAGTTCATGATCTAGCTATTCCATCCCCATTCAAATATAATTTCCAATTGATCAAATACCCGTCCATAATACAAAAACGAATTAACAAAATTATAAATCTTCCACTTACCTCTACATGGAACCAGGAAGTCAAATAAAATGCACATCGTAGCTCCACCCAATGCCTTCAAAACCCACTAGAATTTTGACAGCAATCATTCTCCTTTCTGCTCAAGTTTTCCCTTTCTCCTTGAGCTCCCTTAACCTTAATATTTAATACTTAAGTCTTCTAACGAACATAATATTTGTGACACTTCTTTGGCAACAATATTCCTAGGTTGCTACCATGTTTCGGTAGTCAACCCAGTATTTCAAATGTAGATTTTAACTTGGCAAAAACAACAAAATAAATAAAACCAAAAATACATATAATCTTACCCACTGGCCATTCAAACCCATGACCTTCCAGGGGACCAACATCCTTGTTACCACTTAGTTGTCTAGGCTTTTAAGATATTATTTCATTTACTATATAGTAAGCCATTTGTCCTGGTCAAATATTCAACGGTAAAAGGTCCAGCTGACATGTAGACTTCCACATATTAAAAATACACTTTTGAAAATTGTATATTGCAATAAACTTCTTTTAAAGAGTCCCATAAAACCTTGGAATTTTTAGAATAAGCAAATATCTCAAAAATTTTAGATTCTATGGAATTAAATAGCCAAACCATAACTAAATTATTTGCAACCTCCCATTCTTCATACTTGGGATTTTTTGGATTTGGAGGTTTAATTTTGTCATTTATGTGTCCAAGCTGTCTTTCCACTAAGTGAAATTGTAATAGCTCTTGTCCAAGAAAGGTAATTTTTTCATTCAATAACTTATTAGTTAATTTCATATTGGTATCTTGGGAATTTTACCATGTTACTATATCAGAGTCAGTAGTTGATTTTGATGCGACCATTTTTTAAATAACAAAATCAAATTTATAAGAGTATCACCCGTAAGATTGTCTTGGGTCTTATTTATCTGTTGAAAATTGCAATAATAAGATATCCCACAGATTTGAACGATTAGTTATATACAATTGCATTTTTAGCTCTTCTTTTCTCAAATAGGACAGTTGGTTCTTTTTAAAGTACCTAAAAAAATAATTTTCATTGTAGGGAGGAGAAGTTTTCCTATGGCAACATGTTTTCATTGCACGTAGCTACCAGGTAGAAAAGGAAATGACAATGGTGGTCAATTGTCGGAAGATTCTACTCAATCTTATTGAGACTATCTGTCCTACCTGCAAGGGCAAAATAGAGGAGAAGCAGATTTCAGCAGATCCAAGGTACGATAGCGAGGTTCTAACGATAGATCTAAGGTGCGGCAACGAAGTTCGGACATGAGCAAGCTGACAAACTGCTTGTGTTGGAATGGATTCTCAATGGATCTTCTCCATTAGGATTGAAGAGAACTGATAGTACCTGATCTAACAGCAAGCGAGCTTGCTAGCAGTAGAGACAAAAGAAGACGACAACAGATCTGGTTGGTAAAGACAATTGGGGAATTCATGTGAAGATGCCGAAGAAGAAACTAGTAACAATGGCAGATTTTTGTAACAAGAGATAAATATGGAGTGATAGTAGGACAAAAAGTTTTTCTCAAAGAAAAGATTGTAGCTCTGACACCGTGTTGAAATAATAAAGAAAAATTATAAAAACTTAAGAGGCAAAATTTACATGGTTTGGTTGCCCTGCTCCATAGAGGTAACTCGTTCAACCATACTTCCGATACTACCTTACTCCACTATATATAAACTTATAAAAGTTAAAATGTATTTAATACAACATTAATAGTGGAAATTTTTCAGATATGTGCAACATCATATTTTGGCTATTAATTGCGACGTACTTTTTACCAACTTATCTAACAACACACCAATTGGATAATTAGAAAATCCTCTGCAAAATCCCAATCATTAGCTTCATTTCCTCCCACTTCCATACGAAACAATCACCGCGTTTCCAGATTCGCAAGAGTTTTTAGCTAGATGTCTGGCCCTACCTTACTTTCCCTTTCCCTTGTGGTGAACTTTGGTTGCCTTCAACTCCAATTGCCTCTACCCAAGATCATTGTGACCCATGAAACTAGTTACAACCTGCTGCTACTCAAGCTCCACCTGTGTAAGTTGCCACCGTCCTCTCTAAAAAAAACATGGATTAGAATAATATTGACACCATTCATGCACAATAGTGTATAGTATTACGTTATGAACTACACTTATTAACATGCTAAATAATTCTTCTCTTACATATAATATTGATGGACATGCTAACTAACACAATATGCTGCCTAAGAGATATAACTGTTATAGACGGAATGTCAATACTATTACAATTTGCATGCTCTCAGAAGTTGCTGCCCACTTCAAATAGAGAACCATTGCTTTTGGAATCTAAAAATATTTAGCTAACAATTAACCAATAAAACATAGCAGCTAGTGACGAAATGGGAGGAGATGAGAATTATTGGCGATAAAACCAAACGTATGGGTTATATTGAAAATTTTGAAACATAGTGGTAGTGAGTATAATTAAGAAAAGCCCATTTGTTTAAAAGGCCTAACATTAGTGGCAAGAAAAGCCCATTTGTTTAAAAGGCCTAACATTAGTGGCAAGCCCAAAGAAAAGGGAAGTGGTGGATGTTTAGAGGCTAAGATCGTGATTAGTTTATTTGCCGAATTAATTCCACGGAGGAATGAATAAGGAGGTGAAGCGGAGAGAAATAGGGATATTTTTTCTTACACTCCTTTTAGTTTGCCAACTAGCGTCACTGATTTGAGTCATGACTATGGCGTCTTCCTCGAAAGAGGATGATGACGCAAAACATCAAGAGACGAATGATGAAGAAGAGAGAAGAGAAAGTCATAGACAACGAGATGAAAGATGGGCAAGAAGAGGTAGAAGAGATTGAGAAAATTATATAAGAAGAAGAAGAAAATTATAGAAGAGGAGGAGGTAGAGGTGGAGGAAGTGGAAAAAGTAAAAGCAGCAGCAGCAGCAACAGAAGAAGTGGAAGAAGGCGATGATGAAGAGGGAGAGAGGGAGAAGAAATTTAAAACGGTGTTGATGAAGCATTCCCCGATTCCTCATATTCTTTGGTGTTTGCGCATGTTGATGCACTTGGTCAGTCTTATTTGTATTTATTTATTCATTTATTTTCTACCTGACGTAATGTTACATGAATTTGGCTCCTCCTCAAATTTTTGATGAGTTTGTTTCAAGTATAATATTTCGAAGTTGCACATTAGACATGATCATTTTTATGTAATACTATGTGCAATGTATAAGATTGTTTGCCTTATAGATTTCCTAATTGATAACTTTGTTTGCAGAGATAATAATGACACCATCATCTATGCACTATTTGGGCATATTAGAAACATTATTTTGTTGTAATTAGTCTTGTATCTTAGTCAGTTTCTGCATTTTCTTATGCACCATTGTCATTTGATTTCAAAAATCTTTTTAATGAAATAAAAATGGATGATATTCAACCAAAAATAATAGGAGATAACATTAGGGGAGTTACAGTGAGCCAGATATATGGTTGATTTGATTATGTCTAATGTAATAAAAGTTTATCACTGACACTTAGATACCTTGTTGTATTCTGCAACTATCTATTATGTATCAATCTAACAAAAAGTAAGGGTTGTCAAGTGCTTAGTATTTACTTTCTTTGCGCCAATTGTTTATTGATGGTGGGATTTGTCTCATAATGGTGTCCTGCATAGATTTGTCTCTTTGCGCCAATTGTTTATTGATGGTGGGATTTGTCTCATAATGGTGTCCTGCATAGATTTGTCTTTTGGTCATTTTGATGGACGTGATGCTTCTCATGGAGTGCAATCTAATTATTATTGGAGGAGTTTTAAGAGAAAGCATGGAAGAAAACTAATTTATGAGGGAATGACAATAAACATAAGGACCACTAGTTTCAAATTACTAGATGCTTGAGTTAAGTTTTAGCACTGAGGTTTATCCCCTGCTGCATTGATTCTGAATCAGTTGGGAATGTCATGTCAGAATGCTAAGGAAGGGTTACCTTCAATACAATTTGAAACTAGTCTTGATCAAAGCTTTTGAAATTTACAATTTCATGCTATTGCTTGGTTCGTATTGAACTGAAGGGCGCATCTTAGCATGCTTATAGCCCTACTCAAGCCAGATATAAATTTATAGATCTTGAGGGCCTTTGAGGAGGACTCATGAAAAATTTTGGAAGGAAGCTCATAGAAAAGCTAGGAGCATCAACGGATCCCTTTTAATTCTCAGGATAATTCCACCATATGCTCTGAATCTCCAAGCCATTAAAGGTGCTCTTAGAGCTTTTTTTGTGCACCTAGAATTTGGGCTTCTGAAATTACCATAGAAGTATGCACCTATGTAGGATGCTTAAATATATTTTAATAAGTTATCATTGTAGTAAAATTCCATTTGTTTGTTGTCGGTGGTGTTTGAAATCTTCGATCAATTTAGGGCATCTTGCTTAATGTGTTTGCTCCATCAACTAAACAGGTTAATACGTGTAACTAGGTTAGGTTGGTTTGTGTTTAGGAGCATAAATAGGAGACAAGTTAGGCATGGTTGCAATGCAATTAATCTAGTTTGCAGAAATTATCCTCCTTATGATGTAGGATATGAAAAAGCAAGAAGGTACCTTCTAATGCATAGGAAGGTAATAAAAGGAGAAAACTAAACATATTTAAGGATTTCAAATAGAATTAGAAAGTAAAATAGAGCTTTCAGATACGATGTTGTGTTCAATATACAAGGATAATTCTACGAAACTCATCTTCTATGAAACGCTTTCTATTTTTAGCCTCTAGATGGTTAATAAAAAAAATTCATTTAATGCATTATATTTAGCATCATTTATATTATTATGAAATTTTTTTCATTCGTCTAGTATAATATGGGCCCCATCTATAAATGTGTATAATCAACATAATAAAATGATTATGCTAATATTAAAATTTTAGTTATTCTATAAAATATTACTAAATTCTTATATATATGAATGAATTTAATCAATTTCTCTAATTTACATATGTATGTATCTATTTTTGAGCAAATGTAGCTTGTGCACATATTAGATTTGAATGACACTTGATCTCTTAGCTAAACAAATGATATTAAATACAATGAATAGATTACATTTTGCATCAATCATTAACATCTCAAAAATAAAAAGGGTATCGTAAAGTCACTTCTACAAAACCTAGTTATATAGAAGTATTCCCATATATATATACATATGTACAAAGATAATTCTATGAAACTCTTCTTTTATGGAACCCTTGTCATTTTTAATATCTAGATAGTTGATAGAGAAATCTACTCCATGTATTATATTTAACATCATTTACACTATCACAGAAACCTTTTATTTGTCTAGTATCGTTATCTACAACATAATAAATTATATAAATATCAATTTTAAAGTAGTATTTTTCAATATCTAAATCATCTAAAATATCACTATCTTGTGGATAAATAATTCTCTGATGTATTACTATATTTTAATATATACGCGAATGAATCTAAGCATTTTTTCGAATTTAGACATAAATACACCTACTTTAAGCAAATGTAGTCTATGTATATATTGGATTTGAATGAAATCTAGTCTTGTAGCTAAAAAATGATGTTAAATACAATGAATTTTGCATCAGTCATCAACATGTTGAAAATGGATAAAGTTCTATAAAATAACTTCTATGAAATTAAGTTTTATAGAAGCATTTCTAATAGAATTTTGAAAAAAATCTTGCTCCTTTGCGCTTCTAGAATATGCTACTAGTATATGCAGCTTCGTTGAGGTAGTGAGAACATCATATATCGGGAATGCTTTTACGCAATCAAGATTTATAATAGTAATTTCATGAAACCCCTTCCTTTTTTGAGATATTAATGATTGATGTAAAATTTAATACATTCACTATATTTAACATCATTTATTTCGCTAAGAGACCTAATTTTATCCAAATCTAATATGTGCAATGTGATATTTGCTCAAAAATTGGTACATTCATGTGTAAATTACAAGTCAATGCTTGGATTCATTCTCATATGTGCTAGGATATAGAAATACTTTATAAAATTATTTATCCATATATTAGTGATATTTTAGATGATTTAGATGCTAAAAATACTACTTAAAAATTAATATTTAGTTTTAAATTATTTTATTACATTGATTTTACATATTTATATATGAGGCCTATATTTAGTGATACTAAATAAATAAATTGGTTTCTATAGTAATATAAATGATGTCAAATAAAATAAATTAAATTAATTTTCATTAGCTATCAAAATATTAAAAATGGAGGGAGTTATATAAAAGAAGATTTCATAAAAGTATTTCTATATATATGTGTATATATAGGAGATTTACTACTATGCATTTACATATACTGTAACTTACGGTGTATTTGGCTCAAAATAGACCCAACTGGCATTTAAATATAATAATACTTTATACAATTATTTATCATGCATGAATTATATCTTAGACAATTTTTATGTTGAAGAAACAATTTTAAAATTGTTATTTAAATCAAACTATTTTCCTACGTTGATTTTGTCCAATTTTCAAATGGGACACATACGCATATCCAATTTAGATAAAAATCAGCATGCTGATAAAAAAATAATTTTAAATACAATTGGCAGAGTAGATGTACTTTGTATAGTTGTATGAGACCCATTTTGAGTCAAATGCACCGTAAGTTGTAGTACATTTACATGCATTGGAATCTCTCTCTCTCTCTCTTGTGTGTGTGTATGTGTGCATATGCGGGGGATGCTTTTATAGCCCCATTTCTATGTGATCCCCTCCATTTTTAACATTTAGATAATTGATGAAAAGTTCACTTCATTTATTATGTTCAACATTACTTATATTATTATGAAAATACTTTCATTTGTTTAACATCACTATATACGGGCCTAATCTATAAACATATAAAATCATTTAATGTTAAATATCAAATTTTAAGTAGCATTTTCAATATCTAAATTATCTAAAATATCACTACTATGTAGATAAATGATTCTATTAAGTATTACTATATTCTAATACATACATGAATGGATCTAAGCGTTTTTTATAATTTACATATGAATGTACCTTTTTAAGCAAATATGACATGTGCACATATTGAATTTGGATGAAACTTAATCTTATATTCAAATAAATGATGTTCAATACAATAAATGGAATAGATTTTCCATCAAACATCAAAATTTTTAAATTTAAGGAGCATATATGGAACTGCTTTTACGTAACTTGGTTATAAAAGAGTGGATCCAATATATATATATATATGATCTTGTACATTTACATGTTCCGTAAGTTAAATTACACTTGGTTCAAAATGGGCTCTATATTCACTTAAATGTATTGAAACCAATGTTATAAAAGCCGGATCGAACGGGCGGTTCAGCCGGTAACCGGAGCCTCAAACCGTGCGATTCAGCCGGTTCCGATCCAGTCTTATCAAGCCAGTGCCAACCGGTATAACAGCCGATCGGACCCGTTTTTAGATCGGCCGGTTTGACCGATTCATCGGTGCTGTATGCATCTTCAGGAGCGTGAAAAAACATAAAACACTCGACATACCCTTTTCCTAACCCGCCAGCAGCTGCCACCCAAAATTTCCCCAATTTCTTTTCCGCCATTTCTTTCTTTTTCAATCGTCTCCCTTAATCCACTTCTTCTTCTCATTTTGGGTTCTTCTTTTCTGTTCCCCTACCGTCATTTTCAACTCTCCTCCCCCATTCCCCTGCCGCCATTTTCATTCTCCTCCATTTTTGCTCTGCGTTGCTGCTGCTGTTGTCCGTTTACCACAACTGGTCCCTGGCGTCGTTACGGCAGCAGCTTCCAATTGACAGAATCTACTCTCCGATTGTCGCCACGACACTATTGTTGCGAGTTTTCACTTCGGTTCGTTGCCGCAGTTGCTAACCTATTGTTACTCTGTTCAATTTGCCGTTGCCATTTGATAATTGAGTATTTAAATATATTCTTATATTATTTTCACCATTTTCTGATTTGGATGATAGATGGACGGTCGCTTGATTGAAATTGACCATGTGGTGATTTGGAATCTGTTGAATTTGTTGTAATATTTAAGCTTTAGAAATTTTTCAACGCCAAATTATTGGCTGGGCAACACACATGCCACTTACGGACGAAATGTAGTGAAGAGGATAAAGATCCACTTTGCTGAAATAGCAGATGGGTTTGATGCTTCTTGAAGCTTTGATGACAGTCACGAAACTTTTGAGAAGACAATGAAAAAGAGGTGCTCGGTGCTCTGCTGGTACGCTTTAAGTTTTATACACGTGCAACTCTTCATAAAATAGTCCAGCCCATTAAAATCTTCACAACAATCCCCCAAATTGTTGAAATACAAGGTTTAATAATTAAAGATTTATACATAGAAAACCTTTTACAAAATGAGATTTTCCTATTTGAAAAATGGTGAAAATAATATAAGAATATATATTAATGCTCAATTAGCACCATTAGTAGGTCAACTTTACTCCTTAAATCCTTGTAGGTTTGCTACTGCGTTGATAATCTCTTATTCGTTTATTCCTAATTTTCCTCACAAATTAATATTAAACGAGTTACATTGGTTTGGAAGTATGATGAATGAATACCTAAAAATGAATTGGTTTAATGTTCAGTTACACTTATTGGTTTATTCAAACCTGTCTTGGGTGAATATGTTGGTGTTGTTTGACACTTTTGACTCTTTGTTTATGCTTTGCTTTGTATCTTGATCAAATATGTTTGTTAATGCAATTTATTATTTGGTTTTGCCATTACCGGAAAATAAATGGTACATGTTATTCTGATTTTTTTGTTCAAGTGATTGTATGATTGAAAATAGAAATGATTCAAGTGATTGTATTATTTATATGTATAAAATTTTAAGCTTTTAATCATTTATCTTATAAATTCATTATATATTTTACATAAAATGCGAATATTATGGTTCAATCCAGTTCTTAGAAACTGTTGAACTGGTTAGACCAAAACCAGTCCATTGACCGGTTTGTTATCCAGTTCGGTTTTGACAACATCGATTGATACGTTATACATCCGGCTTACAACTGGTGCCAGTTAGAACAACATCTATTGATATAGAAGCCGGATGATGTATAGTTAAACTCTTACTTGGGATAACCTTACAATTACTACATAGAGATCTATCTAATTGAACAACTTCTATTGATTTTATTTTATTTATCTCACGAACTTTTATTCCGTTCCTCATTGGTAGAGCTTATGGGTTAGGTGTCTGATATGGTCTTTTCTACAAGCAATAACTTTTTAGGCGATGATTTGGTTTCCCTTTTTGATCTACATCCTCTTTCATGTAGATGCTAGCCCAGAAATCAAGCTTGAAGAAAAAAGTTTCAACAGAGATTTGGTTTGCTCAAGTCTGAAGAATTCTGAAGTGATGCTAGAACCACAAGTCCGGCCGAAAGATGATGGTTCTTCAAAGTTGGAATCGACACACAAAGAAAACAACCTTTTAGAGTTTTCTAATGAAAATTTAGGAGCCTTATCAGAAAAAGGAGTGCCACCTGGAGGCTTTGATGATGATCTTCAGACTCATGTTGTTTATAATAATAGTGATGCAAAATCCTCTTGTGCTAGTGTGAATGACTTACATCCTGAGTGCCACGTTAGGGATGGTCCCAGTAACATCAATCTGACCAAATCTGATACTCAACACTCCATGAAAGAAACGGAAACCTGCAATCATTTGGCAGATGAAATGAAGCAGATAATGACAAGGTGTGTTAATACTCCTTCATGGTCTTGAAATTTCCTTGTAATGAAGTACTGAGTACAAATTTTGATTTCTTTTAGGGTGGTAAATTTTGGAGTCTGCTACCACGAATTCTAATATGTGGACTGGTGTTGGATTTCAGCTCACATACTCCACAGCAAAGGCCGAGAAGTGAGACGCCTGATGCTGAATTTGATGATAGAATAAAAAGGCCTGCAACCATTTGTGATTTTTTTGCCAGAGGTTGGTGCATCAAGGGGAACTCATGCAGGTTTCTTCATCAAAAGATTGGAGTTGATAATGATAATGATAATACTGGGAAATTAAACAAAAGAGATCAAACTGTTTTAGTGGAGAATGAAGAAACTGAACACTCAGGTATAAATACACCATAATCTTCTTTGGTTATCTCTGTTCTAAATCTTCCGAGTCTTAATGTTGATGATTGCTTGTGCATCCAAATTTTCTCATGAGTAAATTTCTCTCCTCAGTCTCAGGTTTAGGAACACGAGCTGAGAGATTGAGATCATCTACTTTTATTGAGCGGTCATATGTTGATCTCAGTTCTAAGCCGAAATCACTAATCCTCTCTCAAAGCCTTTTATCTGAAGGAATTGGGGTAAGCCAGGATCAGTGTCTTGACAAGAAAGGGCAAAGGAGTTACTTATTTCATGATAGCTACAACATAAAAACTTTCAGGGAAGACCCTTCAAAGTTTGATATTGCCTCTGCAAGAGGTCTTTTGTCTCCTTCCTTTCAAGAGAAGACAAGCCCTAACATTAACTCAAGGGATGATAAACGATCATGCAATGAAAAACCCGCTTCCGGAAAATACCCCTTTGTTGGGAAGTTGATGCTCCATGACACGTTAAAGGGGGATTCTTCTCATGATGATGAACAATTTGCTTCAAGTGCATCTCCTTTTGCCACAAGGAATTGTTCAATTTCTCAATCTGGATATTTGTCTAGTAATTCTTTGATTACATCTAACATTTATGGCAATGATAAAGGTGTTTTGGGATTATCTGTTCAAGGAAATTCGTCATATATGAGTTTTAGTAACCTTCCTGCCACATCAATCTCAACTTCACACCGTAAGTTACAATACCTGGGGACTGCATCCGCCATGGCATTAGTACCCAAAATCTGCAGTTCAGAAAAATTGCTAGATCTTGATCAAGGATACTTTTCTTCTAGAATGGGTTTACCAACTCGAGATACTGTAGCTCACCACTCAGTCAATGAAGCAGAAGGCTTCCCTGTGCATAATATGTCTAGTGATTTCACAGGTTCCAAGTCACAATCCTATTCATATGATTGGGAACCATCTGTGCGATTCCGATCATCATTCTGCTATCCTGTGACAAGCATATCATCTTCAGGAAATCAATATGATCCCCTTCGTGACAGCATTGAGCCTTCCGTAGGTGGGAATGGGTTCTTCCAGACTCATTGTCAAAGCACAACTCTTGGAGATGCATCTGGGCAGCCATTGAAAACTGATCTCATGTCAACTATATTGAGTAGAAATTCGTCATATGTCGGTGATGGATCCGCACATTCTTTGATGGGATCCCATGAAAGCACATTGGGCAAGAATATTCACAAACGAGGAGTATGTGAGAATGCAACTGATGCTGGATCTACAGGAACATCTGTTGCTTGTGAAGAGAATAGAAATTCTATACCCAAAGGAGAGAAATCCTTGAGCCCTGTTTGTATGGCTGATATTGCAGAAGTAAAGGAATTGAATGATAGAAATTCTAAGGATCATATCAATAAAGGTAGACACAAGAAGGACTCAAAGACAATGAAATCATTTCATTCTGCACTAGTCAATTCTGTCAAAGACTTGATAAAACCATCCTGGCGTGAGGGTCTCTTGAGTAAGGATGCTCATAAGAAGATAATGAAAAAAGTAGTCGACAAAGTCCTTAACTCATTCCGATCTCATCAAATTCCAAACACCACAGAATCAATTGAACGGTATCTATCCTCCTCGCAATTGAAACTAGCAAAGCTTGTAGAGGTAAGCATCTTGTTGGTGTGAATGATTATACAATGATGCATTTGTATTCAGGGGATCATCTTTATCTGCACTTGATACATATGTGCTTATGTTAATTGCAGGGTTATATTGAGAAGTATGGCAATCCCAAAACTTGAGCTGCTGTGCAATGCCTGAGTTTTGTATTTGTACAGTTCTCCACATTTGACAGTACCAATATTTATATGGGTTATTGATAACATAGATCATAGCGCTGTCTAGTGTGGAATGTTCTGCATATGTCTCCTGTAGATCTGCTTTCGAATTTCACAATCAAGGACTTGTTGTCATGTGTCCCATTGGGTGAAATTGCAATTCGGGTGTCACCATGAGAAGTTTCCAATCATGAATTTCAGGGGAGAGGAGTGAAGATTCATAGAAGATTTCTGGAATTAGTTTCCATATTTTTGGATTCTGTTTGCTCCACTAGCGGTGCATCTGAGGTACCATCCTATTCAATCTTTCAAAAGAGATTGTTGGCTTTGCTTAGAGAATACATTTTTTGAGGGTCTATGATAATCTATTGACAGCTATCTGGCACATCGTCAGACATAAGCAAACACTTTGAAGTAAAAAAGAAGAAACCTAGACCATAAGTATGTATTTCTCACTCATACCCCATGAATGTCATTCTTTAGAACAAATGCTCACCAAATTTCTTTCATTGCAAAGGTTGTGATTGCCTAAACTAATTTTTTTAGTAGCACAGCCTAATCTCATAGAATCTCTTGTTTCTGCATTGTTCTTGGATCTATAATGAATAAACAAGTTTCTCCTCACATTGCAATTTCTTTTTGTCATTAGTCAATTGTGCTTGTGTCATGATCATGCTGGTTTAGCGCCCTTACTTTATTGACAAGTATAACTTGCAGTTCTCTTCACAAAAAAAGAAAAAAGTATAACTTTCAGTTCACGGCTTCAGGCATCATCATGTAAAGTATCCTCCGGCCAAAACATGAATGCCCACATGGCACTGGACTCTGGCATTGAGTTAGGAATAGTGCAACAGATTTGCAGAAGATCCACTTCATTCCCCATACCGATTTACAAAGTAAACACAATAGTTTCTATTAGAATGATGGGGATTTGGCCACAGTAAGCTGCCTGCAAGGTGATAACAGTATATTTCTGGTAGCTTGTTGAGTGTCACCTTAGAGACTGTTTATGATATGGCTGCATTAAAAACCAGGAGCTGTTAGCATGAGAACGCATGTTTGAGGTCAACAGCAGCCAATCCGTGTGGGGAAAAAAGACATGAGACCTGGTCTTGTTGATGGCACCTTTGTTTTTTCATGTGTATTGGTCTTATTCTTTGCTATCAACACCAATATGATTAAGGACGCAATCAAGTTATTTGCAATTCCCCATGGCCATGAGGAATCACTGATGAAAGGCTTGTTTTGTTGATGCAGGAAAATGGCTCCATAATGCAATCGGTGTATGGGCTTGAGCCCCGGTTACCGTTAGAGAGGCAAGCTTTGAAGTCTTTTTTTGAAATATATATATTTAGTTTCAAGTTTCAAGCAGGGAAAGGAACTCTGCAACAAATCACGAATGTAATCGAGGCTTTTATTTGAGACGAGAAGAAACAAGTCATTCCCATGGAATATTGTAAATGAAACAGCGGACTATGTTGGCAATTCAAGTAAGTGCGAAGCATCAGTGTCAAAAAAATAAAAAATAAAAAATAAGTAAGTGCAAAGCATCACATATTTACATTTCATTTTTGAGTTTTGATTTTGTTAGCTTAGGCTAAATAACGGCTTGCCCTACCCTAATAAACCTATTTAATTTTTTTTTGTTTTTTTCCCCATAACTTATTAATTTGTGTATTTAATATACATATCAAGTTTTAACATTTTTGAAAATATATATTTTTTAGATTTTTAAACACGAGTATTTTAACTATTTTAAATGTCTCCAATGAAATTTAGATGTACAAAACATGATAAATGGTTTAGACTTTTTCAAAAAAAATTTACGCTTTTCATTGATTTGAAGGCATTAAAAAAGTGTTCCTAGAGAGTTAATATGACAAGTATTGAAAAAAAAAAAAAGATTACCACTAAAAGGTATATTGATATAGTTCGAGATATTTATGGAGTCGAACCAAATACAAGGTTATCATGGAAATTTAAGTTGTGATAGTAAATATATTTTTAGATTTTTAAATATAAGGTTATTTTAGTAATTTTAATCATTTAGCTGTGTTCACAAAATGATAACATTTTTAGATAAAATATTTTTTAGGTAAAAGTTGTTGAAATAAGAGAAAATAATGTAATATGGTAAGGTATGATGATAAATAAAGAGAATCAAGTTAAATTAAATAGATTAATTATATGGATAGTTGTGTAGAAATGATAAAAGAAGATATGAAGAAATAATTAAAAAATATGATAGTTATAGAGAGTGAAAAGTTTTTGGTGAATTGTTTTATTTTTAACCTGATACACTTTAAAAATATATATATCTAAAATGGTAAAACTTAGTGTGTATATTAAACATGTACAGACAAACAAATGTATGGGAAAAAAAGTAAATTTTTTTTAAAAAATAGGTTTATTAGAGTGGGCCCGGGCTCCCGAGATCATAACTGCGTTTAGATACAAAAATATCTATCGATTTCATCCCATCCTATATATATATATATGATTCTCTTTATAATCTTGCCAGCCATTTGAAAATCGTAAAAGTAGGGGCAGTTTCATGCGCACCAATTTTTTAAGTTTCAAAATTGCCAAAAACATATCCAATATAATTTATAATTTTCCAGATTTACCCATACGATGTGTTTGTTGGGCTTGCAAGATTAGAAAAAAAATTCAAAACAAAATCCGGAAAAAGATCAAAGAGGCGATAGGTAAGCATGCTAAGTGGTTTATTTTTTATAAAAGGATATATTTCAAAAAAATTTTGAAAAAAGAGAAACATGGAGTCTACCATGCCTACGAAAGTGTTGAATCATTACTACTCATTGAAATTGGGGGTTGGAAGCTTGACTCGTTTTACGTCTAAAAACATCATTTTCACAAGAAAATCAATTAGGAGGAAATGAAGACAGATTGAATTACACCCTGTACTCCAAAGTAGAAATTATTATTATTATTGAAATAGGATGGGCAAAATAGAAAATCGGAAGCTGAAGGAGCCAAAATAGAACCCTATCATCTTCAAAGTTCCAATTCCAAACTGCTATTTTCTCCTGGCTAGTTTAAGATTAACCTTGATGCCATTTTCAGATCTCTGATAGATCTCCATCTCCCAATACCAAGCACTGCCAAATGCCAATCGGTGACCAGATCTCCCAACCCACCCCCCCCCCCCCCCCCTCTCTCTCTCTCTCTCTGAACAATGAGCACTGCCCATCAGACCACTGAACCTACTACCAAACTGATTTCCCACCCCGGCAAATCTATTGACTGGTCATCCATAACTGCATGCAAACACACAAGTTGCCTGGCCTAGATGAAAAACTTCAAAATCCAAACATCCTTTGCACTCATTCCCTCCCAACAAATTCACAGGACAGAAGTCACTTTGACCTTTCAAATGGCTCATTACTTCATCTTGTAAATTCATTGCCAATTGAATCAATCAACGAAGAAAAGCATAACAAACTAACGCATCAGTAAGGAATGCAGCTTTCAGAGAAACAGATCATGGCTTCCACATGAATGGGTGAAAGAAAAATAAGCGACACGAACATGATGCAGAATTAGAGGTGATGGATCAACATTTCTTCCATTCAAGCAAGAAACAAATAAACAAACAACAGAGCACTGGATAAATAAAACACCTCAAAACTCTTTACTCTCTCCAATCCCTCACCATTCCATCTATCAATTCAAAAGCAGCCTTTTTGTCCTCGCTATTGTCTCCCTCTCCGACTCGACCCAGAGCTGCATCCAGCTCAACAGCTTCCCTCACCCTCGCCTCCCTCAACAAGCTCCTATAAACCCAACTCCTCGCTTCTTCCCCGGGCACAACTCCCTCGCCCACCATCCCCTTGAGAACCTTGAGCGCCTCCAGCGTCTTCCCATTCCTACAGAAGCCAGCAACCGCCAGCGCGTACGTGGGGCCGTCGACCTTCCCCCACTTCAGATTCTCGGGCCTGGACATCCACCGAAAGACCGTCATGGCCTCCTTGGTCTTCCGAGCCTTGAGGTACGTGGCGAAAAGGCCGCCGGCGATGGGGATGAGGTGGGGCCCTGCGCGGGGGTTGCGGGCGAGACGGGTGAGGAGAGACATGGAGAGAGAAGCATCGGGGGATTGGGCGAGGTGATGGAAGAGGACGGGGAGGGAGAGGGAGGCGAGGGGAGGGGGTTTGGGGAGGAGGAGGATGACGTCGAGGAGGCGGGCGGCGTGGGGGAGATGATCAGGGCGTTGGCAGAGGCGTGGGATGAGGAGGTTGACTTGGGCGAGTTGGTCGGGGGTTAGAGATACCGAATCGGAGGAAGAGGAAGAGAAGAAAGCTCTGTTGGAAGATGGGTTTTGGCGCCGGAGTAGTGTCCGTGTGATAAACAGTAGCTGTACATCCTTCATCAGCCACTGCAATGCTCATCGCATCTGAGACGGCAAAGACAAGCAGCGGAGCAACTGTCCCTTCCCCTCTCCCTCCCCCGATGGTAGGCAGATTCTAAATACTCACTATTTTCTACAAATTGCCAACACGTCGGAGTTCCAGCGGTGACGTCCACGGTCCGCTCAACCCTCTAGGTCACCACCAGGCATTGATTTAGGTGGCTTCGGCATGGATAACAAGACACACGTGAGATGGGGCCCCGATTCACTGCACACGGTTTCATAATCAGTTTTTTTTTTTTTTTTTTAATTTTTAAATTTTAAATTTTATTTTTTTAACATGTTTTTGTAATTTTGAAGATCAAATTTTTTTTTGTACTTCTCTTGCGCGCGGGGCCCATGAACAATGCCAAAATTTTGTAATATTTACAGAAATCTATTATCTATGTTCAGATGTAAAATCAATACTCAGCTCAAATTTAAATCCAAACGGCCATAGTCTCACACCGTGCCCATCTAAAACATTAAAAGGCAAAAATATAGGAGACTGAACATTTGGGGCAACAACAAAATGCAAGTCAGAAAAGGAATCCTATACAATCCACGTTCAACTTGCCGCAGCAGAGTATTGCCGCAATCTTTTCAGCTCCAGCCTCCTATTCAGTGGTACCCCTAACACAAATTAAGAAATGAAAAAAAAAAAAAAGAAGAAGTATTTTGGCGTCACCTCAATAACATTTTGGAAGCTTTCCAAACATTCTCAGTGACAAATAGAACTCAGCAAAATTCCTACTGGATTGCTTATAATGCTAAGAGAATTACGCACCATGGAAGGATCATCTAAAGTGTATATTTTCTGGACTAGAAGGCCCATTCTCTCTCCATATGAAATCCAACAGACAGCATTGGAAAGGAGGGCCAAAAAAAAAAAAACTCAAACATGAGAGGCATCCGGGGGCACAAAGAGTCATAAACACTAATTCCTACGATATAGTTTCTGATTTCTAGTCTCTGGACCAATAGCAGTCCTGGAATGCACTGTCTCCTACTTATTCCCCTGGTGCTGATATCCCTTGCTTGAGCCTTTCTCTCTTCATCTTCTTCTTTGAGACGGGTTTCTTCTTCTTTGGAGGTAGGGTCTTCTGGGCATATGTGTACAATGCATAGTTTCCCACGATGAAGGCAAGGAGTAGCCCCCCAACCACAAGCAATACAATTAAACCTGGATTAAGGCCCTTGACTTCGCCCACATTTACCTGTGGATCATCGTGCAAATTTTATTTTTACATTAGCACCAGGAAAAAAATTTATAACATAGCAGCAGAACTTAAAATGTGAGGTGTCTAGTGAGATCAACTCAACAGAGAAGAGGGATCTCCAAGCAAAACGTACAATCAGATGTGAGTAGAACTGTAAAACATCAAAGAACCCCAATGCTAGTGGATGAGAGAAGCTGGATAGCAGGTTTGTCATTCATTTGAAAGAAATAACCGACTGCTGCATGAGTTAAATCATATTCGCTATCCAGCTATTATTTTGTTTCATCCACCGAACTCTACATCCGCTCCAACAATCCATCTTCAATCACAATGTTTCAGGCGTGAGGCTCACTATCATCTGTGGTTGTGATATCCACACCATCCAATAAGATCACTTCATCATGCATGTCAGTGTCCGCTCCAAATCAATCCAAATTATTCAGTTTAGGAAGCAAAATTACAAAACAATTATTGATGGTAAACCAATGATATAAAAATGAACTTTTTTTTTTTTGGATAAGAAGAAAAAAAATGAAGAAGTTAAATCTCTGTTCCAATGTCCATGCCATGAAGTGCAACTTAGTGAAGAACCTCTAGTAAATGGAAGTATCAAGGACGAAATAATGCTTGTTTTCAGAAAAGCTTAATTGAAATGGCTCCTTTATATCCCTCGAACAAGAAGATGAAGCCCTGTTCTTAAGTGAAGTAATTCTCTATTTCTGTTCCAGGCTTGTTTAGATGGTGTCATCACTAGTCCATAAAAGACACAATGATGTCCGGTATTGAGAAGAGTAACTTGCACATTTATTTCACATATTTGAATGAAGTATTTACTTGTGGGGATCTATGCAGACATTCAAATAAGCATTAAGGTATGGTTGAATGAAGTATCAAACCAGGTGGTGACAGATCCAAGTTGCAAAACACTGATTATTTCTTAGGCTAATGAAGCTTTCCACTTAAAATGTCATCTTCACGGTGAAAACATGTTAGAATGGGCTGAAACATGGCAAATTAATTTGAGATCTCATGCAAATCACATACCAACTTAATCAGAACGTTTGTCTGTTGGTTTCCTATGAGGTTTGTCTCAAGTATTATAAAACTCCTACCTTCTTATTCCTCCGAGTCTTTTTTAGAACAAAATTATAGAGGTCATATTTGTCAACTAGTTATTGTAATTAGGTGGCACTGTAAAGTGACAACAAACAACTGAAATTTATGCCATGTCTACAGACCAGGAAATGGGATTCCTTAGACAAATGAGTTTATGACGCCAATGTCTCTGTATTTTATTGGTAAAACTTTAAATCTATCATTTTCTTGAAGGAAGAAAGCAGAAAATTCATGGCCAAGTTCATAATAGTGTTAAAAGCCTCTATGATGTTATTAATACCTGAAGAAGGAAACATGATTTGACTGCAAATGACTGCTAGGGTAGGCGACAATGCTAACAACTGAGTATGGATGCAGAACAGCAGACACCCATCCAAAGCCATCCTTTCCTTTTAACAAAACTCTCTGCTAACTGTTATGATGATAGCCTTAGCTATAGTGGAGGATGCCAGGACAAGACCAGATCATGCAATTTCATTCCAAATTATACCTTCATGCGGCCATTCATGGGGGACCATTGCCAAGGTTCCTAACGACAGCAAGAACTAGTTACCATCCCAAGACTCACATGCTACAAACCATACGAAAAAATTCGAACTTAATCCTAACATTATCTGGATAACCTAAAGACTGTCAAGTGGCACAGCAGCAATCCTTGCTGTATACATTCTTGGTTATGTGGATTCATCCTTGGTTTTGTTGATTCATGTAATAGAAATACTCTATCAGTCTCTCTAGAGAACACATTTGCAAGAGCTTCACGCATTAGGTACGCCCTTTTTCATCGCTATTGTTGGGACCTAAGCATGATTTCTCTGGTTCTTGCAGGTAAAAAGGGGTTGTGAATTCGGCAGCTGTAATTACTGCATCCACCTTAAAAAATCCAACCATTATCTCATGGGACCGTGCAACCGCAGGTTTCTGAATCTATTGTCCAAATGCGCGGTAGCCAACGAGATAAAGGATCATGAATTACCACTAATATTTTCTGCAAAAATCGCATCGCGAAAGGGAAAAGGAAATCCGAAAAATGCATCGCATGGGAATAGATCTGAGCCGTAAAGAGCTCAACAAATTCATCGTAAAAGGAAGAAGAAATAGAGAAGCAAGATCACTGAAATTCTCTTCTGCCTATGACTCCAAGCTCGGAAACCTACCGTTTTGCTGTTGAAGGACGGAGTTTCCGAGTATGGGAAGTCGTCCTCCATGGCAAGAAGGATCTTTTCCGAATCTGCTCGCGACTGCTGGAGCCATATTGAAAAATAAATAAATATAAAAAAAAGAAGTCAGACGAGAACGAAATATACATTACATCGAATTTCAAAAATCCAGAGATAAAAACAGATAGAAAGAAATCTGATTCCGGCAGCAATCGAAACGAAAACCCACAGATTCGCAGAATCGACGTGAGATAAGAGGAAGATTAGAAAGATCGATAGATACCTTGAGCTGTTCTCCTGCTCACGGTTAGTGGCGATCGGGACGGGCAAGGCCTTATGGACTAGAACCGCTTCAGTGCTCCAGCGGGCTACCGGATGGACCGGAGCATTTTACGCGTTGAGACACGTCACTGGCGCCGATCCAGGCCGTCTGTCAGGCTCATTTCTCCATTCGACTGGTTCCATCCGTTTCGCGATGCGGCCGGAATTCAGTTGGTGGTTCGCTAATACTTATTGAGCCGCCTCAGCTGCTGGTTTCTGGAATGGGGTCCACACAATTACGCGTGAAATCATCACCGTCTATGTTTCTTTGACTCCGGTCTGGTGGGTGCAACTCGGGTCGGGTTATACCGGGTTAGAGTGAAACCAAATCCTAATCTTAAGAATTTAATCCGGATTCGCATGGGTTTTGGTTTGGTTTCGGGTTAAAATTCAAATTACCAATAATTTTTTTTTTTAAATTTACTTGTAATCTAAAAGAAAATTATTAGAATATACATACCACTGTTTATGAAGTCAAGCCTCACGCTGAATTTTACAACATCCTTTCAAAGAATTCTATAACATCATGCTAAATTCTGTAATATTCTTTAAATGAACTCTGTAAGTAATTTTTTGAGCACCCTATAGACACAAATAAATAACAAATTAGTTAGTTTTATGATTAATTGGTCATTTCTATTTAATAGCTAATGAAAATGATTTAAATGTAGCAAATAGAAAATGAACATTTCATACCAACTACTGTAGTTGAAACTAAACATTATCATACAAATTGTTGAAATTGAATTCAAACTGAATATTTATCATACAAATTTTTAAAATAGAAATTGGCCACTTGTCATACTAATAAACTTAAAATATAAGTCAAATTTATACTACAATTTAAAATTCAAAGTAACAGATTTCTAATACTAACAAAAAGTATAATATGAAATAGATTTATCATGTCAACTCAAATTCAAACATAATCCACATAACAGTTATTCAAAACAACTAAATCTAAATACACTAAGCATAATAGTTCCACATTCCAATCTAATTTAAGGCTTTAAGTGCAATTCAAATTTAAAATAACAATATAAACAAATCTCAAGTTTAAATAAGTTTATATATGCTTTTAAACAAATTCAAAATTCAAATGAGTTCATATTTCTAAAGTTTCTAAAAAAAATTAAAAAACTATTCGAAGACTTCCAAGTAATTTTTCCCCTGATTTCCATCTGCATTTCTAATGTCAAGTTCTTCCTCCTCGATATATATCTTCGAAAATAAGATGCATTAACCTAGACAAAAAAAAATGCATGCAACTGTTAACAATAAGAAGATAATAATCATAAAAAAATATTCTAGAAATTAAGTTACCTTAAGCATGCTTTGGTAATGGAGGAAGAGGTGATTTATCTGAACTAGAGTTGGTAATGCCTGAAACATTTAATCTAAATTATTATAAGAATATTAAAAATGACTTT
>JAXCLR010000081.1:4197710-4231813 GCA_035584095.1 Annona squamosa
AAAAAAATTTTCAAAAAAAAATAAAAAAAAATAGGTGTAGTACACCCGGGTGCGTTGAAAAACAAAAAACAAGCCTATCAGCCTTGTGTAACTGGAGCTCTCTAACTCGGCGTTGGTTCGGCTGCGAAAAGGACCGTCGGCCCATGGTCATCCAGTAGATCTTGGGGTATTGAAAGCGTCAATCGGAATGAATTACTATTGAAAATTTGAGTGAGAAGCATGCAACCGATTGTTCCAACCCCACAAACTCGAGTTCTTATGGAGTCTAATGGCTCATATAGCTATCTTTCACAAGCCGATTGCCCCAGGGACGCGTCGCAAGCATGCATTATAACATTGATGGTTGGGTGTCATCATGTTAGTCTCGGCAAAAAACGTATTTTTGATTTTTTAATAACATTATTAACTTGGGTATATTTAACTTATTTTAAAGTTTAATTTATAAAATAAGTTTTAGCATTTTTGGAGATGCATATATTTTTATTTGAGTTTTTTTTTTCTCAAATCCACCTATGGTGTTTGATTTTAATGTGAAATATACCTACAATGTTTCCAAAATTCTAAATACATTTATTATGTTCACACTTAATTCCAAAAATGTCAATTTTGTGAATTAACACCATTGGTTAATGTACGGAATTGCCTTAATTTCATAGGAGCTCTTAATTTAGAGAGCTCTAAATTTGTTTTATTTTTATTTTATTTCATTTTTTTATTATTTTGTGATAGGGTGTTTTGGGCATTTAAAAATTTGATTAAGAGTTTTTTTTATGTATTGGACATTTTTAGAATTAAATGCAAATGGTGTAAGTATATTTAGAATTTTTAAAATGTTATGAGTATATTTAAAATTAGGGTCAAATATAAGGGGTACATCAGGGGAAATGCTCTTTTTTAAAATATAAGTGATTAAAATATCCTTGTGTTTAATATTTCAAGAAATTCATATATCTACGAAAATGGTATGACTTGTTTTATATATTAAATACCCTTGAGCTAACAATTTTATAAAAAATAAAAAAATGGTCTTTAGCATTTAGCTCGGGGTAACGAAATGGATCGCTTGATGCTTATAGGCAGGGATGAAGGAAAACCACATGATCGAATTCCTCACAGTGGCAGGAATTAAGCAATAAGTGATTTGCATCCTTTTTATGTAAAATGTGCTTTGTTTCTTGGTCTTCACAAGAGTTTAGTGGTGCGCCAATAATAACAATAAAAAAAAGAGTTTAGTTGTGTGATCGATTATTGACTGTCTACTTAAGTTAGAGCGGTGCTTGCACAGGACTCTACATATCTTTGTGGATAGTCTTATTATAGCTGATTCTACATCAATGCCTGTTTCGGGAGTCTACAAAAGGGTGGAATGGGAAAATTCATTTTTCAATACATACAGCTTTATTTTTTTCATTTATAATATTATTTTCTTTATTTTTTATTTTTAATATATTTTGTCATTTCCTAATACATCCTTTGTCATCAAATCTTCTTGTTTCGTTCAATCCTATTCGATCTTTTCTTATATTTCTGAACAGCCGAGACGACTAGTAAAATGCGTTGGTTGGAATTGGGATAGAATCGGACAAGTAAATAGATGATGGCAACATATAGATCATGTCAAACATAAAATGATAAGGTAATGATGAAGGTAAGGTTACTATCAAAATATATATTTAAATATTAATTATTGGGGAATAGTTTTATTTTTTTAGATTTTAAATTCCCTAAACCAGTTAGGCCCAATAAAACTACTCGAGGACAATTCTATGGATTTTCATTTGCTTCAACCCCATTACAGAGATGCACAGTTGAAACTTTTGGCTAGGACACTTGTCTGCGCAGCCATAGGGAGGTAGAAAGTGAGCAGCGTTCCGTGGCGTAGAAATCGGGGGCGGCAGGCCAGGCATGCTGCTGTTCATAGCTGCACTTGCACTGCAACTCGGGATCCAGCCACCCACTCACCAGTGGCAGTGAAGCAGCCTCCTCGTGGGGCGCAAAAGAAGCTGATCCATGCCCACTTAACTTTCTCATTCCTAGACAAATTCTTCCCCACCAGGTGGGACCAAACGACATGAACGGAATCCAAGGCAAGCTGTTTTGTTTTGCTTTGGAATTCATTTCCCTGGGAAAACGAGCTTCCCATCCATCGCCGTTGTCTTTGCCTTCTTTTTAACCTTCGCCTCCCCTTCATATACACTAAGTATCAGTCTATTGAAAGTAAGCAATGTACAAATGCATTTCGAAAAGTTTTATGTAAATATTTCGTACTATACAAAGTTTATTTTCTTTTATTTTATTATTGGCCAACTTTGGATGTGTTTGAGAATGTAAGTCAGAAGTAGGAAAGTAAAATTTTTTAAAAAATTATGATAATAATGTGATATGATAAATGTAGAGTAAGAATAAATAAGATGATTATGTTAAAAAATGATTGAAAGATAATGGTAAAAATGGCAAAGTAATGTAGCTAAAGATGATCAAATAACTAAAATGCGTAGGGAATTGTGCTTCATCTTCTCCCATCTTTACTTTCCCAAACCCTCTTTATCTTTAGAGTATATTTTACTAGAGTCACAATCCTGTTAGCTTACGTAAAATTTTTCTTAAAATATTTTTTGTTTTTTTATAGAATTATTAATCTAATTATATTTATTTTATAAACTAAAATTTATTACTTTTCGATATTTGTATTTTTAGATTTTTAAATGTTAAAATGACTAAAATATTTTTATATTTAAAAATTCAAAAAATATATAAATCTTCAAAACAAAAACTTTAGTTTATAGATTAAATATACCTAAATTTATAATTTTATAAAAGAATAATTTTTTTTTAAGAAAAATAGATTTTTGCCGGGGCTAACAATGTCACGACTCATTTTGTTATTTCATTTAATTTAATTTTTCTTATTTTACTACTCATCTACCATAATATTCTCATTCTATTATCATTCATGTTGCATTTATATCATACGTACTATTCTTTGACTGCCTAAAATTTTGTAATATATAATATAATTGGTCCAAATGTTGGCTTATATAATTTTTCTTTTGATTTATAATTCTATTTTGTCAAATTAATTTGTATGTATTGTTTACAGAAGGCATAAAAATAAACAATAAAAAACATATACGAAATATATAAACAGAATAAGCGCATTGTTTGAGTTGAGGCAAAAGGAAATGTAGTGTATTAATTGGTCATACTACAATCTAAATGCACGTCCATTAATTACCAGCTAACTTGGACCATATCCAAAGCAATCCTAATCCCCAAGAAAAAGAAATGGTGTCGATAATTAAAACAAAGTACCATAACATCAATCGTGAGATAATAAAGTTCAAACAGATGAAAACATGAATCAAACAGTAATAATAAATTAATAAGTTGAATTTTATCGTGAATTGTGTAGGCAAAATCAGCACTTAGAAGAACGAAATTTTACTTAAAAAAGAAGTATTTTCTTTCTTTCTCTCCCTAGTCGGCTGAAGGCTGTTATTGTTTCGTAATGGAAATCTCTGGAGGATCATGCACACCACCGGAGCAGAGTATCGATTTGCCTTTCGGGGTGGTTTTCCTTTTGGAATGTGGACCCGCAGCTATGGTCCCAATAGAAGAGGCATAGACCGCGGCAATCGAAATGGCAGGAAGGCCTTGGCGTTGGCGAATCTTTTATATGTTTATTCTTCTTTTGGCCGTCCATTCAAAGGGACGGTGTGGATGAAGAGATGGAGAGTTAGCAGCAGCAGCCTTGCGGGCTGCATCACCTTTTGATACGGCCCACCTGGGCCAGCTGAAAGGCAGAAGCTTCCTCGATAACAGCAAGCGTGGGAGTGCGTGGTAGTATTCCTATTCCCTCCCCTCCCCTTCCTTCTTTAGCTTTTCTCTCTTTTCCTTTTTTACCCTTGTGGCCGCCACCTTTTCTCCCTGCCAACTTGTCGTTGCCACCGCTAGCTGCTGCTACATTTCCCTGAGACCGATAAAGCACGTTGAATCCCTTTGCATGCATCCACCGCTAAATCGCTAATCATGAGCACCTCTCCTGTTCATTCAGCAATTATCATTTCAACGTCTGTTGCTTCCAAATTTATGTTTCGGTTACCTTTTCTGTCAATCAGGACCGTCCATTAGATTGATCTGATTGGTTCTTCATTGCCCAAAAAAAACGTTTTTCTTTTTCTTTCTCCTTTTTTTTATTAACGCGCTTGGTGTGCAGACTACGTAGAGAGTGGAAATGTGACATGAGTGTCATGAGTTATGACCGTTGGGGGCTTATTGCTGACAGTGATTCAGTCACCAACTTGGATGATTGATTGATATTTACATGTTTCCTTTTTTTTTTTTTTTTTTTTAAAATCAGTGATACGCTGCCATGCTTTGCGGTGGGTCATGTATTTGTATAATAATTCCTCCATTATGGTGAAAACTTTTTTTTTTCGTGTCCTATTTGGTTCCAACCATGCGATACGCTTATGATTATATGATATGATTCTTCGGGTTAAGGCCGCTTGTATTTGAATGTCCACCTGCCAAATGTAAGTTAGTGGGCTATATGGCATGCTGTCTCTCATCTTGGACGATCCATGTCTTGAGAGGGGATAAAAAAAAAGAGGAGGTCGAAGAAGAACAAAAAAATAAAGAGGAAAGAAACAAAGAACGAAAGAAAAGGCAACATGATCATGCAATTTCTCCTATTCTGGTCCAATCAGATAAAGACTTTCAACCAGGAAAATTGCAGAGGTCGAACTGACACGACTAGTCACTGAGTGCAATTTATTAAACCAGATGGTTGATAAGGTCCGGAATATGGACGACCCCATTAACTTCATCACCGTTATCTGAAAATCTATAGCAAAATTTCTTGAATCAATACATGTTTAGAACACCGTTCCATTCATAAATGTACCCCATGTCAACTAACACAATAAGCAATTTAGCAACAGCATAGATTTTGAATTAGACGCTTGGACTTTCTTCTTAGGTAGCATGTTATATTCCTAAAAAATGCACAGCCATTTTTTTTAATCCAAGCCAAGGGATAAATCTTGATCATCAATTTGGAGGCTTAACAATATCATAATTGCTGACACTGTAATTATTTCCATGCTTTGAGAGTTTACTTTACGCATCCAAGCGGGCTTAGTAGTAAACTAAGATTTTAATCTTTTACATGGGAAACTTAATTCTTCCAACATTAGAAAACATAGTAATACTAAGCACGAAGTAATCAGCTGCGTTTTAAATTAAGAAATTGTAATGCAGATTGGAGACAATCATACGGCGTTCTTGTCTCTTTGAAACCAGTTATTGATTTCTATATACGAGGGGACTTCTCCTTGAGCTTCCAGTACTCTTTATATTCAAATGAAGGAAGAGTAAGGAGCGCTGAAAACAAAAGAGAAAGGAAAAAAAAAAAAAATTTTAAAAAAAAAGAAACAGTAGATACTTCTTGTCGGACATCCTCCAAAGCAATTCCCCTTCCTAGCTCATTCAAGAAAAAGGAGTCTCCATCGAACTCTCCTGCTCAGTTCCCGATGAAATTTAAACTTTCTACTGTTTGTAGTACATCTCTAACAATAAGCCTGGATTTGCATCCTTCTTTTCATAGTTACAGTTTTCTAATGATGGGTGTAACTAACTAACTAAGAGCAACTAACTCAAAAGCAAGGCCCACTCCCAAAACCAAGGACCAGATTCAGTGCCTCTTACATGCATGAAAGGCATTTTGACTTGATGTACACGCGGCATGTATTCATGCTGGATCTCAGACGTTGGTTCGATAACCAATCAGAGCCCAGGCCAAAATTTATGGGTGGTACCAAAGTAACATTAACCAATGATTTAGAATGGCTCAGATCCAGGAGGAAAGTTCCATTTTTTGATGCATGGGTAAGGTAATTGAATCGCTGTAATTTTCATGAAATGGCCTCTCATTGATGCAATGCACATATTGAACGGTTCAGATCATCACAATTGTAAGGGCATAAAACTATTATCCTTCCAAAGGCAGTACATCAAAACCTCCTAAAAGATACACAGTGTTACTTACCTCATTAGGAAGCCTCGCATCCATTTCTTTTTTAAAATACAAAAAATCCTTAAAATTTCTAGTCGAGGAAGACCCACTTGAAGGGACCTGAGAAAATCCAGAGTTTAGACACATGTTTTCTGTCCTTTTCCTTCTTCCAAGATAGATTTAGGAAAAAAAGAAAGCTAATTCAATACATCAGATGATCAACCAACACAAATACAAATCAGTTGGTAAACAAGATAAATTATTACTCTTGAAACTAAACACTAATACACCATTGTCTTAACTTCGTTCAACTATGCATAACAATATCTGAAGGTGACTACGTAATCTGATCTCATAGCTAGCTATGTTTGATCATGAAAAGGTTATTAAATTCAATACATAGAAAATCCAATCTCATCCATAGGACAAATTTCTAGTTGGGGTTAAATCGCCACATTTCATCATGGGATTGTTCCTGTCCATGGAAATCGGTAACCTTCGCGGCGATGGCCTTTCCAGCTTTGGTGAGCCCTCAAACTTCTTCTCGTTCATGGCATGATCAACTGATAGCATCATCTTGCTTTCGTAGACATCTCCCATCGAATCCATGTCGGTGATGCCTGACGGCGCCATTTGGAGTTGCTCGCCCTTGAAAGCGTCGTCCTGTGAGCTCAGACATGCTGCTGCTGTTCCCAGCTCTTGCAATCGGAGATCATCATGCCAATTCAATGGACTTTTGCTGCTGCAGGCATATGGATTGGGCCCCTTGTTCCCCAGGCAAAGGCTGTCGTTTGGGGTCAACATTCCCATGTCCACCTGCTCTCCGCTGCCATACAAGTGCAGGTCTTGGAGAGAAGGAAAATTGAGGGAAGGGCCGAAGTCCTGATTGCCGCTAACTGCTTTGTACCCTCCCGAGGACAGGTTCTCCCCAGCAAGAGTCTGGCAAGCTTTCTCCAGTATGCTTTGCATATACTTGCCTTGAGCCTCTATCCTCAGCTGAAGGTGTTTTTGCACCTGCACATGATCTAGGCTTAGCTTAGCAAGGATGTTCTTGATTAACTTTTTTTTTTTTGTTAAAAAAAAAACAATTTGATGAGTTTGTTTTGTTGGATTTTACCTCCAACTGCTCATGCAATCTCCTTTGGACTTCCATTTGCATCCGGAGCGCTTCACTGATGTGCACGTTCCTACTGAAAGAACATGATACCAATGCAATCCATACAGAAATAACATCAAAGATATAACTAAAATCACTATTGGATTGCTGCAGCAACGACGGAATCTGGGTTCGTTACTTACTCAGTCATGCTTCGGCTCATCATCGATGAGGAAGCACCGTTTCTTTGCATTTCCAGCGCCATAGCTGCATGCCATAAAATTCAAAAGAAACGGTTCCTTTTTATTTCCAGAACAAAGCCAGCTACAAAGAGACATGCAAACATGTCAAAAGCAACAATTCCCTCACCATCTTTCACAGCGTGATCGTTGAATTCCTTGTGCGGCTGCTTTCCAAGCCTGAATTTCTAGCAGAAAGAAACACCGACAACGATATATCACCATGACAAGAAGGGAAATCCCAGAAGAAATTTAGAAAAGCACTGCTGGTCGAGGGCTGCAAAAGGAAAAAGCAAATCAGAAAGATTCGAAACATACCTGAAGGTGGCTCTTGAGATGATAGAGAGTAAGTCCTTTGACACCCATAACTCTCATGATGGTTTTGGGCGTGGCCTCTACAAAAGAAATCGAATACGTGAAGGCGTTAGCTAGAAAGAAAGCTGAAGGATGGATGTACGGATGAGTGCGTGGTGGAGGTTGGGATGGTAGTAAGAAGATGATTACTATCAGGGCCTCCAAGCTGCGTGACGGCATCGACGAAACGCTCATGGAGCTCGACGGTCCACCGGAGGCGAGGCTTTGGATCGGTGGTGAGAACGAGGTTGGAGTCTCCCTGCACACACATGGGCCTATCATGAGAATTCATAGTAGGCTTCTTTGGATGGAACATTCCTTCTCGGCTGTTGTGGGGAGGAATTGGAAGAGATTCACGAACAAATGCGATGAATATTGATCAAGGAATAGGGTTCGTTTTTCCGAGAGGAGGTGGGCTCTCTCTCTCTCTCTCTCTTTCTCTCTCTCTCAGAGAGAAACCAGTGGTGGTCTTGCTGCCTCTCTTAAAAAAGCTCACCGACTCTAAAAACATTCGCTCACTCTCCTTTGCCAAAGATTCCTTCTATCCCTCCCTCTCTCCGGTGGAGGACGTGAGAGAGAGACTCACCAGTCCTTGCTCAAACACGTGTGCATACCTTGCAGCCGCACTCCAACGCACGTGCCAAAATGACCTAGGGCTACCCAAGGATCAGTTCCTTCCATTAGGCGGACCTTTCTTATATCACCTAGCTATTAAGTATTCATGATTTTTTCCTTTATTTAGGCTGATCACCTGCTTGATTAAGACAAGTTTCAAACAGACCGTCCTATTTATTTTTTATTTTAATTATAATATTTGATTTCCAATGCATAATTATAAAAGTAAGATACATTCTATGAAAAACTAGGGATCAATTCATTAATCAGTTCTTAATTTTTTTGTGAATTTATATTCAACGTTCGGGTATTTACATTTCCTTCTATTTACCTAAAAAATGTGAATTTTTGTAAAACCACCCTACGTATGACTTTAGTAACAAAAATATTTTTGTCGTACAATAAAATTTATGCTTTTAGGTGAAATGACTAACAATTGTTCTGGTCAACATTGACAACGCGCTTGTTTTCTAAATAAAGTTAATTATAAACGAAAGTATTTTTACAAAATTAATAATATATAAGATTAAAAACACAAAACCCCTAAAAGAGAGAGGGAAAAGCCAACAGTCCTTCAAATGACACTATAACCAATGTAAATAAAGTTAAATTTTTTTAAAATTTCATATAATATAAATTTGATTACACATTTAATTTTTGGTACAAGTACTTGATCGGAAAGAAGTTATCACATGTAATTAAATGCACTTAAATTTTATAGTACTTCAACTAAGTTTTATTTTACTTTCAACCATTTATATTTGCTATATTAATGATTGTTGTTTGGTTATGTATAATCAAATGTAAGTAATATTAAAATTCGATTAAAAATGTTGCTATATATAAGAACTATTTTCCATAGTATGATTTTAATTCTATTTTAAATATGAATATTTAACAGCTATGAAAAATTTTAGATTTCCATATGATAGTAATATTTATGATCGTTTAATAAGCAATGTCGGGCACCACCTTTGACTATCATAGGTGGTTGGGACTTTGTCTTCTTAAGCATGTCTTGGGTTTAAAATTCAATTAGGGTTATATCGTCTTATTTAATTATTGGGATTGTGTTGTCTCTTTTATCATATCTGGGAACCTATGATTTCTTTATTGATATTTGGGGGCTTTGTAGTTGAGATGTGCTATAAAATACACATCAATAAAAAAAATCAATGTTAGGCTACATTAAAATGAAGACTGATTCTGTTAGTTCGAAATAAGTAAATGCTTAGCTTAGCCTATCTTAAAAAATTTATTTATAATAATTTTTATTTTTTTTCATACGCTTGTTTTCTAAGTATATTTAACATATAAACTAAATTTTATAATTTTTTGATATGTGTATATATTTTCTTTGATATTTTTAAAGATAGAGGTATTTTAAAAAATATATATATATACATAAATATATAAAAACATTTTAAATACAAATATAAGAAGAAAAATATAAAAAAGTTGTTGTAAATAAATTTTTTAGTATTAACTGAGACATTTGCTTAGTCCGAGTTCATAAGATCATTCCTCTCTTAAAATACTTCATAACTATTTGTTGTAAAATCGGTAACTGGTACAACTACAAGCGTGTGAGTAAAGAAATCAAGGTTACTATTACGTGATTTCTTGCATGCTGAATGCCACGCATACAGCATTGATGTGTATATAAACGAACTTGGGACAGTGAATTACCGTAATTTGCATGGCTACCACCCATGGAAATTACATCGCCGGCCGGAATCTTAGGGTTTCGCGTACTTGGTTATGATGCAACAGCTGACTGCACTGCTAATTGGCCACAATGCATCCATGACAGGGCTCATCATTATCTATCTCAACATCTCCCTCCTTTTCCCTCTTTTATCTCCAGAGAACATAGCAGCATAGGATACGTACGGGATAGCATAAAACTGCAAAGGAAAAGACGATTTCTGATGGAACGTCTACGTAGCAAGCGATCTTGACCATCCGATCGTTCTCATCCACTTGAATTTCACCTGAGCATGATCACGCGGCCATTTTAATATCGGACCATGGTTTGTTTTGCAACCGGTCCCACGTAGACTTTGGACAGTTGAGATTCCCGACACGTGTAGCACTATCTTTGTACGGTAGAAGAGCCACAATACTGCCAAAACCGACCTCCCATTGGCACTATCTCTGACCTCTGGCTTCGTATTCTGATTCTTCTATCACGAGGAGCTTTTTGCTTTGCATGGCCCACTATTTGCAGATTGAACATATTCCACGTGCAGGCAGCAATAACGAGCCGTGACGTAAGGACTTTTTCTCGTGCACTTCCTGCTAGCTGAGGGGAATTATGCTATCACTGTAAATAATTTGGCGTCCAGCAATCGAAATTTTGCCATATGAAGTTAAATGAAGCTGGTTGTTAAAGAAAATGTGACTACTAATAGTTGGAGACATACGACATATGGTTTTCACTACTTAAAAATTTGATTAGAAACAGTGATTGTTTTGCACCCAAGCAACTAAAATTCAGCCAGCATGTTCGCAAAGAGTTTTGTCTTGGTGCGCAAACTGAGAAAGTTTATCTTACATTTTTCAAAGTAATATATTCATAACTACTTTGTTAACAATATTGATAAATTTACACTCTCAGAGTAAATAAACTTTTGCTTAAACGCAAAAAAACATAAGTAGTGTTAATAAAAATTTTTTTATTAGTGGTTATTATATGATATATATTAAAAATTATTAGCTTAAAAAAAAAATTTTAGCCATCGAATTTGACCTGTTTATAGAAAAATTTTCTTCTGTGTAGAAGCATCATCATAATAAAGAAAAATATATTACATATATTTTTCTTTCTTTTAAAGATTTTTTTGTCATCTTGTCAAGAAAAAAAAAGATTTTTTTTGTTACTAAAGAGGGGTTCCCAACAAACAAATTTTTTTGTAATGCATCCATTACTTAGCTATATATACGCATGCATGTACGCCAAATAATTAACTTAGAAACTAGGTTTAGAGAAGGAAATTTTGTTAATTTATGTTATTTATTCGACATCTTTAATTAGATTCCTCATAATTTAACTTCTATTATTATTATTATTATTATTTATACATGCTTGCACAACTAAATAAATAGGTGGTTGCAAGCTACATACTATTAAATATTAGACAATCTAGAACAAAGCAACCATCAATGTCCATGTGCCAGAAATGTCCTTGAACATTATATGTATTTCTTCACCTCCATGAGGCAGTCTGTAAGTTTTTTTTTTCCCCAAGAAAAGGGCAGTTTGTAAGTTTTTATTTTTTTTTGAAAGGTGGCAGTTTGTAAGTTAGGCACGAAGATTTGGGTAACTGAAAATGGCCCCACCTGTACAAAAGCAAAGCAGAAAGCAGGTTGCTGGTCCTGGGCTCAAGAAATAACCTGTAATTTCTGTTGGGATCTTTCTTGGAAATTTCTCAGCATCTTATCGTCACTGTAGGGATTCCAGTAATTAAAAATTGACCTGAGGTGAGGTTAAGGGACGACAGAGGAAGACACGTATTTTCGTTAAGATGTTAAGGGTGCTGAAATATTACCAATAGAAAAAATAAAAATCAAAGTTGCCCGTCTCATCTCCATGATGCCAACAAATGTAGTTTCTTTCCATTCAGTTTCATTTTAAACAAATTCATATATTCAACCCCGTCGACATCAATTTCTTTCGATTGCATTTCATTCGAAACAAATCTGTTTCTCGCGACATCAATTTTCTCTGCATCCCACTAACATTATTGATTATTGTTCGTACAGAGTCTTCCATGCTACTTGGCTGCGTTTCGGATAAATCCGTGGTTTAGATTTGATTTTCCAAAGTGGCATTGAGAACGGTTGCATATGTGGCAATGAGGATTATATTATCAGTATTCAGTAGTCCGCTCGCGCAACACAGTTAATTAATCCAGCATAATATGCTGCTGTTCTTTCATCGTACGCTCTCTTTCCTTATATACATACATATTACTTATATGTAATCAGGTTACATAAAAATAGACCTGTATAATTTTTTCAAGATTTAAGATTTTAATCTTTAATAGAAAATCTAATCAATTCATTGTATTTAACATTATTTATTTATATAAATGATTGATTTTCATCCAAATCAAGTATATTTATAGACCACATTTGTTAGAAAATATATATATTCATGTATAAATTATGAAAAATGTTAAACTATTAATTTAAAGTAGTATTTTTGACATCTAAACCGTCCAAAATATCATTTTTATCTGAATAAATGATTCTATAAAGTATTATTATATTCTAATAAATGTGTAAATAGATCTAAGCGTTTTTCATAATTTACATATGAATATATATTTTTGAACAAATGTGACCCATAAACATACTTGATTGGGATGAAACTTGGTTTACTAAATAAACAAATGATGTTAAATATAATGAATAGATTGAATTTTCTATTAAAGATTAAAATTTTAGATCTTGAAGGGGTTACATGGGTCCGCTTCTATGTAACTCACTTCTATGAAACCTTTATTTTATATAACTCTTTTCATTTTTAAAATCTTGATAGTTGATGAAAAATTCACCCAGTCTATTATGTCTAATATCATTTCTAGTATCCTGGAAACTTTTTTATTTTTTTTATTTCTTTGTATATAGGTTTCATACTTTCATCTATAAAAAACATAAAATCAATTTAATAAAATGATTCAATGTTAAAATATCAACTTTAAAGTAATTTTTTCAACATTTAAACCATTTAAAAATATCAATAATGTGTGGATAAGTAATCATATAAAGTATTATTACGTTCTAATGTGTGAATGAATCTAAGCATTTTTCATAATTTATATATAAATATACATATTTTTGAGCAAATGTGGTCTATGCACATACTTGATTTATATAAAACTTGGTCTCCTAACAAAACAAATAGCGTTAAATATAATGAATGGATTGAAATTTTTATCAAAGATTAATATCTTAAAATTTCATAGGGTTACATAGAGTCCTATATATATATATATATAAATATTCAGGTGCAAGGCCGCTAAAATGGGCCCCACATGATAATTAAATTATAATCTACTTCACCAATTGTATTTAGAATCATATATTCTATTATCATACCAATTTTCGTCACAATCGAATATGTGTATAGACCCTATCTAAAAATAGTACAAATTTAACGTAATAAAATAATTTAATGTAAATAACAACTTTAAAGTGATTTTTTAACATGTAAATCATTTTTTATACAATTTATATATGGATAAATGATTGTTTAAATTTTCATTACATTCTAATATATATGAAGCCTATTTTTGAGCAAATATACCGGCTGCTGCAGTGTAAGAGCCGTTATATATCATACACACTCTTCTGCTCGCATAAGTCGACGTACGTACGTGATTGGAATATGGAGGTACAGAAATGCGGTACGGTCGTGCCAAACGCGTGAAACATCTGATACGTTGGTGCAGAAGGTGGATAGGTACGTTAAACATGGGAACTAGCTACTTAGCTAGATTAATTGCTTTGTATACAAAGTACGTTTCCCCATAATATATATCCAATGGACGGCCTGGATTGATTATTCTTTATCATGTTCAGGCCCTTTCCTTGTTTTCGTTGCTTGATTAACTGGCATGCACGCATGCATGCTTGAAGTAGATTAATCTCTTTTGGACGCTTTACAGGTATGGCATAAATACCGAATCTTTAGTGTATGTGATTGGCAACATACACATTTTAAAAGGGGGAAAAATACTCCACCACGTGAAGTGATCGATAGATGATCTCGACCGTTAGTTCCTTCAATTAGTGTATCCCTAGGAACAAATGCTCCAAAATATTCCGTAAAATGTATATATGTCTGTGTTAATATTGTTATCTACCCAGCCGTTGAGTAGTCCAAAATCGCTCGAATCAAAAACAAAGATGGACGGCGTGGATCGAGGTGGCAGTCTCAAAGGTAGGCGTGGAAAGATGTCAATGTCCAATTATTCCAAAAGGGCCATGTACGTGGTGATGTCTTTTGGTCGAGAGCCTGTCATTCTATAAAGCTTCCTGCGCTGCGACTGAACTATGGGCTTTTGTAGAATACAAGCTTGTCTAGTTGTCTCGCCGTCTCGCCCTCTCGTACATGTATGTCGAACGTCCGTGATTTCGCTAAACAATCTCCCGAGCCCAGCCGTTTCTTATTCCCAATTCATACGTGTAAAAAATCTCATCTGTCCACATATCATTCGGGCCAATTAACTGTAAATATTGTATGCTCGAGCTAAATAAGTAAGTAACTTCCATTTTCTCTTTTCGGGACAACAACCCGACCCATATTCAAGTGGAAACACTTGGCTTAGGTTCCACGCAATATTGCTGGACATTTTTGCTTTACCGTAAGGTGAGATAAAACCTGTATGAAAACGAACGGCCGCGTTGATAAATCTATTTGTTTCTTTTATTTATATCTTTGGCCCGCTTCTTGCGGATCTTTTTGGATTTATACGAGTACACACTTCCACTGTTTTACTTTCCTCGAATTGTAGATACAAAGCTCCCCAGTAGGGATTGAAACACCGACCGCCGGGCGTTCGGGGCAGGGCTTTTACCAACATGCCCCGCCTTAGCCACCCTTCTACTGTTTTGAATAAGCGGGTTCCACTTCCACCCAAGATTGAAAACAACTACCCTATTATTATTATTATTATTATTATTATTTTATTTTATATTTTTTTTGCGAGCCGAGTTCATACACTTCAACCTTCATTACAATTTACATGGATCAGTTCTTACTCATCGACGGCCCGCACTATCACAGTGAATAATGGCCTCGTCAGATCTTAATTATCAGTATCCTACACATGCAGGCGAAATGGCAAATAACTCATTCGCCTTTGTCTACACTACGCATGCATGCAGACGAGCTCGTATACATGTAGGTCCAACAAAACTAAATTAATAATGTCACAACACTATCTTAGCAATATAATAATTTTTCTTACGAAAAATTAAAATTTATTATATACAATAAACAAAATATCATAAATCAACTACTAAAAAAGATTTTAGTTGTCAAAGTTCATAAGTTTTGTACTTAGTCAATCAAATTTTAATTTGATTATATAAGTTAGGAAATTTTTTGCCTATAAAAGCATCATCGTAGTTAAATATTTTTTCTTTCATATAAAACCATCAAGTATGAAAGCAAATTTTTTCTTGATAATAAAGACTTTTAATTGCTGATAAAAATTGAAAAAAAAAATCAATTTTCTTATATTATAGACATTCCTGGACCCCCATCATCAGGGAATAAATTATCCTACGCAGGCGTATTCAAACTAGGACAGCAGCAGCAGCAGTAATAATAATATTAATAAATAATAATGCAGATAATTATTTTCAAAAGATCGAATGATTGTTATATATGGCCCTTCAAAACAACTACAAGTAAATGTAAAGGGACCCAATCTTATATAGTTGGTAATAAATAAGATAATTTGTGAGCAGCCAAGAAGTTTTATATCTTTTTATTTGTTCGTAGATGCGTAGGCTCATCTACATCAATTATCGTATCAAATTTTAAATTCTTAAATTTTGTTGTTTTTGAAAATAAAAGTATAAAATATAAAATTTGACATGCTGATCAAACCAACCTAAGTAAAGTCTTATATTCATAAACAAAAAATATTTTTCAACTAACCGCAAATCAACCTATTTACAATGAGCCTCATACGATCATTTTGAACTGTAAAATCTCTACACTTTTATATGTACTAACAATTGGTGTTGTGAACCAGGGCATAGCTAGCTCAGTGATATCACATCTTGTGTACGCGCACGTGGGATCCGAATATCGAATTCGGAGGGTAGGGTTGTCCTTTTTTCTTTTAAACATAAAAAACAATGTAATTAAAAAAAATAATTGGCAGGGTTGTCTCTTTGAAACGATGTAATAATTATATATATATATAAAAAAAAAAAAGGTCTAGATTTTCCATCCATGGGCTATACCTGTGCAGATGGGTACAGAAGGACACTGTTAACATCCATAACACATGATTCCCCTGGGTGGCATAAAAGTGAAATGGAGATGAGTAAGAACAATATAAAGCTACCTCCCTCCCTAAAGGTATCAGAATTCTCCACACAACTCCCTCCCAACCGGCTGCGTTTGTTTTGGGTATGCACACCATAGAAAACCTTCCACATTAGTCGAAGATCAGAGCCGCTGATCTAGCAGCCATTCCTGCATGGATGCTCTATTCCAAATATCAGCACATCATCTGATGATCACGGTATACATGCCAAACTTTTCGTTATTTCCTCAACATTCATTTCCTCCTACTCCCACTTGCAAAGTACGAGTGATGGGGTCCACTTAGCATCCCTAACAAGAATGCCAATCTTTCGTCTTTGAACGGAAAAAGGAGGGAGGAAAATGCATATTATTTGCCCAAATTCCATAAGCAGGGAATTGATGCTTTCTTCTTTGTCAAACAAAGGAAGATTCCTAATCTGTAATCCAAATCCTTGTATTGGATTTTTGCCAAATCTCTCCTTTTTTTTTTTTTTTTGTTGTTGTTGTTGTTGTTGTTGTTTTTACCCATTAGCTAGCAAATATATCTAAGAAACACCTTTTCCCACACTTTCAAAGGGATGTTTTGCACTTTGTATTGTGCTCGTTCATGTGACGCGGATGTTCAATATTCTACAAGATCGAAGTCGAGATCAACGCACACGTGCCCGCGTTAAACACGTATTGGACATCCTTAACGTTAACGCTTGCCCTTCCATAAAATACGCTTGCTCCCGATCGGATGTATATGACTACGTACACACGCGAGAAATACAAAGGTCTACAATTTAATGAGGTACGATTATCTCAAACTGGTTAGAAATTCGGCCGTTTTCAATTAGTCTAAATACTTATTTGAAAGTTTTTTTTTATAAACATATTAATCTAGTTCTGTTTAAATCTATAAATCAAATTTTATCATCTTTGGACACGTGTATATATTTATTTTTTATTTTTAAATATAGGAGTATTTAAGTCATTTTTAATTTAAAATGAAATAAATACCTCTGTATTTAAAAATAAAAAATAAATATATACACGTTTCCAAAGATGGTAAAATTTGATTTATAGATTAAACATAACTAAATTAACATGTTTATAAAAAAATTTTAAAAAATAGATGTTTGGACTGGGATTTCCAATTGGTTTGAGAAGATCATTTTACTGATTTAAATAGTAATTCTGTAACTAGCCAGTCTATATGCATACGATAATGATGGGTTTCCCATTTAAGTTGTGTTTGTCAAGAGGAAAATGATAAAATAAGGAATGAGAATGAAATGGATATGCAGGGAGTAAAGTGAAGTTAAAGAAAAAGTAAATATACAGGATACTTGCATGTCAATGTATAAGAAAATGACCAAAATATAAGAAAAAAACGAAAAAAAATTACTTTTGCATTTTCGATTTTTCATTCTGCTTTTTATATTCTCTTCTAAACAAATACATACTTATTAAACAGTCTAGATCTCATACACATGAGACGCGGTAACGCGTGGGGTACGAATCGCATCTCGCTGTCAACTTGCACGAGACCTTCTGCTCATCTCTTGTCGACGTTCCTTTAAGCGTCCACGTGCTTGGTAGTATTTGACTTTATTTAATTGATTAGAACGGCAAAACAATATGGTGCAACGTACAAATAGGGGTCCCCATCCATTGCGCTAAGCTTTATTGCAATGTGCATGGGCCATTTTTTAGCGGGTGAACGGGTTTTCTTTTAATTCTTGGCTGTTTGGCCCGAGTATGAACATTTTACTTATAAAATTTTATAATTCACGGATGTTATTTAATATTTTTTGAATTGCAAAAATAAAAAATATCAACCCATTTTCGTGTGCCATCACATGAAAATGGGCTTATTTTTTATTTTCAAAGTCTTAAAATTATTTATTAATTGTAAAGTTGTATATATAAAAAGACATGCTTAGGCCCAAGCAAAAAATGAAAAATATTTTAAAGATGGAGTAGCTAATTGAGGTGCACTGAATATTTGGTTGCTAGCGAGTTTCTACCTTGAAAGTTACACAAGTCTTGGCTGTTAGCTTGTTCTCAGCTTGCAATTTGCAATTTGCGTTTAATCTCAGACTGATAAGCGCACTCTGATTTTATAGTTTCTTTAAAAAAAAATTTAACCTAAGAAGTTAAGATTTAACACGAAATTTGGAATTAGTGGGGAATTTTAATTTTAAATTCACTCAATAGTCAATACTAGGATGTGAATAAATAGAATCATATATATTTTTAGTTTTATATTTATATTTGATGAAGTCGGAGATGAGGTGGACACGAAGGAGGGGAGGCCCAGGTGCGTCTACTCTCATGGGAAGAAAGGAAGGAAAGTGGGAATTAGTTACACTGCCGTAACTAATTCAATCCATATTTATTTTTTGTATTTTTCAAAAATTCAATCATATGTTATAATTTAACCGTTAAAAGAACAGTAGACTCGCTGATCTGAAGTAGAAGAGAATGGAGAAAGCATTAACAAGCAGGATTATACGTGTTTTTTTATGAGTATTCATATAGTAAATCATCTTAATTGGTATTATAATGAGACCCTGAGATCATTTTACTTTCATAAAAAAAAAATCAATCTTACAACTATCTAACCAATAATCTAATTTTCCTTAATACTTATTTTCTAATAGCCAAACTGGTGGAGAGCTACGTGGTGGTGTATTTCTCTCAAGAAATTCTGTGGGCTCCCACAGAATCTCTTTGATATAGCTGTGAAAATGCTATGAAAAATGGTAGCATGGGGTTTGGAAACGACGTCACCACGCATGGGGTGAAATGTGGTTCCCTCGGTGGCGATTATACGTGTGTTATTTTTATTTTTTCATAAGTATTGGTAGTGAGGCCGAAAAAGCACATCGGTGGAGCCCGATACACTTCTAATATGAGTGTGTTTGGAAAATAATAAAATTTTTTAAATAAAAAGATTTTAATATAGAAGCTTTTGAATTCGGAGAAAATGATATAATATAATAGAGATAATGATGAGGGGTAAAAAAAATATAGTTAAAATAAATAAATTAGTTTTATAGGTATTAGGGAATGTGTAGAAATGATTGAAAAGTATAACAATTGTATACGAATATATAAAAAATTGATTAAAAATAAAATACTTATTAAGAACGAAAAGTTTTAGTTTGAAAAGTTTTGTGCTAAACAAACATGCCTTGTATATTATTTGGGGCCTAATGAAATTATAGGCTGAAATGTCTTTTGGCTGGGCTTAGCCTTTAATCACCCTTGCCTTAAGATGGGAGGATGGAGATCTGGTTGAAATGCACATTAGCTTCAACTTCAAGCATCTACGTTCTTTTGAAATGAAAAATGAGTATGTATTAGTGGGCCTCACCATCAAAAATGTGGCGCGCTTATCAAGGACTACCCAACCCTTTTGTACTGTAGGCACATCCTGAGTAGTGTGTTCTCCTTAGGGCTCAGACATTTGCGCTATAAATGCTCTGTATATTAAAATCTAAGCCAGATTGCTTGAGTAGGAATTGATAAATGCAGTATGACATATATTTGGAAAGAAATGTCAGAAAAAATCGAAAAGGGGTAGGTAAATTACCAAATGTTTTACTCACACTTTGGTGCATTTTGAGTTGCATCAAGTTTGTCATGACTAGACAATCAAGGTGTAACTACGTTTGCCAATATATACAAACTAAGTAAGAATTATTTGTAGTTTTTGAAATTACATAGGCACACTCGCAATTGTGGTCAAACTACGTAATATATTTGCAATATCTAATTTTTTGTAGCAATGTCATTTCATTCCTTGATAGGGTCTAGTAAGGGATGTGGTCAGTAGAAGTGTTAATAGTCATGGTCAACCTGTCAACCCGCTCCTCCAACTCGTTAATAAGTGAATTTGGGTTGGGATTTTTGAATAAATGAGTTATGATCTGCCAATCCGTTTAATTATTTAAGTAAATAAACGGATTAGGGTTGACTTTGCAACCCATCAACTCATCCAACCTGTATATAAATTTAGTTGGTTCTTGGCTTTCCGCTTTTTGCACTTTGTCCTGCTCAGCGCCTGCGCATGATGTTAACTTCTACAATCACAGCCGAGACTAAGATCTAAAGTTCCCTTGAATTTATTGCCGAACGCACAACCATATTTCAGAGTTGAGACCCCTTTTACAAAAGCACCAATTGCTTTTGACTCCGCCGCTCAACGACCCATGACAATTGTGTTGCGCTACACTGCACTGTCAACAAAGCCACATAAAAATAAATGAATCGCATTTAATGCTATAGTTATATCAACCAAAGCATTCTTCAAGGGCATAGAGTGTCTTCCTTACCCACTCCTTTTCTCCATTTTCTCTCCTTCTCACTCCGGTTCTTGCTCCTCACCTATCATCAATTTGTGGACTGCACTGGTTCTCTTCATTGCCCTTTCTCTCTTCTCTTACTCGCCACTATAAAGGCTACCTCTCTCATCCTCCAGCCATTATGTACCTCTCTGGTTCGTTGAGTCGTCGAAGGACTTACCTACAAACTGCAAAGGAACGATCGTCATATTCGACACTCGACAGACCTCAGCAGTTGGCACCCGCTGTGACCTTCGATCTGCCGCCGCATGCACAGAGATTCGGTAGACATCAACACGCTGCGATCTTCAGATCTGCGGCGTCGCACGCATGAAGACTCGACAGACCATGTATGTTAACTTCAAGTTATTTAATTTATTTAATTTTATAGACTTTATTGAAGGTTTTTAGCATTAAAATTAGTAACAAACACTACCCGTTAACAATTCGTTAACCCATTTATTAAATGGGTTGTAAATAGGTTAAGGTTGAAGTTTTTTAAATGGGTTAATAAACGGATTAGGGTTGAGATATATTAAATGAGTTAGGATTAGGATTAGGCTCAAACCCATTTAACCCGATCTGTTAACCCCCCTAATGGTCAGTAGATAGCTAGGATGAGTCATATGTGTAGAGAGCTTTGAGGAGCTTTGTTTATTAGGTTATTGAGCTCATAGTAGACCATTCTGTGTTGGTGAACCTAATTGTTACTCATCATTGTAACAAGTAAGAAAAGATGTGAGAAGAGAGGTGCATTTGATTTGAGTTCTTTTTCCAGTTCTTGTAGAGAGAGAAGGAGAACTTTTCTAGCATCCATCAGTTATTGCAATGTTAGTGCCCCAATCTCATACATTGTAGTTCTTTGATTGAATTGTACACAAGCAGAGATCTAGTTCTAGCACTCACCGCATACGCAAAATAAAACTATTTTAACAAACAAACTATCTATTAGAAAGATTCGGCAAATTTGGAAGTCACATGATGTTTTTAAGTGGTTGAAAATCCACTATTGGGATTCAAAACAACAGCATGAATGCTTTAAATGCACCGTTGTGAAGTCACATAATGTTGCATGTAAGAAAGTGGTAAGGCATAAATGGAGCATATAGTCATCCTCTTGTGGCATAGTTCTTGTTTATTTGGTAACGTGATGAGGGAGTGTTCACATTTCTTTCTTTGTTCAAATTATTTAATCTATTTTAATTATCTACTTTTTTCATTTTTATCCATGTATTTTAATCATTTTATTATATAACTGTTTTATTTATTTTTATTTTACCTCTATCATATCGCATCACAATCATAATTCTTACTTTCACCACTAGATTACCAAAAACACGGGTGATAAGGTGAGACTCATTCCCTCTTGCTGGCCGTGGATCACACTTTCGAATGTTGTTTTGTCAATCGGAAATTGCCCATTTGAAGTTTGTGCCAAGAAGGCAAAGGAAGACGTCTGGTCTGGCTCTGGTTCAAATATTCAATACCGAGCCCATTCATGATTTATTTGGCACTGTTTGACACTTTGTGACCAGGCATGAGTTATGTATTGGGAAAGGCTCAGGAAGAGTACGAGTCCGAGTCCCGCTCAGAGAATTAAATGATGGCGTCGAGAAGAGCTCGATCGTTTCGAACGAGTCACACCTTACATTCCTCACAAAGGAGCAACTGCTCCACCGAAGCCGGGACCGCTGACGCGTGGCATTTACCAATATTTCAGTATTTTACCAAAAGCGCCCTAAAGAGTGCAATTAGAATTTCACAATTGAGTGGACGTGTAAACTCGATTTTGCTTCAAGATATTTAAGTGCATATATCATATTCACACATGTCAACAAACTTTTATGATTTCGATTGGGCTTGATTAGATTTTGATCAAATTCGATTAGGATAAGTAGATTTTCAAATTCGTTTGTAAAGTCATTGATAAATATGAGTGTGGGCTTGCAGGCTTGATCGGGTCTTCATGAATTTGGTTGATTGTGCGTCATGCAATAGCTTTGACCACGCTTGATAGGCCTGACAGCGTGAAATGGAAACGATTGATGATTTTACCATATTACATACAGGCCTGACCATGCTTTCAACATGCAGTTGGACCACCTCAGACATTAGATTATTTATACGAGACCCATCATGTACTCCTGAACTAGAAAACTGAAGGGTTCAGTAGAGCAACACTAAACCAACTTCACTGATCTGCCTTAAAACACACTGGAAATATACATTTGCCTATTTTTCTTTTCTATTTGCCCATGATTTCTCTTTTCTTTTTTAAGAGGAAGCTCATTCGTTTGACACGTTGTAACCCGGTTTGTAACTTTGTATGCCGAAAGGCGGAGGCAGAGCGAGTGACGGTCAAAAAATGTTGGGGGGTCAGGAAGAGCTCTACTGTACTATTTACAATCTCATCAGCTAGGCAGTGTCATTTCAAAATTCAGACAATCAAAATGGATACGAAATAGATGGACGGCGAATACAGCCAACGATGCCAAGGCATTGATCACCAACCACGTACTACATGCATGCTAAGTTCCTCAACAGCACAGCACAGCACAGCACAGCATAGGAGATCAGCTCTGTAGTCAGCCAGAGCTACATGAAATGAAATTTCAACACACGAAATGTTTCGTTCATTTATATTTTATACACCAACTAAATATCTATTCAACAAAATAAGAGGTACCAAACTGGCCGCGTGATAACCACCCTGGGCATGTTGTGAGAAGCTCAGTTGACTCTGCATTACATAAACTCCACTCCCACTCAAGCTGTCAGCGAGGAGGAACTACTCTCCCCTGTTCACATTTCCTCAAATTAAAAGTCAGTATGGTATAGAATTTTTATATTCGATACAATTATAATATTAATTGTTTGGTTAGGAAGATTGCGACATTTAGACGTTTCTACAGGAGTTTTTTTTTGGGGGAAATGGTCTGTTGATTACAAATTAGTTGAAATTGTAATCCATTGTGTTGTCTCTTCATTCATGTTATGGTTTGCAAATTTGAGTCCTTCAATGTATCAGAGCAAATTAATCAATTTTCAAAAACATGGTAGTGAGCTACAGGATATGTGGAAAATAACAGATGATATTCAATATCGCCAAGGCTAAAGCATTCCACATGAAAGCAAAGATAAAAGTTCTTACCATTGATGTGCTTGTTCCATGTTCTCCAACCATGACGGCCTGGTTGAAAAGCTTCTTCTGAATACTTGAGCTTGGGGCAGTGTTGGATATGAGCCAACCTCAAAAAAGGCAGAGCCCTTTCCACCATTGCCGAATCTTCCTCCAGGTCTTTCAACTCTGCTAGCACCAAGGTCTCCACTCTCCACGCACCACCGCCTGTGAAAAATCCTTCACCCATGTTCTTGATTCTTCCCATGGCAATGCGGAGGTGCCTAAGATTAGGAAGGGAAGTATGAGTTAGCCAAGCTGGTGTGCTGTCTCCTGGATATTGGTCAAGATACAACTCTTTCAGATATTGAAGAGGATGACAAAGTGGACGGTCCATCTTCCTTGCAATTTTAGCTGCATGCGCAGAAGTGACGCCATGAAAGCATAAGCTTACAAGTTGAAGGGATTCAGGCATTTGCAGTGATTCCTCATCCCCTACATGTTCCTCCTCGCTTATATCCATATTAAGCAGCCTTAGCTTTTTCAGATTCTTCACCTCAGAGAGTGATGTCCAAGCATTGGCTACATCAAAAACCATCTTAGACCTGAGACACATCAACTGTTCAAGATTGGATAACTTCTCAAGACCTTTTGGCAAGCACTCGATTTTCTCACATCCACACACACTCAGCACAACCAGCTTCTCCAACTTTGTGACGAAAGGTGACAGCCTACACAAATTGTTGCAGGAAATTATATTCAGGATTTGGAGGTTGCATAAATCTCCAATGGAGTGAGGGAGTATTGTTAGAGCATTGATATTCTCTAGGTGAAGATAAGCGAGGTGGTGTAGCGAACCAATCCCATTCAACCATTTTGTAGACTTCACAGTCTCATTAATTCCATGAGATAATAGAAGATGCAGTGTCCTTAACCTCTCTAGTTTTTTGAGATTTGTTTCTAAACATGAACTCATAGCTTTGTTCTCTATCGAGAATGCAACCAATGTCCGCAACTGTGACTTGTTATTTTCAACGCTTTCTTGCGGCATGCTCTCATGCATTACAACACGACGAGATAGTTTTCTAGCCATGCTCTGGTTCATGCTAAAGAAGTTCTCTTCTGTTGCAATTTTTATTAACATGTCTCTAATTGCATCATGCATTTTATAATAAGCAAAGCCACTACCATATTGCTGCTTTTCATTTTTGGATATGAAACATCGATTGCATATCTCATTCAAGCATTCTTCTCCAATTTGTGTTGCTGATTTCCCCCTTCTTTCCCATATAAAACCCTCTGCCATCCACATTTCAATGATTCAGAAAGATGTTGGCTCATAATCTTCAGGGTACATAGCAAAGCAGAGTAAACAAGGCCTTACATTAGTGGGGAGCTCTTCATAGCTTAATTCTAGCTTTGAAATAACGAGCTCATCTAATTTTTTGCTATTGGCAATCTCCTCTTTTAAATTCTTTGACATTCGTTCCCATTCGATAATAGAATCTCCTTTAGCAAGCATCATTCCACCCACAGTTCTAATTGTGAGGGGAAGCCCCCCGCACATTGCTACTATTTCCTTGCCACATTTTTCTAATTCTGCATTTGGGCTGATTTCACCATTCAATGCAAAAGCTACTTTACAGAACAACGACCAGCTATTTTCCTTGGACAATGTGTCTGCATGATAAATGTATTCATCAGTGGCACCCATATATCTAGCCACCTCCTCGTTCCTTGTTGTCACAATGACACAACTTCCACGCCCCTTTGGCAATGCAGAAGCCAAGCTATACCACCATTGCCCTTCGTCAACTCCCCAGACATCATCCAGAACCATCAGGTACCTGCCATTTAACTCATTTTTGAGAATTGCTAATAGATCATCGACACCCTTGCCATGAAACAATCCATCTGCCACACCTGCTTTGTTTAGCACCTTCTTTAGAAGTTCATCGAATCTGAAACTTTGCGAGACAGTAATAAAAATCAAGTGTTTGAACTTGGTTTCAATAATCTTACTCTTACATATCTTCTGAGCTAGGGTGGTTTTACCAATTCCACCCATTCCCACTATTGCAAACACCTTAAATTGTTCATTATTAGAAAGCAGCAAATTTATTATTTGCCTGGATTCATCTTCTAACCCCACTATGTTGTCTTCAGTCATTAGGATAGGGTTGGTCAATGATATGTTCTCACTTACTTCCTTTCTTCCCTGTATAGGAACTGTAGCCAAGTAGGAAATCATATTCTGTTTTACTTCTTTGATTCTTTTGTTAATATCCTTCAACTTCTTTCCCAAAAAATAACGAGATGTTAAAACGATAGGAAAGAAAGAAGTGGAAGCCCACCCCCTTTTTTTCTGCTGATAAAGAAGCTGACAATCCACGATAATTTCTTCAGCATCATATATCAGCTCTCTAACATCACTCATTATTAGCTTAAGGGTCTCGGTTCTGTTCCTTCTCTTCACTTGATCAGCATCCTTAATGTAGTTTTGCATGTACTGAAATTCTTTCCTGATTTCATCAAATTGGTCTTCAAATTCAAGTAACTGGTGAGCTTCATCTATCAAATACGTCAACAGCTTCTCCAAGAGAAGACTGACCACGGCATCTGCCATTTTTTTTTCCCTGTGAAAGAGAACGATTCATATTTTATAGACTACAAGTCAAAATGAGGGAGAAAAGAAATTGCCTCAGCTTTGCTTATTTCTAAGAAATTGGATTTTGAATTAAGGTAAATTCTCTGGAGTTCCAACCAACATATACAATCCTAGTTATCAATTTAATGCCTATTTTGCAGAAACATGTTGTCACAACCCCAACCCAACCCAAGAGTAATGCTCTGATACCATTTTTGTAACGCCCCATTGATCATGTCAGCGACCATTACTTCTAGACTACAGAATTGATGATAATGAGGAGAACACATAGCTACAACAACTTAAATCATGATATGATATCATATATCACATGTCACGATAAACATGATATCTCATTAAATCTAAGCCAAGCTATATCAAATGCTTAAATTCATAAAATATATACATTATGCCCACCATACATCAATCTCAAAATAAACAATTTTAAATCCGAATTTATCAAGTCCTAGCCTCATATGGAGCAACAACCCCATATTGGTCTGAACTTGCCTGCCTTTCATCTAAAAATATGATAAGATAGGGAGGGTCCGGGCAAACTCAGTAAATAAGATAGTTAATTAAAATTGAAGAACAACTAACAAACATTCAATTGAAAACTGAATTTTTTACAAATATTTAACATGTCAATGGTCACGCTCATACTTCCATGCAACTGCTCATGTTCATGCATTCAATCATTTAACTTTATTTCCACTTTCAGCTTAGTGGCTCACGAAACTCACATATCCGTCAAGCCCTAGCTGACAGAACTCATGCATCTGTCAAGCCCTTAATCGTAACTTTAACTTTCAATTATCTTTCCCATGTCATGCACATGCATTCAAATATTATGCTCATGACATGCTAAGTTATGCTTTCTCAAATACAATTTAAATTTATAAATCAAAACTCCTTTGCAAACGAATACCACATAAATCATATAAAATCTGCTGAACTAAAATCCATCACATCAAAATACATCGGCATAGCCCATTCCATACATGGAAAACTGAATTCAAAATTCTTACTTATAAATCAGAAAAGATGCTACTTACCTTATACTTTACTTTAACCCACAATCTTGAGATCCGATAAATTTTTACTTCACTCATCTACTGAGATAATAGTAATCTTCTAAAATTTATCATTAATTCCACTTACATCAACTTTGCAAGTTCATCTCAATTTGATCAAGTGTTAAATGATAAGTTTAATACTTAAAAATCTCTATTATCATCTTAATGGGTCGTAATTAAGCGAAATCTCCTCCGTTAAAAATTTGACCATAAATGACTTTTAATAATAGTCTTATGGACAATCCAACCCATCCAATAAATTTAGAACCACCGAAAATATAGAAATCAACAGTTGGATCATTAAAATCAGACATCGATATCAAAATTTATGTTAAAAACACTTTTAATGACTCAGAGGCCACCATATATTGCTAGAATGAGCTACTACCAGCATTATCCAGTACTCAAATAAGAGTATTTTATATGAAATATTTTTCAAAAGCTATTCTATGAATTTCTAGCCAATATAACATATTTTTGTAAAATATTTCATTATTGAGGGTATTTTGTAATAATCTTTTTAGAAATCTCTTGCAAATTTTGCAACAAGATTTGGGCTTTTCTGTAATTTCTTGAGTTTCTTATTTAATATAAATTTAATATAGATTCACTTAGTATTTTTCTTTTAGTAAATCTAGCAAATATATAAAGTTCGGGAAAAAGTTGATGACTTACATAAACTTAAAATTCTAATCCATTTCTTGTATAAATTCACACTTACCCACCTGGCATACCCACAAAGGGATTTTCTAGGATCGATATGAGAATCTCGCAAGTTTTCATCAAAATTTCAACTCAACAGCCTCGGTTCTCTCTTTCCCGTCTATTTTTGCGCGTTATATTATTATTATATATTTTTTTACGAGTATTACATATGCACTAATGGCAACATTGAAAAGCAATGAAAAATATATATATTTAAAAAAAAAAAAAAGAACAATAAGATTTTAGCTAGTGATCAAGTGAAAAGTAGGTATCGGGCTCCTTTGATCCATGACTTAAATCAGCAACTACTCGAATACAGGCTCCTTTGATCCATGACTTAAAAGCAAAAGTAATAGACAGAAATCAGCATCTACTCCACACTGGCTCCTTTGATCCATGACTTAAAAGCAAAAGGAATAGACAGACAGAAATCAGCACCTGAGATAAGATGGAGGAAGTGAGGAGAAAACGGGATCCGGCTTGGCTCTTTCTTGAAGTCTGCCGATGAGTTTGAGGTTGCAATCCCTATCAAGACCAAGTAAGTCAAGATCTAGAGACACCTGAGATGAGATGGAGGAAGTGAGGAGAAAACGGGATCTGGCTTGGCTCTGTCTTGAAGTCTGCCGATGAGTATGAGGTTACAATCCCTATCAAGACCAAGCAAGTCAACATCCAGAGAGGCGATTTTCAACTCTCTGCCATCAACGTCAACTACAATAATTGTGCTAAATTGAGGTGCGCTTTGCGCCGTACACTTGGAATGTGGTTCTATTCTGCATAAAGACCAATAACTGAAGGATCTTGACCGTGAATCATGTTTAGATCAGCATTAATCTCATGCACCCATAAAATCATGGCGATCCTTTAAATTCGAGGATAAAAAATTCGTAACTTTTTCCATCAACCTTCCAACGGCTCTCTGCATTCATGACGAATCAGATGTAAAGTTCTCGTCTTTCTTTTCCACTAGCGATCATACGAGGATCGGCGTGAGGCGAAAGTACGGTGCGGAGCAGCTTGTGCGCGAAATGTTTTGAGGACAATCTCGTCGTCTTTGCTATTTAAAATATAATTGAAATTATTATTAGTTAAATTACTCGAATTAGTTGTTAAAACGATCCTAAGTAAGTAAAAATTATAAAAGCATTTACTTCCAGAAAAAATTATGGCGTATAATAACATTACTAACATAAAAAGATTTTTATATGCGGGCATGCTTCTACGTAGCGGCGAAATTTAAAACAGTTACATAGAACTCCATTAACTTTGAAATTTTTTATAGTTGATGAAAAATATAATCAATTTAATGTATTCAATATCATTTGTTTAGTTAGGATACTAAGTTTCATTCAAATCAAATATGTTCATGGGCTAGATTTACTCAAAAATAAATATCTTCATGTGTAAATTAGAAAAAAAATGCTTAGATTCGGCTATATATGCATTAAAATATAATAGTACTTTATAGATTTATTTATCTATATATAAATGATATTTTAAATAGTTTAGGTATTAAAATATAACTTTAAAATTAATATTTAATTTTAAATTATTTTATTATATTGATGTTACACATTTATAGATGGAGTCATACATACTAATCTTAGACAAATGAAACGGTTTTTAATATATTACAAATAATACTAAATACGGTAAATGAAGTAGATTTTACGTCCGCCGTCAGAATATTCAAAATGAAAGAAACTACATAAAAAAAAATTCAAAGAAGCATTCCCACTTTTTGTTTTTATTTAAAATGAAGGTAGATTCTACAAATTATCTGGCATATATTACAAACAACTTAAAAGCAATTATGCTATTAAGTTTCATGTCACTAACATTGAAACCCATTTGACCTATATGATTTGAAACGTGATTTAACGCATTCGGGTGCACTGTGCTTTAGTGCCCTGAGTGCATTAATACATTTTTTATTTTTTTTGAAATTTTTTTGTAGAAATATTAATTTAAGTGTATTTAACATGTGTATCAATTTTTACCATTTTTTGAGTATTTTAGATTTTTTTTATTTTTTAAAATAAGTGGCATTTTTGGTAATTTTAAATTATTAAAATGTCACCGATTTTCAAAAATAAAGAATAAATATCTAAAATACTCCAAAAATGGTAAAAATTGATACACATATTAAATATACTTAGATTAACATTTGTATAAAAAAAGTTTCAAAAAAAATAGAAAATGAATTTCAGTGCACCCGGGTGCATTAAATCGCGATCCGTATTATCTAATTAAAATATGTTTTTCATAAATATTTTTTTAATATTATATACAATTAACCTATTTCAAATTTTCTTTGTTGGTTCCATTTCTTGCTTTAGATCACTTCCAATCCTTTCCCTTCGTTTATACATGGCTGCCAAGTGGAGTGAAATTATTTATTTATTTATTTGGAAAACTGAAATTTTGGGTTGATAGATTTGGATGGAAATGGGCTGATGGGTATCGTAGTCCCACTGGGTTTTAATTAAAATTTTAAATATCCACTAAAGCCCATTAAACTAGGTTGATGGGCTTAAGGCAATAGTCTCAGAACATATCTTTATTTTCTTTATAAATACTTTGAATACATCTACACTCAAGAAATTTATCTACACAGTTTTTAAAGTATTAACATTTATGAAAATTACGAAGCAGAACAAAAGGAGTTTAGATACAATGCCGGCGGCTAAAATATTTTACAAAAACAGTTATTCTAAATGTATTTAATCTATGTATTAAATTTTATTATTTTTGAAGATGTATATATACATATGGGGATACTTCTATGAAACTATTTTCCTATGTAGTACTTTTCAATTTGAATATTTTGAAGGTTAATAAAAAATTTACTCTATCATTATATTTAACATAATTTATAGTATTTTGAAAACTGTTTCACTTATTTAGGCTGTGTTTGGTAACAACAAAAAGTTATTCAAGTGAAAATTTTTCAATCTAAAACATTTCACTCTCCACAAGTATCATATTTTGTAATCATTTCTTCACATTTTTTTATATAAGTACCCTACTTTGTAATGATTTCTACGCAACTACCAACATAACTAACGTATCTATTTCAACTTTATCATATTTATTCCTTATCATTACTCCTATCATATCACATTATTTGACAACTTCTCATCTCTACAACTTTTCATCAAAAATTTTATCCATTTCTAAACACACCCTTAGTATCATTGTGCATAGTCCTTATCATACATATGTAAAGTAAATGTAATAAAATAATTTAATATCAAATATTAATTTTAAAATTATATTTTTAATATCTAAATTATTTATATGTGAATAAATAATTCTATAAAGTATTATTACGTTCTAATATATATACGAATGAATCTAAGTATTTTTGCAACTTGCATATGAATATACTTATTTTTGAGCTAGTGTGACTCCTGCACATATTTGATTTGGATAAAACTTGGTTACTTAAGAAAACGAAGAATATTAAATACAATGAATAAATTAAATTTTCTATTAAATGTAAAAAAACTTAAAATTTAAAGGAATTACATGAAACTACTTTTATGTAATTTAGTTATAGCGAAATAGGCATATATATTAAATTCAACATAGTACTCAACTTTTATCCCTCTTATCCTGCCTTTACTGTGTTACAATTTTATGACAGATGTTGTAAACATTTTAGTGGGGGTCACCCTAAAATTTTGTATGTAATTTTATACACCTAGGTGCGCTAAGCTTTAGTGCACCCGGGGTGTAAAAACTCACTTTTAAAATTTTTTTGAAAATTTTTAATACAACCGTTAATCTAAATATGTTTAACACGCGTATTAAGTTTTATCATTTTTGGAGATTTTTAAATTTTTTTTGAATTTTTTAAATTTAGTGAATTATGAAAATGAAATTGATTTAAAAAATCTAAAAAATCTACAAACATCCAAAAATCGTAAAACTTGATACACATATTAAATACATTTAAATTAACAATCGTATTAACATATGAATAATGTTGATTGGACTTTAGTTTATGCAAAGTTGAATAATCCAAATCATATGAAAATAGAAGATGAAATCAAAAACTTTTCATTACCTCTAATCTACTTCTTCCATGTCATCCAATTATGAGAATTAGGCTAAAACTTGAAGTGCTTAAGCTTGAGATAATTTTTGACATGAATGAACCTCAAGGAAAGCATTACCCTTTCTATGTTTGACCAATCTTAATCAAAATTATGAAAGAGAGATGATCTTTTACGACCGGTCGGTCGCGCCCTACGTTACCGACCAACACTCAACGCCGTTGGATCGTGCGGGGTTCGCGTCCACCGTTGGATGAAACATCAAACCAACCCCGTAGCAGGAGCATTAAATGACAGAAAAGTGCATTCTAGCCCCCTGCCAGTACGAAAAATTTTTGGATGAACCTCTCGCACCTCTCTCTCTCTCTCTCTCTCTCTCTCTCTCCCTCGAACGCAGTCCCTCCCGCTCACTCTCTCTTCTTCCGCTCGCCCAGTCTCATCTCCCGTGCCTCTCTCATCTCCCGTTCGGTCTCTTTCTCCCTCCCCCCCCAGCTAAAAATCCTAGCTGCTCTTTTTCTTCTTCCCTAATGCGAAAAACCGATAAACATACATGACCAATGGTGGCAAAGAGTCCGGAAGAGGCGATGGCGACGACCCGTCAGAAGTCGCCATCGGGTGCTGATGATTTCAACTGCTTCGTTGCTCGGATTGTCGTCGCCTAAATATGCAAGAGCGTCGGATTCCAGAGGTTCCAGCAATCTGCTTCCAAGGGCATGGGCACACGAGCATAGTCGTTCCTTTTTGTCTCTCTTCTTCCGGACACAAGAGCACACGCTTCACCGGTAGCAGCTCATGAAGTCCGCGATTTGCGTAATTGCTTGTAAAGAAAAAGAAATCTTTCCTTTTGTCTCTGTTCTTCCGCTTTGTGTTTGACTTGATTTGGGTAACAGCGCAGCGAATGCGGGACTGTGAATTATATAGTTTTCGGAAGTATCCTATTGATTTATGTGTATTTAGTTCTTACAAAAATAATCAAGACAATGTAACAGCTGCTCATTATTTGTCTATATTGCCGACGGTTTTTCTTTTCCTCTTTATATTATTTTTAGATAAAGCGGAATTTATTTTTGCTGGTTGTTGGGTATTGTGGAAGGAAGTTCAAATCAGATGAAGGTGGCTGGATTTTTTTTTCCGAAGACGCGACAATCACCAAATAGCTATTTTGGTTGTTTAGTCCTCTCTTACTTGGAGTCTATGGTGGTTAGGAAATCTCTTGACGTGCAGGCATTTCAATTCCATTAGTGTTTGCATTTTTAGGTTGGCCTTGAAATTCCATCACAAGAAAGGCAAAGGAAATTTTTTTGGTCATCGATGCAGTTGACTAGCTTGTCATTCCGCACGGGCACATGAGCATAGCCGCTTGGATTGGGAAATGCAAGCAGCCAGCTTGGTACATGTCGTCCTCTTGGCGCCTTGCCAATCTGTGCAAAGGTCAGATTTCGGTTGCAATTCTTCCGATTCCTAATGACCGGAAATTTTGAGAGATGAGAGGGAGAGGGAGAGGGCGGGAGGGAGCGGGAGCGGTAATTGGGAGAGGGAGGGAGGCAGAGGGAGGGCGCTGGTCGGGAGAGGGAAAGGGCGGGAGGGAGCGAAACAGAGATCGCGGGAGGGAGAGAGAGAGAAGGGGAGACGAGAGAGATCGCGCGCGCGAGAGAGAGAGAGGTGAGGGAGGGGCGTTGGAGGAAATTTCCAACCTGACAGGGGCTGGTCCATAAAATGCCGACATTAAATCGTCTTATCATTATGCCGTATTTTCGGCATGTCATCCAACGGTCGATATTCAGCC